>CM064496.1:6546705-6644205 GCA_032716605.1 Paralithodes platypus
CCTGGTGAATGAGACCAACGCGTATGCCTTATTCGTTGGTTCTCTGTGGACATCGTTCAGTGAGGAGGACATGGCCAAATTCCTTGGTCTGTACTTCCTCATGGGTGTCAACAAACTCCCCACTGTGCGTCACTACTGGCTAAATGATGGAGTCCATAATTATCCAACGTTTCGCACGACCATGCAGGTCACCAAGTTCCAAGCCTTGCTGAGCAATTTTCACACGTTCAACAGCAAGGCAGTCATCAAGCAGACCAAAGACAGGCTAGTGAAGATCCGCACGGTGATGCGCTACCTGCTTGCTGGCTTCAAGCTTGCCTACGTCCCGGAGAGGAAGGTGTCCATCGACGAAGGCTGCCTTGGGTGGAAGGGTCGCCTTTCATTCAAGTGCTACAACCCGATGAAGCCGAAGAAGTACGCTATCAAGCTGTACATCCTGGCAGAGTCCACGACTGGTTTCGTGTATGACTTTCAAGTCTACACTGGTATTGGTCAAACTCTCCAGAAAACGGTTGAGGGTTTAACGGAGTCCCTGCAAGGCATGGGTTACAAGTTGTTCATGGACAACTTTTACAACTCAGTTGACCTGTGCCACCACATGCTCACACACCACCAGATCTATGTGTGTGGCACCCTGAGGCTTGCACGAGGGGCTCCGAAGCGGTTGCGCGACATTGCCCATGCATCGACACTGGAAGACGATGCAATTGAGGCGATGAACAACGGCACAACCCTAGTGATGCTTTGGAAAGACAAACGGATTGTCAACATGGTGTCCACCTTCCACGACCAGAGCACCATTCCAAAGCAGTCATTTGTCAAGAAGAAGGTACAAGGCAGGTGGCAGCGGACTCGTAAGAACATCATGAAGCCCGTTTGTGTTGACGACTACAACCGCCACATGGGTGGGGTGGATCATTTTGATCAGATGATCCAGTACTACCCCATCCAGCGAAGAACGGTCAAATGGACGAAGAAGATCGTATTCTACTTCATCCAAATGGCCCTCTTCAATGCCTTCGTACTCTTCAAGAAGTGCAACCCCCGCAGGAAGATGAATATGCTGGCGTTCCAGGAAAGCATAGTCCGTTCCTTGTTGCACTTCAACCCTGCAGAGTGGCCTTTGTCGGGGAGACGCATCCGGCGTGCACAGGATTTGCCAGAAGGTCAGTACGAGCCATGCACCCGTCTCAGGCGAGACAGGCGGCGTCGGCGGCAATCCTCCGGAAGCTCAGCTGGGTCGCCCCCACCGGACGACAATCCAGACTCCCCAGCCGCTCCTGCTGATGATCCTGGCACTCCTCCTGGTGCTCCTGCTGCTGGTGGAGGCGTTGGGGGAGCACTCTTTCATGACCCCCCCCCCTCACCAGGTCCAGATGCTGCTGCTGCTGCTGCTGCTGTTGCCGTCGGGGGAGCACTCGCTGAGAATGCACCCCAGGCGGCACCAGTATGGGACTCGGACGATGCTACTGATGATGAGGAGGAAGTGGATGACCTACCACTTGACCCCCCCGCACCAGTAGTACCGGGTGCAGCTGCTGCTGCTGGTGGCGCTCGGGCAGCACCCCTCATGGATGCCGCCTGGGTTCCACTAGTAATGGACGTTCAAGCTAGGGCTCAGGCACCAAGAGGCCGTCGGATAGGTCCTCTTAGAGGACGGGGTTCCAGGCCACGTCCTGTTGTACTGGACCATGACCGGTACAACAGGAACTTGGAACACGTTTTCGAGACTATCCCAGGCGGAAAGCGAAAGCGGTGCCGTGTGTGTTACAGGAGCCAAATTCGCAAGGACACGAGCTTTCGCTGCAGGTCTTGCCGCGTTAGCCTCTGCATCGATGTCAATGGTTGCTTTAACAAGTACCATCAATTCGATGCAGATGTCCTATAGCCAGGATCTTTGCACGATTCATTCATTCATTTATGCATTCTCCTATTCACCTTCATTATTCCTTTCCAATCACTATCACCCATTCATTCATTCAGTCTTTATGCATTCTTCCATTCACCTTCATCACCCTTTCATTCAGTCATTCAATCATTCAATAATTCATTCATTCATTCAATCATCACTTCCGAGGTTCGGGGCCCACCTTCATTCACCCACCTTCATTCACCCATCATCATCATCATCAATAATTCACCTTCATCACCCTTTCATTCAGTCATTCAATCATTCAATAATTCAATCATTCATTCAATCATCACTTCAGAGGTTCGGGGCCCACCTTCATTCACCCACCTTCATTCACCCATCATCATCATCATCATCAATAATTCACCTTCATCACCCTTTCATTCAGTCATTCAATCATTCAATCATTCATTCATTCATTCAATCATCACTTCCAAGGTTCGGGGCCCACCTTCATTCACTCATCATCATCATCACCATCATCATAAAAAAAAAAAAAAAAAAAAAAAAAAAAAAAAAAAAAAAAAAACTACAATTTGCACTACAGTGGATATAGGCCTCCTGGGGAAACCACTCTAAAAAAATAACGAGTCCAGTGCAGTACCTCTTTGGGTGGCTTGGAAATTTGCACATATTTCTATGGTTTGACACCATATATATATATATATATATATATATATATATATATATATATATATATATAATATATATATAAATATATCCACACATACATTACCATTACCATTTACCAATCTTTATATTTTGTTTGACACCTTGTGTGTATATATATATATATATATATATATATATATATATATATATATACACATTACTTTCTTTTATTTGCATGTACAATAGAATTATTTCTGAATGTATTACCTGAAGATTACCTGGCTTTCTTATTTTGTTTTTTCAGTGTCAACCCAGGAGCCATTTCCCTTCTCGTTGGAAAGGGTTGTGACACAATTCAATTTGCACTAGAGTGGATATAGGCCTCCTGGGGAAACCACTCTAAAAAAATAACGAGTCCAGTGCAGTACCTCTTTGGGTGGCTTGGAAATTTGCACATATTTCTCTGGTTTGACACCATATATATATATACACACAATCACACATTGATTTTACCATTATTTATTTTGACACCTTGTATATATATATATATATATATATATATATATATATATATATATATCCACACACATACATTACCATTTACCATTCTTTATATTTTGTTTGACACCTTGTATATATATTGTATATATATATATATTTATATATATATATATATATATATATATATATATATATATATATTACTTTATTTTATTTTCGTGTACAATAGAATTATTTCTGAATTTATTACCTGAAGATAACCTGGCTTTCTTATTTTGTTTTTTCAGTGTCAACCCAGGAGCCATTTCCCTTCTCGTTGGAAAGGGTTGTAGCCCTACCAGGTAAGTAAAATTGGCAACCTTCATGACTGACATGTCTTCTATGAACATTATACAATTATTGGCAACACAAATTATATAAAAGTGTTGTATATTGTGGCAAAGATATACAACTGTATAAACATTCTCATATATTTTCATAACAATAACAATGCATGGAAACAATTGCGTATAGCTCACGAACCATTTACGCTATATTATTTTTATTTTCACCATTGGAAAGAGCACAATTTTCCGATTCCGGTGATATATACGGTTATATACGTATCCGACCAAATAAAGCAACCACGAGGTGGGGAACAGCTCGGAACCCGGCTAGCATCGCCCGAACAGAGACTGGTGAAGCGTAAATATTCGCATTTTGGCTCTTCATTTCAAATATTCATAGCGCAAAAAGTATTTGTCCTAGGAACTTCTAGTTTGTTTTATACTCATCAGCATTATTTGCCGTATTCATTCAGCCTAAATTTAAAACCATACACTTCGTAGCAACGAAATAAATCGAAAATGTTATAAACCATATCAATCAAAATCATATATTTTTTTTTTTCGGTCACTGCATGGAAAACAATTGTGCATAGCTCGCGAACCAATTACGCTATATTATTTTTGTTTTCACCATTGGAAAGAGCACAATTTTCCGATTCCGGTGATATATACAGTTATATACATATCCGAGCAAATAACGCAACCACGAGGTGGGGAACAGCTCGGAACCCGGCTACCATCGCCGGAACAGAGATGGGTGAAGCGTAAATATTCGCATTTTGGCTCTTCATTTCAAATATTCATAGCGCAAAAAGTATTTGTCCTAGGAACTTCTAGTTTGTTTTATACTCATCAGCATTATTTGCCGAATTCATACAGCCTAAATTTAAAACCATACACTTCGTAGCAACGAAATAAATCGAAAATGTTATAAACCATATAAATCAAAATCATATATTTTTTGTTTTCGGTCACTGCTTGAGAACTATTGAAGATAAACAATTTCTGTTTTCAGATTTGGAAAGAGGAGAAAAAATACTATAATTTGAGCAAAAAAAAATATATGGTCATCACTCACAATTTAGAGCTAGGACGGTGTGAAGACAATTGCATGGGAAATAATTGTATTCCGGACTCATTTACACTTTCATATTTCGATTTATTTACATTTTTTTTGTTTTATCATGTACTATAAATATTCCTCTTTCCACTGATATATGATACATCACAATAAACAGCATTCTGGTGGATGGAAATCGCGAAAAATGTAAGGCTTCGACAACACTCATGAGCCAAATTCAAGACCTAAAATACTTGTCAACCGCCTCCTCGGACTTATTGGAACATAATATGTCGCAAGGAGTTAAATACATTTTTCAAAAGTAAGAATACTATGTGGTTGTTTTTATTATCTGCTTTTCTAGAGTTATGATATGATTACGAATGTCCCCCTCCAGTCTTAGATATCAGGCATGTTCGTCAATGATGGAGGGGCCACTAATAAATTATAGGTTTGACTCCTGTAAGGAGATAAAGAAAACCTAATATTTAGTAGTGGCCCCGTAATCATTGACGACTGGGGCCCTCCCGACCGTCCCCTTCCCATTCGTTGATGTATTAAGGATTTTGGTTTACTTGATATGTCAGTGAAGGAGGAATGACGCCTGAATCAGCGTCTGGTCAGAAATCCACACAAGTACATCCACGATATGATGGAAAGCTTATTGGATAGTTATTCTTATTTTGTTTTTGTTTTTATTTTTTACGAAGTTTTTTCGTAGTGAGAACCCAATTCATAATGACTGAAGCCATGAGTGAGGTCGCGTGCGCTCATGATGAAGGCTCCTCAGTTTTTAAATGCTCTGCGCGGTAGATTCAAACTACGGCGGATTAGTGTTTGAAGAGGATGCCTTATGTAATAGGCATGTTCGTCAATGATTACGGGGCCACTACTAAATATTAGGTTTTCTTTATCTCCTTACAGGAGTCAAACCTATAATATGTTCTAATGTATAACTAGGAACCCCAAAAGGTTCACCAAACCCAAATATGCGAAGCGTTTGTTGACGTTCTTAAAAAAAAGAAAAAAAAGAACAACAGCTTGCGTTCGCTTATACTATGCCAGGAGAGGAATGCTTCTTTATTAAACACTCTAAGTAGCATATTATGTGAATGTTTCTTAAACTAATGGAACTGAAATTGTGTACATCGACTTCCAAACCGATCTGATGATCTCTAAACTTTGAAATAATTGTAATAGTTTCGAAATCTGACCTTGATCATTATAACGGAATGAAGGTTCTTGGTACGATGTTGCCAATGTAGCGGCTACCGCTAGATCCAGTGAATCACTTCCATCACGACATCAAGCGACATCAAGATGTGATGAATTCTAGCGATATTCAAGTTAGTTTCCCTATTTTAAGGAATTGGAGAGATGTTTCGATTGTTAAAGATTATTCTAGATACTTCAACATATGTTTTCTAGTGACATACAAGTTTTTGGTGTCTGGTGACTATCTAGCGATTTGTCAATGCTATTCTAGCATACATTTGTGATTTAGTTTATCTTGCACTTTTGTCTAAATTTGCCCTATTTCTCCAGAAGACTTCCTACATGGTATAGTGTATTGTTCTAGTGATAATTAAATATTATATAGGACTATTTTAAGTTGGCTGATGAATATGAAGCAGTATTATGCTGGATGATGAGAACACTGTATGTAAACATGTCTCGGATATCACTGATAATTTTTGGCATTTTCTGCCAAAAGCCCAATGGCTTATCAGTGGTGGTAACACAAAATGCAGCTTAACCCTCTCCGACATATGATGCGATTTTGAGCCTATTAGGGATACTTTAAAACCTTTGTTACCATCAGGGAGACTTTTTCTATTGCACTAGACATATCGAAAGCCTTCGATAGAGTCTGGCATCAATCTTTAATTTCTAAACTACCCTCCTTCGGTTTCTATCCCTCCATCTGTGCCTTTGTCTCTAATTTCCTTTCCGGCCATTCCATAGCTGCGGTTGTGGACGGCCATTGTTCACTTCCTCACCCTATAAACTCCGGTGTTCCTCAGGGCTCTGTCCTATCTCCTATTCTCTTTCTAATTTTTATAAATGATCTCCTTAACTGTACTTTAATTCCCATCCATTCATACGCAGACGACTCAACCTTACACTACTCCATTAGTTTTTCAGAACGCCCCAGCCAGCAATCCCTCAACGACAAACGTAATGAAGCCATAGAACTCTTAATTTCTGATCTAAATACTATTTCCAATTGGGGCAGAGAAAACCTTGTTAACTTTAATGCTTCCAAAACCCAATTTCTCCATCTATCTACCCGTCAGGATCTCCCAGCGGACTATCCCTTATTCTTCAAACAATACAAAAATCAACCCTTCATCTTCTCTCAATATTCTTGGTGTCTCTTTTTCTTCTGCTCTCATTTGGAAGGACCATATTACCAGTCTTGCTAAGGCAGCCTCCCAGAAGCTGGGTGTGCTCAACCGCCTTAGGGGGTTCTTTTCCCCTGCACAGCTTCTTGCTCTGTACAGGGGCATAGTGCGCCCTTGTATTGAGTATTGTTCACATGTGTGGGGAGGTTCCTCTCACACCGCTCTCCTAGACAAAGTTGAAAGGAAGGCCTTTCGTATCATTAACTCCCGTCCACTCACCAACTCTCTGCAATCTCTCTCTCTCCGCCGCAATGTTGCATCTCTCTCGCTATTCTATCGCTACTATAATAATCAGTGTTCCTCAGAGCTATCCCAGTGCATACCACCTCCTTTACGTAGGGCACGTGGTACCCGTCTTGCAACTCAATCCCACCCCTACTCTGTGCAACTCTCCAACCCAAGAGTGAAACGTTACTCTCAAACTTTCTTCTACTCAACATCTGAGCTCTGGAACTCTCTCCCAGAATCAGTCTTTCCCTCTTCCTATGACTTAAATTGCTTCAAACTCCGTGTGTCCAGGCATTTTGGCTCGAACGTCCCTTGATTTTGGCCCTGTCACTCTTTCAACTATGGGGGAGGCACTCGCTATAGGCAGTTATGCCTTTTGCCTCCCTCAATCACATAGAAAAAAAAAAAAAAAAAAAAAAATGTATTTAGGAACCTTTAGTTTAGTTACTTCAACCTCTGCAGTTGTCTTTGAGTTAGCTGTGGGCAGAAAACTAATTTTGGAGAGGTAATTATAAGAGTGAGAGAACTCTATTTCTTATTGCTAATCTGGCAACCTCTGCATCATAAGAGTCTGAAGGGGTTAAGGTTACGGAAGCGTTCAACTTAAGACTACGGAAAGCGTTCAACTTAAGACTACGGAAAGATACGTAACGCTACATCAACCCAGATTACGTAACATCGAGACTGTTTATACTAGATAGAGTATACTAAGTATGGACAACATACACTTATACGTAAATTTCGAACACTTCGTACAGACCTAAGTTTATGCGCTACATACCAGAGAGATATGTAGAGAGATATGTAGAGAGGCGTGAAAGGAGCATTATGAAAGACTGCTTAATGTGGAGTTTGAATGGAACAGGGAACAGCTTAGCACTGTAGTCCCAGTACAACGCCCTCCGCCTTTGATAGGGTACGACGCTGTTAAAAGTGCCATAGATAAAATTAAGTCAGGAAAAGCCGCTGGGAGCTCCGGCATTGTCGCTGAGATGCTAAACGCATGTGGAGATATTGGGGTAAAATTGGTCACAGAGTTGATTAATGCTATCATAAAGGAGGACAAAATTCCTGATGCTTGGCAGGAAAGTGTTATAATAAATATATATAAAGGCAAGGGTGACTCCTTAGACAGGGGAAATTATCGGGGTTTGAAAATGCTCGATCAAGCCATGAAAGTCAGCGAAAGGGTCTTTGAATGCATGATCAGGGAAAGTGTTGCTATCAGCGACATGCAGTTTGGATTTATGCCGGGACGTGGCACAACTGATGCTATCTTCATGTAAAGTCAGTGAAAGTAGGCTAGCCTAAACAGATCGGATGCAGAAATACCCTGGGCCGAACAGGCCAAGTGGGATATCTCTATTGGTCTAACTTGCTCATGGGGAGATGGTAACCGCCGGCTGTATCCCAGAAAAACTTTTCAATCTGAGCGGGGATTGAACGCGAGACCTGCAAGATGGGAATCAGGCACGCTATCAACCGAGCCAGCCGGACGGTTTATATATATATATATATATAAATTATATATATATATATATATATATATATATATATATATATATTTATATTATATAATATATATATATATATATATATATATATATATATATATATATATATATATATATATATATATATATATATATATATATATATATATATATATATATATACTGTATATATACAATTGTGTCACTTTGTTCTATTATTATTATTAGTTTATTTGTCTTATTATTTATTATTATTGTTTCTACGGCTAGAATAATGTCACTGATACTGTCACTCTCATTATTATTAGAACTGCACGTTGGAGTGGTAATCAGCGAAGCACCCTATAGCACAGAGTGCCACCCTGCACTACATACATTCATAGTTGGTCTTCTTTGATGATATCTCCCTCAGCCTGCTTTTGTAGCAGACATGGCACTGCTTCTGCTGCTTTCTTCCTACTGCTGTCAGAGGCAGTGAAATGAGCTGGTGCATACTAACGTAGTATGCACAGCTTATGCGTTCAGCGTTGTCGGGCCCACGCCCACGCCCACGACTGACACAGGAGGCGTGCACACTAGGACGTGTAGAGCGGCCCCGAGATTGAGGATCACGGGTGCCGCGGTGGAGTTCAGGGTCGTCTACAGCAGTATGTTTCCTGTCAGGGGACCCAGGTGGTAAATAGGCCGAAGGGGGTTCCTCAACCCTTGGCAGTGGTGGGGGTGGTAGGGAACAATGGCAGTCGCCCGGGGCAGCTTGGGTGGTGGACAAAGGAGACAACGGAGTCATCAATGGCTAACCCACACTCACTCTCACTCATCACCTCATCATCTTCTTCCTCATCTCGTCTTTTTTCCCCACCTTCAGGTTCTTCGTCACTCTCCAGTTCACTCATGAAGCCCTTGAACTCTGGCTCTTCATCACTAGATATAATGTTCAGGTTAGCACTCGATGTGTAACGAAACGAAAGTCCACTACTCATCTTGTTAACATCACTATCACTTCCTGCTAAATCTAGTTCACGCAAGGTTCTATCAATGCCTCCGGGAGAGACGAAGCACCGTCGTGTAACACGATGAGCCAGGGCGGGCGTCAGCGCTGGCGTTGCAGGAGGCATCGAATCGGACACAACGGGAGCAATTTTTTGCGTGGTATCCATAATGGCGGCTGGGTAGAGACTGATCCTGGGTTGTAGTTCAAGCGTGGTAAAACTGCGTACCGTATGTCAACAAACAAAATTTACGCACGTGCTTCAAAAGCACATATTCAAGCAATGGCGCCTAGGAGGCCATCCGGGTTCTACGGTGCTAGTTTGATATAGCCTTCTGAGAGGTCATCCGGGTCGGAGGGGTTGTCGTGAATACCGTAGTTTGAATTTCCCGGGTTCACGACAGCTGGTTCCTTTTTGTTTATACACATTACTTTATTTATCTTTGTGGATAAATATTACTGTGGTTGCACCAATTATATCTTAGTTTATTTTCCCTTATTATTTAATCACGGGGGACGATATAGAACCCTTAAATATATTTTATATTGTCACGATAAAAGGGAATCTCAGACACACTTCACACAGACTTCACCCCGCCAAGACAGACCGCCAGCTGCTGCCACATAACAACAAAACTTCCCTGATATTTGCCTCCCGACATGTCCATCACCTAATCGACACTCTTTGCATCACAGCTAAGTTCCTTTAATACTAGAAGTACTTCATAGATATTACTGGGACTACCACAGATAACCTACACATACATGTTTACAAGTAAGTCAAACGCCGACCCGGTATCATTTTTATAGCCTAGGCCAATTCATCTTTCCAGGTTTAATTATTGAATTTATATCCGTTTCTCCTCTACCCCCTAGGAATAATAAACAGGATATAATAGGTGCCGTGTGACCAGGATACTGGGCCATCTGTTATATATTGATAAGAATTGGGGGGGTATTAGGTTTGACTTGTCTGCCTTTGTGTAGAGCTGGGCGATCCAGTGGACAAATGTTGAGGGGTGCATATGTCCGGGATTTTCTGCTGGACCGTCCAGTGCAGTGCCCTGCTTTTTTTTTTGTTGACCTAACAAGTGCGCATGGGGGTAATTAGACACCTCTCCCTGTGCGCATGTATTTGAGGTGTTTCCGTCACTAAAATATTAATTTTACCATAAATAGCATTAATACTTATCCATACGCGCCTATTATGGATTGATTATAAAGGTATTAACCTGAAACAACAATAAAACGAGTGAAAACAGCGTTTGGATGGTCAAAATCGGAGATATAGCCCGCGAGTTGTATAATGTATGGGTGAGGCAAGCTGCTTTCCCGCCAATTTCCCCCAAGGCCACTGAGACACAGTCGATCGATACTCTCTCTCTCTCTCCTGCATTCGCTTGCTATCAGTGATGACCACACCCTGCAACCGGCTTTCTAATGTTAGCACGAAAATATACCTCAGAATAAGGGAATAATAGGGAAAATAGGTGATAACTGAAGGAGAGGAGGAAAGTGGGGAAGGAGGGGAGGTAGAGGACTGAGATTTTGCATGGCCCAGGGGCCCAATTTTTTTATTTATTTTTTTTTTTTTCGATGTCAAAAGTTGATTTTTTTTTTCTCTGACTCTTAAGAGTCTTCCCGCAGTCCGCCGGGGAACTCTTAAGAGTCTCCCCTCAGTTCCCGGGTTAAGCAGTTCTATAGACCAGGGGCAAGGGTGGACACTGTCAGGCAGACCTCAGCCTGGGTTAGATGTGCCAGGGAGCCGGAAGGTATTAAATAGGCTACTGAACAGAGCGCATGCCTTCTTTGAGAAGAAGGACAGGGCCGAGGAGGAGCAGTCGACGCAATAGGCTAGATCTAAAGACTA
Organism: Paralithodes platypus; assembly: GCA_032716605.1. Taxonomy (NCBI): domain Eukaryota; kingdom Metazoa; phylum Arthropoda; class Malacostraca; order Decapoda; family Lithodidae; genus Paralithodes; species Paralithodes platypus. The sequence goes on from CM064496.1 coordinate 6,558,101, forward strand.
TGACGACGGCTGTGGCTGTTCCTCCTTCAGAGAAGTGTTGATCCTTCTTTCTCTTTCTTTTCCTTTCTTTTTCAGGCATTAACTTTGTAATTTGTTAAAATTTAATATAGTAAAGTAAATATTGTAAAGTAGAGTAATATGATATATGTAAATTTCCTTTTTTTTGTCATTTGTAAACTCACAGGGGGCACGCGATCTGCATGCTTCAATTTGCTTGGTTGCTGTCGTCATCAATGTAAGTAGGTTAGCCTAGGCTTAGAATAGATTAGAATAGGTTAGCCTATAGTGACAATTATTATTGTTGTTCCTTAAGTTTTAGTTACCGTAAATGTTTTAAGAATGGAAGAGAAAATAAAGTCATTGCGGCGGTTCAGGGCTGCCAAGAAGGGAGGGATTACTAAGCTTACCTCTAATCTGTCTGAATTTATTGAACATGCTGCTACACTGCATGATGTAAAGGGTGTGAAAATCACTTTAGAAAAGGCCCTAGCTGATATCGAGTCATATAACGTAGAGTTGTATAGCTTATATTCAGATGATCAGTTAGAGGATGAGATGGTGAAAGATATACAGTATGTTAATCAAGTAAACAGTCAGTTAGCTGAGTTAGATAGTGCTCTACAGACAACCACTACTGGTAGATCTCATGATAGCGCAGCAAGTAGGAAACAGAAGGGTATTAAGCTACCCTCCCTGAAGTTGCCAGTTTTTGACGGGGATCCAACACAGTGGGTGGGTTTCTGGGAGCTCTTTGATTGTAGTGTTCTCTCCCAAACAGACTTAACTGACATTCAGAAATTTACGTATCTAAAGGGACAACTTAGTGGTGAGGCTCTACAAATTGTTAGTGGGTTTAGTTTGGTCGCTGCAAGTTATGAACCAGCGGTCACTATACTGAAAAACAGTTATGGTCAAAAGGATCGCATCAAAGCAGCTCACATAGCGAAACTGTGTAATCTCCCGCATCCTAGCCAGGAGGTCAGTGCTCTGAAAGATTTTTCCGCGTCATTTGAGTGTGCATTAGAATCATTACGCTCTATGGATGTAACAGTAAGTGAAATGTGTGCAGTACTGTTGCATAATAAACTTCCTAGTACACTCTCTGAGGTGATTAAGCGTGAATTAAAAGACAACTGGCTGGATGTGGATGAATATGTTCGTGTGTTTAAGACTGAAGTGTGCAATCTAGAAAGTAAACATAATCCACTAGAACAGTTTGGGGCGACCGCCACAGCAGCATATGCAGTGTATCAGAAACCCGATACCAAGCAGAAGTATGGATGTAAGTTGTGTTTAAAGACAGGACATTTTTGGGCAAAGTGTGCAAAATACAAGAACAGTCCCGCCAAGGCCAATAGAGCAATGCAGTTGAAATTGTGCGTCGGGTGCCTGTCGTCAGAACATGGCAGCCAGGGGTGTACTAACCCTAAAATTAGGCCATGCCGATTCTGCCAACAGAAACATTTTAATCATTTGTGTCCGACGCCACGCCTTGAACAAACTGGACAACCATTACCCCCTGAACCAACAGTGACCATGGCTGTGGCTTCGGGCCGTAATGCAGTGTTGTTACCTACCATTCAGATTCCCTTGACCGACAGAAACGGTCATACCGGTAAAGTAAGAGCTTTGTTGGACCAATGTTCGCAACGTACCTTCATCTTGCTCTCTGCTTTATCGCAGCTTGATTACGTTACGGTCAGTAAGGAACAGCTAAGGCTCCAGGGATTTACTGGCTCACTTGGTAGTACTGAGTATGAAATAGTAGAGTTAACCTATCATCACAGAAGAAGGGTATGTAAATTGAGGGCCGTTGTGGTGGAGTTACCAGTATACAAACCAGGGAGAGGATTAGAGATGGAGGTAAATGCTATCAAGGCTCGGGGTTACAAATTAGCCGATCCAGGTATCACTGATGGAGATATGATAGGGTTACTGATTGGGGCGGACTTTTATTACCACTTTGTACATTCAGGCTATGTCAGGGAAGGAAGTATAGTTATGTTACCCACAATTTATGGTTATGCACTGAGTGGCACTTATCAGTCAGATATAGAAGAGACCCATGTAGAGTTAGTCACTGTTCTTAAGTTAGCAGTAGACCCTTTAGTGGAGATACAGGAAGATATTGGCAGTAAATCTCCAGAATTAAAGGATCTGACAGCTCTATGGGACTTGGACCATATTGGTATAAGTCCTAATGAGACTGGTATGGGTGGGGAGAGAGTCTTAAATAGATTTTCTGAAACGGTACAGTATTCCGAAGCACTGGGACAGTATATAGTGGAACTGCCGTGGAGAGATAACATAGATAAATTACCTGATAACTTTAAGTTAGCCCTGGGCAGAATGAGAGGCTTGTAGCGTAAATTTATAAAAGATCCCAACTACTGTCAACAGTATACAAAGGTTCTGGACGATCAGGTAGAAAGGGGGTTTATTGAAAGGGTAGAAAACAGGAATCAAGCTGGTCATCCCATTCACTACTTAGCTCATCATGGCATTACTAAAGATAGTGTCACTACGCCTGTACGGATAGTGTTTGACTGTTCGGCTAGGATGGACGAGAAGGCGTTCAGTCTGAATGACTGTCTCCATACAGGTCCATCGCTAGTGGCTGACCTCACCCAGGTACTTCTACGCTTTAGATGCCATCAATTTGCCTGGGTGAGTGATATTGAGAAAGCATTTCTCATGGTGGGGTTGAGTGAGAAGGACAGGGATGCTACTAGGTTTCTGTGGCCCGTTGATCCCTTGGATGTTGCAAGTCCTTACATTGTCTACCGGTTCCGTGCAGTTCTGTTCGGGGCCACCTGTTCGCAGTTCCTCCTTAATGCTACCATCCAAAAACACCTGTCTAAGATACAGGAGAACAGTGAAGTAGTTAATAAGCTAAAAAGGGGGTTGTATATTGATAACTTGCAGGGGACTGGTGATGATGTAAGTGATTTGCAACAACAATGTTGGGATGCCCGTAGAATATTTTCCAGCGCTAACCTGTCTTTACGTGAGTGGGTCACAAATAATGTGAGTTTGCGGGAACTGTTGCACCTGAAGGGTATAGCTTCCGCCAAACAAGACGGGGTTAAGGTGCTTGGCATTGCGTGGCTGACTGATAAGGATATGTTACAGGTTAATTGCCGCGAAGGCTCTAAGTCTAACCACGAGTGTGTTCGATCCTCTAGGAGTGTTGCTACCGGTAACCATCCGGGCGCGGAGGTTCGTACAGGACTTGTGGAGATTAGAGTGTGGGTGGGATGCCCCCATTCCAGATGACATGAGAGCTAACTGGCAGGGTATTTATGACGATATGATAGATAGTACAGGTATCATGTTTCCCTGTCAGGTCACTAATTCTAAGAGGGTTACGCTGCACCTATTTAGTGACACTAGCTCAGTAGCATATGGTGTAGTGGCCTATGTGGTTGGTGAAGAGGAGAGTAGGTTTGTAATGGCCAAAGCTAAAGTGGCGCCTATTAAGTCCCTCACCATACCTAAGATGGAGTTGACTGCTGTTCTTCTCGCAGCTCGTCTCGCATGTTATATATGTGAGGCCTATGCGGACGAGCTGATTATAGAGAATGTATACCTCTGGTCGGACAGCCAGATAACCCTATGCTGGTTGTCTTGTAAAAAGATTTTGCCAATATATGTTCAGAATAGAGTTGATGAGATAAAGTCATTAGTGCCCGGCGCTCATTTACGTTATGTGTCCACAGAGGACAACCCCAGTGATCTAGTCACCAGAGGGATTTCATATGTGTCCTTAGTTGCTTCTTCGCTTTGGTGGGGAGGGCCCACATGGCTACCTCACCAAATGCTATGGCCTGATCATGGCCCAATAGGGGGCTCAATAGGAGGGGACACCACTGTGGGTTGTAACACGAGTCAAGAAGGAACCCTGGCATTCCCGCTACCGGTTGCCCCTACTGCCATATTGAATTGGGACCGGTATGGCTCATATATGAAGTCATGGCATGTAATGGCATGGGTCCTTAGGTTTATTAGGACTCTTAGAGAGAAGACACAAGGGAACTATCAGGCAAAAACGGCATACTTGACGGTGCCGGAATTAAGAGCAGCAGAGTCAGCCATGATTAAGGTAGCTCAGAGAGAAGCTTACTCTGAGGAACACCACTATTTGTCAAAAGGACAGGGCACACCAAGAAATATAGTGAAGCAGTTAGGCCTCTATATGGAGGGAGGCATGATACGCTGTAGAGGTAGGCTACACTTGTCAGCTTTACATGATAGCGCCAAGTACCCTATCCTTATCCCACTCTCCTTAGTAATTACTGCCACAAAGTGTATTTACCTAATTGCCTAATTGTATTTACCTAATTGTAGTTTACAGGAGTTGAGCTAAGCTCGTGTTGTCCCGTCTCTCAGTCTACTTTTTATCCAATTTTTTCTTGAAAATATGGATATTCCTTGCCCCTACCACTTCCTCCTCCAGCCCATTCCATTTGTCAATACATCTATAGGGGAAGCTAAACTTCCTGATATCGTTCTTGCAGGTAGGTCTTTTTACTTTGTAGCTGTGGCCTCTAGTTATTCCTGTATCCATAATTAATATATCCTCCCTATCCAGCCTCTCCAGCCCCCGGGTGCATTTGTACATCATTATCATGTCTCCCCTCTCTCTCCTCTCTTTTAGACTCGGTAGATTTAATTTGTCTAGCCTCCCTTCATATGGCAGCTCTCTGAGACTTGGAACCAATCTAGTAACTGCTCTCTGGATTCTTTCTAACTTGTGAATATGCTTCTTTAGATGCGGGGACCACACCACTGCTGCATACTCCAATCTTGGTCTAATCATACTCTTCATAATTTTCGCTACCATGGTCTCATCCAAGTAGTTCAGAGCAACTTTCATATTCCCGGCCATTGCATACATTCCGCTAAAGAGCTTGTTAATATGTTTCTCTGGCGACAAATTATCTTGTATAATCAACCCTAAATCCTTTTCTTTTTCGGCCTTGCTAATTATATTATCTCCCATCCTGTACTCCCAATTTGGTCTATTCACACTTCTTCCCATATTTAACACATGGCATTTACTTATATTAAATTTCATTTTCCACTTGGTGCTCCATTCGTATATTTTATCTAAATCCCTTGCAGCTCCTCACAACTACTTTTATTTGTTATTTGTCTCATAATTTTTACGTCATCTGCAAACATTGACATGTAGGAGTTTATGCCTATCGGCAGGTCATTCACGTACATAAGGAACATGAGAGGTGCCAACACAGATCCCTGTGGCACACCACTCTCAACTTTCCGCCACGATGAGTAAGTTCCTCTAATGTTGGTCCTCATTTCCCTATCTGTTAAATAGCTCTCCATCCATTTCAGCAAACTCCCCCTGACACATCCTAGCGTCTCAAGCTTAGATAACAATCTCTTATGTGGTACCTTATCGAATGCTTTGGAAAGGTCTAAGTAGACGCAGTCCACCCATCCGCCTCTTTCTTGGAGTACATCTATCACCCTACTGTAATAACATAGCAAACTGGTAACACAAGATGTCCCTTCTCTGAATCCAAATTGCTTTGGGGTTATTATCTTCTTTCTCTCCAACATTTTCATCCATCTCTTCCTAATTAGCTTTTCACAAATCTTGCATACAATACTAGTAAGTGAAACTGGTCTATAGTTTAGAGGGTCCTCAGGGTTTCCATTCTTGTATATCGGAATGATATTAGCTCTTTTCCATTCAACAGGAACCTGTCCTTTATCTAAGGAAGCTTGAATTATGTCCCTCACTGGCTCCACTAATTGCTCTGCACACTCCTTTAAAACCCAGGCAGACCATAGTGGTGTTAGTTATGTTGTAAATTACATAAGACAAAGATGGTGGATCCCCAAGATTAGACAGGTAGTAAAGAAATCCTTAAGGGGATGTATAATAATAATAATAATAATAATAATATTTATTCAGTTAGCAATTTACAGAGTTGGTACCACATAGTTTGTTACAAATATGACATGTACCAGCCTTGCATAATTCCAACTAAGGATAGTCCGATAAGGCCGTTAGGCGTATTTCCATTGGGGTCCTTGTGGGATTAGGTTAGCTGGGGAAAAATGGGGAGGATAAAGAAATGGATACTTTAGAAAAAGTATTTCTAGGGGGTTATTTTAAGATACCTTACATCCTATAGTAAATATCAGTAATCCGTAATCAGTAATCATTTCAGTTTGGTTTGTCTATCTCTTATGTCGCATTTAGTAGTAGACATAAGCTTGGTGCTCCCTTCTCGCAGCTGTCCGGTTCAGGTGTTCCTTCAGGCTACGTCTGAAGGAATACAGTGTTCTCTTTTCACGGACTGACTGGGGTAGGTCGTTCCAGTCTTTGATGGCGGTGAAGAAGAATGTATCATCTGCAAGAGATTGCAAGGTACATCATACCGTGCTGTACAGGCCCCTCCATTGCCGAAGTTTAGGGTTCAGGAAGTGAGTCCTTTCCAGATAACGGGGGTTGACTACACAGGTGCCTTGCCAGTAAAAGAGAAGGGAGGTACTGTAAGTAAATTATATGTAGTCTTATTCACATGTGCAGTTACTAGAGCGGTCCATGTAGAGACGGTGTCTAACCTCTCCTGCGAATCATTTTTGCATGCGTTCCGTAGGTTCAGTAGCAGGAGGGGTTACCCTGAGATTATGATGAGTGATAATGCCACCACATTTGTTAGCGGAGCCAGTACATAACGGGAGTTGATAGATGATGCAAGGTTAAAAGGTACTCAAGCGGAATTCAAGTGCGAGTGGCGGTTTATACCGGCCAGGGCGCCATGGTTCGGTGCCATATGGGAACAGGTCATTGGCATCCTTAAGGCTGGCTTGAAGAAGGTACTGGGTCGAGCATTGGTTACCACAGAGGAACTGAATACGGTATTACTGGAGCTCGAGGCCACAGTCAATGATCGCCCGCTTGGCTACACCTACAGTGATCTTGAAGACCCTCTACCCATCACTCCTTCACAACTGGTTCATGGGAGGCGGATCAGAAGCTTTCCAAGGCGAGAAGTCACGGATGAAGATCTCAAGGACACGACGTGGCGTAACAACGATTCTGTCAACCAACGCTTCCAATATATAACAAAACTCTCACATGACCTGTGGAAAAGGTGGAGCACTAATTATTTAATATCACTCAGGGAGCAACATCGTCACTTAATGGTAAAAAGAGGGATAGCATCGCCACAAGTTGGGGACGTCGTTCTAGTACATGATGACGGCCCCCGACTTTTTTGGCGTATAGGTCGGATAATGAAACTTCTTCGTGGTCCTGACCACGAATGTAGGGTAGTTCTGGTAAAAACAGGAGCCGGTTTGACCACCAGACCGGTGGTTAAGCTATACCCACTAGAGATAGATTTAGAGGTAGTGGATGGCGACAGCAAGCCGAACTCTGATAATATCCTTCCTGCTACTGGAGCGGACCGAGGTGATACCCCTCAGAGGCCGTCACGTCGGGCTGCTTTGGGTTCCTCCCAGTTGTGGCGATCCATGATCGGGATGGGACAATTGTAAATACTTTGTATATAACTGGTGGCGGAGTATGTCGTGAATCCTAGCTGGTATATATACCGTAGTTTGAATTTCCCGGGTTCACGACAGCTGGTTCCTTTTTGTTTATACGCATTACTTTATTTATCTTTGTGGATAAATATTACTGTGGTTGCACCAATTATATCTTAGTTTATTTTCCCTTATTATTTAATCACGGGGGACGATATTGAACCCTTAAATATATTTTATATTGTCACGATAAAAGGGAATATCAGGCACACTTCACACAAACTTCACCCCGCCAAGACAGACCGCCAGCTGCTGCCACATAACAACAAAACTTCCCTGATATTTGCCTCCCGACATGTCCATCACCTAATCGACACTCTTTGCATCACAGCTAAATTCCTTTAATACTAGAAGTACTTCATAGATATTACTGGGACTACCACAGATAACCTACACATACATGTTTACAAGTAAGTCAAACGCCGACCCGGTATCATTTTTATAGCCTAGGCCAATTCATCTTTCCAGGTTTAATTATTGAATTTATATCCGTTTCTCCTCTACCCCCTAGGAATAATAAACAGGATAGGGGTTAAACTGCCTAAAATCGTCTACCTTTAGCCACAACAAAAGTAAAAAAGGCGTCATCATACTGAAGGAGTTAATGACTTTGCCTTGACTCCTGTAAATGTTTCTACGACTCAGTTTTGTTGGCGTTTTATTCCATCATTGATTGACTTGTGGAATAAGTTACCAAATGAGGTTGTACAGTCAGCCCATATCTCAGATTTTAAGTATAGAGTTAAAGTTTTATCACAGTAGTATATAAATATTTGTTTTTTAATCATGACTTGTTTTTTTACATTGGTTTTAATCGACTTCCTAACTTTCTCTACTGGGCTCTCTAATTAGCCCTTTCCTTTTTTCTTAGTTGTCAGTCTCTCTCCAGTACTTTCGGGTATTTTGTGGGGATTTATTTATTACAGGTGTATCTGTACCCTGTTAGGAGGCTCGGACAGCTTATATAGTAATAATGATAATAATGATAATAATGATTATAATAGTAATAACAGCTCTGGACATATAGGCCCTTGAGTCTGTATAGAGAGTTTACAGCAGCAAATATAGTGCATGAAAGAACTCTCTAACTGGGACAGACTGACAAAACTGGGGCAATACTCTCAGCAACGATGTAGAGAAAGATACATCACCATCTACATTGAAAAACTGGTACCCAGCCCTTCCAACATCAATGAGGTGGAATCACACTTTAAACAGAGGACTGGTCGCAAGTGTGTAAGAAAAATCCCACCTTCACAAGCACCAGCGAGGATCAAGACTCTCCTATCGTCCAGTTTGCCCTACAATGGTCCCAAAATATTCAGCTGCCTGCTGCGGAAAATTCTGGACCTTATCAACTGCTCAGTAAAATCCTCCAAAGCCTGACTAGATGGCTTGCTGAGGACGGTACCTTATAAGCCGCCGGTTCCAGGATATACTGTACATCTGAGGACAGTACCTGATGCACTACCAGTACCAGGATATACATCTGAGGACAGTACCTGATGCACTACCAGTACCAGGATATACATCTGAGGACAGTACCTGATGAGCTACCAGTACCAGGATATACATCTGAGGACAGTACCTGATGAGCTACCAGTACCAGGATATACATCTGAGGACAGTACCTGATGCACTACCAGTACCAGGATATACATCTGAGGACAGTACCTGATGAGCTACCAGTACCATATACATCTGAGGACAGTACCTGATGAGCTACCAGTACCAGGATATACATCTGAGGACAGTACCTGATGAGTACCAGTACCAGTATACATCTGAGGACAGTACCTGATGAGCTACCAGTACCAGGATATACATCTGAGGACAGTACCTGATGAGCTACCAGTACCAGGATATACATCTGAGGACAGTACCTGATGAGCTACCAGTACCAGGATATACATCTGAGGACAGTACCTGATGCGCTACCAGTACCAGGATATACATCTGAGGACAGTACCTGATGCACTACCAGTACCAGGATATACATCTGAGGACAGTACCTGATGAGCTACCAGTACCAGGATATACATCTGAGGACAGTACCTGATGCGCTACCAGTACCAGGATATACATATGAGGACAGTACCTGATGAGCTACCAGTACCAGGATATACATCTGAGGACAGTACCTGATGAGCTACCAGTACCAGGATATACATCTGAGGACAGTACCTGATGAGCTACCAGTACCAGGATATACATCTGAGGACAGCTCCTGATGACGTTCCAGTACCAGGCTATACATCTGAGGACAGTACCTGATGAGGTACCAGTACCAGGATATACATCTGAGGACAGTACCTGATGAGGTACCAGTACCAGGATATACATCTGAGGACAGTACCTGATGAGGTACCAGTACCAGGATATACTCTGAGGACAGTACCTGATGAGCTACCAGTACCAGGATATACATCTGAGGACAGTACCTGATGAGCTACCAGTACCAGGATATACATCTGAGGACAGTACCTGATGAGCTACCAGTACCAGGATATACATCTGAGGACAGTACCTGATGAGCTACCAGTACCAGGATATACATCTGAGGACAGTACCTGATTCGCTACCAGTACCAGGATATACATCTGAGGACAGTACCTGATGAGCTACCAGTACCAGGATATACATCTGAGGACAGTACCTGATGCGCTACCAGTACCAGGATATACATCTGAGGACAGTACCTGATGAGCTACCAGTACCAGAATATACATCTGAGGACAGTACCTGATGAGCTACCAGTACTGGGATATACATCTGAGGACAGTACCTGATGAGCTACCAGTATCAGGATATACATCTGAGGGCAGTACCTGATGAGCTACCAGTACCAGGATATACATCTGAGGACAGTACCTGATGAGCTACCAGTACCAGGATATACATCTGAGGACAGTACCTGATGGCTACCAGTACCAGGATATACATCTGAGGACAGTACCTGATGAGCTACCAGTACCAGGATATACATCTGAGGACAGTACCTGATGAGCTACCAGTACCAGGATATACATCTGAGGACAGTACCTGATGAGCTACCAGTACCAGGATATACATCTGAGGACAGTACCTGATGAGCTACCAGTACCAGGATATACATCTGAGGACAGTACCTGATGAGCTACCAGTACCAGAATATACATCTGAGGACAGTACCTGATGCGCTACCAGTACCAGGATATACATCTGAGGACAGTACCTGATGAGCTACCAGTACCAGAATATACATCTGAGGACAGTACCTGATGAGCTACCAGTACCAGGATATACATCTGAGGACAGTACCTGATGAGCTACCAGTACCAGGATATACATCTGAGGACAGTACCTGATGCACTACCAGTACCAGGATATACATCTGAGGACAGTACCTGATGAGCTACCAGTACCAGGATATACATCTGAGGACAGTACCTGATGAGCTACCAGTACCAGGATATACATCTGAGGACAGTACCTGATGCACTACCAGTACCAGGATATACATCTGAGGACAGTACCTGATGCACTACCAGTACCAGGATATACATCTGAGGACAGTACCTGATGCGCTACCAGTACCAGGATATACATCTGAGGACAGTACCTGATGAGCTATCAGTACCAGGATATACATCTGAGGACAGTACCTGATGAGCTACCAGTACCAGGATATACATCTGAGGACAGTACCTGATGCGCTACCAGTACCAGGATATACATCTGAGGACGGTAGCAGGATATACATAACTCTGCAGAGCGGCTACCAATTCATTACCAGACCAAGTGGAAATGCCCCCATTGGTCTGACCCCTGGCAGCAACTCGCCAAAATGCTCTGGATCACTACCTTCTACTCTTACTTTTAATTTCTGCAACATTCGTAACCTTTCCTCTAACTTCCACTCTGTGAAACACCACCTCTCTTCTACCCTGACCTTCTCTTTCTCACCGAAACTCAGTTGTATGAGCCTGACATCAAACCCTTTTCTGTATCCTCCGACTATCTCTATCCTCAGTTTCAAGCCAAAGGTGGATGTTGCGTATATGTGCGTAACAATCGTGCTTTCTTTCGTGTTCCCAACTTTGATTCTTCTGAATTCTCAACTTTCTGCCTAAAGCTTTCTTGTCACTCTCAAGCTAAATATTTCTGCGCTGTTTATCTCTCACCTAATTCTACTGACTATCCAAAATTCTTTGACTATCTAACTTCTAAAGTGGAACACATTCTATTCATCTCTCCTTTTGCAGAAATCTCCATCTTAGGAGATTTCAACGTTCACCACCGCCAATGGCTCTTCTCTCTTTCCACTGACCAACCTGGTGAACAAGCCTACATCTTTTCTATCCTAAATAACTTAGAGCATTTCCCAGCAAACACACTATGTGAATGCAATTTTGTATTTTGGTTGAATTTTGGTCATGTCTTGTTTTCACGTTAACCTTTAAACGGCGAAGCTATGGTATTTGAAACGTCCCACCATGCGAAGGTATTTTGGTTGATTCCTGACAAAAATAGTCATATTTACCATATACCTGTAGGCTATATCATAATTATGTATCCATATGCGCCTATTTTACTTTTAATAATAACATATGAACATTGAAAAGCAATAAAACAAGTGGTAACAGCAATTGGCTGGTGAAAACCGTATATTTTAGCCCCGGGGTCATAATCTGACTCTGACCGGCGAGAGAGACAACCCCCCTCTCTCGTGTCTCACATGGTACGGAGAGACTAGGAGAGCTCTGAGACTTGCTATAGGGTTGAAGAAAGACTCCCCCATCCTGTCCCCTATCTCCCAGCCGTCCTCGCATGAAAATACTCCGATAAATATCGGGAATAATAGGGAAAATGCCGGATAATTGAGGACGAGGGAAGGGGGGGATTGGGACACATGTGGAGGAGTGATAAGAGGTATGGGGGGGAATTATCTAAATCACATATTGCTTTGTTTTGATTGCCAGTGGGGTGTTTTAAAAGTGTTTTTTATGCCTTGACTCCAAACCTGACCGCGGTGAGCCTATGGTATTTAAAACTGTTATACCGTGATTTTGATCAGGTTTGTTTATTGGTTCTAGTGAGTTCTATCAAGACTGGAGATTTCAGAGTTCATACAATACATGCATGCATAGAAGGCAAGCAGAGGATACATATAACACCGAAATATAATGTAAAGAACAGTTTATTTCAATCTTAAGTTATACGTACACATATAAGAGATAATAAGTTTTAACAGTGAATAGATAAGTTTATGCAACACGAAATAATACGCTTCTAGCACGAGCGAGGATCTAGATGGAGCTCAGGTATAAAAATAAGTTTAACTGTCCTCTTACACAAATACTTAACACTTATATATTTATTAGTGGCCCCTCCATCATTGACGAACATGCCTATTACATAAGGCATCCTCTTCAAACACTAATCCGCCGTAGTTTGAATCTACCGCGCAGAGCATTTAAAAACTGAGGAGCCTTCATCATGAGCGCACGCGACCTCACTCATGGCTTCAGTCATTATGAATTGGGTTCTCACTACGAAAAAACTTCGTAAAAAATAAAAACAAAAAGAAAATAAGAATAACTATCCAATAAGCTTTCCATCATATCGTGGATGTACTTGTGTGGATTTCTGACCAGACGCTGAATCAGGCGTCATTCCTCCTTCTTTGCTCTGCGCTCAGCCTGCCCGGACGTACCTTTCAGGCTCCGCTGGTTCCGCATTCGTGGCGTCCCTAGTGAGTTTTTTCTCATTTGTTTACTCTGGGATGTATCGAGTAAGGTTAGGATAGGCGTAGCAGGAGTGTCCTGGGCTGGTTGCCCGCAGTGCAATGTATTTTGGGTCGTATGTATGGGGCATCTATTTCGGATGTACCCTCGTGGTCCTGTTGTGGACACGTGAACTTTTCACAGTTTGGTTAGTTGGTGATGCAGGCGGCTTTCATTACGCGTTAATAATTGCTGCCTTTTATCCTTCTGATGAGGTAAGCTGTGAGTTTGCTGACGTTCCCAGCGTATTTTTCTTCACTTAGTGAAGTTTTTTCTGGGTCCGTGTCAGGCTTCCCGGGGTTGGGAAGTTATCGCTTCGGTGGTGTGTTGGCGGTGGTTCCTGTTGTGATATTCCAGTGTGTGTTTATATTTCAACTTTTTTTCATGCCGTCTACCTAGGCCTAGCCAGCCGCTCGTAGCTTTGCCACATGTCTAGTGTTATTATTTATTTTATAAATATGCCCTACTGTGTCATGTGTATCCGGGTTTTAGTTGTGTATTGGCTAATTCCTCGGACTATATTTGTTTCCTGGTTTAGTTGTGTATTGGCTAATTCCACGGATTATGTTGTGACCTTGGTTAGTCGTGCGTGTCTCTCCTCGTGTCGTATTGTTCAGATGGTGTCTGTTCAGGGTGGGGTTGGCCTGCCGGCGGGTTTTTCTCGGTCTCACCGTGAAAAAGCCGGACCGATGAGCAGTGTTAGGCCACACGTGGTTTTTAACACTGGCTGGTTCCCCGGCGAGGGGAGGTGTCTGTGGCTCTCCAGGACTGCGTATCTGTGGGTGCCTGGTTTCAGGCCTCCTTTATAATTCCCGGCGGGATGGCTGTACCCATCCTTACATATATATTTAGTTATATATAAAGAAACGACGTTCGTGAGAACACTCGTTTTTATAGGTTTTTCTACCTGGTTTACGACAAACCACGGGAAAAACCTAGCTGTTGTTTAGGCGTTCCTCCCCGGCGATCTTTTACAAAGTAGTGGGGTCAGGAACTTGTGGGGTTAACTTTTAGACTTCTCACCCGGCGGGTGCACCTTAGCAGGGTGGGATAAACGACTTAGGTCTCTTATTAGTTAACCAATCCATGTGAGTGATACTCTGTGTATCGCTGCCTTTACTCTTACGGCATTTGAAGGATCAGTGAGGTTTAACCAAATCGATTTCCACACCCGGCGGGTGCCCCTAAGTAAAGGAACTAAGGAATTTATAAACAAATTCAATTTCGATTAACCTTAATTGGGTGATACTTTCAGTATCGCCGCCTTCTAATTTTACGACGATCGTTTGGGACAATTCGTTAAAAAATCAGATCTCGTATATTCCTGCCCTGGGCTATTCTACTAAAATATTTCAAGGGCCGGCGTCTTTATGAGGGGGGGGCTTTGTTACAAAATTGAATCTTGAGACAGTCACCACCTCCTACAGACTATTAGTGCCATACTGGACCATTATATCAGAGGGTATTCTTCATGTTCTTAGCTAAGAAGACTTGTTTAGCCTCTTTATACCAGCCGCGTGGCGAGATGTGTTAGCTGTGTCTTTGCATCCCGTTACCCGGCGGGTTATTAACACTTGTATGCGAACACTTGGGTTAACCTTATGAGCATTAATTCCTGGAAATTTTTCTTTTTTTGTCCAGAGCTGAGCTCCGGCGGACCAATACAGACCCGGCGGTAGTTCCTCACACCTGTCTCTGTCATGGCTAATGTGACCCCAGTTTTTGCCCTGTGCATTACCCCTACTTGCGCGGGTATCCCAATTTTTGCACATACCCTTTGCATAAGGTGTGTTAGATGTCTAGACCGTTCAAGGGGTCTCTGGGTTACACGTAATTGTTCTTTTTGCTCCCAATTAACCAATAAAGTCCTGTGTGACAATGACAAAACCGCGGCGGTAGCGTTGAGAGAGGTCAGACAACAAATGTCGGCCTACACTACCATTGTCGCACATAAGTCACTTCAATGTGACAACGTCCCACTTTGGGATAAGTTGCTGTCAGAGCACCCTCCCCCTAAACGTACCTCTAGAGTAAGGGGTTTTAAGCCGACAGAGACTAGCCAGGATTCTGTATCCTCTGGAGACGTTTAAACGCCCGAGAGAGCCTACTCCCCGGCAGCCACCTCCTCGTCGCAGGCGAGATCGAGGTCAAGGTCACCCCTCAGACAACGGTCTTCAAGTCGGGCCTCTTCCCGGCTAGTAAGAAGTGCAAGACTGAAGCTTCCCCCAGGGGCCATGGTGGTGATTCTTCCAAACCTAGGTCCAGTTCGCGGTCACACCGTAGCCACAAATCCTCCAAAAAGGATTCCCATAAGAAGTCCTCTCGACATTCTACTAAGTCTAGTGCATCTCATCGTACCTCTACACCTGACAATGTTTCTGTTACAGCCTCAGAGTATAGTGAAGCGCCTGTCCCTAAACAAGATTTACCTATTGATATTTTAACCCTAGAAATGGAGAGTTCAGGATATTCAATAATTGAGAATGTTTCAGACTCTCAAGAGAGCGTAGGCCAGAGCCTCGGTGTTTGGCGATTTGCTCAGCCAGGGTCTGACCATCCACGTCCGACTCATACGAGTCACACAGTAGCCGATGTCCACAGGGACGCGGCGACCCCATCCTCTATCCCTGATTTATCTTGGAAACAAGGTGCCCCTGCCTCGGCGGGGTCTTCTCAGGAGGATCGGGAGGAACAAGATGAAGTGTCATTAATTTCAGATAGGGAAGGACAAGGGTCAGGCTCAGGCCTGGACGCCGCCCATGATAATACTAATTCACCTGAAAGTTCTGCACCTAACCAGTTTGTTACAGCACAAGAAATTGATGGGTTACTTACTCATGCTCTATCAAAATTCTTTAATCAACAACGAGAAAACCCCACAATGGACTTGGGGGCTCCCTTGACAGGTTCTGCGGTACGGCCTCTGATAACGTCAATCGATTTATCTAAGATTCCTAACCCTCCTACTCTGTCACCGGCAGGGAGCTCTAAGCCAGCTACGGCGGCATTCACTACGTCAAATGTCAGGGTCATTACGGATGTTAATCCACCCCCTCTAGACAAAGCGCCTCTTAGAAAGGTAGCTATGCCCCTGCTTTATGGGCCAGACGAGTCATGGGTCCCTTTGAACCCCTCTAAGCCAGAGCTTGCCCAGCCTACCTTGTCAGGGGAACTCCCGGTACCACGTGAGTGGTTTATCCAGGGAAATAAGTCTAAGAAATTAAGGGCATTGGATGCCTTGGGTAATGTTTTGGACGTAAATATCAAGGCTATACCTAGTTATTATCATCAGGATTATTTTGTTTATGCATCTAAGCCTGCTTTACCCCCTGCCTCAGCTTCAAAACTTTTTTCAGACTGGTCTAAGCTGGATGGGTTTAATGATATTAAGGCTCTGTTGGCTATTACTCCTGAACTAGATTTACAGACCGTCACAGACGAGACAGCTAATCCAGTGTTGAAGGTGGGACAGTTAGGACCAGGACCTTGGGTGGATTGGGAGGTAGAGGCTCAAAACTTTGCAACCACTTTCACTTCTAAATCTTCCCACCAGATCCCTCAGGATACACATTCATGGTTCTCAATGCCGGTAGGTTCTGCCGGCGGAGTTCCGTCAGCTTTATTTTCCTTTTTAGCTGCCCTAAGATTAATCTTTGTGAACTAAAGGAACCATTCATTACCCCTACCCCTTCTCACCTAGACAGAGAATTTAGGCTAAGGGGAAAAGCTTTCCGCCTGTTTTCTCAGTACATAGTTTCTCAACAGGTGGCTAAGTCTTTACTCAGGTCTACTCAGGCAATCGCAGACGCGGATGCTCGAAGATCAGTTAAATTATCCCGGCGTCTGATTCTTCAGTCGTCAATTCAATCCTTAGGTGACATACGCACAGCCTTACTTGAGGCGGTGCGAGCACGACAGGATCTTAGAATGTCATTAGTTCGCAAGCTGCCTGATCGCATTGCTAACCAGGTGGTAATGTCCCCAGTACTTACACCTTCTTTAATGTCCCCTGATGTATGGCGAACAGTGTTTAACATGGCACAGGCCGTGAAGCACAGTCCCGCACAGGCTAAGAAACCCGCATTTAACTTCCCCAAACCTAAGCCTCCTACTAAAGCTCAGCCAGGGGGTTCTAAGCCGTTTCTTCCGCCTAAGTCCTCCCAATCCCCCCTGGGTCAGTTCAGGCATAGACAGAGAGGGTTTTCAGGACAGAGGGGACGCGGCCAGTATAAGCCGGGGCAGGGCCAGTCTTCGGCCCACACCAGCCAGCCGGCGAAGCGTCCAACACCACCAAACCCACCATAAAAAAACTAAAGTCTTTCTCACTCCCAGTGCCTACCTTAGAGCCGGAGGAACCGAGGGAAGTACAGCCGGCGAACCCTTGTCTGCTAACTGGGTCGTTCCGAACGTGTCACCAAGCATGGCCGTTAAAAACCTGGGCACGGATGGTGGCACGCAAAGGCATCACTTGGCAGTGGCTCCGGCGACCTCGCTTACGTCAGCTGACAACGGCAAATTGTGTTTCATTAGAGGTGGAGTTGCTGGTCCAGGAGATGATTGCCAAGAATGTCATCATCCCGGTACCCCCAGATTACCCTGTATTCACGTCAAAACTGTTTTTGGTTCCCAAACGGGACAGTGTTCAGATGAGGCCGGTCGTAGACCTGTCGTATCTGAATCTTCACATTTACAACGAGTCTTTCAGAATGTTAACAGTTCATCAAATCAGGCTAACACTTCCGCCGGGTGGCTGGATGTGTTCCCTAGACCTGACAGACGCCTATTGGCACGTGTCGGTCAACAAAAGATTTCAAAGGTTTCTGGCCTTGAGGATCAGGCACCAAAATTTTGTTTTTCAGAGGATGCCGTTCGGTTTGAACCTAGCACCTCGATTATTCACGAAACTAGTCCGGCAAGCCCTGATGCCATTGTTAAAACAGGGAATCAGAGTGTTGTGGTATCTAGACGACTGGCTGGTGGTGGCAGAGACACAACAATTATGCATAAAACATGTCAATATCATTTTAAATCATGTCAAAACTCTAGGCTTCAAGGTAAATCTGGTAAAGTCAAACCTTGTTCCCTCAAGAGTAATTCAGTGGATAGGGCTGGTCTGGGACACCGCCGCTCTCACTCTGAGTCAGAGTGTGGACAATCGCAACAGGTTTCGCAGGAAACTGTTCAGGTTTCTTCACAGTCTGACTACGACACGAAGAGTCTGGGAGTCTCTGGTCGGCTCTCTCAACTGGATTCAGCTAACTGTCAAGTTGGGCCGGTTGAAAGTAAAACGATTAATATTGGAGGGCAACAAATATTTCCCACTCTTACCGGCGGGAAAATTATGGCCCATACCAAAATTAATCCACACCTTACTAGCGGTCTGGGCGAAGAGGGAAACATTGCACTCAATCATGTCATGGACCTCTCCTCCTCCAACGGTATGGGTAGACACGGATGCGTCAGGCACCATAGGGTGGGGATTTCAGTCAAATCAGGGGCACCAGGGTCAGGGACTTTGGTCCCACTTAGAAATCTCTCACATAAATGTCAAAGAGTTACTAGTCCCATTGTATTTCCTTCAGGCTCACGGCCCGGCGTTACGGGGCAAGTCAGTGGCCTTCAGAATGGACAATCTGAATGCAGTTCACTGTATTCAGAAACAAGGGTCAACGAGGTCAAGGAAGTTGCTACTCGTGTCGGAAGAGATTTTTGTTCTAGCCACCAGTCTAGATATTTATCTTCACGCATCTTATCTCCCAGGCGTAGCGAACGTCTGGGCAGACGCTCTGTCCCGGAGACAGAGCACGACAGTAGAATGGGAGCTCAAGCAACCCATTTTCGACCTAATGATTGCGGAGCTCTCCCATCCACAAGTGGATCTTTTTGCGTCCGAGGAGACTCACAAGCTCCCTCTATACCTCACCCGCCGGACGATAACGCCGGCAGGGGGGCCAGACGCCCTAGTGACAGACTGGAACAGATGGAGCTCCATCTATCTGTTTCCGCCGCCAGATGCGTCACTAATGTGCCACGTAGTGAACAAACTACGAGTTTATCGAGGCTTAGCCTCGCTAATCGCGCCCCTGTGGCCAGCGCAGGTGTGGTGCCAGCAGTTAATAATGTGGTGCCCGGACCCGGTATCGCTCCCGGTCGGGTACTTCCACTTAGACACGATTGGCAACCTAGAGACCTCGCTGACTTTTGCATTATGGACATTCAGGAGGCCAAGTGGCTAGCACCATACGGTAGGGATGTGACCAATAAATTGCTCAATCAATATACTCAGTCTACTAAGCGACAATATCAATCTCATTGGAAAGCTTTTACTTCTTGGATTGTTAGAACGGAACAAACTGTACCCTCAGTGGCATTGGTTTTTAATTACTTGAACTATCTGTTTGAGCAGAAACGTTTATCTGTGGTTACTTTGAAGAATCACTTAACTGCGATTAGAGTGCCCTTTTTCGACCTTACAGGTCTATCCATACCGGTGGCGGAGGAAACAGGATTTATGAGAGCGTGTTTTAAACTCCGCCCACCTCCCCGTCAGCTCATGCCTACTTGGTCTCTGGACAAAGCTTTGTCTTTACTTCATTCTCGTCTGTATCAAAATACTGCAGACTTTGCTTTAATCTTAAAGAAGGCAGTTTTCCTTTTGGCTTTGGCCACCGGAAACAGAGTGTCTGAGCTGGCGGCGATGAGCAACACACCTAATTGTCTTAGGTTTGGTAGACTTAATGATTCAATTTCCATTGCACCCTCCCCGGCGTTTGTAGCCAAGAATGAGCATAGTGCACACGTGTTTTCTGAATTCACGGTGCCGGCGTTAAAAAGGGGAAAGGTGCATCATAATTTATGTCCAGTGCAAGCTCTAACCAATATTTAAGAATAGCTCCTCATAACCCCCTGGGTAGCGAGTACGGGTAAACGCTTACTTAAACGGCGATTAGCCTCTCTTCTAGTAGAAGTCATTAAAGAGAGTAATCCCGGCGTTGTGGGTAGGGCCCACGATTTACGCAAGTGGGCGGCCTCTTTACGTTTCCTGAAAAACTTTTCAGTTGAAGATATTGCGTCCACACAGTTGTGGGCGTCTAATCATACGTTTCTCTCTAGATACTTGTCAGTTGCTCTAGACAAACCTTCCTTACCATGTATAGCTTTAAGGCAGAGGGTCTAGGTGGCCCTGCAGTCACTTATGTTTATTTTCAAGGAAAGGGGGGGGGGGGGGGGTGCAGTCAGTTGACATAGGACACCCTAGACCCCGCCGGAGTATGAGAGCTGTGATACAATTTAAGGTTGAAATGTGATATGAAAATTTCTCTGAGAGAATTTGTGCTAGTACAAAGTTTAGTACAAAACAACGGTGTTGTTATAGTAGTTTTAGCTGCGAAAGCAATGTAACATTAGTTCAATGGAGTTCATTAGCAATTGATCTCCACATGTATTTTGGGGTTTATGATGTGCACATATAAACTTATAACTTATTATTTGTCACCACTCGTTGAGTGGGGTGCCTTTTGTAACTACAGATCTGTGTTCAGAATCTTCAGGGTTACCTATTTTTGTCAGGCAGGCTTCTTTGAAGCACGCACCTGCCTGAACCCCCTTTTTCTTGTATATTTCCGGCCTACGCCGTATTAAATAAATTTTTCAAAAGTAAGAATACTATGTGGTTGTTTTTATTATCTGCTTTTCTAGAGTTATGATATGATTACGAATGTCCCCCTCCAGTCTTAGATATCAGGCATGTTCGTCAATGATGGAGGGGCCACTAATAAATTATAGGTTTGACTCCTGTAAGGAGATAAAGAAAACCTAATATTTAGTAGTGGCCCCGTAATCATTGACGACTGGGGCCCTCCCGACCGTCCCCTTCCCATTCGTTGATGTATTAAGGATTTTGGTTTACTTGATATGTCAGTGAAGGAGGAATGACGCCTGATTCAGCGTCTGGTCAGAAATCCACACAAGTACATCCACGATATGATGGAAAGCTTATTGGATAGTTATTCTTATTTTCTTTTTGTTTTTATTTTTTACGAAGTTTTTTCGTAGTGAGAACCCAATTCATAATGACTGAAGCCATGAGTGAGGTCGCGTGCGCTCATGATGAAGGCTCCTCAGTTTTTAAATGCTCTGCGCGGTAGATTCAAACTACGGCGGATTAGTGTTTGAAGAGGATGCCTTATGTAATAGGCATGTTCGTCAATGATTACGGGGCCACTACTAAATATTAGGTTTTCTTTATCTCCTTACAGGAGTCAAACCTATAATTTGAGAAACACTGAATAGTCGTAATATAGCCAGACAGTGATTTTATCTTTAACATGATATTTAGTTACACTTAGTTGACGAGGTGTTATACTGTATTGAGTCACTATACTGGACTCTACTTTTTATAATATGCACCTGGCGCTCTGGTGAGAATTGGTCAGAGTTAAAATTTTGGGGACTCTAACTTTATATAACTTGTAGAAATTTAGGCAGAGTCAATATCGTGGGCCTCTAACTTTAAGGCACCTTGCACACTGGTGAGAATTTTAACAGAGTCGATATTTTAGGCACTCTAACTTTATAGCACTTGTAGGATTTTAGTCAGAGTCAATATCTTGAGACTCTAACTTCTTATACCTCGTCACTGGTATAAACTTCTTTCCGTGTTTCTATAATATCTCCACAAGTGAACACTTTATAGATATTCGTTAGTTAGATGGTTCAGTGGACTGTATAATAATACCATATAATAGTTTATATCACCTGAAGACTGGAACTAGTGCTGTAGAACTTAGTTGACCTGTTGAGCCGTGATGATGTTACAAGATGGTGTGTGAAACGGGTGATAGGATAGAGTTGATGAATAAAGAAGGGGGCCACTATACTTAATGATTGATGGGAATGATGATTAATGATCTATGGATTAGTATGGATAGATGGAGAATTGATGAGCTAAGTACTATCACTAATGGGGCGAAAGGTGAGGTGAAAACACAAGAGCGTAGGCAGACGGTCTGGTAGTTGTGGCGGCTAGGGAGAGAGTCCAGGACCCTCACAATATTCGCGAGAGGTCCGCCAATATCACGCATGCGCAAATGGGTAGGTATATATTTTCCCACCCAATTATAATTGCCTAAGTTCATAGGAATGATAGACTACCCAATATCCAATATAGAACATAATTATTAACTTCTTAATTATTCTATATAACCATTGATCCCACAAACTTAATACTAAATACTTAATGTAATACTTAAAGTAAGACTGTCCATATC
Organism: Paralithodes platypus; assembly: GCA_032716605.1. NCBI lineage: Eukaryota > Metazoa > Arthropoda > Malacostraca > Decapoda > Lithodidae > Paralithodes > Paralithodes platypus. The sequence goes on from CM064496.1 coordinate 6,580,722, forward strand.
AGAGTTTGGACACATTCACGCCACCAGGTTTATATAATACAGTATCTACAAAAGCCCGGAGGCTATTTTATTCCGCCATGATTGGGAGGAGGCTTGAGCCGCCTGTCGACTAGGACGTCCACTGGGTACGTTGACCGGTTGATCGGTCGAGGTAGCCCCTGTGGGAATGTCACCAGGCGTCTCCGAGGAGTCCTCTTTGCACTCAATGTCCCCCTCAAGAGGGTACAGTCGGACAGTCGGCCGCGTATATGTTCCCGTCTTCGTCCGGACTCTAGCCACTCTGACTTCTCCGTCCTGACCGGGTAATAACTCGACAATACGGCCCAACTTCCAAAAAGCGCGCGGACCCTCATCATGGATGATGACGACATCACCGATACCCGGCCACCGACCATTTATTGGTCTCATCTTACACTTATGCGCCTCTCTGAGGGTCACCAGATACTCGTTAGACCAGCGTCGCCAGATATCTTTCGACAGTTTGCGAATATATTGATATCTGGCTGAAATGACATCTTTATTTATGTAGTCTGGATCTTCCAACCCATCCTCTACTTCATTATCATCAGGAAGATCCCGCAACCGATGACCCCGCACCAACACAGAGGGTGTTATTGGGGTAAGATCCCCTAGGTTGCCGGAAGCATAATATAAGGGACGATCATTGATAGTGGCCTCAATTTCCAACAGTAGAGTAGTCAATTCCTCCAAGGAAATTAAGGCACATCCCAACACCTTCTTCAACCCCGCCTTGACAATGCCGATGGCCCTTTCCCATATAGCGCCGAACCATGGCGCCCTAGCCGGGATAAACCGCCACTCACATTGAACACTGCCAAGGTGGGACTGAACTTTAGGGTGATTACAAAATGTCCGATAAGTACCCAGAGGCCCCAACAAAAGTGCTGGCATTGTCACTTAAAATGATCCGGGGAAATCCCTGTCGACTACAGAACCTCCTGAATGCGTGGAGGAAACTGTCACAAGTGAGATGTTGGAGATCTATATTCTCTGGCCATCCATCAGGTTTCGGGAGCCAAGAAGGCCCATTCCACCACAACGCAGAAGAACTCAAACATTTAGCAGACACGCCTCGAGATACCATATCACTTGGGTTCCCTTTAGTCGACACATACCGGAAATAAGCAGTCGGGACTAGGGCATGTATCTCGTCAATGCGGTTAGTGACATACACTGGCAGTTTCTTTTGACTGTAAATCCAGTGTAGCGTAATTTGACTGTCACTCCACACATAGGTTTCAGAGATATGAAGTTTATCTTTATAGGCATTCTCAACAAAGTTAATCATTCTGGCGTCTAGCAGAACTGCAGTCAATTCCAATTTAGGGATGGAAAGGGACTTGATGGGGGCCACCTTAGCCTTGCCATGACCAAGTGGCTACCCTCTGGACTGACTAGATATATAGCAGTCCCGTAAGCGACACTGCTTGCGTCAGCAAATGCATGCAGGGAAATAGTCTTTCTGAAACAGATCCTCCTAGAGAACTCAATACAACTACAGAGAACCATGTCATCCACTATCCCCCGCCATTCCGCTTGCAGGTCCACAGAGAGAACATCGTCCCAACCCAATTTCAGTCTCCACAATTATTGGAGAAAGATACGAGACCTTATTGATACTGGCAACACAACACCCAAAGGATCAAAGAGTTTGGCAGCAAACCTTAAACACTCACGCTTTGTAACCTGGTCAAAAGGAGCATACTGAACTCCAAAGGAAAGAGAATCAGAGTCAGTTTTCCACACCAGGCCAAGTACTCTGACCAAATCCTGTTGTTCCGCAGCAACACCATCCTTCTGCAACACCTTTCTCAAGACGGGACTATTTGTGGCCCATTGGCGCAGGAATAAATGGGCATTATTCATTACTTCACGAGCCATATCGTAAGCATGGACGAGGGAACTTTCAATATCCCCCGTACCTTGGAGGTTATCGATATATAGCCCGGCCCTAATTTCCTGCACCAACTCCGGTCTGCATCAACAAGAGAAAGATGCTTAAGGATGGTCGCGTTAAGCAGAAACTGGGAGCAGGTAGCGCCAAACAATGCAACCTGGAACCGATAACATTGTAGAGGCGAATCTAGTCGAAGAGGATCCTTTGGCCACATGAACCTGGTGTAATCTCTGTCGTCCTCATGTAGTTTTAACATCAAGAAGGCTTTCTCAATGTCACTGACCCACGCATACTGATGCAAACGGAATCTCAACAAGATCTGAGCCAACTCCGGCACTAAATATGGTCCCGTGTACAGACAGTCGTTCAGACTAGGCAAGTACTGGTTAACCTTAGCGGAACAATCAAATACAATACGAACCGGAGTAGTCCTGCTCTCCTTTAAGATCCCATGATGCGCCAGATAGTGACATGACCCAGGGTCATCGAACGGAACCTCCTCAATGAAACCACGCGACAACTGATCAGAAATTACCTGCGAATATTGTTGACAAAAACCAGGGTCCTCTGAACCTCTTCTGGAGTCCTCGTAACCTACCCACAGCCAAACCTTTGTTGGTGGGCAACCGTCCCTTTTCTTCGGTCCAGGGAAGACGTACCTGATACTGTAGACTTTCTGGATCATACGTGACTGTCTCCTCATAACTGATCAAAGCTTGCCGTTCGGCTTGCGAATGTTCTTTGGGTGATATGCCAATGTGGTCTAAATCCCAACAAAGCATTCAGTTCTTCTTTGCACGGGAACTGTCCAGTAGACATATATTGGTCCACTGGAGTTACTGCCACTTTTAGAATTGTTACAACCTCAGTATTGGAACTGGATGTGGATGCCGCATAAGAACCACTCAGTGCATATCCGAATTTGATTGGAAGTAAAACCAAATTACCTACCCGTTTATAACCAGGTCGCACTATGTTGTAGTAATAGTCGGCACCAATTAGTACCTCCAGCTGTGCTGTCTCTGTGACGCATGAATCGGCCAATTTAATGCCATGGTGCTTTAAACTAATCATTTCAGCACTAAGACTAGACTCACCTTTATGTTCGGGAAGATCCTCGACCACAATTGCTTCGAGACGATGGAACCTACCCCGATGTAAATATTTCAGTGCTACAATAGTATACTCACGAGGGATTTGAGTTCCGGTGAAACCATGAAGCCGTAATTATTCCGTCCCCACGGTTTCGTATGAAAGGGACGGTAGTACGGATTTCTTCACAAAGGTCCTCTGTGAGCATTGGTCTAATAGCGATCTGACTTTTATACTTTTCCTGTGTCTACCCTTTACAGGCAGCTGAACTGTGGGTAGGATCACAGTTTGCTTATTCATACTAACAGACATTGTTGTTGAGGTTGTAGGTGTTGACTCTTCCCTAGTAGTACCTCCACTTACCGGTCTTGCCTCTCTCTGTTTTGGGCACAGGGAGTGAAAGTGCTTACCCTGGCAATACCTACAATTTTTGATGTTAGGGTTAGTGCACCCATTACTACCATGATCACTGGAGAGACATCCCGCACAGAGTCGTAGTTGCCGAGCTCTTTTAATTTTGAGCGGTCCCGTTTTATGTTTAAAGCATTTATACCAGGGACAGTTTACATGGGAACCGGCTACTACCACTCTGTGTTGCGAATGCAGCCGTAGCCACAGGCATATTCTTTCCTGGGGAGTCCTGGCCAACCATGTTATACAATTCTGCCTGAAAACACTGTGTGAAAGTCTTGTAATCTAGGCTTTGCTCACCCATCTCCCTCCTAATGGTCTCCTTAACTGGTGATGGCAATTTATTCAGCAATGTAACCACACAGAACTCTGTCAGACTCACCTGTTGACTAGTCATAGATCTCATGGCACTTTCCATGGTGGCGTAGAAAGCCTTTAGTTCTACGGCCTGACATTTAGGAGCGACAAGATTATGGAAATGCATGATATGTGCCGCTTTTACCCTGTCGGGGTGCCCGAAGGTTTCTTGAAGTAAGTCTAAGGCGGGGACGTAGCTTGCACCCTCCACCGAGAAACCTTCTATCAGCTTATAGGTATCCCCCTTTAACTGACCCTTTAAGTATGTTAACTTTTGAATTGAACTTAAGTCAGTCCTTTCATGCACCACACATCGAAACATGTCCCAAAACCCAGTCCATAATGTGGAGTCGCCAGCGAAGGTGGGTAGGATCAGGTGCGGCAATTTAACTCCCGATCCCTTTTTGTTGTCGGATCGAGTTTGCCCTTCTTGACTATCCAATTCCGCTTTTAGGCGGGCGACTATCCCATAGATGTCAAATAAGTAGATGGTATCCGCTTGGTTCTCTTTAAAATATTCATCGTCTGAGGTGTATAGCGGCAACAAGACCTCTTGATTGGCCTCAAATTTGGCCACCTGGGTTTGCACGCTATGAAGTTTTGCCTCGATTTCTACCCGAGTTGCGGACTCCAAGAACTCATCCAAACCTGCTGCCAGGACAGTCAAGGAACATTTAATACCTGCCCTACGGCGTTTGCCTTGGGCTAGAGCTTCCATATTGTCACCCTCAGTCCAAAACAAAACCCAGACCTTTATGACAGTTTATTTGAAACAGGAAATCTTCCGCCGATCAAACTCGGGTTCTAATGCTAAACGCGAGCGACCAATGACAGATAATCAAAGAGCGAGAACAAATGCGAGTAACATCATATGTGAGAGGGAAAACAAATTGCAATACTTATCATGCCGATCAAACTCGGGTTCTAACACAAATCGCGAGCAACGGCAAGAAATAAAAAGGGAAAAAGCAAAGGATATACTAACAAGACATGGTGATAAATAGCCGATCAAACTCGGGTTTGGACCTAACACTAAACGTGAGCGACAGGATAAATGGCAAATTATCAGAACATGAGTGGCATTAGAACTTGTAGAATTAGCGCCCGCCGAGTGCCGAAATCATCAAAGTTAAAACCCAAATTACAACCCTTCAAATTTTAGTACTAGAAATTTAGATGACACAATAATCAGAAAAGTTATAGGCTATCACAGAAATTCTGAAAAGTTAGGCTATCTCAGAAATTTTGAAAAGGTTTAACTAGATGCATCGTGATTCACTGATAATTTAGAAAAGCCAATAAATATCTTTAAATTTAGATTTAGTTAGGCTTAATCAGAAAGAACAAATTGTTAATGAACTTAAATTTAAATGTATTTAGGCCTAATCAGAAAAACAAGACTCATTGAACTTTCAAATTAGTCAACCAGAAAAATGCATTTTACTGTATGGGTTAGTTAAAGTTAGTGCATCTTCAATTATCCGGCTCAAAACCTTCCCATACACCACCTCCCGCTGCCCCGTGCTTAAAAAACCCATGTGCCATATTGGCAATACACAAAAACCCTCGCGGCCGAAACAGACGAACAAAATAGCAAGAGGGTAGCCATGCAGAAGCTCACGGACCAGCAAATAATGGGAGCTCGCCGGCTAGGTGCCACAACACTAGGACGGGCGAAGGACCATATATTATATAGATATTCGTTAGTTAGATGGTTCAGTGGACTGTATAATAATACCATATAATAGTTTATATCACCTGAAGACTGGAACTAGTGCTGTAGAACTTAGTTGACCTATTGAGCCGTGATGATGTTACAAGATGGTGTGTGAAACGGGTGATAGGATAGAGTTGATGAATAAAGAAGGGGGCCACTATACTTAATGATTGATGGGAATGATGATTAATGATCTATGGATTAGTATGGATAGATGGAGAATTGATGAGCTAAGTACTATCACTAATGGGGCGAAAGGTGAGGTGAAAACACAGAGCGTAGGCAGACGGTCTGGTAGTTGTGGCGGCTAGGGAGAGAGTCCAGGACCCTCACAATATTCGCGAGAGGTCCGCCAATATCACGCATGCGCAAATGGGTAGGTATATTTTCCCACCCAATTATAATTGCCTAAGTTCATAGGAATGATAGACTACCCAATATCCAATATAGAACATAATTATTAACTTCTTAATTATTCTATATAACCATTGATCCCACAAACTTAATACTAAATACTTAATGTAATACTTAAAGTAAGACTGTCCATATCAGAGTTTGGACACACTTGCAGTCAAAGGGTGTTGAGGGGGAACAGCTTGTAGTCTTTTGAGTCTCAGTGGGACCGTCCAGGTTGGCCTGTCGTGTGACGTAGTAGGTTACAGATAGATTAATGGTGTGGGGTCTTAAATGCGGGTCCGTAAATATATAAATATATTTGGGCACCTCATTGGACGAACGCGAGTATATATAGCATATAGCTTAGGGATACTCGACTATCCTGACCTTTATATTTGTAATGCCCTCGAAAATGTCCCGCAACCACAATAATGTACTACCCGAGTTGACGTCAGAAATGCTAGGTTTTTCCAGGTTAAATAGGAATGGAAATATCCCCAGGCCCACTTTTAGGATCCTTTCCTGGTACCTGGCGCGGGGTACGAACCTCTGAAGGGAATTTAACCCTCCTAAAAATCCACAGGTTTTGAGATGCCTTGGGTGGGGTTCGAACCCTGGTTAATGACGCACCACCATCACCACCAGGCCCGCGCGCTAACCCACTGTACTACCACGGACGTACTAAAAGTATAGCAACCTTAGTCCGATTTTTAAGAACCAGGTGATAGTCTCGTGGTGTTTTCACGTGATGAGTTTATTGGACTTACCATCTACGACTATTTTACGCTATACCTGACGTCAACTCGGGTAGTACATTATTGTGGTTGCGGGACATTTTCGAGGGCATTACAATATTAATCGGTGATGAAGTTCCGTTCAGGTACTCTTGATGTAGGGTCTTTAATATAATGCCTCAGTTATGACGAATTGGCACTATATCGGGCTAATGCGAGGAAACAGTATGGTTATGACCACTCTTGTCTTCTCGACTGCCACTGACCTTTATAAGAGGTTCAAGGAACTCGGGGCAGTGTTTAAACCTTTTAGTTGCAAAAGTCAAAGTATGCTACAGACAAATGCACCAAGGACTTCCATATGCCGAGTGCCGGTTAAGGTATCTTGCAGAGCCCTGAACTACACAAGTGACTTTGGTATGCCAACTATCTCTTGGTAGTTCTTAGAATGTGGTTTTAATAATAAAAGTTGAAGTGTGGGTATGCTCTGGTACTTCAGCCTTCTACTATTAAAGGCGCAGCCTATTCAAGATTTTATGTTAATAGATGGTATGCCACACAATTAACAACGATCCATCAATAGGGAAAGTAACTCCTCAGACCTGTGAGATATCCGGTATGCCGTTTATCACCAACTGAGTGGGAGGGTAATCCTAAGACTTTACAACCTGGTATGCCAGTAATACGAAGCCCTAAAATTGCTTGCCCTGTTCAGTTTTCTTCAGCATAGTGATGACGTTGGCTGAGATGTCCCGGGGTTGGTGTGTGGGAGCATAGAGGTCATAAGTGAGGTCAGGGGTTAATCCAGGGGATTAGGAGGATCCTCTAGAAGCTGGTGGGTAAGGATTTTGGCCTTTTGGTGAAACAGGGGCACAAGTGCTTACTTGGTTGGTGGTGATAGGAGTCCTTCTCATCCTGGCTGAACACTATTCTTCTCTTTTGTTGTTGTTGTGAGGTAGAAGATAATTTGATGTTCTTCCCGGGTGTAGTAGGGCATTTTATAGTAGTAGTGGCTACCCGGGCTTCTCTTCTGGCGGTGAGGACTGGTGGTGGACCAATATTATTATTTCTCGGGAAATGGTGGACAAATGGTAGGCCTACACGTGTTGTTTCTTGTAGGTCTACACGTGTTGTTTCCTGGGGCTCACATTTCTTGGTTGGTATTTCTTCCTTTCCTCCTGTCTTCTTTCCTTTATTCTTCTTGTGTTCTATTGGTTGTTGATTGCTGTGGGGCAATTTAGGAATCCGGGGCATGGTAGATGTTTTGGTAGGCAGCGCTTTCTTCTGTGTTTCTTCCATTTCTTTTCCTTTGGTTTCCCCCAGGGCTTTGAAACGGTTTAAGGGAATGAAAACGAAAACAGAAACGAACAAAATTATGCTCGGAACAAAAACGGAAACGAAAACATTATCATATTTACTGTTCCGGAGCAAAAACGCTATTTTAAAATCCCTGTAACCGGTTAATAACGTAATTTTTTTCGTTCCATGCCATATTTGGTCAATAATCCATTTTAACTTCCAGTAGCCAAATGATTTAAGTAAATACATCTTTTATCTGCAAGCACTCTTCAATTCAAGGCAATTGACGATGTGGTTTTGTTTCAAATAGTATCATGCACCACTTTTCATTTAATTTGTGAAGAGTAACTATTTTTTACCTTTTATAATTATGAATTTTTGTTTTTTGTCTTCGTGATATGCATCACGTTCCCTTATTTTATTACACCTTCCATTCGTGCAATCATTGAGCTATGATACTGCAGTTGGGCTTAAGAACATGCTTAGATTATAGGTTTGATTCCCGAAGGGAAGTAGTGAAAACCTAATATTTAGTAGGGGCCCTGGAATTATTGACGATGTTGCCTATTAGTATAATAGTCTCCATTCAACACCCACGTAAGTCGTTTGAATCAACCGCCGCGAGGAAGAAAGAGAGTCATCTTCATAAGTGCAACGCTACTTCTCTTATGGTGTCGTCATCTTGATCGGGTACCCACTACGAAAAAACTTCGCAAAAAATAAGAGAATAAAAAAGGAAAAAGAATTTTCACTTTAACACTGTTATTCACAAGCTTCCCACATTCGGTGGATTTTCTTGCGTTGTGGCTTCTTACCGCCTCTCGCCAAGCGCAACAATTCCTCCTTCAATGATATACCAAGATAAACTCAAAATATCAGCGAATGGGAAGGGGATGGCTGGGAGGGACGTCGTCGTCAATGATTCCGGGGCCCCTACTAAATATTAGGTTTTCACTACTTCCCTTCGGGAATCAAACCTATAATTTAATAGTGGTCCCTCCATCATTGACGATGTTGCCTGAATTCCAAGACTGGAGGGGGACATTCGTAGTATGAACATTTTAACCCTTGCTTAGCGGGCCCTCTGTGGCCGTTTTGGGCCTTTTCAGGCCGTTCTGACTGCTATATCAACCATCAGTATGAAAGGAACTGTATTGCGCCGAAAACTAGGTGGAAATCGCTACACAATAACGCCACATACAGCTACGTAGCACTCGTGGAGCACTGACAGTGTTACCTCGAAGATGGAAGTTTAGCTGATTTTGCTACCTTGCTCACTTTTAGCGAACTATTGGTTACACTGTCATCCTCCCGCGCGGTGGGGGAACTGGAGTTAGTGTGGGCCGGGAGGCCACAGATGTCGGACGTATGGATCATTACTATCCCACCCATTTTCACTCGATTTCCACCCTTTTTTCACCCGTTTTTTGCCAGTTTTTTCAACTCGACTTATGTGGTGAGCCGCTCTTTAAGGGTTTTAATAACCGCATGGTTAAGTCAAGAAACCTCATAACAGGAAAAGCTATTCGTATATGTAGTTGTGCATACAACACAGTTAAAATATTGACAGAGTGTGAGCAGTGCGTTGCTTCAAAGAAGCCTGCTCCAACAACAGAGGCCTCATACAGGAGGTGTGTGTTGTATCGGATGAGACAGAGTTAAAAGCATAACCCCTCATCACCCTGACCCGGAACCTATGCTGGGCGTAGTCTTATTGACAAATATTAAACCTACTGAAACTAGTGTAACTAGCCAGGAACATATTGGAGTCACCATCTGATCTCTATCGATCGTTTTAGTCTAGTGCGACTAGCCTGGAAACTTTGAAAATTATATAAACCGTAGGGCAATTAATTCTTTATTATTCATAAGTTGGACAGTTAGATAATGGAAATATTTACAGTCACTTAGGACTTAATGCAACTAGTTTCGAAAATCGAAACATAAAAAAATCCTTTTATTAATCATCATAAAACCCGAGTTTGAATTATTCATAAAAACAACATAAGTTGGACAGTTAGATAATAGAATCTTTACAGAGTCACTTAGGACTTATTGTAATCTAGTGCAACTAGTTTTGAAAAGTGAAACATGAAAAACTTTCTTTTATTAATCATCATAAAACCCGAGTTTGAATTAAGCAATCTAATTTTCTAAATCAAACAAACTGAGCTTCTAAGCTCATATATATCTCTTTTTGGCCACAGCCCGGCGTAAACAGCGTCTAGGCTTGTCCTTAAATCCACTTGTAGTTCTGTGTAAGGGGTAGTTCCTCTCTCGTATTGGGATACATACAATCCCCCCCCCCCCTTTCTTTTCTGAAGCCTTTCTTGGCGCAACTATCACAGTACCTATAAACTAGGAATACAAGAACAAACAACAGTAGTGTGCCCACGGGCATACTTATAACAAATGTTTTTTTTGTTTTTTTTGTTAAAGATTTTTTTTTTAGTTTGTATAGAACAAGGGGAAGTAACTATTGCCATGACAAACTGTCGCGACGGCACTTCCCTCGTCTATTAACGATCAACGCGTAACTAAGTTGACTATCGTAGGTAGTCCGCCGGAACCCGTATAATCTCAAGTAGGAGGGTATCGAGGTATACACTTGGGGAACCTGAGCCGGAGGTCTTGACAGGCTTCCGCCTTGACCCCAGCTCTTCTCGGAGTGACCCAACCGGCGCATAGACATTATGGTGAAAGGTTGATCTTATATCTAAAACTTAATTTGGCCCAACCGGCACCTAGACATCATGGGGAAGGTTGAACTTAACTCTAAAATATAGTACACCATACACCCTAACCGGCACCTATACATTATGGTGAAGGTTGATCTTAACTCTAAAACATAATATACCATGCACCCGGGGCCAGAGAAGGCTCAGGGAGAGCGCGGCTAGTTACTTAATAGAGTAATGATCTGGCTAATCGCAGGGTATCCTATGGCGGGACCGTTTGGTAAGGTCATGAGGGATTGAATGGGAAAGGGAGTTTCCTGTGAAAGGATGAGTTATAGAGAACTAAAATGGCCTCAGGACTAACCGGGCCGAAATGAGGTTGGGGAGCCCTGACCAAAGGCATCAGCCGCCAGGATTGCAGACACATGTACGTGTCCGTAAGATCAAGTGAAGCCTGTCAACGGCCAGGAGTAAGGGAGTGCGGATATGATTCTATAAGGCATACAAGGACGAGTGTCCTAAAGGGCTCCCTTTGCTGACAATGGAACTTGAAAAGAGGTTGGAAATAATGACCCCGGCCGGCAGTGGCTGTTTTGTAAAAAAATTGTGTGACACGCTGCTGAGCCGACTCTGACCCCGGGAACCATCTTCCGGGTGTATACCGCTAGGTTAAGTAGGGAGACAGGCCCCAGCCCATTCGAGATAGGAAGAAAAAGACCCGCCGGGGTGATTTCCTATTCCCAACGGCGGGGGGCGATCAGCCGGCAGTCAGAGAAGCCGAAGACTGGAATGGCTTAGTATAGGCAGGAAAACTGATTTGTTACACCGTACCCATCGTATTAAGTGGGGCCTGTGAGGGGACCGACATACATTAGCGTGGGTAAGAATCCTTTAGAGACCTTCTCTCCCTGTTAATGAAGAGTTAGTATTCCATTTAAAGGAGGCAAGCCGGCGGGACGGGTGCCTCCGGCTATCATGTGTACAATGAAATGTGAGATACACTCCAGATGCGGTCCCGCCGGGGGGTTAATGGTTTTTTTTTTTTTTTTTTTTTTTTTTTTAAGAGACAATGAACGGAGGAAGGAAAAACACAGATAAAACAAAAAGGTCCATGTGCCTAAAGGCATCCTCCATTCATAAAATGTTTGTAACAACTGGATTTAAACATTTGTTGATTGTAAGTTTGTGGAAAGCAATTCGAGGGAAGTGAATTCCAAAGAGTAGTAGCTCTGGGGATAAATGAATTCTGATAAGCAGAAGTTCTGCATTGTGGAGGAGAAAGTGTAAATTCATGGGCGCTCTCAGCTGCCCTAGTTCTACGGGGAAAGATGTGGAGAGGCGGCACAATTGAAGCAAGTTCCTCGGAACAATTGCTGTGAAAATATCTGTAGAATAATGCAAGGGATGCAACGTTTCTTCGTATGGCTAATGTAGGAAGGTCCTGTGTGATTGCAGGGTTATTGATTAATCTAATAGCTTTATTTTGAATTTTGTCCAACTGCCTCAATGCAACCACTCCACTTCCACCCCACAGAGGTGAACAGTAATCCATCTGAGAGCGCACATGACTTTTATATATTACGGCCAACTGCTCGTCAGTGAAGAATTCTCGAACTCTGTACAGGAGTCCCAGTTTTTTAGAGGCATTCTTAGCAATGCTTCTAACATAATGTGTCCAGCTCAAGTTAGTAGTTAATGTTACACCGAGAATGTCAATACTAGGGGAAGTGGGAATATTTACATCATTAAAAATATATGGGAGTCAGTGAGATTTTGTCGGTTAGAAAATTGAATGTACTTGGTTTTCTGTGCATTAAAGGAAACTAGATTCTCTTGTCCCCATTCATTAATTCTAGAAAGGTCCTGGTTCAGAGAAATTGCAGTGTTTATTTTTGAATTTATAAGATCGGGTTGGGTGAAAGAATTGGTAAATGTGAAGGAACTGTGGAGTGTTGAGTCATCTGCGTAGGAATGTATTGGATTATGAGTGGTAGAGATGAGATCATTGATATGAATGAGGAACAGAGTTGGGGCCAAAACTGATCCCTGGGGAACACCAGCATTTATTGAGTGAAATTGAGAATAAAGGCCATCTACCATTACACATATTTTTCTGTTATGAAGATAAGAAGAAATTAGTGGAACTAATGATGCAAGGCCGTAGTGTGACATCTTCGACAATAAGGATTGATGCCAGACTCTATCAAATGCCTTTGATATATCCAGTGCTATTGTATGTGTTTCACCATGTTGGTCTGTAGCTTGGTTGATTTGATGCGTAAGAAGGCAAAGAATGTCTGCAGTTGATCGACATCGTCTAAAACCATATTGCCTATCACTGATTAATTTATTATTCTCCAGATGCTTAATTATGTGATTATTTAATATAATTTCAAAAACTTTGCCAAGAGTGGAAGTTATAGCTATTGGTCTGTAGTTTGATGGATCTGAAGAGGCACCTTTTTTAGGAACTGGATGGATGTTTGCTTCTTTCCAGGGTACTGGGAAGCATGAGGTATGAGTACACAGACGGAAAAATTTTGCCAATACAGGAGCGAGCACCAAGGAGCAATTCTTAAGTACTATTGGAGGAATTTCATCTGGACCAGGAGCCTTATCTACTGAGAGATTCTGCAAAATAGTTTTGACATGTCTGGTGTGGATCTTAAGTGAGGGAATTTCAGGTGAATTAAAATTAAGTACAGGGACATCTTGATTTATTTCATCTAAGGTTGAGTTGGTGGAGAAAATATCTGCAAGAAGGTTAGCTTTACCTCGTGGGTCACTTACAAGATTGCCAGTCGGAGATTTTAATGGTGGAATGGATGAAGCAGTAGTGAAGTTGGATTTGAATGAGTTAAGAGTAGACCAAAATATTTTGTTATCATTTGGATTATTTAGAAGTTTATTTGCCTGCTTATGGAGAAAGTTTGATTTAGTTAGGTTTAATACAGTTTTGGCATGATTTCTGATGTTTCTAAAGTAATTAAAGGCTTCATGTGTTTTTGATCTTGTGTATGCATTGTAGGCTATTGCTTTTTGTTCAGTTACTCTAGCACAATTATGGTCAAACCATTTAGGTGAATTAGATCTTTTACTGTACTTTTGATGAGGAATAAAAGTTTCCATTCCAATTTTTACAAAATCTTGTATGTGGCTCAAGGTGGAGTGTGCATCATTAGAAAAGAAAGAGGTCCAGGGAATATCAATAAAGAAACCTTGAAGACCCTCCCAGTCTGCCCTATCGTAATGCCATTTAGTCACCAAAACAGGTTCAGAGTGGGAAGGTGTGGTAGGTGATAGACAGGTGGCCTGTATCAGACAGTGATCAGAAGATCCAAGTGGGGACCTCACTGTAACATCATAATTTTCTGAATTGGTTGTTAAAAATAAGTCCAGTAGGTGGGAATTATGATTAGGATTATCTGGTACACGGGTGGGTTGGTTGACTAGTTGAATGAGATTAAATGAGTCTGCAAATAGCTCACATTCAAGACCAGCATCATCAGTCCTGGCTGAATGAGTGAGCCATTCAACATTATGGACATTAAAATCACCCAACACAGTGATTTCAGAAGAAGCATTTAAGTTGAGGACACTGAGTTGTGAGGACAGAGAATCAAAAAGACTTTGCTCTGGAGGAGTATTTGGGGAACGGTAGATGCAACATATGTATTTAAATTTACCAGCAGAAATTAATTTGTAAATAGAATAATCAAAATAGGGACAATTGAAACTAGTAACCTCCTCCAGGGCAATTTCAGATTTTGCGAAGCAACATACACCACCTTTAGGTCTGAAATTTTGGAGCAGTTGATAACCTGGAAAATTAAATCTAGATGTGTCAGATGTGGATGTTACTTGAGTCTCTGTCAAAAAAAGGAGAGTAGGGGATTCTGCTTGAAGAAATTGGTGTACAGAATTGATGTTAGAGTGAAGTCCCCTTATATTACTAAAGAAATAGCTGTACCGACAAGCAGCTTTGGGACGTTGCAATGCTCTTGACACAGTCGCATGATGACGACCGGGAGGGCCCTGTGTCAATAACCCAACCCTGCCGGGGGTGGATATCCGAGGGACCACCAGGTTTGCTCTTAACAATTGTACTGCCATATTTATAAGGTAAGTGTATGGTGTTACATGTATGATATGTAGTGGGAAGAGTAGTATTTTATGGATAGAGGATAGCGATGTAGGGCAATGTCGTGACGTTGGATGTGTATGTTATATAAAGAGGGTTTTCCTGATACCCCTGATGTGTGAGGCAGAAAGATATGTATCCAGCTACCAAGGCCTGGGAGAGAAAATGGAATTCAGGCTATTCCCTGAGTCTCCCGAAACCTTGGCGGTAGTACTTCCCTGGGCGGGGCTGCCTACCCCTACTACCTACAAAGAACAGAACAGTTGTAGCAGAACCGACCCTGGATGGTGGCCGTAGTCCATTGTCCCTGCATAATGAGGTAGTCCCTTATCCCTTATGCAGAGGGAGATTATCGGTCTGTTATGCAACGTCATGTGAGGTAAAGTCGCACGACTTTTGGTCTGGCGTGCATGTGTGGACCGGTCCCGGTCAGTCGGACCGAAGACATCAGGGGGCGCTGCCCCCCGTGGGAACTAACACTTGGTCGAACCTCAAAACCTTATTGCGCTAGCATGGCCGAGGGAGGGAGGAAGACAGAGGGAGGACTGGAGCATCATAGATAAAAAGTCCGAAAAGTACATGTGATTCTAACCCCCTGAGCCGGAGGTGAACCCGTCCGCCTGCCGCCTGGAGCCGACAGGAGAGCTATTGGTTTTTCTTGTTCTTCAAGCGCAACATTACCCGAACATCACGTTCCGTCTGTTTATCTATTACTCTCGCAGTCAAGACAGGGGAGAACAATATTCTATAGTAAGCATTCATAGGTAACGCTTGAGCCATACCGAGTCTGAGGAGCTGACGTGACCGGACTGCCTCAAACAAGGCTGTTCGAATTTCCGTGAGAGTTCTAGCCAGGGCAGGGAGTAAGTATTGTTGAAAAACTTTAACTAATTCCTGGGTTCGTGGAGAGGGATTCGGCAGAGGTTGGGCAATAGCCTGGGCCGTGTCTCTAGTTAATAGGAAGCTAATAAACGCTCTGTGGGCCTTATCTCTGACCAGAAATTCACGTTGAAGTTCAATAGGTTTAGGAGTAATGAGTGGCAAGGGAAAATCTTCCGCCGTCAATTGAGGGGGTATAAGAAAATTAAAAATTGGGAACGGAACTCCACCCGGTCGTTGTGCTATCCAGTCAAACTCGATATTGGGGGGAGGGCGAATTGGGGACAAGGTATTGGATGTCACATCTATAGCAAATTGTTGCAGTTCCTGATCCCGCGTTCCCCACGGCCCATCGCCCACTTCAATTAGATTCAACTCCCTTTGGTCTCGATGAGGACCACATCTGTGAAATTTACCAGAAGTCTCCTGCCTTGTAGGCAGAGGACGACAGTCAGTAGGGCTACAACGTTTATGACAAACAGGGCAAATGGGAGTGTCTGGGTGAAGAGGATCCTGGACCGGGGAATCCGCCGGAAGAGGAACCAGCGGACATGGGTTGTACACAAAATATTGAAAATTTGCCGGGTCCAGCTTGGCATATATAGGAACCTGCAAGACTGTACCTGTAGCATCTTTGGCCCTAAAGACTTGTTAACGGTTCACTTCAATAGCCCATGTTACGACCGGGACTCGTATAAAACAAGGGCTCTTAATCATTGGACTAGAAAGGCACACAGCCACAACGGTAACACTAGATCCAACCCTCGAACTTATAATGCCGGCGCACAAAAACACCTATACCCTCCAGAGTTAAATCTGCGATAGCGGGGTATCCTATAACTCGGTATAAATGCACTACTACTACAGGCTGATGATCTCTGATACAGCCTGATCACAACAACATACAATTACGTTAATAAGGTATACAAGGAAAAGATAGAGATCGTAATTAAATCACTGCAATGATTTAATGCAAACAAGAAGAAGGTATAATTAAAGTTACTCTAAACAATAATAAACTGTCATTCCTATATTAAAGAAAGTTAATGAAAGTCCTAAAGCATCGAGCAGGAATCTTCTGAAGAAAGTCTGATGCTGCTTAAGATGATCGAATCGGATTTTGAACTGTTATATGAAGCAGGAACAAGATATGACAAGTGTAGTGACAGCCAGTGTTAACTGACACGGGAATAACGATAAATGCACAATAGTATTATCTCCAACAACAAAAGAAGTACTTCGTCAGGCAACTCAAAAAGCCTGCTCAGGTTGTGCAACTCAACAACAACCAAGGCTTACAATCCACTTGAATACAAATGCTGCATACATAACATAAGAGCTTATGATCCTAATCGGGTGCCTGCTAGGCTAATAAAGTCTAGCTGGGATGTCGTAGGCTAGGAAACAATGGCTGAGCAAGCGGCTCGTAGCCTAGCGAGGTCCTTAAGACTGTGTGGCCAAATTACGTTAAATGACGGGGTGCTCTCTTGAGAGATCCAGATCGCTAGTATCTGGTTCTCTCCTGGCGACCCTCTCAAAGTCAAAGCAAAACGAGTTAGCACAGTGTTGGGTGGCAGAGGCAAAAGCCCTCACTCGCAACACAGTGCTAAACTCACAAGGTACACAGTCAGAAAGACCACCTAGGCTTCCCACGTCTCCATTGCGATTGTACAGGTTCAACAAAACCTGGTACACATCGGAAATCACAACACAAGTAGCCTTACCCCAGTCTAGCATTAAATAGCCCAGCAGACAGCCAAGGAATAGGTAGGGAGACACCGTGAGTGTGTCGAACCTCTACAGACAAAATGGTAACCCCTCCAAAATGCCTAA
The DNA here is from genome assembly GCA_032716605.1 of Paralithodes platypus. Classification (NCBI taxonomy): domain Eukaryota; kingdom Metazoa; phylum Arthropoda; class Malacostraca; order Decapoda; family Lithodidae; genus Paralithodes; species Paralithodes platypus. The sequence continues at coordinate 6,598,177 of CM064496.1, forward strand.
CTAAACATGTAATATCTGAGAGCTTCAGCATATAATAAGATGGCCGATATATGAAATCGTGCAGAACCAAAGGGGAGTTATGATGTTAAATAGAGTGGAAGAATGAGAGGTAAGAATTGAGAGAGAGAGAAAGTGCTCTATAGGTAGAAGTCGGGGACAGGTGGTAAGGGAGGTGTGAAGGGTATGCTGGTCAGGCAAGCTCTGAAGAGAGTAGCTCCTCGGGACCCCTAGGATCACACAAAGGCATGGTGGTCAGCCAATCACAGGCCGCTACGTCACCAGGCAGCAGACCTGCAGAAGGCGCCAGGAACCACCAGCCAATCAAGAGGCGTGAGAAAGCACGCGCGCGAGCCTCCAAGCGAGGGAGGCAAGACATGCATACGCACGTACACACTACCACAACACTCCCTATACCGCTCTCTCTCTCCTCAACAATATACAATGCATCTTATGTTCTACTCATGATATAAAATATAATGCATTGTCACAGGCGAAAATAAAGACCACTTCTATACTGCCTATGACATGACGATTCACAAGAAAGAAAGTACAACATTGTAGATAGACTGTAGCCCATTCCACTGCCCTGGCAAGCGCTAGTGGCTACCGGGAGGCAATTCTGCCAACACTGGCAGGCGTCACACCCCGCCCAAGATATAGGACGCTCAACAATAGGCGAGCATGATATCTGACAAGGCAGTATGCCGACAAGACCCGTCACACATAGCCACTTCACCAGAAATGAAATTCAAAGTTCAAGTCTTACATAAAACAACATATCAAGATAAAGAAAATCTTATAACCCCTCCCAAACATAATAGTATAATTTAGCCTACTATGCTCCCTGAGCGAGCTTCACAGAGCCCAGCCTCCTAAGTGAAAGACAGGTTCAACTTAGGACTTTAGCTATAACATAGGCAACTTACAATTAACTATCAAAAGAAAGAGTTTTTATGTGATTTTTGATTTTTAATATGTTTATGGCGGCTGCACTTACAGGGGCAAGCCTAGTTTTTTCTCCACTCTCAACACACACTGACTGAACGGCGAGGGTTCTCCTGCAAACAAACCCTCCCGTGACAAACAATCAGCCAAAACATTATCAGTGCCCTTAGCATGCCACACATCCAACTTGTGTTCCGGCAGCAAAACAACACCTGGCACTGATAAACTGCCCAGTTCATCACAAGACTGGCATTTCTCTTCGCTCTTTCCGGCAACGGGGCCTGCCAAAAGCCGTTCACTAGTTCTACCTTCGTGATAGGCAATGCAGCACCGAAGCGGTCTATGGTATCGTCAACTCTCGATAAGGTATAGGCGTCTGTCAGGGATAATGCACACACTCTCTTGCAATCAACACACACACTGATCTTGCCACTTAACACAGGTTGCAAAGTTACAGGCAACGACCACTCACGACATTCCTTATCCCTCAGACCCTTCGTCAACACGTAATCCAGCTCTGCTTGCACCACAGGCTGTCGAGCAGGATTTATACGGCAGGGAATTAAACTGAGCCTTGCACTGTCTCCAGCCTCCATGTCGGATTCTACCCCGTACATCAGGCCTGGAGAAGCAACAAACATGCGGATGCACTGCCACAGCCTAGTAAACAACTTATCTCGTAGAACAACATGCCTAGTGCCCTCCCACAACCCAGCCGAGACCGCAGCTTCTAACCTGTAGTCTCCCACCTTCTCCACCTTCGTCCCTAGAACAGCCAGATCATGAGAGGGACAATCAGTACCACCTGTGCAGTCACTCCCATAGTTCATTATTGCTAAGGCTTCCCCACCGATACCGTACATGCGCACCCCCGCATTCCCTACGACTACATCTGCCTGCGCAGCATCACCGCTTTTAGCGACATGGCCAGATACAGTCGGTCTATGGTAAGGCTGTTGCATTCGACTAGAGCAGCATTGGGAGGCTATGCGATGACCGAGGCACATCCACTCCACAGCCAACCTCACCAATCTGCTCAATGTCCTCCTTCTGACCCCCACCCTTGGCAGCCATGGGTCGACCCTGACCTGACCAAGCATCGTCGCCCACCTTCAACCACCGAAACAATGAGGCTAACGGTCTCCCAACATTCACGTAACCTGCCTGCGGAATATCTTGCACCGCCTGAGTTGCGAGGCTCGGGGGTTCGGCACGACCAGTGGGGTATGAACCGAGCTGGTGCTGGAGCGCTGCACACTGCTGCTCAGGCAGGTGCTCTAGCCCTTCCACAGCCACCAGATTCGTGTCCCCCGCCCACTGCTCCGCCGAGACATGACAATCCCTACTCTCCTCCACCTGTGCCCTACTGCCCCCCTCTCCTTCTCCACTTTGGCCGCTGCAGACCAATGCAGGGACAGTAGGCTGCTCAGGTGGTTGCCTCACAAACTCCTCCAACAGGTTCACATGACATGTTTCCCCGTCCTCGTGTTTGATCTCGACAGCACCATTACCACACGTCTGAACTTCCGGATCCTCCAACTGCAGTTTACAAATATCTGAGGGAACCAACCGGGTTTAAATGCTTCCGAAGCAACCCAAGTCCTCCCCCAATATCAAACTGAGCAACCCTTTTTTCTCTCTGTGTGTAATGTTGCTGCCTCGGAGTCTCTTCCTGCCCAACCTCCTCACTAGCTGTGACAGGTCCTGGGGCTTCTCCAGACTCCAACAATGGTGCCAATACTGAGTCGCCAAGAAGCGCTGCTGGTACTAAACTCTCCAAACTTTTACCAACATTAGCCGTCTTCTTCCGACCGTTCCTCCGTTGATCAGAAGACTGAGGAATAGGCTGTGACACTTTGGATGCAAGAGATCTTGTAACAACGCACGCCATAGGTTGTACTTGATACTTCTCTACCCACTCCTGTTCCTCCCTACTCATGTCGGCCGGCTTCTCGGCAACGACTAAGGGTGAAACCTCAGAAGTAGGCACCGCAAAGTCGTTGCCAAGAAGGAGGTCGATGCCCCCAACAGGCAAGTTCTCCACAATTCCCACATCCAACTCTCGTGTCACACCATCTACCTCCAGTTCCATCCTGACCAACGGGTATGACCTGATAGCATTGATACCTTGCACCACAACTGCCCATGCCACGTTTATTGGTCTACCAGTAAAGTTCTTCATCAAAGTCTGAGAGGCACCCGTGTCTCGCAACAGCTCAACTCCATGCTTCTTACCAGCCCACTTCACGCAGCCACGCCCTCGATGGTCGCAAAAGACATCGCGGACAGGGTTCGAGCCTTCCGGATTCTTCTCCACTGGCTGTGTCCCAGCCTCTGACGTTATACCCTGGGCAAACTCAGACGACTTCGGGGACACCCCAATGTTGCGAACCAAAGACACAACTCATTAGGTAGCTTGCTTGGACAGGCTCTTGCAAAATGCCCCTTCTCATGACAATGAAAACACTCTAACTACCCCTTGGGCTTCCCATGAGGTGGGGAAGGGCACTGACCCTTCTTAAACGGGACGGTACTAGGTTTATGGTCAGTTTTGGTGTCGTTTTTCTTGTTCTTAGTGTAATTATGTGTATCATTGTTTCGTGGAGGGGGAGGGTTACGCTCCTTATTGCCTGCATCACTTCTCTGTGCAAGACCGCACCCACGAATCAAAGATAACCGAAGGTCAGCCATCTCAGCTGCCTCCTGAAGAGTTTTCGGGTTTTTCTCTTTAATATTCAACGTCAGATCGCCGCCCGTACACTTGAACAATTGTTCTAGAAGCATCAGCTGTTTCAACTCCTCAAACGTCGATGCTTTCAGCCAGTTTCTAAATGCATCGGACAGATCCCGGGCATGCTCAAGAAAGGTGCACTCACGACCCTTCGTTACACCCCGGAACTTCAATCTGTACGTCTCTGGTTGTAACTCATATGCCCGCAGGACAGCCTCCTTCAATACCTCATAATCGATGCAAGACTCCAAGGGCAACACATCATATGCCTTGAGTCCTTTGCCAACCAACCTAGAGGAAACAAGGGCTGCTTAACCCTCGGGCCATTGGTGCTCCCGGCACTTCTTCTCAAAACGCATGAAAAATTTGGTGACACCCGACTCATCAAATACAGGGACCAACTTGAGCAGGTGCGATAAAGACTGATCAAGACCTCGATTCCCAGAACCGAGACGCTGCCCTGTCGACTCCACCCTAGACTTCTCAAGATCTTTCTCTGCACAGTACATGGCCTTTCTCTCCTCAGACTGAATCCTGAGCTCAGCCTCTCGCTTCCGTTGCTCGAGCTCAGCTTTTCGTTGCTCAAGCTCAGCCTTATGCCTTCGTTGCTCAGCCTGCATTTTAGCCATCTCAAGCTGGAAGATCATATCCGCAGTTAAACCTTGAGGAGGAGGAGATGGAACAATTGGAGACTCACCCAAGTGCAAACCACGCTGCCAGTGACTATCGGCCTGCGGGAACGTACCCGGCTCCGGAGCCCGAGGGGGCGCCATGGTAGGAGTCGAGTGGAATGGGGGCTGGGCCGAAGGTGCCCCAGCTCCCGCTCCCCCCGAAGCCCCATGCACCCCGCCGAGCACACAGGCCACCAGGTCACCTCTCGTCATGCTGCCATGCCCCATGACCGTGGCCAAACACTGGAGACCATACCGATCAATCCCCGACACCCGGTCAACAGTAATAGGCATCTCCAGAAACTTCTTTGCATCCTCCTCATTAGTTATAACTCTAATGCCTTCTAACAAACCCCGCTGCTGCACCTCAGAGCCTGCTTCCCGTACTGTATCCTAACTGTACACGGATCCGTCGTCTGACATATTGTCCACCGAAAATTCTCAACGTTTATACAAACAAAAGAAGTACCTAAACTCTTATGTAGCACTATTCACTCAAAAATGCTTGAAGACTCTTAAGTGTTATACTACTTGCCAAAAAAAATCCATGTGTCCACTATATTCCTTTAAACAAAAACAAATGACCACAACACTCCTGTAATATTTCTCTAAGTTCACAAAATCCTAAGCAAGGTCGCCATTTGTTACGACCGGGACTCGTATAAAACAAGGGCTCTTAATCATTGGACTAGAAAGGCACACAGCCACAATGGTAACACTAGATCCAACCCTCGAACTTATAATGCCGGCGCACAAAAACACCTATACCCTCCAGAGTTAAATCTGCGATAGCGGGGTATCCTATAACTCGGTATAAATGCACTACTACTACAGGCTGATGATCTCTGATACAGCCTGATCACAACAACATACAATTACGTTAATAAGGTGTACAAGGAAAAGATAGAGATCGTAATTAAATCACTGCAATGATTTAATGCAAACAAGAAGAAGGTATAATTAAAGTTACTCTAAACAATAATAAACTGTCACTCCTATATTAAAGAAAGTGAATGAAAGTCCTAAAGCATCGATCATACTAGGGGATTTTAACCTGTGTTACAACCAACGAAATGATAGGCTTGTACGAGAATATAGGCATATACTGACAATGCACAATCACAAACAACTCATCACAACCCCCACACGTATCTCTGAGAACACTGCCACAATATTAGACCACATAAACTGTAACAGAGAGGACAAAATATCCCAATCAGGGGTTATACAGACTGGGATAAGTGATCACTTCGTCACATATTGCACACGGAAAACCACAAAAATTACCCTAGAGAATCACAAGATTATCAAAACAAGGTCACTCAGAAACTACAATAAGGAAACATTTCTGGACATTTTATGGAATACAGACTGGTCTCCAGTGTTTGGAAGTACAAACGTTAATGACGCATGGGTTGGCTTCAGAACCATCATCACAAACATCCTAGACGAAATAGCTCCTCTGAAAGACATACGAATTAAAGCAAGGTCAGACCCATGGATCAACAATGACATACTACACCATCTGGAACACAGAGACAATCTGTTAAAAAGGCTAGCGAAACATAGACAGGATCAAGGTCTGAAACATGAGTTCAACAGGGCCAGGAATAAACTAAGTAGGAAAATGAAATCAGCGAAAAATAATTATTTTCACAATAAGGCAGAGGAATATCAGAATAACCCAAAGAAACTATGGAGGCACCTAAAAACAACAGGCTACAGCAACAAGACAAGGGATTCGTCTAACACTAATATTGCTCTCACCATTAATGATCAGGTTTGCCACGATAAACGACAAATTTCAACCTACTTCAACTCCTTCTTCACTTCCATAGCAAACACACTTGCACAGAACCTACCTCAACCTCTCAATAAATACACGACAACAACGGCCACCTTTCGTAATTTCTACAGAGATAAAGACATACACCCGAACACATTTAGATTGCAAAATGTTACACCAAAATACACTTTTGACGAGCTGTCTAACCTAAATGTACATAAGAGCACAGGACCAGACAAAATTCCTGCCAAATTTCTACGAGATGGAGCCATTGGTATAGCAGGCCCCCTAACCCACATCATCAACTTGTCAATTAACACCAACACAGTACCTGCTGAACTGAAGGAAGCTATTGTAACCCCTCTATTCAAGAAAGGAAATAAACTAGAAGTTGGCAACTACAGACCAGTTAGCATATTATGTATTGTATCTAAAATCCTTGAAAGAGCGATATACACCCAAATTGAACACTACCTCAAACAAAATGATCTATTCTATAAGTTTCAATCAGGTTTCAGATGCATGTACTCGACAGACTCCTGTCTCATCCACTTAACGGATCACATTCGTAAAGAAATGTCTAAAGGTAACTACACCGGTATGGTTCTTCTTGATCTACAAAAAGCGTTTGACACAGTAGACCATGATATCCTATGTAATAAACTACAAGCTATGGGCATAGGGTCTGTGAACTGGTTTAAATCTTATCTTAGTGGTAGAACCCAAAGAGTCAAAATTGATGATAATATATCTGATCCTATGCCAATTAACTGTGGGGTCCCGCAGGGAAGCATCCTTGGTCCCTTACTCTTTCTCTGTTATGTGAACGACATGGAACTGAGCGTCTCATGTAAATTATTACTGTATGCAGACGACAGCGTGCTTCTGGTTTCAGGAAAAGACCCAATAAGTATTGCCGCTTCACTTTCCAAAGAACTAGAATAATGTAGTGAATGGCTAGTGGACAATAGACTATCTCTTCACCTGGGCAAGACGGAAGCCATCTTATGTGGAACAAAACGCAAACTGAAAGACATTGTGGGCTTCTCGGTCAACTGTAATGATATTCCTATAACAACAGTGTCACAAGCTAAATATCTCGGACTGAAACTGGACGCGAGTTTGTCAGGAGAAACAATTTTGGAATCTATCCTGAGTAAGTGTAGAGCACGTATAAAATACCTGTATAGACAGGTGGGATGCTTGCCCGCGGCGACCAAAAAGACCCTCTGCCAAGCGCTTGTTCAATGTCATTTTGACTATTCTGTGTCATCCTGGTACTCTGCATCATCTAAATCAGCACAGCACAAACTTCAGGTCACTCAAAATAAAATGGTTAGGTTCATGCTGAACCTAGGACCCAGATCACATGTTGGCCAGGAACAACTTCAGTCACTAGGTATGCTCAATGTTTCTGACAGGGCCAAACAAATCAGGATAACTAATGCCTTCAACATTTTCTATGACAGAGCTCCAGAGTATCTAAAGAATGATTTTGTTAAAGCAAATGAGAGGAGTGGACATAATACAAGAAACATGATGTTTAATTTTAAGGTCCCGAGAATCCAAGGACAGGGTAAGCAAACATTCTTCTTCACTGCCATCAAAGACTGGAACGACCTACCCCAGTCAGTCCGTGAAAAGAGAACACTGTATTCCTTCAGACGTAGCCTGAAGGAACACCTGAACCGGACAGCTGCGAGAAGGGAGCACCAAGCTTATGTCTACTACTAAATACGACATAAGAGATAGACAAACCAAACTGAAATGATTACTGATTACGGATTACTGATATTTACTATAGGATGTAAGGTATCTTAAAATAACCCCCTAGAAATACTTTTTCTAAAGTATCTATTTCTTTATCCTCCCCTTTTCCCCAGCTAACCTAATCCCACAAGGACCCCAATGGAAATACGCCTAACGGCCTTATTGGGCTATCCTTAGTTGGAATTATGCTAGGCTGGTACATGTCATATTTGTAACAAACTATGTGGTACCAACTCTGTAAATTGCTGACTGAATAAATATTATTATTATTATTATTATTATTATTATTATTATTATTATTATCGAGCAGGAATCTTCTGAAGAAAGTCTGATGTTGCTTAAGATGATCGAATCGGATTTTGAACTGTTATATGAAGCAGGAACAAGATATGACAAGTGTAGGGACAGACAGTGTTAACTGACACGGGAATAACGATAAATGCACAATAGTATTATCTCCAACAACAAAAGAAGTACTTCGTCAGGCAATTCAAAAAGCCTGCTCGGGTTGTGCAACTCAACAACAACCAAGGCTTACAATCCACTTGAATAAAAATGCTGCATACATAACATAAGAGCTTATGATCCTAATCGGGTGTCTGCTAGGCTAATAAAGTCTAGCTGGGATGTCGTAGGCTAGGAAACAATGGCTGAGCAAGCGGCTCGTAGCCTAGCGAGGTCCTTAAGACTGTGCGACCAAATTACGTTAAATGACGGGGTGCTCTCTTGAGAGATCCAGATCGCTAGTATATGGTTCTCTCCTGGCGACCCTCTCAAAGTCAAAGCAAAACAAGTTAGCACAGTGTTGGGTGGCAGAGGCAAAAGCCCTCACTCGCAACACAGTGCTAAACTCACAAGGTACACAGTCAGAAAGACCACCTAGGCTTCCCACGTCTCCGTTGCGATTGTACAGGTTCAACAAAACCTGGTACACATCGGAAATCACAACACAAGTAGCCTTACCCCAGTCTAGCATTAAATAGCTCAGCAGACAGCCAAGGAATAGGTAGGGAGACACTGTGAGTGTGTCGAACATCTACAGACAAAATGGTAACCCCTCCAAAATGCCTAACTAAACATGTAATATCTGAGAGCTTCAGCATATAATACGATGGCCGATATATGAAATCGTGCAGAACCAAAGGGGAGTTATGATGTTAAATAGAGTGGAAGAATGAGAGGTAAGAATTGAGAGAGAGAGAAAGTGCTCTATAGGTAGAAGTCGGGGACAGGTGGTAAGGGAGGTGTGAAGGGTATGCTGGTCAGGCTAGCTCTGAAGAGAGTAGCTCCTCGGGACCCCTAGGATCACACAAAGGCATGGTGGTCAGCCAATCACAGGATGCTACGTCACCATGCAGCAGACCTGCAGAAGGCGCCAGGAACCACCAGCCAATCAAGAGGCGTGAGAAAGCACGCGCGCGAGCCTCCAAGCGAGGGAGGCAAGACATGCATATGCACGTACACACTACCACAACACTCCCTATACCGCTCTCTCTCTCCTCAACAATATACAATGCATCTTATGTTCTACTCATGATATAAAATATAATGCATTGTCACAGGCGAAAATAAAGACCACTTCTATACTGCCTGTGACATGACGATTCACAAGAAAGAAAGTACAACATTGTAGATAGACTGTAGCCCATTTCACTGCCCTGGCGAGCGCTAGTGGCTACCGGGAGGCGATTCTGCCAATGCTGGCAGGCGTCACACCCACTCCACCGGCACCGGGACCTTCCCTTGTATTGATTTATGCCCCTTACCTTGTGTTACTGCCGTAACCGGAAGCCAGAGCCTTCCCGGCACTTTAACTACCTGAGACGTTGATGGAACACCCGGCGGGGCCAATGGGGCACCGGACTGAGAATTGGGGGTAGAAGAGGGACACGGCAGGCTACTCGCCATATGGGTCCTGTCTATTGAGGGGGACAAACAAGGTTGGGTATCCTCAGAGCTTACAGAACTATTCAATTTTAGGTGCTCTTGACTATGAACTGACTCAGTGTCCAACCTAATCATGGGGGATCTAAGGCCGGGAGGAACAATTGCCCAAGGTTCCGCCGGTAGTCCTTGTTTGGGCCCGGCGGAAGGGGAAGTAATATTGTGGGGTTTGAACCCATCCATGAACTCGAGGTCTCCTAAGCCTAGGAGTTGCGTAGAGGTTGAGAGCCGGACTAATGGATCTGGCAACGAACCTGGGTTAACTTTTACGGCCTGCGGCTGCAACTCTTGCCCCGCAGGTCAGGAATGAATTGGTCTGTCGGGTGCCGGGCCCTTGGGCTGCGGATAGTCAATTATACGGGCCGTTGGTGGCCCGGCGGAGGGGACTGCCGGAGAGGGAATGTCTACATTGCTGTGAGAGGGGGGCCTAGCTGTACTGTGAGGTGGTCCCAGTGCTGAAGTAGAGGTTTGACCCTGTTTAATGGCACACTGACTCATCACGTTATGTAACAATTCATCCAGTTGTACAGTCGTTAACCTTGTGGTAGCGGCTTGTGTCGATGGCCTATCATGTTGGTCTGTCTGTGTCGGAGTGGCAGCCTGTGTGATAGTGGCTGTTTGTGTCTTATGAGTGTTCATCAGAATCAGATTACTACTAGCCGTAGCCGGGTGGGGCGAACCGCAAGCCGGTGACTTCTGGTCACGCGGCTGAGGTGTTAATGGGTTGGTCGCATTCTACGAACCTATAACCTTGAGGACAGCTGCTAAGCCGGGCTGGCCCTTAGAAGGAGCCAGGAATGTCGCGTGAGACCTTATGGTCGTAACCGCATCTGACGTAAGTATACCCGGAGACTGAGTAGAGGTATGAGCCATGTCGTGTTGGTGAGCCTGTTTATGTGACAATACTAACTTAGAACCTTGGAGCCTCACGTGTACAGATTGTCTCAGTCTAGTGGCCAAGTGAGGGGGGTCGGCGTCCGGCTCAGGGAGACCGGGACTAACACCCTCCGTTCCTGAGGAGGTCGCCGGACCTGCCCGCAGTGATCCCGTGAGATCTACTTGTACAGGAGTAGGAGTTTCATTAGAAAGTAGCACACGTCGTGGTGGGCTCGAGAGCCGTCGGATCTTGTCAGGCAGATATTCTGTGCTGTCCATGCGCCTCAGGTTGCCCGCCGAGGGAGCCGGTTGGGTAAGGTGGTGGCAGTCCGGTGACATTAAGCGGCTCCTCTTTGCAGGGGGAGAGGAGCTCTGTGCGGATGCCATGGAGGATGTTGGGGATCCAATGGTCAACAAGGGTATAGGGGAATTATGTAATTGGTGAGCTATATGATCATCAAAAGAATACAATTGAACTACCCTTAACCCTTAATTAGCGGCGAGCAACATAAGTCGAGTTAAATAAAGCTGGACTATGTGGCGGCGCTCGACATAACTCGAGTGGCAATTTCAGCACGTAATGTGGCTGAGAGAGAGAGACAAGTGGTGGCAGGAGACTAGCGAGCGTATGACTGCTCCAGACCACCGCGGCGAACCTACTGACACAAATCTCAGCTCCCTCCTCCCTCTCTCACTCGCTACATACTCAATTATGTACTGAAAGTACCGAATTACCTGCTTTTTGCACTCACGTTGCACGGTTATTGCAAGAAAACTATCCATCATACAAGGATCGTTATGGTGTCATTCGAAAGCTCTGTTTATGCCCTTTCAGGGATAGGTACTTGTTTTAAGTTCTGGGTCTTATTTAGGCATGAAAATGATCACGTAAACAGCCCTATTTTGGCTAAAAACACCCCGCTGTGCGGTACACATAAATAAACCGCATAGGCCGCTCGTAAGGTGTTAATAATTCCGGGTTATCACATGACAGTTCTTTGTTTTCTACCTGAAAAGCATAGGTTTTAAATTTAGTCTGAACCTCAATGAGCATGAGTAAACAAGACATGTCTTGAGCCGCTAGCCATTCTTCAAACAATTCGGAACAAACCGGACATGTACGAGCTGCCCACAAAAAAGAGTTTCTGTTTAAACATTGAACACATCTGATACATCTGCTATGGGCTGGTATTGGTAGCAAAAGACAAGATGGGGTCGAGCATACTGTAAACAAAGGCATGATACAGAGGCTCCTCTCCCCGGCGGGAACGGCGCGGTAGACGGCTGTCCTGAGTGTCCACCTGGAAAGAAAATTTCCAGGAATCAATGCTCATAAGGATATATAGGGAGAGTCTCACCCATCCTAACCTCCCGGCATAATAAGAATAGGAGGCCACAGCCTCCTCTTTCTTATGACCCCTAAGAGGGCGTGAATATCCCCCTCCCATGCCCCTGGGTAACATGAGAAGGGGCTACTTCCAACTAAGGGCCCCCGTTATGGCGTGTGCCGTAACAGAGGGAGCCCTTTTACAGCGGACCGCTCTGTGCTCCGTAAAACACATAAGCAGGCGCTGATTAGTTTACCAACTGGGCCGCCGGCAAGGCGGGGTAAACTTCATTAAGATAAGCGTGCTATTCAATGGACACCAGTACAGTGTCCGCCGGGGTCTATTACCCACTGGGCCGCCGGCACGGTGGAGTAAACAACCGCAGTAACCCCCGTCAAGAACTGACCTGGCCGAAAGACCGGGGGGGAGGGGGGGGGCCCGAACGGCGGGTACCGGAGTGTTCCGTATACGAAAACACCACCCGCCGGAGGACTCTAAGCTCTCGCAACTGCCGGGAGGCGGAGGCAAAGTCCGAGGGGTTGAAAAGCACTACTAGATCTACATCGGCGTCCGCCGGATTCCCGAGGGACCAGGGATCAGGACACAAAGACCCGGCGAGGAAGACCTGAGCTCGTGAACACGCCGGCCCGCCGGACCGACCAACGGGTATAAACCATAGGCCAGCGAGCCCACAAAAGTGAGGTTGGGGACTCGGAGCAAGGCACAGCCGCGAGGAAACTATACCCTAACCTCACTCACTCCCAAGCTAGGAACACGTTGCCGGACTCCCAGAAAGTGGCACACTAACCATAGGGAGACCACAACTCACAGGGAACATAATAAAAAACAATCATAGTAATAATAAAATTCCCCCAAACTAGATAACCTATCGGCTTATCCGGGAAAAAACCACAGACCACACAAAGAACTCAGAACCCTGCCAAAAGGGCAAAGAGAAAAGGCCCCACGAGGGGCCTCTCCTCGGGCTCAAATGCCAGAGGACGCCCCAACCACGTGGGGCGATCCTAACCCTGGCGCGTCTGCAACAAAGACAGGATCCTTAGACCCTCAAGCCGTCCCTAGGAACAGCAAGAAACTTAAAGGAAAGCCTCCTAACTAAGTAAAAAAGCAAAAACTTAGGCGCCTAGCAACAATAAAAAAACAATGGTGGGAAAATTGAACACAAGGAGAAGCGCCTAAACGTACCCTAATTTTAACACTTCCTGCGGGCCAAATATAACACAACCTGTGCTAGCTAGTCTAAACCCTGCTCACTATCTCCCAGATACATACAAATGAGAAAAGAATCACTAGAGGAGAGCGAGCGTCGAATGAAGCCGGAGCGCGGGGGCACTAGTGTTGACGTTAGGCCCGCGAGGAAGAGAAGGAGGAATTGTTGCGCTTGGCGAGAGGCGGTAAGAAGCCACAACGCAAGAAAATCCACCGAATGTGGGAAGCTTGTGAATAACAGTGTTAAAGTGGAAATTCTTTTTCCTTTTGTATTCTCTTATTTTTTTACGAAGTTTTTTCGTAGTGGGTACCCGATCAAGATGACGACACCATAAGAGAAGTAGCGTTGCACTTATGAAGATGACTCACTTTCTTCCTCGCGGCGTTTGATTCTAACGACTGACGTGGGTGTTGAATGGAGACTATTATACTAATAGGCAACATCGTCAATGATGGAGGGGCCACTATTAAATTAATAATATAATAATTATCCAGTATTCAAAAATAAATAATATATTGTGAGTATGTGCTTAAACTTTTAACTGTGTTCATAGCCTAATGCTTGGTGTGCTGAATTTTGGTGAGTGTCCTAGGTTTGAGTCCTTGGAGTACCACATGTAGTCATTGATTTCATTGATTAGCTTTATTTAATTAGTGGGTTGGTGATATTACGAATTAATTCAGGTTCAGGAGTATTTCTTAGCGAGATCTTCCCTTGTGGTTAAGGTCCCATCAATTACACCTTCCATTCGTGCAATCATTGAGCTATGATACTGCAGTTGGGTTTAAGAACATGCTTAGATTAATATCCAGTATTCGAAAATGGATAATATGTCGTGAGTATGTGCTTAAACTTTTAACTGTGTTCATAGCCTAATGCTTGGTGTGCCAAATTTTGGTGTGAGTGTCCTAAGTTCGAGTCCTTGGAGTACCACATTTATTCATTGATTTCATTGATTAGGTTTATTTAATTAGTGGGTTGGTGATATTACGAATTAATATATTTGTTGCCATATATAATATTAATAAATAATTTAGTGATTCATATCTTTACTTTACGGCAACTGAGATTGCATACTCCTACACTACACTTCCTATATTGTATACTAGCAGGGGTACCCGGCGTTGCCCGGGTAATCACCATAATCACCATCACTACTACTACCATAATCACCATCATCAATCACTACTACCACAATCATCACAATACTACTACTACCATAATCACCGGCCTCGACCTCCCTGTGCCTCATTAAACGGCGACCTCGATATCGGCCGCTAAATGACCTCCGATTTTGGATCTGACCTCATCCGTACCCCCATTTTGGGGGGCTGCGAACAACTTTCGTTGCATACACTTTTTTGATCGGAGGCCTCCTTCTGCCCCAAACGGCCCTTTTTCCGATTTCTCGCCCATTTTCTCCGTCCCTTTTACCCTGGGGAATTCTATTTTTTCACTAAAACCTGCCTAGGGACCCCTTTACTATGCATACCAAGTATGAACGCTCTAGCTTAAAAACTGTGGCCGCCTATTAAGAACAGACACACACACAGACAATCAAAAATATTATATAGATGTAAATGTGTTGCCTTATTTAAGTAGTATAATAATATAGTTCTTACGACATCTAAGGGTTTGATTTTGTTGGATACTGTGGACCATGAAATGTATGGCTTTATTACCATCTATAAGAATGTAGTCATGTATAGGCATTATTATTTATTAGAGCTAACAGCATATTCAATACATGGTTTGAGAATAACGTTCTAACCGGTTTTCATTTCTTTCTAACCGGTTCAGGAACGTTATGTTTGGAGGAGGAACGAAACACGAAACGTTAATAATACTGTTTTTGATCGGAACTAACCGTTTGAAAAATAATGTCGTTTTTAAGCCCTGGTTTCCCTTTCCCCTTTGTTTGTGGTGGGGAAACGCTTTCTTTGGTGGTCACCATTGTGCTTTCTTGTCTTTTGTTCTTCTTGAGTTCCTCATTGCTTCCTTGGTGTTTTCTTTTTTTGGTGTAGGGGAGTATTCTTTATTTTTGTTATTTTAAAAATGTTGCGCTGGGCGAAATTATTGTGGGTAAATCCTGACGAATTTCGTAATTTTACGATAAATATCGTTATTACTTATTCATATGCGCCTATTTTACGTTTAATATGAAGATAGTAACATGTTACAACAATAAAACAAGTGGGAATAGTATTTGGGGGGTGAAAAGACGAATTATTGCCGACCCTCCAGTCATGAGGTGGGAGGCGAATGAGACGTATATCCTCCCTCCTCGAGGCCTGAAGGCAGACTGAGGACTCTTTCTCGCTTTCTTTCTCTTCCCACGCTCTCAATATTATTAGTAGACGACCTTGAAACTGGATTGGAGATTTTGGCGCGATAAATAAATCGATAAACAAGGGAATAAGAGGAAAAATAGATGATAATTGAAGGGGGGGGGGGAAGGAGGCGGCTTTGACACATGTGGAGGAGTGATAGAATGTATGGAGGGGAATTATCTCACTTAATCATATATTCCTTTGTTTTGAGTGCTACTGTTTTTTTTAAAGGCTATTTTAAGGCCTTGGGTCATATGAGGACGCTCGCCCTTGTAGGGTTCAGACTCATATGAGGACGCTCGCCGTTCTTGTGTTAAGAGTCCCAGCACCTTCGCCCAGTAAAACCTCTTAAGAGTCCTGGCGACTTTCTCAGATTAATATAATGTGATAAGAACGTAAAACTTAACGTAAATACCAACATTATTTCAACTTTGTATTTTGCAGTTATTTATACGTAAATATGATGTAAATATCAAATATTAAAAGTAACACTAGACTTACTATATAATATTAATGTTGTGGAAACGTAACATTTAAATACTAAAAATGCTAACTATGTAACGTTGTGCAGACGTAGTTTATACGTTAATCTTTACAATGAGACTGACAATGAATATTTCAGGCCTAATACATTTCTTTCCATGTTTATCCTATATTCTCACTACCTATGACATAACCTCTTGTATTTTATACTGACTTCTCTATATACCTAGCTTTCTCTACAGTAAGAAAAGCCATATATATATACTGTATATATATATATATATATATGAGAGCATGGTTGAAGAAGAGTAGTATTATGCGCACTTAAAGGGGCAGACTAGCCTGCTGGGAAACAGGGAAAATTCCTAAATGGCCCTCAAAGTAATTTCCCAGTGGGCCCTCGTGATGGTTAGACATATTTTCATATAGCGTAATTTCAAAGTTTGCCAGGTCGTTGATGGTGCCGGTACCTGCCGCTATTGTTTTTGGGGTGCTGGTTGACATTAAGCTGAGGGCCGAATTACCGCCTGCACTGTCGCCCGCCTAAACTTCAAAATGCACAGGCAAGCTATTCTTATTAGTTTTCTCTATTTTGTTTTATCCCCGGCAGTGTTTTTATTGTTTTGTGACCTTGAACTTACCTCTTTTTCATGTGCTAGCGCCATAGGTTTACGTTGATCAACAAAAGTCAACCACAAGCCAATCAACAAATAGGCCTACTGTTTGAAAAGTGTCGGGGCCCCCCTGAGTGGTACCTGGATCTGTCGTCGACTATAATTCTTGTCGACGTCGACGAGTGACTATAATTTCAGACAAACACTAAATGGGAGTTGCCGTTGCAAAGTCATTCGCTCGAATCGTCATTTGCTCGGAGTGAATTCACTCTAATTAGTTACCACTACACATCCAACCACCCACTTACACAACTACTTTTTATTAAGCTTCACCATAACCTCTATTTATAGCTAATTACCTATACAAAATTTAGATTCTTTTTTTTCTACGATTATCTTATAAGTAGAACTGTTGTAGACATTTTCGACGTCGACGAATGTTCCACTGTTGACCAGAGTTATCGATTCCCGTGTCGACGAGAATTCCGGTCGACGAGAGTTCCATAATTTGGTACGAATAGGGTTAAAAATCAAGACAGGTTTCTACAGTAGCCTATATGGAACAGATGGATATATGGACAAATTAAATTTATTTACAGAATGAAAGCAGGTACAATTGAAGTTGTTGATATAAAAAGCCATATAGAATTGCTAATCTTTATTAAGTGTCACATAGCTGCAGTGACTAACTCTCCTTCACTTGGATGTAGCAAACCCAATTCTGGTGTTGCCCACATCAAACTCGCTGTAGTAGCGCGCGATGAAGGGGTCCCCCAAGATCCAGGCCTCTAGATCAGGCCCAAAGTTGATGCCCAGCATGCCCACAAGGCAAATCTTTGTTCCAGTATCAGGATCAACACTCTGAAACATAGGTACGCCAGATTTGTATTGTTTTCAACCGAGAACGTTAGTTTTCTTTGTATTTTGGCTATCATTAGACCATTGTATGCAGCTTAGAAACATATCAAAGGGGTAGACTACAAACTGTCAAAATATACATTTCAAATCTCACAGATTCCTAATAAAATGCCTAAAGTCGCCAGAATATAGTGAAAAAGAAGTCAACAAACACTGAATGTGTTAATACACTTGGGCCCTGTCACATTTTCAAAATATAACAATAGGAGAGTATTGGGTTATATCATTGAAAATATAACAATAGGAGAGTATTGGGTTATATCATTGAAAAAGGTAAGAGTTTATTAATGTTCTCATAGTTTAACTTATATTTTTGACTACTTTGTGTCATCACTAAATGTGGGCCACCCTCATCTGTGGTCTCCAAGAACGTGTGTATATCACGTCTTCCTTCACTAGAGCACTCTTCCTCCTGCCCTTATTCCGTCTGAATCACTGCCGCTCTTCCCCTCAGTAGCTTCCTTCAAATTATCTTAATGATCAGTTATCTTCCCAACGTTATTATGCCTCTGCCAACATAGCTTCGACTCGTTCACATTCTCTGATACTCAGGGCATCCGGCTCTTCGTCTCAATTATTGTTGTATACATATCACTTCGCTGACCATATTGCTTTACTCTCTCCTTCATAATAGCTTCCGAGTCTCCAGTGGCCTTCACAAATGTTCCCAGATATGCTATTAATTATATTCACCTTATCCAATTGATGCTCTTGTGTATCTTAATTTATAATTTTATTTTCTCCTTCGTATTACTATGTTGACATCAAAATGCCACCTTCTACAAACCCTTTTGCTTTTCAAACCATCTCAGCTACATCCACAACGCTTATACTAAGCATTCTGGGACACCTTTGTTCAGACATCTAACCTAATTTATCCTAATATAACGTTATATAACCTCACCTAAATTAATATAACATAGCATAGATCAAGTTGAATATATATGGTAAACAAGATAACTGGAAATGTGAGTCTTCAACTTGTATTTGTCATTCCAGAATCTAGACGCTACCGTTTCCAGTAAAACAGCCTCGCCAAAGCACTAATTAGTGTCCGGGTCCGGTCAGGAAGTTTTTTCTATGTAGTATTTGCATAGAGGATTACCCGAAATGTTTGTCCACGACGAACATAAGACAAACTTACGATATTTCGAAATAAAAACAACATCTTGACACAGACCTGAGCCTGAAATCCATGGCATGAAAACTGGGAACCCCGGGAACCCCGGGAAACCCTCTGGCTCAAGCAAAGACGAGGGATGGCTATCCTCCGGGGCAATGCCACCAGCGTCATGAGCTCAGTTCGACAGGACTGGGTCATGCCACTGCGTGAGGCCCTGGCAGGAGTGGTGTATCCGTAGTCTTTCCACAGTAGGGTAAAACAAAACATAAACCTTATTTGTATGTAACATGTGTGATGCACATTAATAAAAGGGGATGTGTCGGATGGTTGAAAGCCACAGTTGCTCGCGCGTTTGGGGCTAGCAACACGTATTATGAAAAACATGCATCCTCCTTCATTCACTGTCCCCCCCCTTCACTCACTCAACCCCACAATTTGCCGGAGGATAACAGGTTTTTCACAATACGTAGACGGAGGTCTTTTTAACAAAAAATATGGAGTTACATACTTGAAATCTCGAGTAAAATCTTTAAGGGCAAATTTCTTATTACAGCAAGCAGATAAATTAGATAAATATATATAAGATTAAAGTATTAAGAAATAGCACAAGGCAATTACAACATATGCATGTGCATATGTGATATTTGGCACTTCACTTCTATTTCATTATTGTTTTGTTCTGTTTAACACATACTTCATGTGTACTCTAATGCGAGGATGTAAAGGGAAGTTTCAATGATATTTGGAATGTTATGGCTATTGGTGTAATGTCATGAATTGGAAGTAAAGGCTTAGTGCATCTATAAGTCCTGGTATATAACCACGGGTGTACAGTTTGTGTGAGGCAGTAGCCCCTGGACCCTTACCTCAATAATAAGTTCAGGGCCGGATATGTTAAAGTCTCGATCATTGAGGGTGAAGGAGGTGATCGGCATGTCGGCCACACGGTCACAAGGTATGAAGTACTCACCAGGCACCAGGAAGGGGAAGGCACCGTAGTCCTTCATCATTACCTGTCAGTTAGTACTACACGTTACTATACATATTACCATAACAGGGGACATTGAAGTAATTGTCAGCAACAAATATACAGATTATATAGGAAATTAATAGGGTCTGTTTATCATTATATGTCAAGCAAATGTATGTCCAATATGCATAAGCATCAATACACACACACACATTAAATATATATACTGAATACTGTAGCGTATTAACATCCCCATACAAAGCAGGTGAAATAAATGACGTAGAGAGTGTACAAAGAAATTTCACTTCGCATATAAGTTCGATAAAACATCTACACTATTGGGAGCGTTTAAGAGCACTGAATCTGTACTCACTGGAACGTAGAAGAGAACGTTACCTAATAATATACACGTGGAAAATCGCAGAGGGTTTAGTACCAAACCTACATACTCCGATAGTCATGAAATTCAGTGATAGGAGAGGCTGGGAATGCGAAATCCCCCGGATGAATAACAGGGGTGCTATGGGCTCTCTGCGAGAGGGCTGGTTATCACACAGAGGCCCACGTCTCTTCAACAAACTCCCATGGCGAGTAAGAGACATGAGGGGCATCTCGTTAGACAACTTCAAGAGAGCCCTAGATGTCGAACTGCAAAAAGTGCCAGACGAGCCCATCCTCGCAAGGGAGCGAGCTGTCGCTTCAAACAGTCTACTGCACCAAATCACCACCCATAACGAGGGGCGTCGCGCTCCTTGGTGCCGCTAGAGGAGCGGCGAACACATCCAAAGGTATCCAAAGGTAAGGTATATATATATATATATATATATATATATATATATATATATATATATATATATATATATATATATTGGCTCTGGGTAGAATTTGTTTTGCCTTGCTACACTGTTCCCAACTCTAGTAAATAAGTTATTAGTTAGATAAGTAGTTAGTCTTTGTTTAGATTATATCATTAGTTGCTGAAATATTAAGGGTAATGACCGTAGATTTGTATGAGCCGTATTTTTAGTATTTCATGGGGAGGAAATGAGATTGCTTAGAGGTCACAGCAGTCGGGCCATGAGACCAATAATTAGTGTGAAAGACAAAGTAACCAAGGATTTGTGGTTAAATTAATTTAGTTATTGTGATAGTTAGCTAAGGCAAACATTGCTGTTACATTAAATATCACTTGTGTTAAAAAGGAAAACTAGTTATTGACGGAAATGTATAACATAAAAGCGATTAGCATGCTAAAGTATTGCGACTATATTTTCTGTTATACCAGGTTTTTACTGGGTTATATTGACTATTTAGGTAGGTTCTTACTCGAGTGGAGAAGTTGATATCACATGAACACATTCACAATGGTAATAGAGGATAAATATAACACAGAGTACAAAGATAGGTTATCTTATACAAAGTAACATAATAATAATATGTGCAAAGTTACACTCAGACATTGATAGGTATAAAATTACAGCACGATCGAGGATCCACAATATGTCTCAAGGGGAGGGCATTCTGCAGGCTTTGGTGATCAGTTGCAATTACTATGTGGCACTCCCAACGACGCCTTGGTCCGTGGTGGTGATTCTGTCGTGTGACGGGTGACAGCAGAATGGAAGACTTCTTTATAAACTTTAGTAGAAATCTTGGGTTTGGGGCCTTGAATGAATACGATTATGTTCTACCAGTGTTATACATAATGTATCGTCGAACTGACGTAAGAAGTAGTTATACCAGTGTTATACTATCTTTCTCAACTGTTCTGACCTTTAAAAGAGCCTTTAAGAACCTTTACAGTACTCTTGGGTTTGGGGTCTTAAATGAATACGAATCTGTTCTTCCATTGTTATACATATCGTATCATCGGACTAACGTAAGGAGTTCTTATGCCAGTGCTATATAATCTACTCAAACTGTCCTGACCTTTATAAGAGTCTTTAAGGAACTTATGATTGTTTTTATTTGGCCTTTTACGTATACGCGTCTTGTCACCAGTGTCTTAGGACATACGCGCCTTGTCATCAGTGTCTAGGACAGCATACCGTAAGGACTAATGCAAGATGCCGCTATGCCAGTGCTCTATGGTTTTCTGCAAGCCCTGACTTAAAAAGAAACTAGGATGCCAGTGCTCTAACTTTTAACAAATCTTACTAGGGGGTAGGTTTACTATTTAATATTTTGTGTCATGCCTCAGCCAGCGTTCGAACCCAGGCCAGTAGTGCAGCACTCCAGCACCTAAACCACTAGACCACCGAGGAGGTTAAAAGTAGTGGCTTCATTTGGAATTATATCCCATCCACCACCACCCACTCCGACTCGTGATCACGTAGCTAAATACCATACACTCAAACACCTCACACACAAACACTAGCAACTAATTACTAGAGAAGGATACTTGTAATCTGGGGCACATTGAAGGCCTCACTGAATAAACAAGTAGAGCCCTAATAAACTAATAGTTTGTGTCATGCCCCAGCCAGGGTTCGAACCCAGGCCAGTAGTGCAGCACTCCAGCACCTAAACCACTAGACCACTGAGGAGCTTAAAAGTAGTGGCTTCATTTGGAATTATATCCCATATTAGGGTTGATAGAGGGAAGGAAGACCCCCATTGAGATGGAGAGACTGTATAAGACAAGCTTTGGATGATAGAGGAATGACTATAGATCAGGCAAGGGAAGTGGCAATAAACAGGAATGAATGGAGAATGCTTGTGAATAGATGAGTGAACACGTGGTCATTTGGGGGAAGGGGTCGGGCGCAAGTTGGACTAGATAATAGTCCATCAGGCGCCTAACCTGGGGAGATGGTTTATATGAAGGGTGCGCCTGGAAGTGTGGTGGGCAGGCTTGTGGTGGTAGGTCTTCGCTGCATGTCTGCCTGCTGAGATCGGAACTTCTCTGGTTGGTCTGGGACCGGGGGAGTGCTGGAGGGACCTTGGTGACCCTGGTCTCTGGGTTTTCTCCTGGATGACCTATATGTGTGTGAATTTGTATTTTGTTTTTGTGTGTTCATTGTTTTTCTGTTATGTTGTCCCTATTCGGGCTCTGTCTTGAGTCCCCCCCCCCCCCCAAAAAAAAAAAGACAAATAATGAAAAGTGGGGATTGGGCCTGAGTATATACATACATACATACATACATACATAGAGCGCACGTTAGTGCAGCCTTCTCTAACGATAATAATTCTTTATATCAAAGCGGGGAAAAGGTGTTGAGTTGCCACCATGGTGGTCCAATGTGTATGCCAGTAAAGCCAAGATATCTTCAATATGTGCGATCTTATAGCCAGTGCTTAGATTATCACGTATTGGGGATTTGACCAAGTCTTCCAGCACTTAACTCTTCCAGTGAAGTAATTAATGCTTTTCAACTGTCCTGATCTGGAGGTAGGCTGGCATAGTCTTACCAATTTGGCTGTTTCCCCCAGTGAGCCTTTTCACTGCTAGAAGGGCGGATGTGTTTGGAGGAGGGCCTGGGGCAGCTGGGGTAGCCCCTCTGGGAATCTGCGCCACGGCAGTGGTGCGTCTTGGAGCAAGAAGGGCGCATGGTGGAGTAAGACTTATGCAAGGATATGCTTGCCTTTGGTCTCTTCTGGTCCTCCTTGGTCCTGCTGTGTTTGGGGTTGGTTATGGTCACTTTGATGTTTTTCCCTGGTATTGGAGGCAGTGTCTGAGAGATGGAGGCGACCCGGGCGATGTTGCTGGAAGGGGCGCTTGTGTCCTCTTGCCTTGGTGGTGTGGTGGCAGTGATAGTAAATGGTGTTTCGCTATTATTCTCCTCCTCTTTTCTTTTCTCCCTTATCTCATTTTTCTATACAGAGTAACAAACAATTAAGTGCTCTGATATAGTTTCCTTTGAGTTCACTATTTGTGTGGCCTTATATTTGACGCTGAAATAAGTTGTGAATAACGCTCCTAGTGTCATGGGAATACAAAACTCCAAGGGACAAACTTATACACTGTGGTCGTAATATTCAACACCTGTCATAGTACTTCAATTTATCTCAGTTAGAAGTAGGGATACACAAATAATACTGATAGAATAAGTCTATTTATCTATTGCCAGACACCATGATTCCCGAAGGGGTGGCCACGAATGAATTCTCCCCATGCACCTCTGTCTCCCATGAGCCGACGCCCATCTTCCCATCCAACACCACTTTCACGCATATACCTCTGAACTCCATCCTTCCACTTCACTCTCTGTCCTTCCATCTCACTCTCGTACACTCACTTAGTAATTCTTTCGCTTCCCATACGTTCCACTTGCCCGAACCATCTCAAGGTGTTCCTTTTCACACTTTCCAGCACATTCACATCCACACCACACCGCTCTTGTACCTCCTCATTCATCAGTGTATCACTCCATGTAATTCTACACACACTTCTCAAGTTACTAATTTCCACCCCTCTCACTCTTCATTTGTGTCTCTCCAACAACGTCCATGTTTCACTCCCATATGTCAATGTCGGGATTACCACACTATCATACAAGGACTTGTTTACTTCCATGCTGACCACCCAATTTCTTGTTACTGCTTTCAGCATTCCTACAACCCTCTTCCCCTGTTGCACCCTCTCCCACACTTCATCCTCCATACTCCCATCTTTACTCCACACACTGCCCATATACTTAAATGAGTTGACATTCTCCATAACCTGACCATTCAACCTCACCTCACACTCTGTGGCTGCACCTCTTTCAAAGACTATAACATTACTCTTCCCCGCATTTACCATCATATACCATTGTTCACATACTGTTCCATACATATTTACCAGACCCTGCAACTCCCACTCATTATCACTCATCAGAACTTGTATCATCGTTAAACAGCAGTACAGGCAACTTCCACCCATTTCCTTCCCTTCTTAGGGGTACACCAACATCCACTGCCCTTCCTTGAATTTATTTCAGGACTCCACCCATTTACTGTATATATTGAACAACCATGCTTTAATCCAACATTCAGATTATAGAACTCGCTCTGTTCGTTCTTCACACACACTGTTGCTTTTGCACCCTCATACATGGTCTTAACCACTTTCAGCAACTTGCCAGCTACTCTGTATATTCTCAGTACTTTCCACAGACCTTCTCTATCAACTCTGCCGTAGGCTATCTCCAAATCCATAAAGGCAGCATACAAAATGTTTCCCTTCTCCAGATATTTCTCAACAACATATTTCAAGGCAACAATCTGATCTACACATCCTCTTCCCTTCCTAAGCCCGCCCTGCTCGTCACCTACCCATTTCTCCATTTTCGCTCTCACTCTCTCAACCACTACCCTACTGTACATCTTTCCTACTATGCTTAGAAGACATATACCCCAGTGATCACCACACACTCCTCTCTCGCCTTTACAGGGGGACTATCATATACTGTATGTATATCGAGGGGGGACAACCAGAATTGGTTATGTCCAATTTAGCCATTTTTGACCAACTGTTTCAGTTTAGGAATGTGTTTAGTCTCCAGTCTCATAGACATTTATATCATGAACATTTCCAGCAAAACTTTCAAATATTGAATAACTTTTCGATATTTCATGAAGATTTTAAATCTTTAAGTATGATTACCTACAAACTGCATTTGTGGACATAACCACTTCTGGTTGTCACCCCTCGATATATATATATATATTAGTGGCCCCTCCATCATTGACGAACATGCCTATTACATAAGGCATCCTCTTCAAACACTAATCCGCCGTAGTTTGAATCTACCGCGCAGAGCATTTTAAAAACTGAGGAGCCTTCATCATGAGCGCACGCGACCTCACTCATGGCTTCAGTCATTATGAATTGGGTTCTCACTACGAAAAAACTTCGTAAAAAATAAAAACAAAAAGAAAATAAGAATAACTATCTAATAAGCTTTCCATCATATCGTGGATGTACTTGTGTGGATTTCTGACCAGACGCTGATTCAGGCGTCATTCCTCCTTCTCTGCTCTGCGCTCAGCCTGCCCGGACGTGTCTCCCCACGCTCCGCTGATTCCGCATTTGCTGCGTCCCTAGTGAGTTTTTTCTCATTTGGTTTACTCCGGGATGTATCGAGTAAGGTTAGGATATGTGTAGCAGGAGTGTCCTGGGCTGGTTGCCCGCAGTGCAGTGTATTTTGGGTCGTGTGTTTGGGGCATCTATTTCGGATGTTCCCTCGTGGTCCTGTTGTGGACATGTGAACTTTTTCACAGTTAGTTAGCTTGTGTTGCAGGCGGCTTTCATCACACGTTAGTTATTGCTGCCTTTTATCTTTCTGATGAGGTATGCTTTGTTTACTGACGTTCCCTTTGTATTTTTCTTCACTTAGTGAAGTTTTTTCTGGGTCCCGTGTCAGTCTTCCCTTTGCCGGAAGTATTTGCTACAGTGGTGTGTTGGCGGTGGTTCCTGTTGTGATATTTCCAGTGTTTGGCGTATATTTCAACTTTTATTATGCCGTCTACTTAGGCCTAGCCAGCCGCTCGTAGCTTTGCCACATGTGCAAGTGTTATTGTTTATTATTTATAAATATGCCATACTGTGTCATGTGTATCCGGGTTTTAGTTGTGTATTGGCTAATTCCTCGGACTATGTTTGTTTCCTGGGTTAGTTGTGTATTGGCTAATTCCACGGATTATTGTGTGGACTTAGGTTAGTCGTGCGTGGCTTCCTTCGTGTCCGTTGTTCGTTCAGATGGTGTCTGATCGGGGTGGGTTTCCTTCCGGCGGGTTTTTTCTCGGTTTTCACCATGAAAAAAACCCGGCCGAGAGCCGTGTTGGGCCACACGTGGTTTTTAAACACAGGCTGGTGTCCCCGGCGATGAGGTGTCTGTGGCTCTCCAGGACTGCATCTCTGTTGGTACCTGGTTTCAGGCTCCCTTTGATTCCCGGCGGAAATGGCTGTACCCATCTTTAAAACGTTGTTCATGCGAACATACGTTATGTAGTTTTTCTCCCAGGTTTTACAAAACCACGTGAAAAACCTAGCTGTTGTTAAGGGCTTTCCTCCCCGGCGATCTTTTACAAAGAAGTGGGGACAGGAACTTATGGGGTTAACTTTTTGACATCTCACCCGGCGGGTGTAACTTAGTAGGGTGGGATGAACAACTAAGTCATTTAGTTCATTAACCAATCCATTTTAAGTGATGCTATATGTATCGCCGCCTTTTTACTTACGGCGATTGAAGGTTCAATTAGGGTTAACATCGTTTTTTCACACCCGGGGGGTGCTCCTAGGTGGAGGAAATAAGGAATTTACAAATTCAAATTCAATTTCGATTTAACCACTTAATTTAGTGATACAATTAGGTATCGCCGCCTTCAAACCTTACGGCGATCTTTTTGTGACAATTCGTTAGAAATCAGATCTCGTGTCAGCCTGCCCTGTGTTATTCTACTAAAATATTTCAAGGGCCGGCGTCTTTATGGGGGGTTGTTTTTGTTCCAAAAAAATTGAATCTTAAGACAGTCACCACCAGAAAGACTATAATCGCCATGCTGGACAATTATATTATGTCAGAGGGTATTCTTCACTTTCGTCAAAAGATTTGTTTAGATATTCTGAACCCCGCCGCGTAGCGAGCTGTGATCGTTGTGTCATTACATCTCGTTATCCGGTGGGTTATTAACACTTGTATGCGAACATGTTGGGTTAACCTTATGAGCATTAATTCCTGGAAATTTTCTTTTTTTCCAGAGCTGGGCTCCGGCGGACCAATACAGACCCGGCGGTAGTTTTCCCCACCAGTCTCTGTCATGGAGAGAGTCTTTGCTTTATGCACTACCCCTGCTTGTGCCGGTATCCCTATTTTTGCGCATACCCTTTGCATAAGGTGTGTTAAATGTCTAGACCGTTCAAGGGGTCTCTGGGTAATGCGTAATTGTTCTTTTTGCTCCCAATTAGCTGTCAAGGTCCTTTGCGACAATGATAAGACCGCGGCAGTAGCTTTAAGAGAAGTACGGCAACAGATGGCAGCCTACACTACGATTGTTGCGCATAAATCACTTCAATGTGACAACGCCCCTCTTTGGGATAGATTGCTATTTGAACACCCTCCCCCTAAACGTTCCTCTAGAGTCACGAGTCTTAAGCCGGCGGAGACTGGTCAGGGTTCTGTATCTTCTGCTACTACACCAAAACGTCCAAGAGAGCCTACACCCCCGGCGTCCACCGCTTCGTCTTGGGCGAGATCTCGGTCTAGGTCACCTCTCAGACGCCAGTCTTCTAGTCTTGCCTCTTCACCAGCGAGTAAGAAGAGTAGGACGGAAAGTTCCACCAGTGGTCACGGCGATGAATCCTCCAAATCTAGGAGTAGTTTTCGGTCACACCGTAGCCATAAATCCTCCAAAAAGGATTCCCAGAAACGAAAGTCCTCCCTACATTCACCAGCTTCTAGTGCCTCTCTTCGTACCTCTACCCCAGACAAAGTTTGTGTTAGGTCTCAAGGGTCCAGAGCGGTGCCTGTCCCTAAAGAGGATTTACCTATTAATATTTTAACTCTGGAATTGGAAAGTTCAGGGGGTTCAATAATTGAGAATGTTTCAGACTCCCAAGAGAGTGTAGGCCAGGGCCTCGGTGTTTGGCGGTTTGCTCAGCCAGGGTCTGACCACCCACGTCCGACTCAAACGAGTCACACAGTAGCTGATGTCCACAGGGACGCGGCGATCCCATCCTCTATTCCTGACTTATCTTGGCAACAAGGTACCCCAGCTTCGGCGGGGTCTTCTCAGGAGGATCAGGAGGAGAAAGACGAGGTCTCAATAATTTCGGAGATGGAAGGGCAAGAGTCAGGCTCAGGCTTAGATGCCGCGCACGATATTAATGATTCACCTGTAAGTTCATCTTCTAACCAATATGTTACTGCACAAGAAATTAATGGGCTACTTACTGATGCTTTATCTAAAAATTTTGGCCAACAACAGGAAAACCCCACAATGGACTTGGGGGCTCCCACGACAAGTTCTACGGTACGGCCTCTGATGACTTCAATTGCTTTATCTAAGATCCCTAACCCACCCACTCTGTCACCATCAGGGGTTACTAAGCCTGCTACGGCGGCATTGACAACTTCAAATGTCAGGGTCATCACGGATGTCAATCCACCCCCTCTAGACAAGGCGCCTCTCAGAAAAGTGGCTATGCCCTTGCTTTATGGACCAGACGAGTCATGGGTCCTTTTGACCCCCACTAACCCAGAGCTCGCCCAACCTACTTTGTCAGGGGAACTCCCGGTACCGCGTGAGTGGGTCATCCAGGGCAATAAGTCAAAGAAATTAAGGGCCCTGGATAATTTGGGAAATGTACTGGACGTAAACGTCAAGGCTATACCTAGTTATTGTCACCAAGACTATTTTGTGTATGCTACTAAGCCAGCTTTACCCCCTGCCTCAGCTTCGAAACTATTTTCAGACTGGTCTAAGCTGGATGGGTTTAATGATATTGACTCTGTCAGCTCTCACTCCTGAACTTGATTTACAGACCGTCACAGACGAAGCAGCTAATCCAGTTTTGAAGGTGGGGCAGTTGGGTCCAGGACCTTGGGTAGATTGGGAGGTAGAGGCTCAAAACTTTGCAACCACATTTACTTCTAAATCTTCCCACCAGATCCCTCAGGATTCACATTCGTGGTTCTCCATGCCGGTAGGTTCTGCCGGCGGAGTCCCGTCAGCTTTGTTTTCTTTCCTAGCTGCCCCTAAGATTAATCTTTGTGAGCTAAAAGACCCTTTCACTACCCCTACCCCTACTCACCTAGACAGAGAATTTAGGCTAAGGGGGAAAGCTTTTCGCCTGTTCTCTCAGTACATAGTGTCTCAACAGGTGGCTATGTCTTTACGGCGGGCCACTCAGGCAATCGCAGACGCGGATGCCAGAAGATCGGTTGAATTATCCCGGCGACTGCTCCTCCAGTCGTCGATCCAATCCTTGGGTGACATATGCACCGCCTTACTTGAGGCGGTACGAGCAAGACAAGATCTCAGAATGTCTTTAGTTCGCAAGCTACCTGATCGCATTGCGAATCAGGTGATCATGTCACCAGTGCTTACTCCCTCTTTAATGTCCCCTGAAGTGTGGCGAACGGTGTTCAATATGGCACAGGCCGTTAAGCACAGTCCCACCCCTTCTAAGAAACCTGCATTTAACTTCCCCAAACCCAGGCCAACCGCTAAAGCTCAGCCAGGGGGATCTAAACCCTTTCTTCTGCCTAAGTCCTCCCACTCCCCCCAAGGTCAGTACAGGCATAGACAGGGTAGGTTTTCAGGTCAGAGAGGACGTGGCCAGCATAAGCCAGGTCAGGGCCAGTCTTCGGCCAACACCAGCCAGCCGGCAAAGCGTCCAGCACCACCAACCCCACCATCAAAAAACTAAAGTCTTTAAACACTTGGGCACGGATGGTGGCTCGCAAAGGCATCACTTGGCAGTGGCTCCGGCGACCTCGCTTACGTCAGCCGACAACGGCGAATTTTGTTTCTTTAGAGGTGGAGTCACTAGTCCAGGAAATGATTGCCAAGAATGTCATCATCCCGGTCCCCCCAAATTACCCTGTATTCACGTCCAAACTATTTTTGGTTCCAAAAAGGGACAGTGTTCAGATGAGGCCGGTCGTAGACCTGTCTTATCTGAACCTTCACATTCACAACGAATCTTTCAGAATGTTAACAGTTCACCAAATCAGGCTAACACTTCCGCCGGGAGGTTGGATGTGTTCACTAGACCTGACAGACGCCTATTGGCACGTCTCGGTCAACAAAAGATTTCAAAGGTTTTTGGCCTTACGGATCAGGCACCAAAATTTTGTTTTTCAAAGGATGCCGTTCGGCTTGAACCTAGCACCTCGATTATTCACAAAATTAGTCAGGCAAGCCCTGATGCCATTGTTAACCCTTAAAAGCGGCTCACCACTTAAGTCGAGTTAAATAAAGCTGGACTATGTGGCGGCGCTCGACATAGATCGAGTGGCAATTTCAGCACGTGTGAGAGAGAGAGACAAGTGGTGGCAGGAGACTAGCGAGCGTATGACTGCTCCAGACCACCGCGGCGAACCTACTGACACAAATCTCAGCTCCCTCCTCCCTCTCTCACTCGCTACATACTCAATTATGTACCGAAAGTACCGAATTACCTGCTTTTTGCACTCGCGTTGCACGGTTATTGCAAGAAAACTATCCATCATACAAGGATCGTTATGGTGTCATTCGAAAGCTCTGTTTATGCCCTTTCAGGGATAGATACTTGTTTTACGTTCTGGGTCTTATTTAGGCATGAAAATGATCACGTAAACAGCCCTATTTTGGCTAAAAACACCCCGCTGGGCGGTACACATAAATAAACCGCATAGGCCGCTCGTAAGGTGTTAAAACAGGGGATCAGAGTGTTGTGGTACCTAGACGACTGGCTGGTGGTGGCAGAGACACAACAATTATGCGTCAAACATGTCAATATTATTTTAAATCATGTCAAAACTCTAGACTTCAAGGTAAATCTGGTAAAGTCAAACCTTGTTTCCTCACGAGTAATTCAGTGGATAGGGCTGGTCTGGGACACGGCCGCTCTCACTCTGAGTCAGAGTGTGGACAATCGCAACAGGTTTCGCAGGAAACTGTTCATGTTTCTTCACAGTCTGACTACGACGCGGAGGGTCTGGGAGTCTCTGGTAGGCTCTCTCAACTGGATTCAACTAACTGTCAAGTTGGGCCGGTTGAAAGTAAAACGATTAATATTGGAAGGCAACAAATATTTCCCGCTCTTACCGGCGGGAAAATTATGGCCCATCCCGAAATTAATCCACACCTTGCTAGCGGTCTGGGCAAAGAGGGAAACGTTGCACTCAATAATGTCATGGACCTCTCCTCCACCAACGGTATGGGTAGACATGGATGCGTCAGGCACAATAGGGTGGGGATTTCAGTCAAATCAGGGGCACCAGGGTCAGGGGCTTTGGTCCCACTTAGAAATCTCTCACATCAATGTCAAAGAATTACTAGTCCCCTTGTATTTCCTTCAGGCTCACGGCCCGGCGCTACGGGGCAAGTCGGTGGCCTTCAGAATGGACAATCTGAATGCAGTTCACTGTATTCAGAAACAAGGATCAACGAGGTCAAGGGGGTTGCTAAACGTTTCGGAAGAGATTTTTACTCTCGCCAACAGACTAGACATTCACCTTCACGCATCTTATCTCCCAGGCATAGCGAACGTCTGGGCAGACGCTCTGTCCCGGAGACAGAGCACGACAGTAGAATGGGAGCTCAAGCAACCCATTTTCAACCTAATGATTGCAGAGCTCTCCCATCCACAAGTGGATCTATTTGCGTCCGAGGAGACTCACAAACTCCCTCTATACCTCAACCGCCGGGCGAAAACGCCGGCAGGGGGCCAGACGCCCTAGTGACAGACTGGAACAGATGGAGCTCCATCTATCTGTTTCCGCCGCCAGATGCGTCACTAATGTGCCACGTAGTGAACAAACTACGAGATTATCGAGGCTTAGTCTCGCTAATCGCGCCCCTGTGGCCGGCGCAGTTGTGGTACCAGCAATTGAAAACGTGGTGCCCGGACCCGGTATCGCTCCCGGTCGGGTATTTCCACTTAGACACGATTGGCAACCTAGCGACCTCGCTGACTTTTGCATTATGGATATTCAGGAGGCCAAGTGGCTAGCACCATACAGTAGAGATGTGACCAATAAATTAATCAATCAATATACTCAGTCTACGAAACGACAGTATCACTCACATTGGCAAGCCTTTACTTCCTGGATCATCAGAACGGAACAGAATGTGCCGTCAGTGGCTTTAGTTTTCAATTATTTAAATTATCTGTTTGAGCAGAAACATTTATCTGTGGTAACATTAAAAAATCACTTAACTGCGATTAGAGTGCCCTTTTTAGACCTTACAGGTCTCTCCATACCGGTGGCGGAGGAAACAGGTTTTATGAGAGCTTGTTTTAAACTTCGCCCACCTCCCCGTCAGCTCATGCCTACTTGGTCTCTCGACAAGGCTTTGTCTTTACTTCACTCTCGTCTGTACCAAAATACTGCAGACTTTGCATTACTATTAAAAAAGGCGGTTTTCCTTATGGCTTTGGCCACCGGGAACAGAGTGTCTGAGCTGGCGGCGATGAGCAACACACCTAATTGCTTTAGGTTTGGCAGACTTAATGAATGTATTTACATTGCACCTTCCCCAGGTTTTGTAGCCAAGAATGAGCACAGTGCACACGTGTTTTCTGAGTTCACGGTGCCGGCGTTAAAAAGGGGAAAGGTGCATCATAATCTATGTCCAGTGCAAGCTCTAACCAAATATTTGAGAGTAGCTCCTCTTAACCCCCAAGGTGCTTTATGGGTAGCAAGTACGGGTAAACGCTTACTTAAACGACGATTAGCCTCTCTTCTGGTCGAAGTCATTAAAGAGAGTAATCCCGGCGTTGTGGGTAGGGCCCACGATTTACGCAAATGGGCAGCCTCTTTACGTTTCCTGAAATTTATTTCAGTAGAAGATATCGCGTCCACTCAGTTGTGGGCGTCTAATCATACGTTTTTGTCTAGATACTTATCAGTTGCTCTAGACAAACCTTCCTTACCATGTATAGCTTTAAGGCAGAGGGTCTAGGTGGCCCTGCAGTCACTTGTGTTTATTTTCACGAGAAGGGGGGGGTGCAGTCAGTTGACATAGGACACCCTAGACCCCGCCGGAGTATGAGAGCTGTGATATAATCTAAGGTTAATGTGATATGAAAATTTCTCAGTGAGAAATTGTGCTAGTACAATGTTAGTACAAAACAACGGAGTTGTTATAGTAGTTTTAGCTGCGAAAGCAGTCTAATATTAGAACAGTGGAGATCCTTTGTAATTTCTCTCCACGATTATTTTGGGGTTTATTATGTGCACATATAAACTTATAACTTGTTATTTTTGTCACCACTCGTTGAGTGGGGTGCCTTTGTAACTACAGATCTGTGTTCAGAATCTTCAGGGTTACCCATTTTTTGTCAGGCAGGCTTCTTTGAAGCACGCACCTGCCTGAACCCCTTTTTCTTGTATATTTTTGGTCTACGCCATATTTAAATATATTTTTTCAAAAGTAAGAATACTATGTGGTTGTTTTTATTATCTGCTTTTCTAGAGTTATGATATGATTACGAATGTCCCCCTCCAGTCTTAGAAATCAGGCATGTTCGTCAATGATGGAGGGGCCACTAATAAATTATAGGTTTGACTCCTGTAAGGAGATAAAGAAAACCTAATATTTAGTAGTGGCCCCGTAATCATTGACGACTGGGGCCCTCCCGACCGTCCCCTTCCCATTCGTTGATGTATTAAGGATTTTGGTTTACTTGATATGTCAGTGAAGGAGGAATGACGTCTGAATCAGCGTCTGGTCAGAAATCCACACAAGTACATCCACGATATGATGGAAAGCTTATTAGATAGTTATTCTTATTTTCTTTTTGTTTTTATTGTTTACGAAGTTTTTTCGTAGTGAGAACCCAATTCATAATGACTGAAGCCATGAGTGAGGTCGCGTGCGCTCATGAAGGCTCCTCAGTTTTTAAAATGCTCTGCGCGGTAGATTCAAACTACGGCGGATTAGTGTTTGAAGAGGGTGCCTTATGTAATAGGCATGTTCGTCAATGATTACGGGGCCACTACTAAATATTAGGTTTTCTTTATCTCCTTACAGGAGTCAAACCTATAATATATATATATATATATATATATATATATACGATGGTCTCACAGGGGTTGTAGTGAGGTATAAGAGGGTGTGGTGTGGTATAGTACAGGAGGTGGTATACACATATACCTTAACATCATCACTTGGACCTATGATGAGAGAGGTACCGGTGTCCACGATGGTCTCACAGGGGTTGTAGTGAGGTATAAGAGGGTGTGGTGTGGTATAGTACAGGTGGTATACACACATACCTTAACATCATCACTTGGACCTATGATGAGAGAGGTACCGGTGTCCACGATGGTCTCACAGGGGTTGTAGTGAGGTATAAGAGGGTGTGGTGTGGTATAGTACAGGAGGTGGTATACACACATACCTTAACATCATCACTTGGACCTATGATGAGAGAGGTACCGGTGTCCACGATGGTCTCACAGGGGTTGTAGTGAGGTATAAGAGGGTGTGGTGTGGTATAGTACAGGAGGTGGTATACACACATACCTTAACATCATCACTTGGACCTATGATGAGAGAGGTACCAGTGTCCACGATGGTCTCACAGGGGTTGTAGTGAGGTATAAGAGGGTGTGGTGTGGTATAGTACAGGATGGTATACACACATACCTTAACATCATCACTTGGACCTATGATGAGAGAGGTACCGGTGTCCACGATGGTCTCACAGGGTTGTAGTGAGGTATAAGAGGGTGTGGTGTGGTATAGTACAGGAGGTGGTATACACACATACCTTAACATCATCACTTGGACCTATGATGAGAGAGGTACCGGTGTCCACAATGGTCTCACAGGGGTTGTAGTGAGGTATAAGAGGGTGTGGTGTGGTATAGTACAGGAGGTGGTATACACACATACCTTAACATCATCACTTGGACCTATGATGAGAGAGGTACCGGTGTCCACGATGGTCTCACAGGGGTTGTAGTGAGGTATAAGAGGGTGTGGTGTGGTATAGTACAGGAGGTGGTATACACACATACCTTAACATCATCACTTGGACCTATGATGAGAGAGGTACCGGTGTCCACGATGGTCTCACAGGGGTTGTAGTGAGGTATAAGAGGGTGTGGTGTGGTATAGTACAGGAGGTGGTATACACACATACCTTAACATCATCACTTGGACCTATGATGAGAGAGGTACCAGTGTCCACGATGGTCTCACAGGGGTTGTAGTGAGGTATAAGAGGGTGTGGTGTGGTATAGTACAGGAGGTGGTATACACACATACCTTAACATCATCACTCCTCTCATAATCTGCTCTCAGATCGCCAGTATGGCTTCCTTAAGGGTCGCTCTACTGGTGATCTTCTTTCATATCTTACTAACTCTTGGTCATCCTCCTTTCGGGACTTCGGTGAGACTTTTTCTATTGCACTAGACATATCGAAAGCCTTCGATAGAGTCTGGCATAAATCTTTAATTTCTAAACTACCCTCCTTCGGTTTCTATCCCTCCATCTGTGCCTTTGTCTCTAATTTCCTTTCCGGCCGTTCCATAGCCGCGGTTGTGGACGGCCATTGTTCACTTCCTCACCCTATAAACTCCGGTGTTCCTCAGGGCTCTGTCCTATTTCCTATTTTCTTTCTAATTTTTATAAATGATCTCCTTAACTGTACCTTAATTCGAATCCATTCATACGCAGACGACTCAACCTTACACTACTCCATTAGTTTTTCAGAACGCCCCAGCCAGCAATCCCTCAACGACAAACGTAATGAAGCCATAGAACTCTTAAATTCTGATCTAAATACTATTTCCAATTGGGGCAGAGAAATCCTTGTTAACTTTAATGCTTCTAAAACCCAATTTCTCCATCTATCTACCCGTCAGGATCTCCCAGCGGACTATCCCTTATTCTTCAACAATACAAAAATCAACCCTTCATCTTCTCTCAATATTCTTGGTGTCTCTTTTTCTTCTGCTCTCATTTGGAAGGACCATATTACCAGTCTTGCTAAGGCAGCCTCCCAGAAGCTGGGTGTGCTCAACCGCCTTATGGGGTTCTTTTCCCCTGCACAGCTTCTTGCTCTGTACAGGGGCATAGTGCGCCCTAGTATTGAGTATTGTTCACATGTGTGGGGAGGTTCCTCTCACACCGCTCTCCTAGACAAAGTTGAAAGCAAGGCCTTTCGTATCATTAACTTCCGTCCACTCACCAACTCAATGCAATCTCTCTCTCTCTGCCGCAATGTTGCATCTCTCTCGCTATTCTATCGCTACTATAATAATCAGTGTTCCTCAGAGCTATCCCAGTGCATACCACCTCCTTTACGTAGGGCACGTGGTACCCGTCTTGCAACTCAATCCTACCCCTACTCTGTGCAACTCTCCAACCCAAGAGTGAAACGTTACTCTCAAACTTTCTTCTACTTAACAGCTGAGCTCTGGGACTCTCTCCCAGAATCAGTCTTTCCCTCTTCCTATGACTTAAATTGCTTCAAACTCCGTGTGTCCAGGCATTTTGGCTCGAACGTCCCTTGATTTTGGCCCTGTCACTCTTTCAACTATGGGGGAGGCACTCGCTATAGGCAGTTATGCCTTTTGCCTCCCACAATCACATAGAAAAAAAAAAAAAAAAAATTGGACCTATGATGAGAGAGGTACCGGTGTCCACGATGGTATCACAGGGGTTGTAGTGAGGTATAAGAGGGTGTGGTGTGGTATAGTACAGGAGGTGGTATACACACATACCTTAACATCATCACTTGGACCTATGATGAGAGAGGTACCGGTGTCCACGATGGTCTCACAGGGGTTGTAGTGAGGTATAAGAGGGTGTGGTGTGGTATAGTACAGGAGGTGGTATACACACATACCTTAACATCATCACTTGGACCTATGATGAGAGAGGTACCGGTGTCCACGATGGTCTCACAGGGGTTGTAGTGAGGTATAAGAGGGTGTGGTGTGGTATAGTACAGGAGGTGGTATACACACATACCTTAACATCATCACTTGGACCTATGATGAGAGAGGTACCGGTGTCCTCGATGGTCTCACAGGGGTTGTAGTGAGGTATAAGAGGGAGTGGTGTGGTATAGTACAGGAGGTGGTATACACACATACCTTAACATCATCACTTGGACCTATGATGAGAGAGGTACCGGTGTCCACGATGGTCTCACAGGGGTTGTAGTGAGGTATAAGAGGGTGTGGTGTGGTATAGTACAGGAGGTGGTATACACACATACCTTAACATCATCACTTGGACCTATGATGAGAGAGGTACCGGTGTCCACGATGGTCTCACAGGGGTTGTAGTGAGGTATAAGAGGGTGTGGTGTGGTATAGTACAGGAGGTGGTATACACACATACCTTAACATCATCACTTGGACCTATGATGAGAGAGGTACCGGTGTCCACGATGGTCTCACAGGGGTTGCAGAACGGCTTCACCTCACCTCCAACCTTAATTCTGCAACATCATTAAGGCCAGCTTTTTAGTTTGTTCCCGAGACATTCATCAAGCTTCAAATTTCATCCACTGGAGCCGTTTTCATGATAAATTTGTAAATTTTTCGATAGAAAAATGTCCCGGCCAAAGGCCGATTTTCTTTAAATTGCAGGCTCGCTATCGCTCACCAGAAAGAAATCGACACGTAAATGCCACAAAAGTTTTAAGATTGACAGAAATGGGGTGAAAGTTCTTAAAATCGCAGTCGGGCTAAACATGAGGGAGAAAGGAGTCAAGAAAAAAAAATCCCTGGAGTGTAAATCTGGCCTTAAAGGTGGGGCTCATGGGTTGAGGTAAACATGGGCAAATAATCGCCAACCTGCATATAATTATCTTGTAAAATGCAATGTCACTGAAATAATTATTAACAATGGTATAAAGGATTTTGCGGATCGTCTATACCGGGCCTGTGACGTCATAGTGACGTCACACCAATATCCTTAGCCTAGACTGGATGGTGGACTTACACTCGTGTGACGTCACAGGCCCGGTATAGACGATCCACAAAATCCTTTATACCATTGTTAATAATTATTTCAGTGCCATTGCATTTTGCAAGATAATTATGTACAGCTTGGCAATTATCATTCCATGTTTATCTCAACCCATGAGCCCCCACCTTTAAGCTCTGAACCCCGTGCCCCATAAATACTGTCCTACTTCCCTTATCATAACCTCTAACCTCTATAACTCAAAAAGGGCTAGAGCAAATGAGCCGTCAATTTATACACATATTCCCTAGCCAAGTCCAGAAGGGTCGATAGCCTTTGAAGTCCTATTTTAAGCAACTAATTAAGCATTACTGAGCGAAGCACAAAGAATTAAAACCCTGAGCTTTTGAATTAATCTTTGGTGCTTCATTTGGGTCATCTATTGACTGTTTTAGACTTAACTTAGGATATTCGGATCCTTAGGAACCATAGTAACCTAATATTGTAGCGTTTGTAGGCTAGTAGTCTTGGGTTGGGGGATGGCCACTTTTGTTGAGTGGTCGCATGGCTTTGTGTTTCACTGTACTACATTGTTTAACTTAAATACAGTAGGCCAATGATTGATTTTAGACATGTTCACAGCAATTTTGTATGTATATAGACTTACCCTTGAGCAGTGACCTGCCAGTAGCCTACCCTGGACACGGGGACATAGTGCATCTCTCCTTCATAGTGGTTGGGGTCGGAGCCCCCCAGCACCAGTTCACCACCCAGGGGGTCAGACTGGTTGCTGCAAACATATACATTAACACTTTTACTAACATAGATATCAATATACATTAATATTTTCACTAACATATACATACATACACGTTAGTAATTCCACTAAACACATTAACACTTTCACTAACATACATATACATTATACATACACATCAAAACTTTCGGTTTCTATCCCTCCATCTGTGCCTTTGTCTCCAATTTCCTTTCCGGCCATTCCATAGCTGCAGTTGTGGATGGCCACCGTTCACTTCCTCAACCTATTAACTCCGGTGTTCCTCAGGGTTCTGTCCTATATCCAATTATCTTTCTAATTTTCATAAATAATCTTCTCAACTGTACCTCCAGTCCTATCCATTCATATGCAGACGACTTTACCTTACACTATTCAATTAGTTTTCCTGAACGCCCCAGCCAGCAATCCCTCAAAGACTAATGTAATGAAGCAATACAACACTTATCTTCTGATCTAACTTCCATTTCCAATTGGGGCAGAGAAAACCTTGTTACCTTTAAAGCTTCCAAAACCCAATTTCTCCATCTATCTACCCGCCGTGAACTCCCAGAGGACTATCCCTTATACTTCAACAATACAAAAATCAACCCTTCATCTTCTCTCAATATTCTCGGTGTCTCTTTTTCTTCTGGTCTCTCATGGAAGGACCATATTACCAGTCTTGCTAAGGCAGCCTTCCAGAAGCTGGGTGTGCTCAACCGCCTCAAGGGGTTCTTTACCCCTGATCAGCTTAATGCTCTGTACAGGGGCACAGTGCGTCCTTGTATTGAGTATTGTTCACATGTGTGGGGAGGATCCTCTCACACCGCACTCCTACTGTAGACAAAGTAGAAAGGAACGCCTTTCATATCAATTACTCCCGTCCACTCCCCAACTCTCTACAATCTCTCTCTCTTCGCCGCAATGTTGCATCTCTCTCACTATTCTATCGCTACTATAATAATCAGTGTTCCTCAGAGCTCTCCCAGTGTATACCACCTCCTCGTACGTCCGTCATGCAACACAATCCTACCCCTACTCTGTATAACTCTCCAACTCAAGAGTGAAACGATACTCCCAATCTTTCTTCTATTCAACAGCTGAGTTCTGGAACTCTCTCCCTGAATCCATCTTTCCCTCATCCTATGACTTAAATTGTTTCAAACTCCGTGTGTCCAGACATTTTAACTCGAACATTCCTTGATTTTCCGGTATTACACAGAACAGCAATCTTATGGGAGTGTCATATCAAAGGAAGAGACAATATGGAAAAGATTACATTTATGATTGCCTTCCCAGTGCTATGTTGAAGTGGATGAGTATTATTGCTTGGTGGTCTAGGGAGGAAACTAAAAACATAATAAATAAATGAAAAAATGAAAAAAATCGACCTAAACAAATATCCATTCCCCCTTAAGGGACCCCACTTCGTTTTTTTTTCTTTCTTTCCCTCTCTCTTTGGCTTGTATCCATTCGGCCCCATTCAACCTACTGTTTTAAGACGTTTACCCCCATCCAGGTGTCAATATTTTCCTGGCGAACGGTAGCGAGCCAGCATTTATATATTTGTGTTTTGACAGCAAGCTAAATTTGTAAATTTTTCGATAGGAAAATGTCTCCGGCAAAGCCGGATTTCTCCATACAATGCTGGCTCGCTATCGCTCGCCAGGAAGAAATCGACACCTGGATGGGGATAAAAGTCTCAAAACAGTTGGCTGAATGGGGCCGAATGGATACAAGCCAGGGAAAGAAAGAAAAGGAAAGATACAAAATAAGCCGGTGACCCCCCTAAAGTTGTGGTGCTGTACACACACACACACACACTCCTTCAGCCAGTTACTGTACCTATGGGTGTGGCCAGTTACTGTACCTATGGGTGTGGCCAGTTACTGTACCTATGGGTGTGGCCAGTTACTGTACCTATGGGTGTGGCCAGTTACTGTACCTATGGGTGTGGCCAGTTACTGTACCTATGGGTGTGGCCAGTAAATACCAACGTGAATGACATACACAAACCCTAAGAAACTATTAAGGGGACACTCACTGCTTTTTTGGCCTATAAATTAATTCATTCATAAATTCTTAGTTTCCTCGCTAGACATCCCTCAAACTTGGGAAAACATAATTTTTTACATTTTTCGGTAGAAAAATTTCCCGGCCGTAGGCCGGTTCCTCTTACAATTACAGGCTCGTTATCGCTCGCCAGGAAAAAATCGACACCTAACTGGCCCGATAGGTCTTAACATTTATACCAAAATGGGACAAAAGTTCTTAAAATCACCAAACAAATGGGCCGAACGTCTAAAAATAAAGGAAGGGGTTTACTTTGCTCTCTAAACCTCTATCAAGCTTAAAATAACACTCACACTGTTGTGCCCTCGAAAATGTCCCGCAACCACAATAATGTACTACTGGAGTTGACGTCAGGTATAGCGTAAAATAGTCGTAGATGGTAAGTCCAATAAACTCATCACGTGAAAACACCACGAGACTATCACCTGGTTCTTAAAAATCGGACTAAGGTTGCTATACTTTTAGTAAGTCCGTGGTAGTACAGTGGGTTAGCGCGCGGGCCTGGTGGTGATGGTGGTGCGTCACTAACCAGGGTTCGAACCCCACCCAAGGCATCTCAAAACCTGTGGGTTTTTAGGAGGGTTAAATTCCCTTCAGAGATTCGTACCCCGCGCCAGGTACCAGGAAAGGATCCTAAAAGTGGGCCTGGGGATATTTCCATTCCTATTTAACCTGGAAAAACCTAGCATTTCAGTAAGACTCGTACAAAACAAATAATAGAAGGGAACTGCTAGCATTAGCGGATCTGGATGGAGCCTAGTCTCCCACTTCCAACGTTCAGGTATACTCTTCTGATCACGGATTTAGTTAGCAAGGTTTATTATACTGAAAGACCTCAACGTATTTATGTATTCAATTTCACTAATTAGATTTCTTTCTGGCACGTCGCGTGCCCAAGTAGCAGCTCACAGTTAGAATTAGATACGCGTATATTTCTGAACACAGCAATTCTAGTAACCTCAAGGGGGTACTGATCTAAGATTTATATTCTTATGACAGAAATACGTAGAACACAAATCAGTGGGCGAACGTTAGATATCACTAGGGTTTTAATATCTGAATAAGGTAATTACGAGAGTCAATGTCGCCTGTTAATTAATGAACACTGATACGCTTAGTACGTCCCAAATGGAATGGTTAAATATGAGTTACACTGGGCAAGTTATAGCCACTTCATAGAAAAGTTAATAAGTGAATGTCGAACTGGTACTATAACACTTAGTACTAGTAACATGAATCTTGAATAGTATTTGTGGGTCTGGTCCTGGTTATCTTGCTTCCGGTGATGTTGGGGGCTAACGACTGGTTCCTCGGCCGTCCAGGTGGTCCAAAATGTAGGAAGTTCTCAAGTCGGATCTCTTGACGATCGGTGCTGGCTACACACTTATATACCCACTAATTTGTGTGAAGGTTATAAGGTGCACGTTGGGACTTGTACATGGACAGCTCTTCTATTTAACTTCTGCCATGGAGTCTGCCGGCTCGGGAATCTCTCAACTCAGGAACAACACAAGGGCAGAGCTAGAGGTTAACTTCAGGGTAGTGACCACTGGTTGGTGTCTAACTTTCAACTGATTTGACTGGGGGCGGGAGCTAGGTTTATAGGCTCGGTTCTGGACCCTGTAGACAATAGGGATCTCGAGTCTTATGGACTTATTTGAGTTCTCAATAGATATGGGGACTAGGTAAGATGGTGATTACTGTTGTGGCACATGGCTATAGGAAGCCTTCAATTTGTGATATAACTGAGCCTTAGTAAAAGGTACTATTTTGGCTATACTGGAAGTATTTATGGGAGGGAGACTGGATCTACTTTGCGGGGAGGACTGGGACAGCTGTGATAGGGGCGTCTCTCGTATATTGCTCAGTCTTCGTTCTATTGCCTAGCTGAGGTGCTAATTTGACTATCCGAGTATGCAAAACAGGTGAATGGGTTATTGTGGGTACAGAGAGGTGAGTAAGGGGGTTAGACATGCATGGTTAGTTCATGGATAGGAAGAATTCCTAGGCTACCTGGAAATATCCCCAGGCCCACTTTTAGGATCCTTTCCTGGTACCTGGCGCGGGGTACGAACCTCTGAAGGGAACTTAACCCTCCTAAAAACCCACAGGTTTTGAGATGCCTTGGGTGGGGTTCGAACCCTGGTTAGTGACGCACCACCATCACCACCAGGCCCGCGCGCTAACCCATTGTACTACCACGGACGTACTAAAAGTATAGCAACCTTAGTCCGATTTTTAAGAACCAGGTGATAGTCTCGTGGTGTTTTCACGTGATGAGTGTATTGGACTTACCATCTACGACTATTTTACGCTATACCTGACGTCAACTCCAGTAGTACATTATTGTGGTTGCGGGACATATTCGAGGGCACAACACACACCCTTCGATATATATTTGTACATTTTTCGGCAGAAAAATGTCCCGGCGGAAGGCCGATTCCTCTTCAAATACAGACTCGCTATCACTCGCTAGGAAAAAAATCGACACCTAAATGTCACGAAAGGTCTTAATATTGGCAAATAAATGGGGCAAATGGTCTGAAAATCACCAAACTAACGGAGCGAATGTTCTGAAATCTCATAACTAATAGGGCTAAACATGAGGGGGGAGGAGGACTCGAAAAACCAACTGCCTCCCCT
Organism: Paralithodes platypus; assembly: GCA_032716605.1. Classification (NCBI taxonomy): domain Eukaryota; kingdom Metazoa; phylum Arthropoda; class Malacostraca; order Decapoda; family Lithodidae; genus Paralithodes; species Paralithodes platypus. The sequence goes on from CM064496.1 coordinate 6,641,955, forward strand.
TAAACATCATTTGGTCAAACAACTTGGGGTTATTATTATATTATCTTTAATTATTATTGAGTGCTTGGATTGCTTTTGTCATTTAATTATTATTGAGTGCTTGGATTGCTTTTGTCATTTAATTATTATTGAGTGCTTGGATTGCTTTTGTCATTTAATTATTATTGAGTGCTTGGATTGCTTTTGTCATTTAATTATTATTGAGTGCTTGGATTGCTTTTGTCATTTAATTATTATTGAGTGCTTGGATTGCTTTTGTCATTTAATTATTATTGAGTGCTTGGATTGCATTTGTCATTTAATTATTATTGAGTGCTTGGATTGCTTTTGTCATTTAATTATTATTGAGTGCTTGGATTGCTTTTGTCATTTTCGAACATTGTATCTTTAGTTTGCCTCCTAGTCTTGGAAAAACGTCTCCCGGAACCCCTTCAAACTAAATTACGCCACCCAGACGCCTTTCAACCTGAATTTGTACATTTTTCGGTAGAAAAATATACAGGCCGAAGTTTGATTTCTCCTAAATTGCAATTTCGCTATTGCTCGCTCAGAAAAAAATCGACATGTGAATAGAGTGAAGCCTTTAATAATCGACATGTGAATAGGGTGAAGCCTTTAATAATCGACATGTGAATAGGGTGAAGCCTTTAATAATCGACATGTGAATAGGGTGAAGCCTTTAATAATCGACATGTGAATAGGGTGAAGCCTTTAATAATCGACATGTGAATAGGGTGAAGCCTTTAATAATCGACATGTGAATAGGGTGAAGCCTTTAATAATCGACATGTGAATAGGGTGAAGCCTTTAATAATCGACATGTGAATAGGGTGAAGCCTTTAATAATCGACATGTGAATAGGGTGAAGCCTTTAATAATCGACATGTGAATAGGGTGAAGCCTTTAATAATCGACATGTGAATAGGGTGAAGCCTTTAATAATCGACATGTGAATAGGGTGAAGCCTTTAATAATCGACATGTGAATAGGGTGAAGCCTTTAATAATCGACATGTGAATAGGGTGAAGCCTTTAATAATCGACATGTGAATAGGGTGAAGCCTTTAATAATCGTTAAACTAATGAGGTGAAATGTCTTAGAAACTCCAAACAAATGGAGTGAAATAGGGAAGGTTCAAAATGACCCAGCTCGCACCAGATAGGGCGAGTATCTTAAAGGGAGGCAGACCGTTTTTCTGGACCCCCTTCTCCCTAATGTTTAGCCCCCACTAGTTTTGAGATTTTAAGACGTTGGTTCCATTAGTTTGGGGATTTTATGACTTTTCACCCCCTTTCTTTGTCAATATTAGGACCCTTCGTGCCATTTAGGTGTCTATTTTTTCCTAGCGAGCGATAGCGAGCCTGTAATTTTAGAAGGAATCGGCATTTGGCCCGGAAAGTTTTCTACCGAAAAATGAACACATCTATCTTGAAAGTCTAGGGGGTGTTTTTCTAAGCTTGATGGGGTCTAGGGAGGAAACTAAACAAATAAATTAATAAATTAATTAATAGACCAAACAAACAGCCACTGTCCCCTTAAAGGAGTATTTATCCCTTCAATACGACTACGTCATTATAATATTATTATGGTTAACAATAGACGACTTTATTCAGCTGAAAATATTATGTCTCTAGGAACCGAAGGGACAAACACCATCTCAATTAACCACTTGCGAATTTTGGTCTATAAGGAAGTTGGAGCTGTGGCAGAATTGTCAGATAAAATACGGTTATAATGCACATATTAATACATAAAATAAATACGGTTATAATGCACATATTAATACATAAAATAAATACGGTTATAATGCACATATTAATACATAAAATAAATACGGTTATAATGCACATATAAATACATAAAATAAATACGGTTATAATGCACATATTAATACATAAAATAAATACGGTTATAATGCACATATTAATACATAAAATAAATACGGTTATAATGCACATATTAATACATAAAATAAATACGGTTATAATGCACATATAAATACATAAAATAAATACGGTTATAATGCACATATTAATACATAAAATAAATACGGTTATAATGCTCATATTAATACATAAAACCAAACTTATACTTTTATCCATCAGAAACCCACATTATTATTGCATTTATCTTTAATATCTATGTTCACGGCTCCAACTTCCTTATAGCCATCTTTAATATCTATGTTCACGGCTCCAACTTCCTTATAGCCTGAAACTCGCAAGTGGTCAATGAACCCACAGCTTCCCCC
>CM064496.1:6651705-6864040 GCA_032716605.1 Paralithodes platypus
GGCTTGACCTCCTTAATTACTATCTATAAATGTTGTCTGTCCCTCCCTAATCCACCGCCTCCTTAGCCTACCCCCGGTCCATTAAAGGTCGAGGCGGGTCATCTCGCTGCTTAACCACCTCGCATTTCATATAATGTGACTATCCTCTGTTTTGTTTTCCCAACTAGCGGTAAATTGCTATAAGAACATAAACACATAAGACAATGTGAATTTGCAGAAAGCCGATCGGCACACCCAACCCCAATTACAAGTCCTAATTAAGACCCAACTCAATCGACCGCTGGGGATCTATATTATTGAGTGATTTAATATGTAGTATCACTACGGATATATTATGTACATATTAAACAAAAGTACATAGGCTACACAATTATAACAAACAAATTCTTTTGGATCCTATTGTTCAGTCAGTTTAGTTAACATTAACTGATGGTAGTCTTGGCCAAATATCGACTAGACTAACTTACTAAATAAGAAAATAAAATTGGATGCACATCTTAATTAGAATAATTTTCAACTTACATAAATAAAACAATTTTAGAATTTAGCATATTAAGTTATAAACTGGTAATTAGGGCGAGAGAACGGATATATCTATATTGTTGTAATTTGTTAGCTGTGGTTTTATAAATGGTAGGCCTATAATTTATTGTTATTGGGAAGGATCTTTCTACCCCTCTCCCCATATAAACTACAAAAGGTAATTATGAACCCATTGAACAATTTTAAGAACACGATCACAAGTCCTACAACTGATCATTCAAATCCAGAAAGTACCGGTCTAAAAATGGCTAACAACAAATGATTCGGTAGGTCAATAATATTAATGAGAATACTAATGGATGACTTAGAGGATAAATGTTTCCTAGAACGAATAAATAAAAAAGGGACATATACTGTAGGTAGGATCAGGAATGAAAATATATGATTGTCTTCTATCATCATCATGTTAACCCCTTGAGGATTTCAAGGCTACTGGCTTTTTCACGGCTATATTAAAAAAATTGCCCCATAGCATAACATGGGGCCGAGCTGTCTTGCCGTCGTGGCCGAGCTGTCTCAAAATTAACTACTTAAGTTAAACATTAATTAACTAAGTTGACTAGTTGATTAACTAAACTGACCCAACTCTGATATATAGGCTATATATATATATATATATATATATATATATGAGCGTGTGTGTTGGTGTAATTTAATGATGTGTTTTAATCTAATCGTCACTCATACACACAAGGTTATTATGCAAGATCAGCTGAGGTTGTGTGAACCACGGTATAGTAGCATTTGTTACTATACCGTGGTGTGAACCATACAAATGGGCGGGACGGTCTAATCTTAGAGGGCGGAATCAACCATACAAACGGGCGGGACGGTCTAATCTTAGAGGGCTGAATCAGCCAAGGAAGTATTGATTGCTTGGCTCTTCCCGCCCACAACATTCGGGCGGGATGGACCTAGCTATGCGGGCGGGATCTTCTAGTCGGAATGGTCTGAGGGCGGGAAAGACCTGCTCCCTTAATTTTCAGATGTTCGGCCCATTAGTTTGGCGATTTTAAGACTACACCTCATTTCCACTTAGGTGTCGATATTTTAAGACTACACCTCATTTCCACTTAGGTGTCGATATTTTAAGACTACACCTCATTTCCACTTAGGTGTCGATATTTTAAGACCACCTCATTTCCACTTAGGTGTCGATATTTTAAGACTACACCTCATTTCCACTTAGGTGTCGATATTTTAAGACTACACCTCATTTCCACTTAGGTGTCGATATTTTAAGACTACACCTCATTTCCACTTAGGTGTCGATATTTTAAGACTACACCTCATTTCCACTTAGGTGTCGATATTTTTCCTGGCGAGCGATATCGAGCCTGTAATTTTAATTCGGCCTGGACACTACTGAAATTTTTTACAAATTTATCTTGAAGGGGGAGAGGGGGTGGGGGGTCCAGGTTTTTTTCTTTCTTTCTACAGCTTGATGGAGGTATAGGGAGGAAACTAAATAATAATAAAAAAACAAAAATAAAAAAATAAAATAATAATGAAATCAATCCGTCCATCTGTGGTCACCCCCCACAGATCATTATATAACTGCATACAGTCATCTACTGAGCGCCAGAATATAGGTCATTGTAGTCAATCCGTCCATCTGTGGTCACCCCCCACAGATCATTATATAACTGCATACAGTCATCTACTGAGCGCCAGAATATAGGTCATTGTAGTCAATCCGTCCATCTGTGGTCACCCCCCACAGATCATTATATAACTGCATACAGTCATCTACTGAGCGCCAGAATATAGGTCATTGTAGTCAATCCGTCCATCTGTGGTCACCCCCCACAGATCATTATATAACTGCATACAGTCATCTACTGAGCGCCAGAATATAGGTAATTGTAGTCAATCCGTCCATCTGTGGTCACCCCCCACAGATCATTATATAACTGCATACAGTCATCTACTGAGCGCCAGAATATAGGTCATTGTAGTCAATCCGTCCATCTGTGGTCACCCCCACAGATCATTATATAACTGCATACAGTCATCTACTGAGCGCCAGAATATAGGTCATTGTAGTCAATCCGTCCATCTGTGGTCACCCCCCACAGATCATTATATAACTGCATACAGTCATCTACTGAGCGCCAGAATATAGGTCATTGTAGTCAATCCGTCCATCTGTGGTCACCCCCCACAGATCATTATATAACTGCATACAGTCATCTACTGAGCGCCAGAATATAGGTCATTGTAGTCAATGGATTACAACCAGTGTCACACTAACACTTCACCGACGGCTTGTATCAGAGTCACAATGGATTACAACCAGTGTCACACTAACACTTCACCAACAGCTAATATCAGAGTCACAATGGATTACAACCAGTGTCACACTAACACTTCACCGATGGCTTGTATCAGAGTCACAATGGATTACAACCAGTGTCACACTAACACTTCACCGACGGCTTGTATCAGAGTCACAATGGATTACAACCAGTGTCACACTAACACTTCACCGATGGCTTGTATCAGAGTCACAATGGATTACAACCAGTGTCACACTAACACTTCACCGACGACTTGTATCAGAGTCACAATGGATTACAACCAGTGTCACACTAACACTTCACCGATGGCTTGTATCAGTCACAATCGATTACAACCAGTGTCACACTAACACTTCACCGATGGCTTGTATCAGAGTCACAATGGATTACAACCAGTGTCACACTAACACTTCACCGATGGCTTGTATCAGAGTCACAATGGATTACAACCAGTGTCATACTAACACTTCACCGACGGCTTGTATTAGAGTCAATGGATTACAACCAGTGTCACACTAACACTTCACCAACGGCTTGTATCAGAGTCACAATGGATTACAACCAGTGTCACACTAACACTTCACCGACGGCTTGTATCAGAGTCACAATGGATTACAAACAAGTGTCACACTAACACTTCACCGACGGCTTGTATCAGAGTCACAATGGATTACAACCAGTGTCACACTAACACTTCACCGATGGCTTGTATCGGAGTCACAATGGATTACAACCAGTGTCACACTAACACTTCACCGATGGCTTGTATCAGAGTCACAATGCATTACAACCAGTGTCACACTAACACTTCACCGACGGCTTGTATCAGAGTCACAATGGATTACAACCAGTGTCACACTAACACTTCACCGATGGCTTGTATCAGAGTCACAATGGATTACAACCAGTGTCATACTAACACTTCACCGACGGCTTGTATCAGAGTCACAATGGATTACAACCAGTGTCACACTAACACTTCACCGACAGCTAGTATCAGAGTCACAATGGATTACAACCAGTGTCACACTAACACTTCACCGATTGCTTGTATCAGAGTCACAATGGATTACAACCAGTGTCACACTAACACTTCACTGATGGCTTATATCAGAGTCACAATGGATTACAACCAGTGTCACACTAACACTTCACCGATGGCTTGTATCAGAGTCACAAAGGATTACAACCAGTGTCACACTAACACTTCACCGATGGCTTATATCAGAGTCACAATGGATTACAACCAGTGTCACATTAACACTTCTCCGATGGCTTGTATCAGAGTCACAATGGATTACAACCAGTGTCACACTAACACTTCACCGATGGCTTGTATGAGAGTCACAATGGATTACAACCAGTGTCACCCTAACACTTCACCGATGGCTTATATCAGAGTCACAATGGATTACAACCAGTGTCACACTAACACTTCACCGATGGCTTGTATCAGAGTCACAATGGATTACAACCAGTGTCATACTAACACTTCACCGATGGCTTGTATCAGAGTCACAATGGATTACAACCAGTGTCACACTAACACTTCACCGACAGCTAGTATCAGAGTCACAATGGATTACAACCAGTGTCACACTAACACTTCACCGATGGCTTGTATCAGAGTCACAATGGATTACAACCAGTGTCATACTAACACTTCACTGACGGCTTGTATCAGAGTCACAATGGATTACAACCAGTGTCACACTAACACTTCACCGACAGCTAGTATCAGAGTCACAATGGATTACAACCAGTGTCACACTAACACTTCACCGATGGCTTGTATCAGAGTCACAATGGATTACAACCAGTGTCACACTAACACTTCACCGATGGCTTATATCAGAGTCACAATGGATTACAACCAGTGTCACATTAACACTTCACCGATGGCTTGTATCAGAGTCACAATGGATTACAACCAGTGTCACACTAACACTTCACCGATGGCTTGTATCAGAGTCACAATGGATTACAACCAGTGTCACACTAACACTTCACTGATGGCTTATATCAGAGTCACAATGGATTACAACCAGTGTCACACTAACACTTCACCGATGGCTTGTATCAGTCACAATGGATTACAACCAGTGTCACACTAACACTTCACCGATGGCTTGTATCGGAGTCACAATAAACTATAATATCAAATTACAGGCTCGCTATCGCTCGCCAGGAAAATAAATCGACACCTAAATGGCACGAAAGGTCTTACCATCGATAAAGAAATAAGGTGTAAAGTCTTATAATCGGCAAACTAATGGAACGAACATCTGGACATTTAAAAACCAATGTGGCTAAACACGAGGGAGAAGGGGAGCCAGACACATATACTAAACACCAGGCAGAAGGGGAGCCAGACACATATACTAAACACCATGCAGAAGGGGAACCAGACACATATACTAAACACCAGGCAGAAGGGGAACCAGACACATATACTAAACACCAGGCAGAAGGGGAACCAGACACATATACTAAACACCAGGCAGAAGGGGAACCAGACACATATACTAAACACCAGGCAGAAGGTGAACCAGACACATATACTAAACACCAGGCAGAAGGTGAACCAGACACATATACTAAACACCAGGCAGAAGGGGAACCAGACACATATACTAAACACCAGGCAGAAGGGGAACCAGACACATATACTAAACACCAGGCAGAAGGGGAACCAGACACATATACTAAACACCAGGCAGAAGGGGAACCAGACACATATACTAAACACGAGGGAGAAGGGGAACCAGACACATATACTAAACACGAGGGAGAAGGGGAGCCAGACACATATACTAAACACGAGGCAGAAGGGGAGCCAGACACATATACTAAACACGAGGGAGAAGGGGAGCCAGACACATATACTAAACACCAGGCAGAAGGGGAACCAGACACATATACTAAACACCAGGCAGAAGGGGAACCAGACACATATACTAAACACCAGGCAGAAGGGGAACCAGACACATATACTAAACACCAGGCAGAAGGGGAACCAGACACATATACTAAACACCAGGCAGAAGGGGAACCAGACACATATACTAAACACGAGGGAGAAGGGGAACCAGACACATATACTAAACACCAGGCAGAAGGGGAACCAGACACATATACTAAACACCAGGCAGAAGGGGAGCCAGACACATATACTAAACACCAGGCAGAAGGGGAACCAGACACATATACTAAACACCAGGCAGAAGGGGAACCAGACACATATACTAAACACCAGGCAGAAGGGGAACCAGACACATATACTAAACACCAGGCAGAAGGGGAACCAGACACATATACTAAACACGAGGGAGAAGGGGAACCAGACACATATACTAAACACGAGGGAGAAGGGGAGCCAGACACATATACTAAACACCAGGCAGAAGGGGAACCAGACACATATACTAAACACCAGGCAGAAGGGGAACCAGACACATATACTAAACACCAGGCAGAAGGGGAACCAGACACATATACTAAACACGAGGGAGAAGGGGAACCAGACACATATACTAAACACCAGGCAGAAGGGGAACCAGACACATATACTAAACACCAGGCAGAAGGGGAACCAGACACATATACTAAACACCAGGCAGAAGGGGAACCAGACACATATACTAAACACCAGGCAGAAGGGGAACCAGACACATATACTAAACACCAGGCAGAAGGGGAACCAGACACATATACTAAACACGAGGCAGAAGGTGAACCAGACACATATACTAAACACCAGGCAGAAGGGGAACCAGACACATATACTAAACACCAGGCAGAAGGTGAACCAGACACATATACTAAACACCAGGCAGAAGGGGAACCAGACACATATACTAAACACGAGGGAGAAGGGGAACCAGACACATATACTAAACACCAGGCAGAAGGGGAACCAGACACATATACTAAACACCAGGCAGAAGGGGAACCAGACACATATACTAAACACGAGGGAGAAGGGGAACCAGACACATATACTAAACACCAGGCAGAAGGGGAACCAGACACATATACTAAACACGAGGGAGAAGGGGAACCAGACACATATACTAAACACCAGGCAGAAGGGGAGCCAGACACATATACTAAACACCAGGCAGAAGGGGAGCCAGACACATATACTAAACACCAGGCAGAAGGAGAGCCAGACACATATACTAAACACGAGGCAGAAGGGGAACCAGACACATATACTAAACACGAGGCAGAAGGGGAGCCAGACACATATACTAAACACCAGGCAGAAGGGGAACCAGACACATATACTAAACACCAGGCAGAAGGGGAACCAGACACATATACTAAACACCAGGCAGAAGGGGAACCAGACACATATACTAAACACCAGGCAGAAGGGGAACCAGACACATATACTAAACACCAGGCAGAAGGGGAACCAGACACATATACTAAACACCAGGCAGAAGGTGAACCAGACACATATACTAAACACCAGGCAGAAGGGGAGCCAGACACATATACTAAAATGCAGTCTATTAATTGACGATTTTCACCTAAATTATGATTATATGTTTAATATTGCATTTTTAATATTGTAAATGCGATCTAATAAAATAATTAATAAACTAATATATAGCACTTGTACCGGATTTCAGACTCCGATACAAATCGTTGATATTTCTGCTGGCATGACTTCCACTATTTGAGGACGCATTATTACATTTTGCTCTGGTTATCATTAGATGATTTTCAGCAACTTAGGAAGGATCTCTAGTAATCAAAGGGGTAACTAAACGGTCTACATTGACTTTCTGGCTCCCACAAGAATTAGGACGCCTTTTCTACATTCCATTGATGCTATCATTTGATGATTTTATTTAACTTTAAAAGGCCCTCTAAAAATGAGAGAGGTGAAGTATAATCTCATTTAACCCTGTCATTTAAAACACTTCTTTCCTATTAAGTTAAATATAATCGACTATCGATAACCAGAATTAAAGAAAGAAATTGTAGGTGTCAGCAGGATCTTTGAGACTATATTTACCCCTATGACTCCTAGAGTGCTTTACAAACTAAAGTAAAATCGTCAAATCTTAGCCAGGATAAAGTAAAAACAAAATCTTGTTCTTGTTCTTGTGGGGTTGGATGGGCGCTCGGGTGGCAGACACTGGCTTGGCCCTGTAAGATAAGTAAACAAAAGTGTCCTGGATTGGTGAAGGTGTGTTGTTATGATACTAACTGGTTGAGGAAGAGGGAGAAGAATGGCGAAGGTGTGTTGTTATGATACTCACTGGTTGAGGAAGAAGGAGAAGAATGGTGAGGGTGTGTTTGTTATCATACTCACTGGTTGAGGAAGAAGGAGAAGAATGGTGAAGGTGTGTTTGTTATGCTACTCACTGGTTGAGGAAGAAGGAGAAGACAGATTGGTCCACAGCCCCCTGAGCCACCATGGTGTCAAACACAGTGGGGATGCCGTACACAGAGATCTCTGTGAACCCCATACCCATGATGCCGTCAAACCTGAAACACAAACACAATGGTTAATATTCCAACCTCTCTCTCTCTCTCTCTCTCTCAGATTGGACACCAGTGACTAGTGGATTCCACCGGGGTTCAGTACTGGGTCCAATATTGTTCAACATATATATTAATGATATAGAGTAAGACAACAGCATCAATAATATAATTTTCCAAATTCACTGATGACACTAAGATAAGAAATGCAATAATCTTGGAAAGCAATATAATTAGCCTGCAATCAGATCTAAACTAAATATTGGAATTGTCAGAAAATTGGCAGATGGAAACAAGTGTCAGATACTACAAATATGCTCCCAAAACAACAAATATGAATACCACATGCATGGAGAAAAGATAAAGAGCGGATCACAGATAAAAGACCTAGAAGTGCTTATAAAAAAAAAATCTAAAATCTGCAAGCCAATGCAGCGCAGCAGCTAACAAGGCAAGTAGAGCACTAGGATTCATTAAAAGAAATTTAAATTTTCATAGTATTGACATACTGTAGTTGTACCATTATATAAAAGTATTGTGAGGCCGCATCTGGAGTATGCTGTGCAGTTTTGGTCTCTCTACGGAATAAAAGACAGAAAAACTGGAATCCGTTCAGAGTAGAGCAACAAGTTGATCCCTTCCCTTAGATACAAACCATATAATGAGAGATTAGGAAAACTCGATCTGTTTTCGCTTAAGAAACTGAGAATAAGGGGACAGCTGATAGAGTCTTTTAAGATACTAAAAGGATTATAGTAACGTAAATGATAATAATCTATTTAAGATAGCCAAAGAAGGTTCCACGAGAGGAAACAAATTCAAATTGAAACTAACAGGCAGGAAAGCGAACCTAGACACAACTAAAAATGTCTTCACCCTCAGTAATATTGGTGAGTGGAATAATCTCCCTAACGAAGTTATAGACAGTGACTCAATATACACATTCAAAAAATGGTTAGACTCATATCACAGAGAAGTTGGTCTGCAGTGGAAACTGATCACCGACAAGAGAGCCTGTCAGAAATTAACTCTGTTTTCAGTTGAAGAGAGCAGAAATAAAATGAAGGTGTGCATGCCATTTACTTTCCATTTCTAATTATACTATAAATTCCATCAGGTGATTTCCAAGCCCTGTAATTAGGTTATTCACTTCTAACTGTTTTCATGTACGGCAAATTGCCGGAGGGTGGGGAGAGAGCCTTCATCTTGCTATTCTTTCCTTCCACTTTCTCTTAGTGTTTCTATCTCTACTAGGATTAAGTTCTGACCACCTCCCAGGGATCGTAAGATCTGTGTGGCCAGTGTATCTATGTAAATCTCTCTCTCTCTCTCTCTCTCTCTTTCTTGGACATTGAACTAGACAAGTCTTTAAATATGTATTTCGCCTCAGTATTCATAAACGATGGTTTCAGTGATAACTGTGACATGCCAAGCCCAGGATTAGTAAATGAGGGTGTACCATACAGGAGGTATATATCATAAGGAAGTTATTTTTTCAATGTTATCTATATATTGCTAAAGTTGAAAGAGCAACAAAAAGCCAAATTCAAGGTATGTTGGAGTAAAACAAAATGTTGGTGTATTGGAAAGAAGTGTGGTGTGCTTGCTAAGTGTAGTAAAATGAATAGGAGGAGGAGGTGTTTGTGAAAGCTAGCTGGATTACTCTCTGTGTAGGTGAGACACAAACAGAAACAGTGACGGAAGCCAGACAAATTAAACCAGAGTTCCAGCAACTCCTTATCACATACCTATGAGGCCTCCTCTGGGTATTGCATATATATATATATATATATATATATATATATATATATATATATATATATAGGGAAGGTGTGGCGGAGTGGTCTTGCCACTGAACTGGTAATTCAATGGGCCCGGGTTCGAATCCCGATATGTAAATGGGAAGATATTATTGGGATGGAATTTGTGCTGTACCTAGTATCAGTGCATTACCACAAAGCCCACCCAAACGCTAATAAAATACCCTCATTATATGAATATGCTACAGGGGGTCAATGTCTAGTGAGTTAATTGCTCAATAGGTGACGTTCTGAGATTGAGGGTCCGAGTCTGGCGGATGAGACAGTGGAGCGCATATGCAAAGCAGCTTCAGAGATGGGGCAGCTTTGAGCCGTGAATGGGTGCTCCACATGTCTTACTCCCTAGACTGGAACGAGACCTCACGGGCCTCACCGTGTTGAGCGGTAGAATGTACAGGGTGTTTGCCTATGCCCGAGAGGGAGTAGTTGGAATATAGAAGAAATATATGTATATATATATATATATATATATATATTACTATGAATTAGTTGTGTAAAGTCTTACATTCCGAAGACGAAGGCGAGGCCCGGTTCCTGTGTGGCCTCAGCAAACGTCTGTCCCAAGGCTGGCACACCGCCCACCTCTACGTTGTCACTGTTGGTAAGGGAACATATTGTACTCCATTCATTAGGACCTGTATTGTGACCCATAGTCTGTTGTAGCTCAGGGAGACCTGGATTAAAGGGCTGAAAACAAAACACATCTATTTGTTGTGTGACTCTTCCCAAATGATAGAAATGTTTGTTCGATTGGTCAAGTAATATTTTAGTTATAAGAGGTTATAATGTCAATACTTCTGGCCTTATTAAAATGAACTGCCAATCAGATTAACTTGGTACTAAATCCTCCCTCCAAATGTATGGTTACAGATGAACGTGAGTGGTTGGAAGTGGTCCTTGAAGCTAATATAATGCAGAACTTTCAGTATGTGCAAATCTGATAATAATTTGAACAAATCAGGAGCAACTGTGTGGAAAAGGTGGAATCACCTGAATATAAGTTCAATGTTTGTCTATTTTAGAACAAATATTCTCCAGGATAAAATATGATGCTATATAACAATTATAAGTATGTTACGCTTCAAAATGATCAAACCATGAGAGACTGACCTGGAGAGGAAGCCATGTAGGGCACCAGATCCATACTGAATGTCAAAATCAGTGCCATTAGCAACATACGTGGAGGAGAGTGATGAATCGTACTGATCATGTACTTCTGCAGGAAATATGGTATATATTAGTCTATATAAATGGTTAGTATATAGAGCAGTCTAGGGTAAGGTTATAAAGATAAATTTTGTGACAACATTATTATAAAATTATGTCCTATAAATGCTTCTCATAAGTGATAGGCCTACCCTACTATTGACAGACAAGTAAGCTAATAATTATATCTTGTATCTATTATCATCAGACTATACAGTTTATTGATTAGTGTTTACAAATAGTTCTTACGACAAGCAAGGTTCAGGATGGAGCACTGCTTGGAAGGAATCCACAAGTTGGATGATCCTGTATCGAAGATCACCTGAAAGCGTTGACCGGGTGTTCCAATATCAATAGGGCCGTAGTACTGCGCCTGTCACCAGAGAAAGTGCAAACGGATTATCATACCACATCTTTTACCTTCAATAGTCCATTATTACGTTTACTATTTTTTTTCGGACTGCAGACTAAAGATTTCGGTAACATAATTGTTTGTAAAATTATAACTGTGAAGATATTTGACAAGATTTGCCAATAACAGTTGACACCGTTTAGGTGACACCGGCTTAAGGCATTATTGAGGACTTTGACAGTTTAGGTGACACCGGCTTAAGGCATTATTGAGGACTTTGACAGTTTAGGTGACACCGGCTTAAGGCATTATTGAGGACTTTGACAGTTTAGGTGACACCGGCTTAAGGCATTATTGAGGACTTTGACAGTTTAGGTGACACCGGCTTAAGGCATTATTGAGGACTTTGACAGTTTAGGTGACACCGGCTTAAGGCATTATTGAGGACTTTGACAGTTTAGGTGACACCGGCTTAAGGCATTATTGAGGACTTTGACAGTTTAGGTGACACCGGCTTAAGGTATTATAGAGGACTTTGACAGTTTAGGTGACACTGGCTTAAGGCATTATTGAGGACTTTGACAGTTTAGGTGACACCGGCTTAAGGCATTATTGAGGACTTTGACAGTTTAGGTGACACCGACTTAAGGCATTATTGAGGACTTTGACAGTTTAGCTGACACCAGCTTAAAGCATTATTGAGGACTTAGACAGTTTTCTCAATGACTAATGTCCTTTAGAATATCGCATTTTACTTTTGAAACAACATATATGCTTAGACTGTTGCATTATTGTATACTTGTATATGTATTGTTGCACATTGTGAGTGTACTCTTCTTATTTATCCACAATAAACAACATATATGCTTAGACTGTTGCATTATTGTATACTTGTATATGTATTGTTGCACATTGTGAGTGTACTCTTCTTATTTATCCACAATAAACAACATATATGCTTAGACTGTTGCATTATTGTATACTTGTATATGTATTGTTGCACATTGTGAGTGTACTCTTCTTATTTATCCACAATAAACAACATATATGCTTAGACTGTTGCATTATTGTATACTTGTATATGTATTGTTGCACATTGTGAGTGTACTCTTCTTATTTATCCACAATAAACAACAATGCTTAGACTGTTGCATTATTGTATACTTGTATATGTATTGTTGCACATTGTGAGTGTACTCTTCTTATTTATCCACAATAAACAACATATATGCTTAGACTGTTGCATTATTGTATACTTGTATATGTAGTGTACTCTTCTTACAAAACTAATACCTTATATTTGTTAATAAATTTGAGCAAAAAGTGATCATCGAACATTATTTTGTGGGTAGTTTCGGTGTGCAAATTAGAAGGAGAATACTGAAGGATGAAAGATGGCTGTGCATATGTAGATATTCTATAATGTTGCTCAGATTTCTGGCTACATATTTCAAAATATAATTATACACTCCATAATTCCAAATTCAAGGGTTTTATCCATGTCATACATTTATATGTTGTCTTATAGTTTACTACAGTATATATATATATATATATATATATATATATATATATATATATATATATATATAATTATATATACAATGTGAGATAAGACTATGTACAAGGCAGGTGTAGGAGAGAACAGACGTGTGTTAAGCTCAGTTCACACATACACGAATTAATGTCCCGTCCGGCCCCGACCTCTTAATTCGCCTGCAAACAGGCAAGGACGCCGGCAAAATCGCCTATGGACGGTACAGGGATGTGTGGTGTCGCCAGCACACGGGAGGGGGGGGGCGGGAGGCGGCGACCATTTTGTGCATGCATAAAATGGTCGGTGTGGGCCGGGGCAACTGCCACAAAATGTGTCAGGCCGGGACACACATGGGAGCATTCGGCGTCTAGACGCCAACTGGGGGGGTGTAGACGCCAACTGGGGGGGTCTTGACGCCGACAAATGGAATGAGAACGGCGGCAAAAAAACGTTGAAAGGAGAGTCGGCGATGTGGTACCGTCGTGTCACGTGAGCTGGTGACACCTCACGTCCGTGTACCGACCATAGGTGATTTTGCCGGCGTCCCTGCTCATTTGCAGGCGAATTAAGGGGTCGGGGACGGACGGAACGTTAATTCGTGCATGTGTGAACCGAGCAAAAGGGGTCGGGGACGGATGGGATGTTAATTCGTGCATGTGTACACATGGGGCCTCCAGATTGATGCCGTCCTGCCTATTTTTTTGGTCGTGGCCGGACGGGACGTTAAATCATGCATGTGTGAACCGAGCTTTAGCTGATCGGTCTAGAGTCGAGACTGCAAGTACTCATTGGGTTTATATACTGTATACCACAAGTGAAAACGATGGAGGAACTTGGTTGAGCCCGAGAACTCTCAGTCTTCTGCTGTACTTCTCACTTCTCAGCTTGTTCTTCCTCTGTCCAATTACTCTTCTTTCCTATTTTACTCCAGCCATCTTGTCTGGATATTCTACTATATTTGTGAATGAAACGACGCAAGGCCGGGAAAGACAGACAGGAGCCTGACTGGTCTAGAACTTACAAGAAGCAAACACGTGAGTGGGAAACTAATCTATTATACTAATCTGGCTTACATAATACATTTTAATTCTGGATTACATAACAATATATGTATACATATAAATATATATATATATATATATATATATATATATATATATATATATATATATATATATATATATATATATATGTTATGCGAGGTTTTTACTGGGGTTGATTGGGTTGATTAGGTAGGTTCTACTTGACTGGAGGAGCCGAATTCGTTTCAACACATGCACAGAAGGTAATAGAGGATAATTATAGCAAAACATACATTCATATTAATATATTCACACACATAAATATTGCATTCAAATAATAGATAATGCCGGTGTATACATAGATGAGGCGCACGAGCGAGGCTCCACAATATAAATTCACTATTTAGACTGGTCTCAGATAATATAAATTAGTACTCCCTTCAATCAAGGTATTACACTTGTACTTAATAAACTCAAGATATCTTAGTACTTCCTTCAATCGAGGTATTACACGGGTACTTAGTAAAGGTAATATATATACTGTATAGTACTCCCTTCAATTGAGGTATTACACTTGTACTGTTTTCATTCAAGATAGAATAGTATGCCCTTTAACCCGTCGAGCCCCGGCTGATTATTAATAAATGTACACCCAGAACCCAGCCGGTTTTGAAAAATTGTTTTTATTCCAGAAACAATAGCGAATGGGTTAGGAATGAAGGAAAAACCACGAAAAAACGATCAAAAAGCTCAAAAAGAGCCCCCGAAAACGGATTTTACAAGAGTAAAAAATTGAAGGCAATTTCCCCAAAAAACCAGGTTATTGCGCGCTCACACGCACGCACGTGGACTTTGAGAGTTTTCAACCATCGGCACGGTTGCGTGGGATACGTACACAGTTCCCATACAAATCTGAGCCCTCTCGAGTGGCTACACCTGAGGTTACGGTTGGAGCAATTAGGGTGACTCGTCAGACGCGTCGCTGGGGCTGTGCGTTACATACATCGCCGACGCGCCAGACGCGTCGCTGGTGCTGGACGGGTTAATCGAGGTAAGGGGCATATAATTATTTTCAAAGGTGGGACACAGGGATATTATTTAGCATTTATGTATTCACAGGTTAATGATTATAATATTTGATCTTTCACTTTGTATGAATATGTAGAACTTTAATATAAGTACTCCCTAAATTAGATGGGCATCACTAGTATTTTTTTTGTGTTTCAAATTGCATAAATTAAGATATTATAGATTCACTCAAGTACTTCCTTTTATATAAGGCGCGTCACTATTACATTTATTCTCTTAATACATTTATATCTTTCTTGCGTCAACACTAAGTACTTATATCACAAATAGAGTTTCACTAGTTTTTCTTATGCGTTTTCAATAGCATACAATATATAAAGTTTTAATGAAGTACTTCCTTTTATCAATGAGGTAGAGTACAATTACTTATGAGGGTTTTCACTATACATTATCTAGGAGTACTCTGTAGCCTTTTGGTGAACATCTGGGCCGTTGTGGTTGTCCTGACAAGGCTGGTTGACAGTAATTGGAGACTCGAACTCTTGGTGTTGGGCTTTGAATAATACCTACAATATGCCAGTGCATCTGTAGAGTATAATCGAGCTAACGTAGGAGAGGACTCGCTAACTGCTCTGGCCGTTATAAGAGTTTTGATGCAGAACTTCTAGTACTCTTGGTGTTGGGTCTTAAATATTGTGTGCAATATGCCAGTGCACCTGCAACATCTTTTCGAAATAACGTAAGAGAGTTGTTTGTGACGCAACGTCTCTTAACTGTTCTGACCGTTATAAGAGTCTTTCTGAACTGGGACATTTTTGGCCTTTACCGATGACGTGTCCCAGAGCAAATGCCTGGGTGTTCGCATCGGAGGGACTCTCTTGTTGAGTGCCGTTATGCAGGACAGTATCTCACAGAGCCCTTGTCTAATCAATGTCCAGCCAGTGCGTGAACTATTAATAGACGGGGGTGGTTTGTTACTAATAGAGCGCTTGACAGATCAGCATTCTTTATTAATAACAACGCCGGATCGAGGCAGAGGAACGGATATTAGCCACGATGTTAAATAAGATTGGAGTAAGGCTTTATTACCAGTGTAACCAGGGTTTTACTCCAATATTAAAAGTTGGCCAAAATCTTCCAGCTATTGGATATCTTCCAGTGAGAGATAACCAAGAGCTTTCCAACTGCGGTGGTCATACCTTTTGTTGGGTTGTTCCGGCTGGTCTGTCTCAGGATAATAAGGGCACAGGTGCGAGGGGGACTTCTTGGGGTATTTGGGGTAGTCCCTCCTGGCTCCACGGTCACGGTGGTAATGCGGCTTCGATGTAGAATGACGCTTGGAAGTATGATGTTTATGGTGCCTTTCTTGTGGGGTCTTTCCTTGCCATCTTTTCTTTGCTGTTGTGCCTCGGGGTGTCTATGGTGATGAGTAAATTCTTCCCTGGTGTTGGAGGACGTTCCACATCTATTGCAGCGACTCTTGCACATCTTGATGGGTTGGTGGTTGTTTCCTTTTGGTTTGGAGGTGTGGTGGGCAGTGCAGGAAAATTGTTTGGTGGTGGTGAAGGCGTGGTGTGGCGTTTCTCTGTTATTTTAATATATATATACAGTATATATATAGGGTATTTCAGTTGATGTTTTCATAAATGACAGGACGTATTCGTCAGGCAATTATATGACTATTTTATTCTATGACATTCGGGTTGAAAGGCTTTGTTTACACGTGGATAACAGGGTTAGAAAGTGTTTCGGAATCGCTCTAGGGATTCGAGTCCTCAACCCTTGAATGGAATATTATATTATATTTATCATCCCAAGAGCGATTTTGAAACACTATTCTAACTCTGTTATCCATGTGTAAACAAAGCCTTTCTGCCCTGCGCTACTTTGCATATTAGTTTTACCCCTATATATATATATATATATATATACATATATATATATATATATATATATTTACATATAATTATATATATATATATATATATATATATATATATATATATATATATATATATATATATATACCGGTATATATATATATATATATATATATATACACAGCATATATATATATATATATAATATCAGACATGGGCATGATTATGATTATTAATAAAACAAATCATAATCAAAGGCTGTGATTACATAATCAAATCATAATCACAAATTAAGCAACAGGTATAATCATAATCAAATCATAATCAAATATGAAGCTGCAGCTTTAATCATAATCAAATCATAATCATATTTTCTTCATAATAATCAATGATTAAAATGTGATTATTGTGATTATTGTGATTATTTCATTGTATTTTCCATGTAGCAATTCTATTTCTCCTAAATAAATTAGCCAATTTCATAATATATGTTCCAGGTCCAAGCATGTTTGCAAAGCATGACACTAACTAACATGTTTGTACATGTTTGTCTCCCTTGATATATCAGTCAAATAGGCCTACACACAAAGCATATACATTTTTTTTATAACAATAGTTTGTAAGTGATTTAAATACAGTGTAGGCCTAGTTATTTATATTACTCAAATATATAGAAGCAAAATGCACTAATTATATATGGTTTCCTTTAAGCTAGTGTCAATTGCAATACAAAACACTGTTGACTAATGTATAACTGAACAAAAAAATTATCTTAATAATAATTATTACTGTGTACAAATAATCACAATAAAATGTTATTATAATCATAATCAAGCAATAATAGAAAAACTCTAATCATAATCAAAAATACGTAAAGCGAAATAACCATAATCAAATCATAATCATAAAAAGGAAAAAACGAGTAATCATAATCTAATCATAATCAAAAATTATTCCGGATGATAATCAAAATCAAATCATAATAATTTTTTTTAATCATGCCCATGTCTGAATTATATATATATATATATATATATATATATATATATATATATACTGTATATATATATATATATATATACAGGAAAGATGAAGAATTAAAATTGTTGGAGACGTTTTTGGCTAGTCGAAGAACAGATTTGGCTTGATTCCAGGCAGAAACATTAAAAGCACAAGTTTCTTGAGTTTGAAGGTGACAGTACCGTTTGAATGCATCCTCCTTATTGCGGACACAGGTAGAACAAGCATGAGTAAACCAAAACCTATTTGCATTAGACTGAGAGAAATAAAAAGGAATGTATGCCTCCACGCCTGAGAGGAATACCTTGGTTATGTGCACGGCACATTCCGAGGGTCCCTTGCCACGGAAGCAAAAATAATTCCATGGGAAAATATAGAAATACTGCCGGCGAGCCTTGCAGTCAGCAGCGCCAAATTGCCACAAGCGTCGCTGGCTGGGAGGATCGGATGGCTGTACAGGAGAGATAGGACAGATAAGGTTGTGATTGGAGGAGCCCAAAGGAGAGAAAAGGTTTACAGTGTAAGTAGAAGAATTAGAAGTTAGAAATATGTCAAGAATGTTGGACCAATCTCCAAGGCGGTCAGGAATTCGAGTAGGATACTGGACTAACTGCTCTAGGTCATTTAGGATAGACCAACCCACTAGGTTGGTCAGGGAAATGGGAGGAGAGCCATTGGCAGTGGATAACATTGATATCTCCTAAGATGGAGATTTATGAGAAAGAAGAGATGGATAGATTGTGTTCCACTTTAGAAGTTAGATAGTCAAAGAATTTTGGATAGTCAGTAGAATTAGGGGAGAGATAAACAGCGCAGAAATATTTAGTTTGAAAGTGACGAGAAAGCTTTGGAGTTGGGAATTTAGAAGAATCAGAGTTGGGAACACGAGAGAAGGCAAGATTGCTGCGCATATATACGCAACATCCAGCTTTAGTTTGAAACTGAGGATAGTGAGTGTAGGAGGATACAGAGAAGGGTTTGCTATCAGTAGTCCCAGACAACTGGGTTTTGGTGAGAAAGAGAAGATCAGGGTTGCCAGAGGAGAGGTGGTGGTTCACAGAGTGGAAGTTAGAAAAAAGACCACGAATGTTGCAGAAATTTATAGTAAGAGTGGGAGGTCGTGGTCCAGTGCATTTTGAATGGTCCGTTATAATCTTGACCGGGGATCCTGCAACATATGGGCGGAACACCTTCAGGCCATAGATCATTACAAAGCACTCTTGCTTGT
The DNA here is from genome assembly GCA_032716605.1 of Paralithodes platypus. Lineage (NCBI taxonomy): Eukaryota > Metazoa > Arthropoda > Malacostraca > Decapoda > Lithodidae > Paralithodes > Paralithodes platypus. Next base: position 6,671,142 of record CM064496.1, read on the forward strand.
GGATGGGGTAGTTTTTTTTGCTTCGGTCAAGGTGCGGCTGGCACATGAAATTATATTAGGTCTTGGCCAGCACTGGGCCTAATCCTAGAATACTCGCATCCATGTACTGTATATCCGGAATGGCTTTGAAAAGTCGGGGAATGCAATGGTGGGGTAGTTGTTGAGGATGTCCTTTAACTTGGCCATCGTGGTTTGTTACTCTGGGCCCCAAACGAAGAGCCTTGATTACTTTACAAGGGAGCTTAAGGGGGCTGCAATTGCGGTGAATCCTTTCACGAAACGGCAGTAGTAACTAGCTATGCCGAGAATTGAACATACCTCTTTGACTGTGGTGGGGGGGGGGGTTAGGGAGGAGACAGAAGCTGTCTTCTGTAGGTCGCGGGAAAGTACGTTTGCGCCCATGACATGACCTAAGTATGGCACGTGCTTTCTTGCTAGGCAGTAGTTTGCAGGTTTTAGGAGGAGTCCAGCCTCGCGGACACGTTCTAAGACTCTATGCTTCCTGGTCATGTGTTCCTCCCAAGTGGATGAGAATATAATTATTTCATCGAGATATGCCAGACATATCTCCCAGTTCAATCCACTTAGGGTGTTATCCATCAGCCTCGAAAATGCGGCAGGACCATTAGTGACACCAAATGAAAGTACATTAAACTCATACTGTACGTACAAGCGACCCTGGCTTGTTGCAAATGCCATTTTAGGCTTGACCTCTTCAGACAAGGGGACCTGCCAGTAACCTGACTGTAGGTCGAGTGTGGAGAACCATCTTGAACCATGGAGGGATTTTAGTGCGTCGTTGATACGGAGGAGGGGAAGGGCGTCTCTAATTGTGATGTCGTTGAGGGTGCTGTAGTCCATGCAAAAATGGAGACTGTCATCCTTCTTCTGTGCTAGAAGAACTTAGGAAGACCAGGGGGAGTCAGACAGCTCGATGATCCCAGTCTGGAGCATCTCTTGCACTTGCACTGGGTGGCAGTCACCAAGCCATAGGCCCTTGGGTAAATGCAATGGATCTGCGGATATGTTCGCAATGAACAGGGTCGAGGTGGTGGGGTTGAGGAGGGAGGGGGCCATGCAGGCACTTGCATCGAGATCAGGGGAAGGTAAGAACATGGTATGGCCTTTCGCTGGGCACATTAGGGGAAGGGGTTGGGAAGTGTGAGCTGGAATGGTCATATTGGCCGCGAGGACATTCCGCATCTCTGTCATTTCTGTCACCGGGGAGGGGGGAAGGGGCACGTCGGGAAAAGGGAGGATCCGAGTGTTCAGGTCAATCGAGGCATTCCACCTGGATAGTACATCCCATCAAAATAATTCTACCATAACCGAGCCGGCATTCAAATGAAGAGGAAGTTCCTTTGTGACGCCATGCACGTTGAGTTGCGCGCGGTTCGCGGCACATAGGGTGACGGGGATGGGTGCAAGAGGGGCGAGACTGGCAGCATGTGCAGCGTAGAATGACTGCGACAGGCAGCTCCGGCTAGCTCCTGTGTCCACCAGTAAACGGAGGGGAATGCCATTCAAGCATGCAGATAGGATCGGGGATAATGTGTCTTGTATCGCTCCCAGACGAGCATCCTCAGGGGTCTGGGAGCAGTCTAAGAACACGCCAGTATCCCACAATTACGTTGTGTATGTCCGAAACCGCGACATCTCCAACAAATGATAGGCATCCAGGGTTGACTGCATGCATACCATGAATAGTACCCGTTATCAACTTTGTTACTCTATTCACGGGGTTATTCGGGGGCTAGGATGGTGGGGTATTGGGAGGGGGAATGGGGGAAGTTGTAGGTGCCAGGCGTGGGGAAAGGGGCGGTTTGGTGAAACATGTTGGGTTGGGGGAAAGGGTATGGGTTGGGCTGGGGATTGGGGTTGGGTTGATTGTACGGATTGCGATAGGGGTTTCACGGCAGGTTGTTGCTATTTTTCAAAAAGTTGGCGGTGAGGTTGAGTGTTTTCTTTTGCCTTCACGGCTTGGGCTATCATTTAAATTAGATCCTCGACTGTATCAGTACGGTTTGATGTTGCAGGCGTGGGTTTGGGATTTTCTGTCGAAGGGGGAGGGGGAGGGGGTAACCAGCTGGCCGGGACGGGGATGGGGAAGGCCTCTGCAACCTCCGCATTGGTGGACACCGAGGCCCAGTAGGCTTTCAGGGTTTGAATATCGCGATCCAACGTCGTTCTCGCTCTCCCCCCCAAAAAATTGCCTCACCCTAATTGGGGCGCGTACAATGATGGCACCCCACACCAGTTTGTCCCTGCCTTCTTGAGTTCTGTTCGGACATGCGGCCTTGTATAGCTGATACAGCGATTTTGAAATTCATCCACATCTCGCATTAGCTTGAATGTGTGTAGGCGGGCCTGCCTCGTCCTTGGATAAAATTGTGGGAAATTTTGTTTTGGATAAGGTGACAAAATTCTCCCAGGTGCACTCGAGCGGGATTTTTCCCACTAGCTTTATCTGGGCCTTCCCACTCGTTAGGCCCACAGTGTAAGCAGTCTTTTTCGTGGCATACATCTCCTTCATGGACAACCTAATCCATAGGTCGACTAAGTCGAGCCATGATTCGATTTCCCATGCCTTGGAGTCAAAAATCGCCTGTTTGGCTGTACCGCTTTTGGTATGGCTTGCCATTGCCACGCAACAACAACAAACAAGTACGGGAAAATCATTTGTAGTGAACCGCGGGAGTTTCGCACTGCGTTATGTTCTCGGAAGTTTCCTCTCATGTTTGTTATGGTATTCTTTGTTAATAGCCAATTTGTGTACTGCACTCTAGGTTGGGGTTACCGCTTGCCACCAATGTTGTGCCTACCTTTACAGGAGGTGCAATATCCAGGGTTCTCCACAATTCAAGTGCAAGTACACATAGTTGACAAAAACAATTGGAATACAAATAACAAGTCAGTTGCTAGAATATTTTAAATTATATAAGACCACTCATTTTATTTATGTGTTTTTACATTTCATTTATAGATCACTTATAATGACATCCAGTATGTTGAAACGTCTGCTATGAAAATAAACATGTTGTTTGCTACCTCACTGGTCGTTCAGTTTAATGGGTTTTATTCACTTCACTAACACTACTACAGGGCTCACAAATTAGTATAAAAATTAGGCGTCATATAATTAAAGTTCTCAAACCCTTTTAATGATGTTAAAATTATACTTACAAGCTGATGCAATCCACGTTACAGTTACTCAGCAGTGATGCTGCTCGTTCAATTTATCTTCTAACTCTTACAATAATACTTGTTGTGTATCAATAAGTTGCACCACACTCGTCAACACATAGTCACAGTGAAGCTGTGATTCGATCAAGTCCTTATTACTATTAAACACGTCAATGACCTTCGTATCACACAATACAATACACTTCACATCTGCTTAATAATATACTCGTATTGCATACAAAGAGGTTAATATTCAGGTTATACACTCTCGGACAAAGTTTTTGTCTGTGCGGTTGTGCCAAGAGTAAGAGTGTTCTGGCTGGGGTTGAGTCGGTATTTGCTAGTCAGCTCTGATCTATAGCTGAAGGGTGTTATCAGAAGCCAGGAGTTTCCTGATAATTATTACGTCAATATCAAACCCTACTGGGTCGTGGATGGAGTAATATTCGCAACAGGATGGCGAAAACTTGCTCCTCTCGGTGGGTATCGGTCAATCTTGGGTGAGCGACCCCAATATACTTTATTTTCTCAGTAATGCTAGAGTCTTGTCAAGTTTACCTTCATATTTGACACTGTCGACTTTGGATAGTGCAACGACAGCACCGAGAGCTGGATGCACAGCATCGAATATGACTTGCTTAAATTTATCCCAGATTAAGTCTGGTCATATTTTATTGGCAATTAGAGCCACAGGTTTTCCTAAATGAGTTAACAAAACTGCAATCTTCTCCCTGTCAGTGTTATATGCAAAGTATCATACGGGTTTCACGATGTCTAAGTATGTATGAATATCGTACACATCAGGGTTGTAGTTCGGAATCTGAATGTACGATCTAGCAGCCATATTACCGGTTGCCTATTCTGCTGTTAGCCAAAATATACTTCACAAAGCTCCCTCCTTTAAATTTAAGAACAATGCTGCCACCAATGATATACCAGGATTTTTACTGGAACCTATGATGAGTTACTCGGGTGAGTTATCCAGCCTTGCACACAGGGGCTGCTGCTTACTAGCCAGATTACTAGTGTACTTCCCCAAATGGGACATCATTAAATTTTCACTAATTTCAGGTTCCTATTTACTGCAAGGTGAAAGGAAACATCGGGTATGAACAGACCATCCATCTGTCTTGTGCTAATCGGGGATCGTACTTGAGTTTTCTCGTTTGTAAGTTGATGTGCCAAATGGCACCCTGAAAATTTGTCAGCATGTGCATTTTTTTTTTAAACATGCAATAAATGTAAAAAGATAGAACTTACATCTACATAGTTGTCTAGGTTGATAATTTCTTCTCTGGTGCCGTATCTGAGCTTGGCAAAGTTGTGGGCACGACGTAAGTCCTCTACCGTCCTAGGCTGCTGCTGCTGTACCCTCCTTAGTGGCACCCTGCTCATACACACAATACCATAAACACTTTTATATGTGCAACAATAAACAATTATATATATATATATATATATATATATATATATATATATATATATATATATATATATATATATATATATATATATATATATATATATATATATATATATACTATATATACATATATATATATATATATATATATATATATATATCAGTATTTACACCATTAATTCTCATACAAAGTTAGTATTGTTGTAAGTGTACAAAGGACAAAAAAGGAAGTTTGATCTTATTCTGAGGCTAAGATCATTAAGATGTATGAAGGTAATTTTTTTGCACAAGTTAGGATCTAGGGTAAGAAATGTCCATACCAGTACATACTTCCGTATTCCTAGACAAACCTCATCATCAATCAATGGGGGAATACGCCATGACAGCGCATAGCCGCACTCACCCTCCAACTCCACTCTGGGAGATCCTCCCAGGCGAGACTCCAGGCATCAGCCCAGCCCATATCAAGTATCCTATTGCATGAATGGCCGACTTGCCTCAACCATGAGTTTTGTAGTCTTCCCCTGGGCCTCCTCCACTCAGAGTTGTCTTCTATAGAGACCATGCACTTGGTGAGCAGGGTCTGCTTCAAGGAGGCGAACAACATTCCCATATAGCCGAAGTTGGCGTTCACGGACCATACAACTGATATATCTTGAATCAGTTTAACAGAGTAGTTGCTGCTTTGAGAGGCAATCAACTAATCATGCTATCAATAGCCTATGATCCTGCAAAGATATTTAGTACCAAAGGAGTTATTGCGTCTCTTCAACTCACTGTTAATTGTCCATGTCTCACAACCATATCATAAGACAGGGAGCACGAGCGACTTGAAAATCCGCAGCTTTGTTCTTATGCACGGGTATCGACAACACCATGTGAATCCATAACTCCATATACTAAGCCAAGGTGACAATTAACATCGTAGCCCAAATCACAACTATAAGGATCACACTACCAAGATACTGTGAGTGAATGTATCCAAGATCTCCAAGTTCTCACCATAATTCATGAACATATGTTTTGTCTATGTGCATGAAGAACACAAAAGCCAAAGCTGCCTGTAACAAGTGTCCCCCCCCCCCCCTCTGAAGGGGGGACTCGGGGATGATAGACACCAAAACCATGGTAACTTAGAGGTAATTTAGATGTGTTGGAAAGAACTGTGGTGTGCTTGTTAAATGTAGTGAAATGAAAAGGAAGAGAAGGTGTTTGTGAGAATTAACTGGTTTATTCTCTGTGTAGGTGAGGCACAAATAGAAACAGTCGGGGAAGCTAGGCAAATGAAACAAGAGTTCCAGCAACTCATCATAAGTATATGTGGTCTTCCCTGGGTACTTCCCTGCTCGATTGTTGCCTACAATCTCCCCCCACTGATTGCACTGCATCATCCAATAAGTCACCAAATGCTTGAAAGGTCCAAGAGACCTTTAAAACCCAACAGCTCCGACTCCTTGTGGAGCGCCTCCAGCCTCCAGGGCCAATCTGAGAACATCAAATGTCTCCACTAGGATTAATGTATCATCTGCAAAATTAAGATCTGTTATATTGAAATTGCCAATGTCTGCTCCCCAGCGATTCTGCCCAACTGTCCCGCCCAGTAACCAGTCATTACAAGTGTTAATATGTGTAGGTTCTAGAACACACACCTGAATTCACAGAGAAGAAGGAGGATGCTCCCCACCACACTTGACAGCACTCTCTGTTCCTGTACTGTATAGAATCCAAGTCAATAATCGCCGGGGGATTCCCGCATGGCCATAGCAGCACCGAGAGTATCTCTTGGTGCGCCGAGTCAAATACCTTCTTCAGCTCAACATAAACTGCAAGCAGCTCTTGTTTGAAACCCGAGCTGGCGTTCCACAAGCACCCAGAGCCCCAGGATCCCATCATCGTTAATTATAATTATTATAGTTTTGCCGTATTCCCAGCCAGTCGATATGATATATGCTAGTTTTTGTAATTGCAATGAGAGGTACTGAAACATTATTACAGCGCTCTCATTGTAATTATACCAGCTAGCATATCAAACTGACTGGCTAGGAATATGTTAACTATATAGTAACTACCACCGACAACGATGGGGTTAATCTAGGAATACGTACATTAGTGTTACCTTAGGTTAACATTACATTACTGATAGGCGGTGAATGTTGGTGCAACTCTCCACCGCTGCCATCATACAGTACATTACATTACTGATAGGCTAGTCTCGGTGGTGAATGTTGGTGCAACTCTCCACCGCTGCCATCATACAGTACATTACATTACTGATAGGCTAGTCTCGGTGGTGAATGTTGGTGCAACTCTCCACCGCTGCCATCATACAGTACATTACATTACTGATAGGCTAGTCTCGGTGGTGAATGTTGGTGCAACTCTCCACCGCTGCCATCATACAGTACATTACATTACTGATAGGCTAGTCTCGGTGGTGAATGTTGGTGCAACTCTCCACCGCTGCCATCATACAGTACATTACATTACTGATAGGCTAGTCTCGGTGGTGAATGTTGGTGCAACTCTCCACCGCTGCCATCATACAGTACATTACATTACTGATAGGCTAGTCTCAGTGGTGAATGTTGGTGCAACTCTCCACCGCTGCCATCATACAGTACATTACATTACTGATAGGCTAGTCTCGGTGGTGAATGTTGGTGCAACTCTCCACCGCTGCCATCATACAGTACATTACATTATTTAGTTGTCGTTATTGTCCGAGGATATCATATTTTAAAATCTTTACGGCTCCTTAAGGGGGGGGGGGGTCACCTGCTTGTTTATCTTTTTCTCCTTTTCTCTCTTTCTCTGATTTGTAACCATTCGGCCCCATTGAGCCAACTGTTTTAAGACGTTTATCCCCATCCAGGTGTTTATTTCATCCTGGCGAGCGATAGCGAGCCAGTATTGTATGGAGAAATCCACCTTCGCCGGAGACATTTTTCTATCGACAAATTTACAAATTTAGCTTGCTGTCAAAACAAAAATATCTTTATGCTGGCTCGCTACCGCTCGCCAGAACAAAATTGACACCTGGATGGGGTTAAACGTCTTAAAACAGTAGGCTGAATGGGGCCGAATGGATACAAGGTAAAGAGAGAGGGAGAAAAGGAGAAAAAAGTGAGGCGGGCCCCCTTAAGTGGAGATTTCCACCTGGAGGATTTTTTTCTTAACCTCTTTCTCCCTCATGTTTAGCCCCATTGCTTGTGAGATTTAAAGACGCTTGCCTCATTAGTTTGGCGATTTTAAGAACCCTCGCCCCATTTCTGTCAATTTTAAGACCATTTGTGCCATTTAGGTGTCGATTTTTTCCTGGCGAGTGATAGCGAGCCTGTAATATAAGGGGAACCGGCCTTCTGCCGGGATATTTTTCTACTGAAAAATTTACAAATTTATCTTGAAAGGGGGTCAAGGGGGAGTAATTTTAAGCTTGATGGAAGTCTAGGTCTTTTGCAAGCCAATATGCATATTATTGTAGTATTTTGCAAGCCAATATGCATAGTATTGCAGTATTTTGCAAGCCAATATGCATAGTATTGCAGTATTTTGCAAGCCAATATGCGTATTATTGTAGTATTTTGCAAGCCAATATGCAGTATATTTTGCAAGCCAATATGCACTCTTTTGCAAGCCAATGCAAGCCATATGCATATTATTGTAGTATTTTGCAAGCCAATATGCATAGTATTGCAGTATTTTGCAAGCCAATATGCGTATTATTGTAGTATTTTGCAAGCCAATATGCATATTATTGTAGTATTTTGCAAGCCAATATGCATAGTATTGCAGTATTTTGCAAGCCAATATGCATAGTATTGCAGTATTTTGCAAGCCAATATGCATAGTATTGCAGTATTTTGCAAGCCAATATGCATAGTATTGTAGTATTTTGCAAGCCAATATGCATATTATTGTAGTATTTTGCAAGCCAATATGCATAGTATTGCAGTATTTTGCAAGCCAATATGCATAGTATTGTAGTATTTTGCATGCCAATATGCATATTATTGTAGTATTTTGCAAGCCAATATGCATAGTATTGCAGTATTTTGCAAGCCAATATGCATAGTATTGCAGTATTTTGCAAGCCAATATGCATAGTATTGCAGTATTTTGCAAGCCAATATGCATAGTATTGTAGTATTTTGCAAGCCAATATGCATATTATTGTAGTATTTTGCAAGCCAATATGCATAGTATTGCAGTATTTTGCAAGCCAATATGCATAGTATTGTAGTATTTTGCAAGCCAATATGCATATTATTGTAGTATTTTGCAAGCCAATATGCATAGTATTGCAGTATTTTGCAAGCCAATATGCATAGTATTGCAGTATTTTGCAAGCCAATATGCGTATTATTGTAGTATTTTGCAAGCCAATATGCATATTATTGTAGTATTTTGCAAGCCAATATGCATAGTATTGCAGTATTTTGCAAGCCAATATGCATAGTATTGTAGTATTTTGCAAGCCAATATGCATAGTATTGTAGTATTTTGCAAGCCAATATGCATATTATTGTAGTATTTTGCAAGCCAATATGCATAGTATTGCAGTATTTTGCAAGCCAATATGCATAGTATTGCAGTATTTTGCAAGCCAATATGCGTATTATTGTAGTATTTTGCAAGCCAATATGCATAGTATTGCAGTATTTTGCAAGCCAATATGCATAGTATTGCAGTATTTTGCAAGCCAATATGCATAGTATTGTAGTATTTTGCAAGCCAATATGCATAGTATTGTAGTATTTTGCAAGCCAATATGCATATTATTGTAGTATTTTGCAAGCCAATATGCATAGTATTGCAGTATTTTGCAAGCCAATATGCATAGTATTGTAGTATTTTGCAAGCCAATATGCATATTATTGTAGTATTTTGCAAGCCAATATGCATAGTATTGCAGTATTTTGCAAGCCAATATGCATAGTATTGCAGTATTTTGCAAGCCAATATGCATAGTATTGTAGTATTTTGCAAGCCAATATGCATAGTATTGTAGTATTTTGCAAGCCAATATGCATAGTATTGTAGTATTTTGCAAGCCAATATGCATAGTATTGTAGTATTTTTCGATGACAAGAAAGTTTATATTTTTGCTTTTGCATGATTTTTAAGCTAAACACTAAGTTATTATAATTCGTTTCTTCACTCTTAGAAGATATAATGAAGTATTTCTTCACTCTTAGAAGATATAATGAAGTATTTCTTCACTCTTAGAAGATATAATGAAGTATTTCTTCACTCTTAGAAGATATAATGAAGTATTTTGACAGTTTATTATGGCTATCATTAAACGATTTTACACAAATTAGAAAGGATTTGTGGGAATGAAAAAGGTTTAAGGAAGGGGTTTAGTTTGCTCTCTAAAGGTTTAAGGAAGGGGTTTAGTTTGCTCTCTAAAGGTTTAAGGAAGGGGTTTAGTTTGCTCTCTAAAGGTTTAAGGAAGGGGTTTAGTTTGCTCTCTAAAGGTTTAAGGAAGGGGTTTAGTTTGCTCTCTAAAGGTTTAAGGAAGGGGTTTAGTTTGCTCTCTAAAGGTTTAAGGAAGGGGTTTAGTTTGCTCTCTAAAGGTTTAAGGAAGGGGTTTAGTTTGCTCTCTAAAGGTTTAAGGAAGGGGTTTAGTTTGCTCTCTAAAGGTTTAAGGAAGGGGTTTAGTTTGCTCTCTAAAGGTTTAAGGAAGGGGTTTAGTTTGCTCTCTAAAGGTTTAAGGAAGGGGTTTAGTTTGCTCTCTAAACCTCTATCAAGCTTAAAAAAAAACACTCACAACACCCCACTTCGATTATGTGTACATTTTTCGGTAGAACAATTTCTCGGCCAAAGGCCGATTCCTCTTCAAATACAGGCTCGTTATCGCTCGCCAGGAATAAAATTGACACCTAAATGGCACGAAAGGTCTTAATGTTGGCAAATAAATAGGGCAAAAGGTCTGATAATTGCCAAACTAATGGGGTGAATGTCTTGAAATCCCAAAACTAATAGGGCTAAACATGAGGGAGGAGGAGGACTCGAAAAACCAACTGCCTCCCCTTAAGACTTGATCGTTTTGAAGGATCTAATCTATAAGGTATTGACAGTCTATGTCTGGTGGGAGAGTTGGAACGTACAATATAATAATTATACAACATGAGCGTTTGTAACCTACAGTAACCTGTGATAGGATTATGTTTTGGGATTATGTGTTGGGGTTCTAAATGTGAGTGTGAGTGTGAGTGTATGTTATAACAATGTGTGATGGAGGCTACTACTGAGCTGTGGAGGGCGGCTTGGGTGAGTGTGAGTGTGAGTGTATGTTATAACAATGTGTGATGGAGGCTACTACTGAGCTGTGGAGGGCGGCTTGGGTGAGTGTGAGTGTGAGTGTATGTTATAACAATGTGTGATGGAGGCTACTACTGACCTGTGGAGGGCGGCTTGGGTGAGTGTGAGTGTGAGTGTATGTTATAACAATGTGTGATGGAGGCTACTACTGACCTGTGGAGGGCGGCTTGGGTGAGTGTGAGTGTGAGTGTATGTTATAACAATGTGTGATGGAGGCTACTACTGACCTGTGGAGGGCGGCTTGGGTGAGTGTGAGTGTGAGTGTATGTTATAACAATGTGTGATGGAGGCTACTACTGACCTGTGGAGGGCGGCTTGGGTGAGTGTGAGTGTGAGTGTATGTTATAACAATGTGTGATGGAGGCTACTACTGACCTGTGGAGGGCGGCTTGGGTGAGTGTGAGTGTGAGTGTATGTTATAACAATGTGTGATGGAGGCTACTACTGACCTGTGGAGGGCGGCTTGGGTGAGTGTGAGTGTGAGTGTATGTTATAACAATGTGTGATGGAGGCTACTACTGACCTGTGGAGGGCGGCTTGGGTGAGTGTGAGTGTGAGTGTATGTTATAACAATGTGTGATGGAGGCTACTACTGAGCTGTGGAGGGCGGCTTGGGTGAGTGTGAGTGTGAGTGTATGTTATAACAATGTGTGATGGAGGCTACTACTGACCTGTGGAGGGCGGCATGGGTGAGGGACAGGACCACCACCAACACCAACAGTAATAGATGTCTCATGATGGTGATATGTCATCACGTTACTGACACACACACTCTCTTATATACCCACACCTTATCTATCATAGGCCTAATACACAAATCACCATCGTCATCATACCTCTACACACATTTCACCAAATAAAGATTGAACAACAGGCCTTCGTCAATAGAAGTAGATATTATCCACTAACAAATATGAAAGTAATATATATTCAATAAACAAGTTTAGTAGCCAACATGTGTGTTATGAACTGCAAGAGTCATTTTCAAATAATCAAAGACACGACAGCAATGTCCACGTGATTTGTGTAAATGTTCAAAATGATAAGTAAAAACCCTATCAATATCGGTAAAGTAAAGAATATGTAGCTTACTTATTCCATAATGCATAGTGTATTTATTGGTAATAGAGAGGAATATGTAGCTTGCTTATTCCATAATGCATAGTGTATTTATTGGTAATAGAGAGGAATATGTAGCTTACTTATTCCATAATGCATAGTGTATTTATTGGTAATAGAGAGGAATCAAGGCTTTAAGGGGGGTCACTGTTTTTTTTATCTTTCTCTCCTTTTCTCTCTTTCCCTGGCTTGTACCCATTCGGCCCCATTCAGCCAACTGTTTTAAGACGTTTATCCTCATCCAGGTGTCGATTTCTTCCTGGCGAGCGATAGCGAGCCAGCATTGTATGGAGAAATCTGGCTTCGCCGGAGACATTTTTCTATCGAAAAATGTACAAACTTAGCTTGCTGTCAAAACAAAGATATACTGTATATATGCTGGCTCGCTACCGCTCGCCAGGAAAATATTGAGACCTGGAAAGGGGTAAACGTCTTAAAACAGTAGGCCGGATGGGGCCGAATGGATACAAGCCAAATAGAGAGGGAGAGAAAGAGAAAAAAGCGAGGTGGGTTCTCTCAAGTACCGGCTGAAACCGCAACTACTGACAACAAGCCCTTCAGTAGGATGATGTGTGTTTACATTGGGTCCTAGACAATAGTCTGCAGGATAGCAAATATTTTTGAGAATCATAAGGTTAAGAGAGGCTGGGATAGAGTTTCATCCGTTTATAATATCATGCCCTTCCTGAGCTGAATTATATCCTCTCATTACAGAAACCTGGATAAATACTGACTCTAGACATCTATTAGCAGAATTTCATATGCCAGGATACAATTAATTTAAATACGACAGAACAGACAGAAGGGGAGGTGGAGTTGCAATTTATGTCAGGGATACTTTAAAATGTTGCCTTAGATCAGATATTAAAATAAATAGCGATAATGAAAGTGTGTGGGTAGAGATTAGCGGGGAAGGTGAGACAATTATTTTGGGAACCATATATAGGGCACCCTGTCTTTGTCAAAATTTGGGCAAATTATTTTGGGAAGAAATCAGTAAGGCAACTCAGAATAATCAGTAAGGCTTCTCAGAATAATAATGTTTGCATTTTAGGCGACTTTAATCTTCCAGGTATAGACTGGGTTAATCAAACTAGCAATAACGACCCAAAGATTTTCTTGAAGTAGTACTAGACAACTTTATCTTTCAATTTGTAAATTCGCCGACTAGAGGATATAATATTCTGGACCTAGTTCTTAGCAACAGAGAAAATTGGATAACACATTTAGAAGGGGGCGACCAGCTAGGGAACAGTGACCATAAATCAATATACTTCTCTATAGAATTACATTTTAAGCCAAAGGAAAATATGGTTCTTATCCCTGACTTTAGAAAGGCGAATTTAAGGGGGTTAAAAGAGTAACTAAAAATTAAAGGTGAGGACGGAAATTTAGGTCAGGTACGCCAATTAGTTCCAGCACACCAGAGATGTCGGGGCCAGGTGGGTCACACAGCTGAGATAGTTAGACAACCAACTGAAGATTTAAATAGTGTGTATAATCAGTTTATCTCTGCCTTACAGAGCGAACAAGATAAATATATACCAAAAAGAACATTTAGATCACATAAAAACCATCCAAAATGGATGACAAATAAATTAGTAGATCTTATAGGTAGAAAGAGAGGTGTATACAGAACAAATACAGAAAGGCGAAATCCACCTTATAGGATATCACCATAACTTGTCGAGGCAGGTAAAGAAGGAAATTAGGAAGGACAAAAGAAACTACGAAATCAAGGTAGCAAATGAATCCAAAAACAACCCTAAAGCATTTTATCAATTGTATAAATCTAAGGTAAAGGATACAGTAGGGCCTCTTAAGAATGTCATAGGTGAGATTACAGATGATGAGTTAGAAATGTGCAATACTCTAAATAGTCATTTCCTTTCTGTTTTTACAAACGAAATTGTAGATCAAGTTCCAGTACTCAACCAAGTTTTTAACGGTAGTATAGACGAAATGTTAAGCACAGTTCAGGTCACCAGTGATGAAGTAATTAAGGAAATAGATAGACTAAAACCTCCGAAATCTCCAGGTCCAGATAAGGTGTATGCTAGGGTATTAAAAGAATGCAAGGACTAATTAAGTTACCCATTAACCCATCGATTTAATAATTCACTAGCTTTAGGCTTACTTCTTGATTCATGGTAGGTTGCAAATATAATTCCGATATTTAAACAAGGTGATAAGTCCATAGCATCAAATAACCGTCCTATTAGTCTCACATCAATTATAGGGAAATTGCTAAATCAATTATTGCCAGGAAAATTAGAAATCACTTGGAAATATTCAAGTTAATTAAAACCTCTCAACATGGATTCACTCCAGGACGATCCTGCCTAACAAATTTACTAAGTTTTTCTCCGAGGTATATGAAGCGGTAGATAACGACAAGTCATATGATATAGTGTACTTAAACTTCGGTAAGGCCTTTGACAGAGTTCCACACGAAAGGCTGTTAGGGAAGATAGAAGGACATGGTATTGGATCGGGGGATGCTACTCAAGTGGATTAGGTCATGGCTGATTGGTAGGAAGTAGAGAGTTAGTGTCAATGGTGTAAAATTGGACTGGGGATTAGTTAAAAGTGGGGTCCCCCAAGGGTCGGTTTTGGGGCCCCTTCTGTTCATTATCTACATAAATGATCTTGACTCAGGCATAAAGAGTAGGATCAGTAAATTTGCTGATGATATTAGTATCATCAGCAAATTTCCTGATCCTACTTTTTATGCCTGAGTCAATGGGTAGGATAATGGAGTCAGCTAGCGACAGGGAATGTCTTCAAAAGGATCTTGATCATTTGCATGAGTGGTCCATACATTGGCAGAGGAGTTTCAATGTAGGCTAGACAAATGTAAGGTATTAAGGATTGGAAATCGTAATTTAGAAGCGAAATACAAACTAAACAATATAGAATTGTAATGTGTGTCAGCTATAGAAAGTATGACATATAGCTTATAATCAAGAATTATTATTGATGGAGAGGGAGGGTGAAGAACTGCGGGATATCGCCATTTAAAGGGCCCAGGTCGCTTACTGTACAAAACAACGTGTCAGGCGCAGCAACTCCAAGAATTTCTGGTAGGGAGAATTAGATAACTCAGAGTGTGAGAAGGATCTGGGGGTGCTCGTTAGTAATGATCTGAAACCCAGAAAACAATGTATAAGGTTTAGGCACAGGGCAAATAGAGTTCTAGGATTCATATTTATTAGTGGCCCCTCCATTATTGACGATATGCCTATTAAGTAATAGCTCTCTTTCGAACACCCGCGGTCAGCCTGTTTGAAACACCCGCCACAGGGGAAAGAGTGCCAACATCATAAGTGCAACGCTCATTCTCTTATGGAATCGTCTTTATGATTGGGTACTCACTACGAAAAAACTTCGTAAACAAATAAAAAATTAAAATTAACTTAAGAATTGTTATAATGAAGCTTTCCAACTTCGTGGATGTCTTTCTGTGGATTCTATCCGAGACGCTGATCCAGGCAACGCCATTCCTCCTTCCTTCCCATGTGGCCGTCCCAACAAGGTGTGCCTAACCTGTCCTCTGCTTCATTCGACATTCGTTCACCTCTAGTGAGTCTTTTGCTCATTTGTATTTATCTGAGATGTTATAGAATAGGTTTAGATTAGCCAGGATGGTCGGCCCCTTTAGTACGTCCACAAGAAGTGTTAAAATAGGGTATTTATGTGTAGGCGCCCATTCGGTCCGCATTGGACACACGCGCCATGTGTTTTTGTTTTTGTTTCTGCGCCTTAGCTTTGCTAAAACCTAGTTATTTAGGAGGCTATATATCCGCGGAACTATGTTACTAGCTATCCATAAGATGGAGTAGCATTTTTTGCTTTTATAGCAGACGTGCTGGTTTAAGAGTTGTCCCACGTGGGTGGGGAACTTTCCAGAATTCGAGTTTGCTGTTTTCCCCTTTTGGCTTGGGGCGCCTTGCGTGCTGCTGCTGCTGTGCCTTCTTGGGAGGTAAGAGTGTATTATACGTCGAAATATCTACCTTGAGCCTCATGGCCAACCTCATTAGGGGTATTCTTAGTAGGCTAGGGGTTATTATTAATTGCTTAATTATTAATATGTTTTAGCCCTAAGATGTGACCTTCACTTTCATGTGGTGTTTATTATACATGTTTGGAAGGTGTCAGGAGACGTTCTGACTTATGCGGGTAGTTTTTTGAGGGTAGTTGCCTTGCCCGGACAAGTCAATACTCTTAAATTAGCTTGGTTTTCCCTCCGGCGATCTTTACCGGGTATTGATGCCAGAGGCTCACCTTGCAGGCGGGCAGGGAATAGATCCAAGGATCCCGGCGTGATCTGAGTACCACTAGACTCCCGGCGGAAATGCTGATTCCTAAGGGGGTGATCTCGGCCTGGCCGAGAGAACTCGCCTATACAAAGAGCCTCACGGCATGACATGACTTTGAATCCGCCCGGCGGAAAAGTCCAGTAGGGTAATTAACTATCAGGTCATGGGAGATGTTGTGTTACTTAATTTATATCCAAAAGGAATTATCTAAAGTATGGGTCAGTGATATTTAGTCACAGGTAAGCAGTTAAAACCGAGAAAGGATCTCCGAGATCTTTTCGACAACAAGTGTGAAGGAAGATTAGAGTAGCGGTGTGGCTACGTCTAATTTTCCGGCGCATTTGGGGGTGATATGATTTGTAAATGTCTCGGTTTATCCTTATGAGTAATGATTCCTGGAAATTTTCTTTCCAGATCACAACACATCTGTACGGGCACCGGACACCAGGGGGAGGGGCCGATCCCGGCGGGGGTTGTCGTTAAGTCTCCATCATGCCCTTAGTCACGTTATGCTCTACCCAACTTGTTCTAACATCCCGGTCTTTTACCATAAACTATGTGTAAAATGTGTTAAGTGCCTCGATATGTCCAGGGGAGTCTGGGTTTCAAAGAGGTGCGGAGTATGCACAGACCTGAGGAATGGATTATTAACTCAAAGAGATCAATCATGTCTAGTTGCATTACAAGAAGTTAAAAACAATTTTAATTCTTATTCAAAAGACATTGCTCATAAAGCCCTCCATTGTGATGATGAGGCACTCTGGGACCAATTAGTAATTAAATCGCCAGTTGTTAAAACTCCCCCTTCTCGGCCCTGCTCTAAAGTAAAACATAAGCCCAAAATTCTCTCTAAAGAAATAGTGAGCTGTAGTGACAATAGTGACTCAAGTAGAGCACACACCCCCCCCCAGCCGCCCTAAGAAAGCGCGATCTACATCACCGAAAGAGAACTGTTCCAGGTCCAGGACCAGATCACCGCTCAAGCAGTCCTACAAGTCATCTACAGAGACATCCAGGTCGCTCAAGAGGCGGAAGACAGACACGGCGTCGTCTAGTGACAGACAGTCAGAGGGAAAGGGTCATAAACATTCCCGCAAGGAGGCGACTTGTTCGCAGCCTCGGCAATCGCCGGGGTCGTGTCCATCGCCCTCCGCTCCTATCTCTACCATGCCTAACGTCCAATCTGGCAGTTCCGAGGTAGGGACTGAGGGAGCTGAGTCAACTCCCAGGGATGGGGCTAGTGATAGATATGTGGACCATAATGTCAATTTTGCTATCCCTAAATTAGATACTACACGTAGCCGGGCTCCTATAGCGTCTCAAAGAGTTCCTGCTGAACAGTACGGGGGTTACACAGTGAGTGAGCCACATGGCTATGATACGGGTTTACAATTAAGTCAGAGTTCTCAATTTATCCCTGATTCACAACCTAATGTAGAGCAAGGCCGCAGTGTGTGGAGACACCCTAAAACTGTGCGAACACAGCCCTTACAACAATACCCAGCGGATAATAGAGGTAGTGACAATGTTGACAATATTTCCTCTTCCATCCCTGACCTAGTATGGCCAGGTAGTGAACAGTTTACATCTGAATCCCGGCAACAACCGGAAGAGATGGAGGTTACAGAGCAAGAGCCGGAAGACGTAGAACAGTTGTCTTCAGCTCAGCCTGGGCCGGTTGAGGAAGGGTCAGAGGTAGGGTCTGAGTCATCTAAGGGTTCCCAAAAATACTTCACCAGGGAGGACCTAGATTACATTCTCCATAATATGATGCAACAATATAATGTTCTACCTTAGTCACAGGAAACTCCCACAGTTATACCGGGAGCTCCTCCGGTTGGGTCTGTTGTGCGGCCATTAGTGCCAACCAGAGCCGTTGGTGATGGGCTGGTCTATCAGAGTGAGAACTGAGCGATCTCTGCCATACCCATAGCTTACTCTGACTGTTCCTTTTACTTATATATTTTCTAGATCTCAAGTGACGGCATCTCTTCCGTGGATTGACCTCCCAATCTACCAAGATTGGAAGCCAAAGCATCACATTTTTCCTTTGCCTCTCAACTTTCTCTTCATAATTGCTGAGGGGCACAGGGCCCTGTGTGGGGCTTTGGTTTCCCGGGCGTTTCTGCACCCTCCTCAGCTCCCCGCCATGGAGTGGCTTCGGTCACCCAGGCTTTATTGTGGTCGGCAGGGAGGGTTCTGTGGGGGCACTCGGTTATAGCCTTGGCCTTGCTCGGGGCCTTGGGGCTGTTCGGCCAGGCAGCTTGGGGAACAACAACAACAACAACAACCAGAGCCGTTGTTCCATATCATTTGCCACCCTCCCTACCTAACGTAACTCAACCTACTGCTTCTACTAGTAGTGTGCAAAGTCCGGCTTTAACCACCACTAACGTGCGTGTATTTACGGACATTAATCCCCCTCCTTTAGATAAGGTACTGATAAAAAAAAGCCCTATGCCTCTGCTTTATGGTCCTGATTGCTCATGGGTGACTATCATGACACAAAATCCAGCCATGGCACAGACGACAATCGCGGGGGAGCTCCCAGTCCCTAGTGACTGGGTAATCCAGATGAATAAGAGTAGAAAATTAAGGGCAAAAGACACACAGGGTCAGATTTTGGATGTTGCTGTCAAAGCCATCCCCAATGTTTATTCATATGACTATTTCGTGTATTCCCCAACACCGGCTATTCCTCTTGCCTCCTCAGCACGACCATTTGCGGATTGGTCCAAGACTGACGGCATGAACGACATCAAAGTCTTAGCCACGCTCACACCGGAACTGGATACACTTCCGGTGAGCGACCAGTCCGACAATCCGGTCCTGCAGGTGGGACAGGCAGGTTCAGGCCCTTGGGTGGACTGGGAGATTGAGGTGCAACAGTTTGCGGATACAATAACTTCAAAATCCTCCCACCAAATACCTCAGGAGAATCATAGTTGGTTCTCATTACCTATCACAAAAGCCGGAGGAGTTCCCCCTGCTATTTTTCATTTACTTGCCGCCCCTAAATTAGCTTTATGGGACCTACAGGAGCCCTTTTCAATGCCTCCTCCGGCACATCTGGACAGAGAATTTAAGTTGAGACACAAAGCTTTCAGGCTCTTCTCCCAGTTCTTACTCAGTCGCCATATAGCCCAGTCCCTCACTAGAACAAATGATGCTATTAATGACACAGATGTTAGGAAAGCCACGGACTTATCCCGCCGGCTCCTACTACAGAACTCAATACAATCTCTGGCCGACGTCAGGATAGCCTTGTTGGAGGCTGTCCGCGCAAGTCAAGACTAAAAGGTGGGGGTGCATGGGTTGAGGTAAACATGGAAAAATAATCGCCAACCTGCATATAATTATCTTGTAAAATGCAATGTCACTGAAATAATTATTAACAATGGTATAAAGGATTTTGTGGATCGTCTATACCAGGCCTGTGACGTCATAGTGACGTCACACCAGTATGCTCATCCTGGACTGGATGGTGGACTCCTGTGACGTCACAGGCCCGGTATAGACGATCCACAAAATCCTTTATACCATTGTTAATCATTATTTCAGTGCCATTGCATTTTGCAAGATAATTATGTACAGTTTGGCGATTATCATTCCATGTTTATCTCAACCCATGCACCCCCACCTTTAAGAGTCTACATGGTGAAGAAATTACCGGAAGACATTGGTCGCCAGGTAATCCTTTCACCAGTGTTGACGCCCTCTTTACTTTGCCCCAACACTTGGAAAACAGTCTTCAATATGGTAGATACTGTCAAGCAGGGTGCTTCCCAAGCTAGGAAAGATCACTTTAAGAAACCTTATTCTAAGCCCAAGAGCAGTGCTAAACCCCAACCTAGTGGATCTAAGCCCTTTCAGAGCCATAAATCACCTCCAGCACAAGGAAGCACGCTGCCCAAGTATCAGCAGGGAAAACAATCAGGTAAATGGCACAAGCATCAACCAAAACATAAATCAGGTCAGGGATCGACTTCTGCCAAAACTAGTCAGCCGTCTAACCCTACCCCACTACCATAAAAAAACTAGTCATATCACAAACACTCTCACTCTCGGGGCCTGTCGTGGGCAAGTTGGATACGAGGGTAGTTACGCCGGACAAGCCCAGTCAACGAATTGGGTAATTTCGGGCGTGTCACCGGGCTTGGCCCCGGCTGACTTGCACACGGACAGTGGTACGCAAGGGCATAACCTGGCGGTGGCTCCAGCGACCTCGTTTACGTCAACCACTAGAAATAAATCATGTGTCTTTAGAGGTGGAGTCACTAGTCCAGGAAATGATCACCAAGCATATCATTGTCCCGGTCAATCCAACTTGCCCAGTTTACACGTCCCAACTTTTTCTCGTACCAAAGAGGGACAGTATTCAGATGAGACCGGTCATAGACCTATCTTGTTTGAATCGACACATTCACAACACATTATTCAGGATGCTCAGTGCTCACTGTAACACTTCCGCCGCAAGGTTGGATGTGCTCGTTAGACCTGACAGAGGCCTATTGGCACGTCCCGGTAAACAAAAGGTTCCAAAAATTCCTCGCTTTGAGGATAGAGCATCAGACTTATGTCTTTCAGAGAATGCCATTCAGATTGAACCTTGCACCGAGAATATTCATAAAATTAGTCTGGCAAGCCCTCATGCCAATATTGAATCAAGGAATCAAGGTATTGTGGTACTTAGACGACTGGCTAGTGGTGGCAGAATCAGAGAGTCAATGCAAAATTCATATCACTCAAATTATAAACCATGTTCAATCCCAAGGGGTTCAAGGTCAACTTGGCAAAGTCGAACCTTGTTCCCACACGGGTAATTCAGTGGATAAGGCTGGTCTGGGACACAGCATATCTTACTCTCAGTCAGAGTGTGGACAACCGCAACAGATTTTTGTTTCTCCACAGTCTGATTACCATGAGAAGGACATGGGAATCCCTGGTTGACTCTCTCAACTGGATTCAATTAACTGTGAAGTTGGGCCGGTTGAATGTAAAGAGATTAATCCTGAAAGGAAACAAAAATTTCCCACTGTTGCCGGCGGGAAAGTTATGGCGAATTCCGAAATTAATTCACAACTTATTATCGGTCTGGGCGAGAAGAGAAACATTGCACTCAATAATGACGTGAACATCTCCCCCACCTACGGTATGGATAGGCACGGATACTTCAGGGACAATAGGCTGGGGTTATCAGTCGAACCTAGGCCATCAGGGTCAAGGTCTTTGGTCCCAATCCGAGAATTTTCACATCAATGCGAAAGAACTATTAGTCCCTTTATTTTTCCTTCAGGCTCACGGCTCCACCTTGTGGGGGAAATCAGTAGCTTTTTGAATGGACAATTTGAATGCGGTATCCTGCATTCAAAAGCAAGGGTCAACGAGGTCTCGGAAGTTGCTAGAGTTGTCAGAGGAGATTTTTGTTCTGGCCGAAGAGCTTAACATTCATCTCCATGCATCATACCTCCCAGGCGTAGCGAACGTCTGGGCAGACACCCTGTCAAGAAGACAGAGCACCAAAGTGGAATGGGCTATCAAGCAAAACATCTTCAACCAGATGATTCCAGAGCCATACCGTCCACAAGTGGATTTATTCGTGTCCAAGGAAAACCACAGGCTTCCTTTTTACCTAACCCGCCGGGAAGTATCTGCGGTGGAGGGTCCAGACGCATTGATGGAGGACTGGAACAGGTGGATTTCCATCTATCTGTTTCCGCCTCCAGACGCTTCACTCATGTGTCAGTTAGTTCACAAACTACGAGGTTACCGGGGCTTAGTCTCGATGATCGCGCCTCTATGGCCGGCTCAGGTGTGGTACCACCAGTTGAAAATGTGGTGCGAGACCCCGGTGTCACTCCCGGTCTCGTACTTCCACTTGGAGACAATTGGCAACATAAAGACCTCGCTAACTTTTGCCTTTTGGACATTCAGAATGCCAAATGGTTAACCCCGTATGGAGAGAGCATCACTAATAAATTTCTCAATCAGTATACTCTTTCTACCAGGCGTCAATATTAATCGCATTGGAAGTCTTTCACGACCTGGATAGTAGAAACGGCGCAAACTGACGCATCAGTAGCTTTGATCTTCAAGTATTTGGATTACTTATTTGAACAAAAATGCCTTTCTGTAATTACACTGAAAAATCATTTGTCAGCTATCAGAACTCCCTTTTATGACTTAACAGGGCAATCTACACCGCAGGCAGAGGAGAAAGGGTTCATGAGGGCATGCTTCAAGCTTCGCCAACCACCCCGTTAGCTCATGCCTACCTGGTCACTTGACAAAGCATTGTCTTTGCTTCATTCGGACAAGTATAATCCTGCGCCGGATTTCGACTCACTGTTAAAGAAGGCTGTGTTCCTTATGGCTTTGGCCACAGGTAACAGGGTGTCTGAGCTGGCGGCGATGAGCAAAGAACCTAATTGCCTCAGGTTTGGGAGACGCAATATTAATGTACAAATTGCTCCTTCCCCCACTTTTGTCGCAAAAAATTAACATTCCGATCATGTTTTTTCTTAATTTACTGTCCCGGCGATTAAACGCGGAGACACACACCATATTTTATGCCCAGTACAATCTCTGCTAGAGTTTTTGAGAGTGTGTCACAACCTCAGCAACAGGCAGCTTTGTGAGTTAATAGTGCAGGTAAGTGCGTCACAAGAAGAAACTTGGCATCATTGCTTGTAAATGTAATCTGAGATCCCAGCGTAGGGAGAAGGGCCCACAACATCAGAAAGTGGGCAGTTTCATTAAGATTCTTTCATAATTATTCCATAGATGATATTGCGGATACACAATTGTGGTCATCCAATTATACTTTTCTGATACGCTACCTATCTGTGGCCTTAGATAAAACAAAACTTACCTGTGTGGCATTAGGGCAGTGGGTCTTATTGGTCTTGTGTGCTACTAGCTCTAAGAATGATCTTATATGTAAAAAGAAGGGGGGGGGGGGTAATGAGAGCCAAGACCCTCAGACCCTCCGCCGGAGAATGTGATAAGTATATGAGCTGTGATACTTGATAAGCCGTACTGGTTATCCAGTCCAAAAAAAAAAAAAAAAAATGAATATATATCATTAATAGTTGCACTATGAGATGTAGAAGATAAGTTGTACAAAATATGCAGTATGTACAAATTAATCTTAAGGACCAAATATATATAATCAAATTATTTGTTTGTTCCTAGAGAACTTTGACACCGAGGAAGGGTCAAAGACTTCTTATGTTTTTGGACAAGAATACAACATTCTTGGAAAATATATTTAAATTGAATCTCTATGTGATGTTCATTTACTGATGTACCTGCAAGGTTCTTTATAAGCAGACTTCTTTGAATCACGCAATCTGCTTTCTTTCCATTTTTTACCAAAACTATTGTTTGTATACAATAAATATAAGATTGTTATATGGTTCTTTTTCTCTACCTATGGTAATTTGTTAGTGGGTTAGATATTGTCACGAATGTCCCCCTCCAGTCTTGAGATATCAGGCATATCGTCAATGATGGAGGGGCCATTAATAAATTATAGGTTTGAGTCCCGGAGGGAAGAAGGAAAACCTAATATTTAGTAGTGGCCCCGAAATCATTGACGATGTACGCCCTCCCTTCCATCCCCTTCCCATTCGTTGATGTCTTGAGTTTAATCTTGATATATCATTGAAGGAAGAATGGTGTTGCTTGGTTCAGCGTCTCGTCTTGGATAGAATCCACAGAAAGACATCCACTAAGTTGGAAAGCTTTATTATAACAATTCTTAAGTTAAATTTATTTTTTTATTTTTTACGAAGTTTTTTCGTAGTGAGTACCCAATCATAAAGACGAATCCATAAGAGAATGAGCGTTGCACTTATGATGTTGGCACTCTTTCCCCTGTGGCGGGTGTTTCAAACAGGCTGACCGCGGGTGTTCGAAAGAGAGCTATTACTTAACCCTTCTTTAGCGGCCTATGCGGTTTATTTATGTGTACCGCCCAGCGGGGTGTTTTTAGCCAAAATAGGGCTGTTTACGTGATCATTTTCATGCCTAAATAAGACCCAGAACGTAAAACAAGTATCTATCCCTGAAAGGGCATAAACAGAGCTTTCGAATGACACCATAACGATCCTTGTATGATGGATAGTTTTCTTGCAATAACCGTGCAACGCGAGTGCAAAAAGCAGGTAATTCGGTACTTTCGGTACATAATTGAGTATGTAGCGAGTGAGAGAGGGAGGAGGGAGCTGAGATTTGTGTCAGTAGGTTCGCCGCGGTGGTCTGGAGCAGTCATACGCTCGCTAGTCTCCTGCCACCACTTGTCTCTCTCTCTCAGCCACATTACGTGCTGAAATTGCCACTCGACCTATGTCGAGCGCCGCCACATAGTCCAGCTTTATTTAACTCGACTTAAGTGGTGAGCCGCTTTTTAAGGGTTAATAGGCATATCGTCAATGATTTCGGGGCCACTACTAAATATTAGGTTTTCCTTCTTCCTTCCGGGACTCAAACCTATAATCTAGGAGTGTTAGCAACAGGACTGCGGAAGTTTTCTTAAAACTATACTTATCAATAGTAAGACCCCATTTAGACTATGCTGTCCAATTTTGGTGCCCTTATTACAGAATGGATATCGACCCTTTAGAGGCAGTCCAAAGAAGAATGACAAAAATTATACGTAATATTAGAAACTTATCGTATGAGGAGAGGTTGAAAGTCTTAGGCTTGCACTCACTAGAAAGACGAAGATGTAGGGGAGACATGATAAAGGACATTTAAATGGATAAAAGGTATAAATAGGGGCGACATAGATGAGGAATTATAGCTAAAGAACGGCGACATGACCTGCTCAAATGGTTTCAAGTTAGATAAGTTTAGATTTAGGAAAGATATAGAAAAGCACTAGTTTGGAAATAGAGTTGGTAACATGTGGAATGGACTGCCCAGAGCAGTGATTAGCTCAGAAACAGTTGAAATCTTTAAGCATAAGTTGGATTCCCATATGGATGATATGGGCTGGGTGTGAATGAGAGCTGCCTCGTGTGGGCCGCATGACCTTATGCAGTTTCCCGTGATCTTATGTTCTTAGGTTCTTATAAAGAGAGAAGAAAATTAAGTTGATGCAATCACATTGGTGGGGCATAATGTTTTGGCGGTAACCAGACATCTAATATAATAAACATTATATAACTTATATTTTCCCTTCAACTGATTTACATACGTATTTAACTAGCTATAGCGAGATGATGTATTGTCTACACCTCTACACTACTAAGATTTAGTATGCATATTGTATGACCAACTTGTCACTGGCTACAGTTCAGTAGGCAATGACGAAAATTACTTATATTACTAAACAAATAAAATATTTAAAAAAGGTTGATATTATTAGTCTTACTTTGCTTATTGACGAGTCAGCCGTGCTGTGGATTATTATGATATTTTGTTTTATAATTAATGAGGATATTTGCTTGTTTTTGCCATTTTCAAACATGCATTTTAGTGTGTCCCCCCCTAGGCTAACAACGCCTTCCCAGGCATCCTTCAAGCTAAGCATAATGCCCACCCAGAACACCTTCAAGCTAGATATGTACACATATTTTGAAATGCTGCGGTCGAAGGCCGATTTCTTCTAACTTTCAGACTCGCTTTCACTCGCCCAGAAAGAATTTGACACCTGAATAGGATGAAGCGTCTTATTATCGCTAAACTAATGGGGTGAAACATCTTAAAGTCTCCAAACTATATGAGTGATACAGGGGAAGCCCCCAAAGACCTCCCAAGTACCAAATAGGGTTTAAGGGAATTCTATATACAGTTGGTGTTGAAGTGGAAGGTGTACCTGAGTAGTACAAGGCTGGATTAGGGATCCAGAGTAAGAGGGTATAGTTCTACAGTGTTCTATAGTTGTATAGTGTTATAGAGTTATGCTGTGTTATAAAGTTATATACAGTAATGTGCTATATTTATACAGTGTGTTATAGTTCTACAGTGTTCTATAGTTGTATAGTGTTATAGAGTTATACTGTGTTATAAAGTTATATACAGTAATGTGCTATATTTATAGAGTGTGTTATAGTTCTACAGTGTTTATATAGTTGTATAGTGTTATAGAGTTATACTGTGTTATAAAGTTATATAATGTGCTATATTTATACAGTGTGTTATAGTTCTACAGTGTTCTATAGTTGTATAGTGTTATAGAATTATGCTGTGTTATAAAGTTATATAATGTGCTATATTTATACAGTGTGTTATAGTTCTACAGTGTTCTAGTTTGTATAGTGTTATAGAGTTATGCTGTGTTATAAAGTTATATAATGTGCTATATTTATACAGTGTGTTATAGTTCTACAGTGTTCTATAGTTGTATAGTGTTATAGAGTTATGCTGTGATATAAAGTTATATAATGTGCTATATTTATACAGTGTGTTATAGTTCTACAGTGTTCTATAGTTGTATAGTGTTATAGAGTTATACTGTGTTATAAAGTTATATAATGTGCTATATGTATAGTGTGTTATAGTTCTACAGTGTTCTATAGTTGTATAGTGTTATAGAGTTATGCTGTGTTATAAAGTTATAATGTGCTATATTTATACAGTGTGTTATAGTTCTACAGTGTTCTATAGTTGTATAGTGTTATAGAGTTATGCTGTGTTATAAAGTTATATAATGTGCTATATTTATACAGTGTGTTATAGTTCTACAGTGTTCTATAGTTGTATAGTGTTATAGAGTTATGCTGTGTTATAAAGTTATATAATGTGCTATATTTATACAGTGTGTTATAGTTCTACAGTGTTCTATAGTTGTATAGTGTTATAGAGTTATGCTGTGTTATAAAGTTATATAATGTGCTATATTTATACAGTTTGTTATAGTTCTAGTGTTCTATAGTTGTATAGTGTTATAGAGTAATACTGTGTTAAAAAGTTATATAATGTGTTATATTTATACAGTGTGTTATAGTTCTACAGTGTTCTATAGGTGTATAGTGTTATAGAGTTATACTGTGTTATAAAGTTATATAATGTGCTATATTTATACAGTGTGTTATAGTTCTACAGTGTTCTATAGTTGTATAGTGTTATAGAGTTATGCTGTGTTATAAAGTTATATAATGTGCTATATTTATACAGTGTGTTATAGTTCTACAGTGTTCTATAGTTGTATAGTGTTATAGAGTTATGCTGTGTTATAAAGTTATATAATGTGCTATATTTATACAGTGTGTTATAGTTCTACAGTGTTCTATAGTTGTATAGTGTTATAGAGTTATACTGTGTTATAAAGTTATATAATGTGCTATATTTATACAGTGTGTTATAGTTCTACAGTGTTCTATAGTTGTATAGTGTTATAGAGTTATGCTGTGTTATAAAGTTATATAATGTGCTATATTTATACAGTGTGTTATAGTTCTACAGTGTTCTATAGTTGTATAGTGTTATAGAGTTATACTGTGTTATAAAGTTATATACAGTAATGTGCTATATTTATACAGTGTGTTATAGTTCTACAGTGTTCTATAGTTGTATAGTGTTATAGAGTTATGCTGTGTTATAAAGTTATATAATGTGCTATATTTATACAGTGTGTTATAGTTCTACAGTGTTCTATAGATGTATAGTGTTATAGAGTTATGATGTGTTATAAAGTTATATAATGTGCTATATTTATACAGTGTGTTATAGTTCTAGTGTTCTATAGTTGTATAGTGTTATAGAATTATGCTGTGTTATAAAGTTATATAATGTGCTATATTTATACAGTGTGTTATAGTTCTACAGTGTTCTATAGTTGTATAGTGTTATAAAGTTATACTGTGTTATAAAGTTATATAATGTGCTATATTTATACAGTGTGTTATAGTTCTACAGTGTTCTATAGTTGTATAGTGTTATAGAGTTATACTGTGTTATAAAGTTATATAATGTGCTATATTTATACAGTGTGTTATAGTTCTATAGTGTTCTATAGTTGTATAGTGTTATAGAGTTATGCTGAGTTATAAAGTTATATAATGTGCTATATTTGAACAGTGTGTTATAGTTCTACAGTGTTCTATAGTGGTATAGTGTTATAGAGTTATACTGTGTTATAAAGTTATATACAGTAATGTGCTATATTTATACAGTGTGTTATAGTTCTACAGTGTTCTATAGTTGTATAGGTTTGTAGAGTTATGCTGTGTTATAAAGTTATATAATGTGCTATATTTATACAGTGTGTTATAGTTCTACAGTGTTCTATAGTTGTATAGTGTTATAGAGTTATACTGTGTTATAAAGTTATATAATGTGCTATATTTATACAGTGTGTTATAGTTCTACAGTGTTCTACAGTTGTATAGTGTTATAGAGTTATACTGTGTTATAAAGTTATATAATGTGCTATATTTATACAGTGTGTTTTAGTTCTACAGTGTTCTATAGTTGTATAGTGTTAGAGAGTTATGCTGTGTTATAAAGTTATATAATGTGCTATATTTATACAGTGTGTTATAGTTCTACAGTGTTCTATAGTTGTATAGTGTTATAGAGTTATACTGTGTTATAAAGTTATATACAGTAATGTGCTATATTTATACAGTGTGTTATAGTTATACAGTGTTCTATAGTTGTATAGTGTTATAGAGATATACTGTGTTATACAGTTATATAATGTGCTATATTTATAGTGTGTTATAGTTCTACAGTGTTCTATAGTTGTATAGTGTTATTAAGTTATACTGTGTTATAAAGTGATATATGGTGCTATATTTATAAAGTGTGTTATAGTTCTACAGTGTTCTATAGTTGTATAGTGTTATAGAGTTATACTGTGTTATAAAGTTATATAGAGTAATGTGCTATATTTATAGAGTGTGTTATAGTTCTACAGTGTTCTATAGTTGTATAGTGTTATAGAGTTATGCTGTGTTATAAAGTTATATAATGTGCTATATTTATACAGTGTGTTATAGTTCTACAGTGTTCTATAGTTGTATAGTGTTATAGAGTTATGCTGTGTTATAAAGTTATATAATGTGCTATATTTATACAGTGTGTTATAGTTCTACAGTGTTCTATAGTTGTATAGTGTTATAGAGTTATACTGTGTTATAAAGTTATATAATGTGCTATATTTATACAGTGTGTTATAGTTCTACAGTGTTCTATAGTTGTATAGTGTTATAGAGTTATGCTGTGTTATAAAAGTTATATAGTGTGCTATATTTATACAGTGTGTTATAGTTCTACAGTGTTCTATAGTTGTATAGTGTTATAGAGATATAATGTGTTATTAAGTTATATAATGTGCTATATTTATACAGTGTGTTATAGTTCTACAGTGTTCTATAGTTGTATAGTGTTATAGAGTTATGCTGTGTTATAAAGTTATATAATGTGCTATATTTATACAGTGTGTTATAGTTCTACAGTGTTCTATAATTGTATAGTGTTATAGAGTTATACTGTGTTATAAAGTTATATAATGTGCTATATTTATACAGTGTGTTATAGTTCTACAGTGTTCTATAGTTGTATAGTGTTATAGAGTTATACTGTGTTGTAAAGTTATATAATGTGCTATATTTATACAGTGTGTTATAGTTCTACAGTGTTCTATAGTTGTATAGTGTTATAGAGTTATACTGTGTTATAAAGTTATATAATGTGCTATATTTATACAGTGTGTTATAGTTCTACAGTGTTCTATAGTTGTATAGTGTTATAGAGTTATACTGTGTTATAAAGTTATATACAGTAATGTGCTATATTTATACAGTGTGTTATAGTTCTACAGTGTTCTATAGTTGTATAGTGTTATAGAGTTATACTGTGTTATAAAGTTATATGTGCTATATTATACAGTGTGTTATAGTTCTACAGTGTTCTATAGTTGTATAGTGTTATAGAGTTATGCTGTGTTATAAAGTTATATAATGTGCTATATTTATACAGTGTGTTATAGTTCTACAGTGTTCTATAGTTGTATAGTGTTATAGAGTTATGCTGTGTTATAAAGTTATATAATGTGCTATATTTATACAGTGTGTTATAGTTCTACAGTGTTCTATAGTTGTATAGTGTTATAGAGTTATACTGTGTTATAAAGTTATATAATGTGCTGTATTTATACAGTGTGTGTGGGCGACTCCATGGTAAGACATTTAGTTAGGGCTACCCGCACTAAACTTAGGAAGGTTGTGTGTCTGCCTGGCCATGGAGTTGGGAGGGTTTTAGAGAAGATGGACCACATCTTGGAAGATAGTTGAGATAACCCCATTATCTGTCTCAGTGCCGGGAGTAACGGTGTTGGTAAGGGTAGAAGTGAGGAACAGCTGCAGCAGTATCGGGATGTGTTAGATAAGGTTAGGATGAAGGGAGGGATCCCTGTAGTACATTGTATCCTACCCAGAAGAGGAGTTCCCAAGGAATGGACATCCAGGGCGATTGGTGTCAATTGCCGGTTGGAGAAATATTGCAAAGAAAAAGCACTACCATTCATTGATAACTGGGATAGTTTCTATGGGAGAGATGGGATGTACGCAAGGGATGGGGTTCATCTTTCACGGTTAGGGGTTTCTACATTAGCTAGTTCTTTAGATAGGGTGGTTGTGGGGTTTTGAACAGAAATATTGAGAGTGTAAATGAGAGGTTAAATGGAACAATTTTAGCATCAGGCGAAAGCGATAAGGATATTCAGTCTCATGCTAAAAATGATGACTATATTTCAAATGATAGTAGTGATGGTGCAACGGAAGATGGAAATGTCGTTAGAAATAAAGGTAAATTAGGTATAAAGAAAAGAAGTAAATTGAGAGTATTACACAAACTGTAGGAGTCTATGTAACAAAATGAACGAACTTAGAGCCCTTGTTAGCCAAGAAAATATAGACATAATAGCGCTAACTGAAACGTGGATTAATACAGAAACCAGGCATTTTTTTAGCAGAATTTGATATACCAGGATATAGTTTGTTTAAATATGACCGAACAAGTAAGAGGGGTGGCGGTATAACAGTGTTTGTCAGGAGTACAATAAAAAGCTGTATTAAATCAGGTATTAAACTAAATAACGGTAATGAAAGTGTTTGGGTAGAGGTTAACGAAGGTAGTGAGACCATAGTTATTGGAGTTATGTATAGACCGCCAAATATGAGTAGAAATGATAGAACGTCATTATGGGAGGAAATTAAAATGGCATCAAGGTTTAGCAATGTGTGCATTATGGGGGATTTTAAATTTCCAAATATAGATTGGCAGCATCAAATAGGAGACTCTGATTCTGAGGAGTTTATAGAGGTAGTACAAGATAGTTTTTTATTTCAATTCATAGATACGCCGACTAGAGGTAATAATATTATCGATTTAGTTTTCAGTAACAATGAACATATGGTAAATAATGTAGATATAGGGGACCACCTAGGAAATAGTGACCACAATTCTGTGTATTTTAATATACAATGGAAAGGTAATACCAGAGAGAATACAACATTAATACCTGACTTCAGAAAAGCCAATTATGGCGGGTTAAGAAGAGCCCTATTAGCCGACCCTATGGTCAAAAAATTAAGTCGATCCAGGTGTCCAAATGAGTGTACCCCTTCTCAGGCACCTGTCATCTTCAGTCAGGAAGAGACGTCAACCTTGGTAGATACATACGATAATTTTATCGAGTCAGTATTCAATGCCCAAATAAATACATCCCCAAAAGAAAATTTAGATCAACACAGAACCAACCCAAATGGATGAATAATAGACTATTAGATCTTCTAGGACAAAAGAGAGGAATATATAGAAAATTAGGAAAGGCGAAATTCACCTACTTGCTTACTATCAGAATCTATCAAGACAGGTAAAAACGGATATTAGGAAAGAAAAAAGAAATTATGAAATTAAGGTTGCCAATGACTCAAAAAATAATCCTAAAGCTTTTTACCAACTATATAAATCCAAGGTTAGAGATGTAATTGGTCCCCTTAAAACTTCGATAGGAGAAATGACAGAAAATTATTTAGAAATGTGCAGTACATTAAATAGTCAATTTCTTTCCGTTTTCACTAATGAAAATTTGGCACAGTTTCCAGAAGTCCGTAAGGTATATAGCGATAGTATAGAAAATAGGTTAAGTACGGTTACTATAAGTAGAAATGATGTGCTTAAGGAAATTGACACACTGAAACCTCATAAATCGCCTGGTCCTGATGAGGTATATGCTAGAGTATTAAAAGAATGTAGGGATGAGTTAAGTTACCTATTAACATTTCTATTTAACAAGTCATTAGAGACAGGTATAGTTCCAGAAGCTTGGAAGCTTGCAAACGTAGCTCCGATCTTCAAAAAAGGTGACAACTCAATAGCATCCAATTACCGTCCCATTAGTCTTACATCAATCATAGGAAAGCTACTAGAGTCAATTATTGCTAGTAAAATTAGAAACCACTTCGATACATTTAATTTAATAAATTCTTCTCAGCATGGATTCACTCAGGGACGTTATTGCCTTATTAATTGGCTTAGTTTTTTCTCTGAGGTATATGAAGCAGTAGATAATGACAAGTCATATGATATAATATATTTAGATTTCAGTAAAGCTTTCGACAGAGTCCCCCATGAGAGATTGATGAGAAAGGTTGAGACACATGGAATAGGTAGGGCGTTGTTGGGATGGATTAGGTCATGGCTAATTGGTAGGAAGCAGAGAGTCAGCATAAATGGTACGAAGTCAGAATGGGAAGCAGTCAAAAGTGGTGTCCCCCAGGGATCTGTATTAGGTCCTCTATTGTTTGTTATATACATAAATGACCTTGATTTAGGTATAACTAGTAGGATAAGTAAATTTGCAGACGATACCAAAATGGGGAGAACAATTGATTCAGATAGAGATATAGAGTGCCTCCAAAGGGATCTAGATACCTTACACGAATGGTCAGTAAATTGGCAGATGAAGTTTAACATTGACAAATGCAAGGTATTAAAGATAGGGAAGATGCATACAAATGTTAAATATAAACTAGCTAATATGGAATTAGAAAACTCGAATTGTGAGAAAGATCTAGGTGTGTTTGTTAGCAATGATTTGAAGCCTAGAAAACAGTGTATAAGCGTTCGAAACAAGGCAAACAGGATTCTCGGGTTCATCTCTAGGAGTGTGAGTAACAGAACTGCTGATGTTATCTTAAAACTTTACTTGTCATTAGTGACACCCCATATGGATTATGCTGTTCAATTTTGGTGTCCTTATTACAGAATGGACATAGATTCATTGGAGAGAGTACAAGGTAGAATGACAAAAATTATCCATAATATTAGAAATCTTCCGTATAAAGAAAGGTTGAAGAAATTAGGCTTACATTCGTTAGAGAGACGCAGAGTTAGAGGGGATATGATATAGAGGTGTTCAAGTGGGTTTGTGGGATTAACAAAGGGGACATGACAAATGTACTAAAGCTCAGTGATAGCGAAAGAACTCGTACCAATGGTTTCAAATTATATAAATTTAGTTTCAGAAAAGATATAGGCAAATATTGGTTTGGTAACAGAGTTGTAGATGGGTTGAATGGACTACCAAGTGCTATAGTGGGATCTAAAACGGTAGGGATCTTTAAGATAAAATTGGATAAGCATATGGACGAGAAGGGTTGGGTGTGAAGGGGGATCAGCCGGGTTGGGCCAATCAGCGTTCTGCAGACCCCCGTAATCCTGCGTTAATCTCTAACCGTTTTGGTAAGATGATCCTCAGAGTATTAGAGTATTGAGCCTATAATTGGGCTTTGCAATTGGGGTTGTGTGGGACAGGGATCTGCCTTGCTTAGGCCAATCGGCTTTCTGCAGACTCCCATTTTCTTATGTTCTTATGTTCTTATGTTATAGTTCTACAGTGTTCTATAGTTGTATAGTGTTATAGAGTTATACTGTGTTATAAAGTTATATAATGTGCTATATTTATACAGTCTGTTATAGTTCTACAGTGTTCTATAGTTGTATAGTGTTATAGAGTTATGCTGTGTTATAAAGTTATATAATGTGCTATATTTGAACAGTGTGTTATAGTTCTACAGTGTTCTATAGTTGTATAGTGTTATAGAGTTATACTGTGTTATAAAGTTATATACAGTAATTTGCTATATTTATAGTGTTATAGTTCTACAGTGTTCTATAGTTGTATAGTGTTATAGAGTTATGCTGTGTTATAAAGTTATATAATGTGCTATATTTATACAGTGTGTTATAGTTCTACAGTGTTCTATATTTGTATAGTGTTATAGAGTTATGCTGTGTTATAAAGTTATATAATGTGCTATATTTATACAGTGTGTTATAGTTCTACAGTGTTCTATAGTTGTATAGTGTTATAGAGTTATACTGTGTTATAAAGTTATATAATGTGCTATATTTATACAGTGTGTTATAGTTCTACAGTGTTCTATAGTTGTATAGTGTTATAGAGTTATGCTGTGTTATAAAGTTATATACAGTAATGTGCTATAATTATACAGTGTGTTATAGTTCTACAGTGTTCTATAGTTGTATAGTGTTATAGAGTTATACTGTGTTATAAAGTTATATAATGTGCTATATTTATACAGTGTGTTATAGTTCTACAGTGTTCTATAGTTGTATAGTGTTATAGAGTTATGCTGTGTTATAAAGTTATATAATGTGCTATATTTATACAGTGTGTTATAGTTCTACAGTGTTCTATAGTTGTATAGTGTTATAGAGTTATACGGTGTTATAAAGTTATATACAGTAATGTGCTATATTTATACAGTGTGTTATAGTTTTAGTGTTCTATAGTTGTATAGTGTTATAGAGTTATACTGTGTTATAAATTTATATAATGTGCTATATTTATACAGTGTGTTATAGTTCTACAGTGTTCTATAGTTGTATAGTGTTATAGAGTTATACTGTGTTATTAAGTTATATAATGTGCTATATTTATACAGTGTGTTATAGTTCTACAGTGTTCTATAGTTGTATAGTGTTATAGAGTTATACTGTGTTATAAAGTTATATAATGTGCTATATTTATACAGTGCATTATAGTTCTACAGTGTTCTATAGTTGTATAGTATTATACAACTGTGTTATACTGTGTTATAAAGTTATATAATGTGCTATACTTATACAGTGTGTTATAGTTCTACAGTGTTCTATAGTTGTATAGTGTTATAGAGTTATGCTGTGTTATAAAGTTATATAATGTGCTATATTCATACAGTGTGTTATAGTTCTACAGTGTTCTATAGTTGTATAGTATTATTGAGTTATACTGTGTTATAAATTTAAATAATGTGCTATATTTATACAGTGTGTTATAGTTCTACAGTGTTCTATAGTTGTATAGTGTTATAGAGTTATACTGTGTTATAAAGTTATATACAGTAATGTGCTATATTTATACAGTGTTCTAGTTGTATATTGTTATAGAGTTATGCTGTTATAAAGTTTTATAATGTGCTATATTTATTCAGTGTGTTATAGTTCTTCAGTGTTCTATAGTTGTATAGTATTATAGAGTTATGCTCTGTTATAAAGTTATATAATGTGCTATATTAATACAGTGTGTTATAGTTCTACAGTGTTCTATAATTGTATAGTGTTATAGAGTTATGCTGTGTTATAAAGTTATATAATGTGCTATATTTATACAGTGTGTTATAGTTCTACAGTGTTCTATAGTTGTATAGTGTTATAGAGTTATACTGTGTTATAAAGTTATATAAAGTGCTATATTTATACAGTGTGTTATAGTTCTACAGTCTTCTATAGTTGTATAGTATTATAGAGTTATACTGTGTTATAAAGTTATATAATGTGCTATATTTATAGAGTGTGTTATAGTTCTACAATGTTCTATAGTTGTATAGTGTTATAGAGTTATACTGTGTTACCAGTATAACTCTATAACACTATACAACTATAGAACACTGTAGAACTGTAACACACTGTATAAATATAGCACATTATATAACTATAACACAGCATAACTATATAACACTATTCAACTATAGAACACTGTATAAATATAGCACATTACTGTATATAACTTTATAACACAGTATAACTCTATAACACCATACAATTATAGAACACTGTAGAACTATAACACACTGTATAAATATAGCACATTATATAACTTTATAACACAGCATAACTCTATAACACTATACAACTATAGAACACTGTAGAACTATAACACACTGTATAAATATAGCACATTACTGTATATCACTTTATAATACAGTATAACTCTATAACACTATATAACTATAGAACACTGTAGAACTATAACACACTGTATAAATTTAGCACATTATATAACTTTATAACACAGTATAACTCTATAACACTATACAACTATAGAACACTAGAACTATAAGACACTGTATAAATATAGCACATTATATAACTTTATAACACAGTATAACTCTATAACACTATACAACTATAGAACACTGTAGAACTATAACACACTGTATAAATATAGCACATTATATAACTTTATAACACAGCATAACTCTATAACACTATACAACTATAGAACACTGTAGAACTATAACACACTGTATAAATATAGCACATTATATAACTTTATAACACAGCATAACTCTATAACACTATACAACTATAGAACATTGTAGAACTATAACACACTGTATAAATATAGCACATTATATAACTTTATAACACAGTATAACTCTATAACACTATACAACTATAGAACACTGTAGAACTATAACACACTGTATAAATATAGCACATTACTGTATATAACTTTAAAACACAGTATAACTCTATAACACTATACAACTATAGAACACTGTAGAACTATAACACACTGTATAAATATAGCACATTACTGTATATAACTTTATATAGTTCTACAGTGTTCTATAGTTGTATAGTGTTATAGTTATACTGTGTTATCAAGTTATATAATGTGCTATATTTATACAGTGTGTTATAGTTCTACAGTGTTCTATAGTTGTATAGTGTTATAGAGTTACGCTGTGTTATAAAGTTATATAAAGTGCTATATTTATACAGTGTTATAGTTCTACAGTGTTCTATAGTTGTATAGTGTTATAGAGTTATACTGTGTTATAAAGTTATATAATGTACTATATGTATACAGTGTGTTAAAGTTCTACAATGTTCTATAGTTGTATAGTGTTATAGAGTTATGCTGTGTTATAAAGTTATATAATGTGCTATATTTATACAGTGTATTATAGTTCTACAGTGTTCTATAGTTGTATAGTGTTATAGAGTTATACTGTATTATAAAGTTATATACAGTAATGTGCTATATTTATACAGTGCGTTATAGTTCTACAGTGTTCTATAGTTGTATAGTGTTATAGAGTTATACTGTGTTATAAAGTTATATAATGTGCTATACTTATACAGTGTGTTATAGTTCTACAGTGTTCTATAGTTGTATAGTGTTATAGAGTTATGCTGTGTTATAAAGTTATATAATGTGCTATATTCATACAGTGTGTTATAGTTCTACAGTGTTCTATAGTTGTATAGTATTTTTGAGTTATACTTCGTTATAAAGTTATAAAATGTGCTATATTTATACAGTGTGTTATAGTTCTACAGCGTTCTATAGTTGTATAGTGTTATAGAGTTATACTGTGTTATAAAGTTATATACAGTAATGTACTATATTTATACAGTGTTCTAGTTGTATATTGTTATAGAGTTATGCTGTTATAAAGTTTTATAATGTGCTATATTTATACAGTGTGTTATAGTTCTACAGTGTTCTATAGTTGTATAGTGTTATAGAGTTATGCTGTGTTATAAAGTTATATAATGTGCTATATTAATACAGTGTGTTATAGTTTTACAGTGTTCTATAATTGTATAGTGTTATAGAGTTATTCTGTGTTATAAAGTTATATAATGTGCTATATTTATACAGTGTGTTATAGTTCTACAGTGTTCTATAGTTGTATAGTGTTATAGAGTTGTACTGTGTTATAAAGTTATAATGTGCTATATTTATACAGTGTGTTATAGTTCTACAGTGTTCTATAGTTGTATAGTGTTATAGAGTTATACTGTGTTATAAAGTTATATAATGTGCTATATTTATACAGTGTGTTATAGTTCTACAATGTTCTATAGTTGTATAGTGTTATACAGTTATACTGTGTTACCAGTATAACTCTATAACACTATACAACTATATAACACTGTAGAACTATAACACACTGTAAAAATATAGCACATTAAATAACTTTATAACACAGCATAACTATATAACACTATACAACTATAGAACACTGTAGAACTATAACACACTGTATAAATATAGCACATTACTGTATATAACTTTATAACACAGTATAACTCTATAACACTATACAACTATAGAATACTGTAGAACTATAACACACTTTATAAATATAGCACATTATATAACTTTATAACACAGCATAACTCTATAACACTATACAACTATAGAACACTGTAGAACTATAACACACTGTATAAATATAGCACATTACTGTATATAACTTTATAATACAGTATAACTCTATAACACTATACAACTATAGAACACTGTAGAACTATAACACTCTATAAATATAGCACTTTATATAACTTTATAACACAGCGTAACTCTATAACACTATACAACTATAGAACACTGTAGAACTATAACACACTGTATAAATACAGCACACTATATAACTTTATAACACAGCATAACTCTATAACACTATACAACTATAGAACACTGTAGAACTATAACACACTGTATAAATATAGCACATTATATACCTTTATAACACAGTATAACTCTATAACACTATACAACTATAGAACACTGTAGAACTATAACACACTGTATAAATATAGCACATTATATAACTTTATAACACAGTATAACTCTATAACACTATACAATTATAGTACACTGTAGAACTATAACACACTGTATAAATATAGCACATTATATAACTTTATAACACAGCATAACTCTAGAACACTATACAACTATAGAACACTGTACAAAGGAGTACAAAGGAGTACAAAGGAAATCAAGCAACAACATATCTAATGACCCTTCTAGGTTGCTTGTCCTCCAAAACACTGAGGATCAAGTGTCCAAACAGTGGTTTAGAGTGGGTAAGGGAACATTGGAAAGGGAATTACTGCCCTGGAACTAATGTCCGTGGCAGGATTAGGAAGTTAGTAGGGGACAGATGGGTTAGTAACTGAGGGGGGGATAAAATAAAGTTATTCATTTACAAACGCAGTCAGTCGCGGGTTTGATGCGAGATATTTGTCTATGCGGAGTTTAAATGAATCAACTGTGATGCAGTCTATAACGTTTCGGGGAAGCCCATTCCACAAGTTGACAACTCGATTGAAGAAGAAATTCTTAGATTCGTGTGAGTTAAAAGATTTACCAATAATTTTGCATCCGTTTCCCCGTGTGTAATTAGATTGGTCGATAGTGAAGTACTTACTACAGTTCATATTGTCGATGCCTTTGATGATTTTGAATACTTGAATTAAGTCACCTCTTAATCTGCGCTGGGTTAAAGGAAATAGATTTAATTCTCTAAGACGCTCTTCGTATGGTTTCTTCTTTAGGCTAGGTATCATTTTGGTAACTCTACGTTGAACTCGTTCTAGCTTGTTTATATTTTTTTGGTAATAAGGGCACCAGGATTGAATGCAGTATTCCAGAAGAGGGCGGACTAAGGAATTGTAAAGGGTTAGGATAACTTCTTTGGATTTATGCTCAAATGACCTGCCTATAAAGCCAATTATTGTGTTTGCCTTCTTAACAACTTCTGAACATTGTTGACTCGGTTTTAGGTTACTCGATATTGTTACTCCCAGATCGGTTTCTCTGTTTACATTCTTAAGCTGAGTACCATTCATCGAATAGTTTGCTTTCTCATTTAGGTATCCGATATGTAGTACTTTACATTTATCCGCATTGAAACTCATTTGCCAAATTTGGGCCCAACATGACAATTTATCTAGATTGTGTTGCATATCGTCAACTTGTTCTTTTGAGAGTACGCTATTTGCAATTTTTGTATCGTCAGCAAATTTTGAGATTATACAGGTGAGACCCTCATCTATGTCGTTGATGTAAATTAGAAAGAGAATTGGTCCTAGTACCGATCCCTGGGGTACCCCGCTACTTACATTGGTCCATTTAGATGCCTTACCGTTTATGACTACTCTTTGCTTTCTGTCGCTGAGCCAATTTTCTATCCATTTCAACACACCGTCTTGTATTCCATGCGCTTTTAGTTTTAGCAGTAAACATTTGTGGGGAACTTTGTCAAAGACCTTTTGAAAATCAAGGTATATAATATCTACAGCTTTACTCTCATCGTAGAGGTTGAGGATATCGTGGAAGAAGTCTAAGAGGTTTGTTAAACAGGAACGTTTTTTACGAAAGCCGTGTTGAGTATCTTTAACCCTTAATTAGCGGCGAGCAACATAAGTCGAGTTAAAAAAAGCTGGACTATGTGGCGGCGCTCGACATAGGTCGAGTGGCAATTTCAGCACGTAATGTGGCTGAGAGAGAGAGACAAGTGGTGGCAGGAGACTAGCGAGCGTATGACTGCTCCAGACCACCGCGGCGAACCTACTGACACAAATCTCAGCTCCCTCCTCCCTCTCTCACTCGCTACATACTCAATTATGTACTGAAAGTACCGAATTACCTGCTTTTTGCACTCGCGTTGCACGGTTATTGCAAGAAAACTATCCATCATACAAGGATCGTTATGGTGTCATTCGAAAGCTCTGTTTATGCCCTTTCAGGGATAGGTACTAGTTTTACGTTCTGGGTCTTATTTAGGCATGAAAATGATCACGTAAACAGCCCTATTTTGGCTAAAAACACCCCGCTGTGCGGTACACATAAATAAACCGCATAGGCCGCTCGTAAGGTGTTAAGTATGTTATTTTCCTCTAAGTGATTTACGAGTCTGTCTCGTATGACCGTTTCTAGCATTTTACATACAACTGAGGTTAAGCTAATTGGACGATAGTTACTGGGTAGGGATTTGCTGCCTTTTTTTAATATCGGTGTTACGTTGGCTAGCTTCCACTGATCGGGCATAGTTCCAGACTGCAAGGATTTATTGAATAGTAATGTCAGTGGTTTGGAGAGCTCATCCTTAGCTTCTTTTAGAACTCTAGGCGAGATTGTATCAGGTCCAGGCGTTTTATTGACCTTGAGTTTATCTAAACAATTCAATACTTCTCTCTCTGTAACGGTGATATTGCTTAGAACATCTGAATTATCAATCTGAATCGGCGATGGTGTAGGGATATCACTGAGGTCTTCTGTTGTAAAAACTGATGCAAAGAAGGTATTGAGGGCATTACTCATTTGTACTTCGTCTTTGGTGTATTCTCCATTTTCATCGACTAACGGTCCAACAGTTGAAGTAACTACTTTTTCCTTTCTGATATAACTATAGAATTCTTTCGGGTTTGTTTTACTTTGATTCGCAATATGTAACTCTAAGGTCTTTTTACTTTGCTTAATTAACTTTTTGGCTTTGCGTCGTAGCTCTACAAATTTCAGCCGTTCTTCGTCATTTTGTGAGGATTTTAATCTATCATTAGCAAATTTTTTAGCAAGCAGGCAGTTTGAAATATCTTTATTCCACCATTTGGGCTTATTATTATGGCCTGGACGCCGTATTTTCGATGGTATGCAGTCTTGCACTGCTTTTAGATAATTGGCTTCGAATAACTTCCAAGATGTATTTATGTCGTTATTGTGAATTAAAAAAGCTCCAGTCAGTTTCTTTAAACATAGCTCTAAGTTTATGGAAGTTTGCTTTCTTGAAATTAGGGACTTTTTTGATGCTACTATTTGGTTCGTTACTAGTAAACTTTAAAGTGAAAGTTATCGTACGATGGTCGCTGTTACTGAATTCATCACCAACATTCAAATTCTCTATTAATTCTTCTTTTGTTGCAAGTACAATGTCAAGAACGTTATTACCACGGGTTGGCGTTCGAACAAATTGATAAAGCAAACTCTCTTGCAAGTTCGTATACAAGTCATGTCCGGAGTGAGAAGTAAGAGTATCGCCCCACTTGGTCACAGGTAAATTAAAGTCGCCAACAATTACGGTATCTTGTGAGTTACTTACATCTGCAATTTGTTCGTAAATTTCTCGGTCAGTTTATACTGATTGAGCTGGAGGTCTGTATAATAATGCTGTAGAACTATAACACACTGTATAAATATAGCATATTATATAACATTATAACACAGTATAACTCTATAACACTATACAACTATAGAACACTGTAGAACTATAACACACTATAAATATAGCACATTACTGTATATAACTTTATAACACAGTATAACTATAACACTATACAACTATAGAACACTGTAGAACTATAACACACTGTATAAATATAGCACATTATATAACTTTATAACACAGTAAACTCTATAACACTATACAACTATAGAACACTGTAGAACTATAACACACTTTATAAATATAGCACATTATATAACTTGATAACACAGTATAACTATAACACTATACAACTATAGAACACTGTAGAACTATATAAAGTTATATTCAGTAATGTGCTATATTTATACAGTGTGTTATAGTTCTACAGTGTTCTATAGTTGTAGAGTGTTATAGAGTTATGCTGTGTTATAAAGTTATATAATGTGCTATATTTATACAGTGTGTTATAGTTCTACAGTGTTCTATAGTTGTATAGTGTTATAGAGTTATGCTGTGTTATAAAGTTATATAATGTGCTATATTTATACAGTGTGTTATAGTTCTATAGTGTTCTATAGTTGTATAGTGTTATAGAGTTATACTGTGTTATAAAGTTATATAATGTGCTATATTTATAGTGTGTTATAGTTCTACAGTGTTCTATAGTTGTATAGTGTTATAGAGTTATGCTGTGTTATAAAGTTATATACAGTAATGTGCTATAATTATACAGTGTGTTATAGTTATACAGTGTTCTATAGTTGTATAGTGTTATAGAGTTATACTGTGTTATAAAGTTATTTAATGTGCTATATTTATACAGTGTGTTATAGTTCTACAGTGTTCTATAGTTGTATAGTGTTATATAGTTATACTGTGTTATAAAGTTATATACAGTAATGTGCTATATTTATACAGTGTGTTATAGTTCTACAGTGTTCTATAGTTGTATAGTATTATAGAGTTATGCTGTGTTATAAAGTTATATAATGTGCTATATATATAGTGTGTTATAGTTCTACAGTGTTCTATAGTTGTATAGTGTTATAGAGTTATGCTGTGCTATAAAGTTTTATAAAGTGCTATATTTATACAGTGTTATAGTTCTACAGTGTTCTATAGTTGTATAGTGTTATAGAGTTATGCTGTGTTATAAAGTTATAATTTATAATGTGCTATATTTATACAGTGTGTTATAGTTCTACAGTGTTCTATAGTTGTATAGTGATATAGAGTTATACTGTGTTATAAAGTTATATAATGTGGTATATTTATACAGTGTGTTATAGTTCTACAGTGTTCTATAGTTGTATAGTGTTATAGAGTTATACTGTGTTATAAAGTTATATAATATGCTATATTTATTAGTGGCCCCTCCATCATTGACGAACATGCCTATTACATAAGGCATCCTCTTCAAACACTAATTCGCCGTAGTTTGAATCTACCGCGCAGAGCATTTAAAATCTGAGGAGCCTTCATCATGAGCGCACGCGACCTCACTCATGGCTTCAGTCATTATGAATTGGGTTCTCACTACGAAAAAACTTCGTAAACAATAAAAACAAAAAGAAAATAAGAATAACTATCCAATAAGCTTTCCATCATATCGTGGATGTACTTGTGTGGATCTTTGACCAGATGCTGATTCAGGCGTCATTCTTCCTTCTCTGCTCTGCGATCAGCCGGCCTGGACGTGTATCTCCACGCTCTGCTGGTTCCGCATTTGCTGCGTCCCTAGTGAGTTTTTCTCATTTGTTTACTCCGGGATGTATCGAGTAAGGTTAGGATATGCGTAGCAGGAGTGTCTTGGGCTGGTTGCCCGCAGTGCAGTGTATTTTGGGTCGTGTGTTTGGGGCATCTATTTCGGATGTACCCTCGTGGTCCTGTTGTGGACAGGTGAATTTTTTGTTTTTTCATAGTTGAGTTAGCTTGGGATGCAGGTGGCTTTCATTACGCGATTAATTCTGCTGCCTTTTATCTTTCTGATGAGGTAGCGTTGCTTTGCTGACGTTCCCGGCGTATTTTTCTTCACTTAGTGAATTTTTTTCTGGGTCCCGAGTCGGTCTTCCATTGGTCGGAAGTTTTTTCTACAGTGGTGTGTTGGCGGTGGTTCCTGTTGTTATATTTCCAGTGTTTTTTGTTTATATCTCAACAGTTCTTGTGCCGTTTGCTTAGGCCTAGCCAGCCGCTCGTAGCTTTGCCACATGTACAAGTGTTTTT
This sequence comes from Paralithodes platypus, assembly GCA_032716605.1. Lineage (NCBI taxonomy): Eukaryota > Metazoa > Arthropoda > Malacostraca > Decapoda > Lithodidae > Paralithodes > Paralithodes platypus. The sequence continues at coordinate 6,715,982 of CM064496.1, forward strand.
TGTTTATTTTATAAATATGTCCTACTGTGTCATGTGTATCCGGGGTTAGTTGTGTATTGGCTAATTCCTCGGACTATGTGTGTTTCCTGGTTTAGTTGTGTTTTGGCTAATTCCACGGATGATATTGTGGTCCCTAGGTTAGTCGTGCTTGGCTATCTCTCGGGTCCTATGTGCGTTCAGATGGTATCTGTTCGGGGTTGGGTTACTTTCCGGCGGGGTTTTCTCGGTTTCACCATGAAAAACTCCGGCCGTGAGCCGTGTTTGGCCACGCGTGGTTTCAAATCAGGCGGGTGTCCCCGGCGAGTTGGTGTCTGTGGCTCTCCAAGACTGCGTCTCTGTGTTGGTGCCTGTTTCAGGCTCCCTATGATTCCCGGCGGACTGGTGGTACCCATCTAACATTATTCATGCGGACATATGTTATGTAGTTTTTCTACCCGGTTTTACAAACCAAAGGAAAAACCCTAGCTGTTGTTGTGGGCTTTCCTCCCCGGCGATCTTTTACAAAGAAGTGGGGATAGGAACTTATGGGGTTAACGTTTAAGACATCAGGTCTCACCCGGCGGGTGTACCTTGTTAAGGTGGGATGAACGAATTGGTAATTCAGTTTACTTAACCGGTCCATTTTAGTGATACTATAGGTATCGCCGCCCTCACTCTTACGGCGATCGAAGGGTCAATTAGGGTTAACGTAATTTTTCATAAATTAGCCACACCCGGCGGGTGCTCCTGGGAAGGGGAAATACGGAATTTACAATTCAAGCTAGTTACCCATTTAATTGAGAGTTACGGCTCTGTATCACCGCCTTCACCATACGGCGATCTATGTGACAATTCTTTAGAAGTCAGATCTCGTATCAGCCTGCCCTGTGTTAATCTGCTAGATACTTCAGGGGCCGGCGTCTTTGTGGGGGGTTGTTTTCAAAATTGAATCTTGTAACAGTCACCGCCAGACAGACTTTATAAACGCCATACTGGTCTTTTATATTATGTCAGAGGGTATTCTTAAAACTTTCTTAAAGACATGTCTAGATATTAGGATATCTTTATGAAAACCCCGCCGCATAACGAGCTGTAATCATTGTGAGATTACTCCTCGTTATCCGGCGGGTTAGGAACACTTGTATGCGATCATTTTGGGTTAACCTTATGAGCATTAATTCCTGGAAATTTTCCTTTTTTTCCAGGGCTGGGCCCCGGCGGACCAATACAGACCCTGCAGTAAGTCCCCACCAGTCTCTGTCATGGCTACCTTTGCCCCAGTTTTTGCTTTATGCATTAATCCAACCTGTGCCGGTATCCCTCTTTTTGCGCACACTCTTTGTATCAGGTGTGTTAAATGTCTAGACTGTTCAAGAGGTCTGTGGGTGATGCGCAACTGTTCCTTTTGCTCCCAACTAAGTGTCAAAGTCCTCCAAGATAATGATAAGACCGCAGCGGTCGCCTTACGAGAAGTTCGGCAACAAATGTCAGCGTATACTACGATTGTGGCTCATAAGTCACTGCAATGTGACAACGTCCCTCTTTGGGATAGGCTTCTTCTTGAGCATCCTCCCCCTAATAAACGTTCCTCTCGAGTAACTTGTCATAAGCCGGCGGAGACTGGACAGGGTTCTGTGTCGTCGCCTACCCCTGCTACTTCGAAACGTCACCGTGAGCCTACACCCCCGGCGGCAGTCTCCTCGTCTCCGGCGAGATCTAGGTCTAGGTCACCCCTTAGACACCAGCCACCCAGTCTTGCCTCTTCACCATCGAGTAAGAGGAGTAAGACAGAAAGTTCCAACAGGGGTCAAGGCGATAAATCCTCCAAATCAAAGAGTAGTTCACGGTCACACCGCAGCCATAAATCTTCAAAAAAGGATTCCCATGATAGACAGGCCTACCGACACTCACCTGTTTCTAGTGCTTCTCGTCATACCTCTATCCCAGACAGAGTTGGTGTTCGGTCTCAAGGGTCCAGTGTAGTACATGTACCTAAAGATGATTTACCCATTAACATTTTAACCCTGGAGTTGGAGGGTTCAGAGGGCTCAGTGGTTGGGAGTGTTTCAGACTCCCACGGGAGTAGAGGCCAAGGCCTAGGTGTTTGGCGATATTCTCGTCCGGGGCCTGGCCACCCACTTCCGGCTCAAACTATTCACACAGTGGCTGACGTCCATCGGGACGCGACGATCCCTTCCTCTCCTCCTAACTTATCTTGGCGACAAGATGGTACCCCAGCTTCGGCGGGGTCTTCTCAGGAGGAACAGGATGACAAAGACGAAGTTTCGATGATATCGGATATGGAAGGGCAAGAGTCAGGTTCAGGCTTCGATGCCGCACAAGATCTTAATGATTCATCAGTGAACTCATCATCAAATCAATTTGTCACTGCACAGGAAATTGATGGGCTACTTGATAATGGTTTATCTAGATTTTTTGGCCAACAGCAGGAAACTCCCACAGTGGACTTGGGGGCTCCCACGACAAGCTCTACGGTACGGCCTCTGATAACTTCTATTGCTTTGCCTCAGATCACTCACCCCCCCTCTATGTCACCATCGGTGGTTACTAAGCCTGCTACAGCGGCATTGACCACTTCGAATGTAAGGGTTATAACGGATGTCAATCCGCCCCCTCTAGACAGAGCGCCTCTCAAAAAGGTGGCTATGCCCTTGCTTTACGGACCAGACGAGTCATGGGTCCTTTTGACCCCCACTAAACCAGAGCTAGCCCAACCTACCTTGTCAGGGGAGCTCCCAGTGCCGCATGAGTAGGTCATCCAGGGCAATAAATCTAAGAAATTAAGGGCCTTGGATACTTCGGGAAATGTGCTGGATGTCAACATCAAGGCTATACCTAGTTATTATCACCAGGACTATTTTGTTTATACTGCTAAGCCTGCTTTACCCCCTGCCTCAGCTTCAAGATAGTTTTCTGACTGGTCTAAGCATGATGGGTTTAATGACATTAAGGCACTGTCAGCTCTCACTCCAGAACTCGATTTGCAAACCGTCACAGACGCGGCGGCTAATCCAGTCTTGAGGGTGGGGAAGTTGGGCCCAGGACCTTGGGTGGAATGGGAGACAGAGGCTCAAAACTTTGCTACCACATTTACTTCCAAAACTTCCCACCAGATCCCTCAGGATACTCATTCTTGGTTCTCCATGCCAGTGTGTTTTGCCAGCGGAGTCCCTTCGGCTTTGTTTGCTTTCTTAGCTACCCCTAAAATTAATCTTTGTGAGCTAAAAGACCCTTTCACTACCCCTACCTCAACTCACCTAGACCGAGAATTTAGGCTACGGGGGAAAGCTTTTCGCCTGTTCTCTCAATACATTGTGTCTCAACAGGTAGCTAAGTCTTTACTCCGGTCCACTCAGGCAATCGCAGACGCGGATGCCAGACGTTCGGTTGAATTGTCCCGGCGACTGCTTCTTCAGTCGTCAATCCAATCATTAGGTGACGTCCGCACTGCCTTGCTTGAGGCGGTACGAGCGAGACAAGATCTGAGAATATCCTTAGTCCGCAAACTGCCTGAGCGCATTGCGAATCAGGTGGTCATGTCACCAGTGCTCACTCCCTCTTTAATGTCCCCTGAAGTGTGGCGAACGGTTTTTAATATGGCTCAGGTCGTTAAACACAGTCCCACCCCTTCTAAGAAACCTGCCTTTAACTTCCCCAAACCCAGGCCAGTCGCTAAAGCTCAGCCGGGGGGATCGAAGCCCTTTCTTCCACCTAAGTCCTCCTCCACTCACGGTCAGTTCAGGCATAGACAGGGTAGGTTTTCAGGTCAGAAAGGATGAGGCTATAATAAGCCAGGTCAGGGCCCATCTTCTGCCAACGCCAGCCAGCCGGCGAAGCGTCCACCACCGCCAACTCCACCACCGTAAAAAAACTAAGGTCTCTCTCACTCCCGGTGCCAGTAGTAAGGCCGGCGGATCCGAGGGTAGTACAGCCGGCGAACCCTGGTCTGCTAACTGGGTCGTTCCGAACGTGTCATAGAGCATGGCCAATGAACACTTGGGAACGGATGGTGGCACGCAAGGGCATCACTTGGCAGTGGCTCCGGCGACCTCGCTTACGTCAGCCGACAACGGCGAATTTTGTTTCTTTAGAGGTGGAGTCACTGGTCCAGGAAATGATTGCCAAGAATGTCATCATCCCGGTCCCCCCAAATTACCTTGTATTCACGTCCAAGCTCTTTTTGGTTCCCAAACGGGACAGTGTTCAGATGAGACCGGTCGTCGACCTGTCTTATCTGAACCTTCGCATTCACAACGAGTCATTCCGAATGTTAACAGTACACGAAATCAGGCTAACACTTCTACCGGGGGGTTGGATGTGTTCCCTAGACCTGACAGATGCTTATTGGCACGTATCGGTCAACAAACTATTTCAAAGGTTTCTGGCCTTACGGATCAGGCACCAAAATTTTGATTTTCAGAGGATGCCATTCGGTTTGAACCTGGCACCTCGACTATTCACGAAATTAGTCCGGCAAGCCCTGATGCCATTGTTAAAGCAAGGAATCAGAGTTCTGTGGTACCTAGACGACTGGCTGGTGGTGGCAAAGACAGAGCAATTATGCATCAAACATGTCAACATACTTTTAACTCATGTCACGGCTCTAGGGTTCAAGGTAAATCTGGTAAAATCAAACCTTGTCCCCTCACGAGTAATTCAGTGGATAGGGCTGGTTTGGGACACAGCGGCTCTCACTCTGAGTCAGAGTGTGGACAATCGCAACAGGTTTCGCAGGAAACTGTTCAGGTTTCTTCACAGTCTGACTACGACACGGAGGGTCTGGGAGTCTCTGGTCGGCTCTCTCAACTGGATTCAACTAACTGTAATGTTGGGCCGCTTGAAAGTGAAACGGTTAATATTGGAGGGCAACAAATATTTTCCGCTCTTACCGGCGGGAAAATTATGGCCCATCCCAAAATTAATCCACACCTTACTGGCGGTCTGGGCGAAGAGGGAAACGCTGCACTCAGTAATGTCATGGACCTCTCCTCCGCCAACGGTATGGGTAGACACGGATGCGTCAGGCACGATAGGTTGGGGTTTTCAGTCAAGCCAGGGGCACCAGGGTCAGGGGCTTTGGTCCCACTTAGAAATCTCCCACATCAATGTCAAAGAATTGCTAGTCCCCTTGTATTTCCTTCAGGCTCACGGCTCTACTTTGCGGGGCAAGTCGGTGACCTTCAGAATGGACAATCTGAATGCAGTTCACTGTATTCAGAAGCAGGGGTCAACGAGATCAAGGAAGTTGCTAAATGTGTCGGAAGAGATTTTTACTCTAGCCAACAGGCTAGACATTTATCTTCACGCATCTTATCTCCCGGGCGTAGCAAACGTCTGGGCAGACGCTCTGTCCCGGAGACAGAGCACGACAGTAGAATGGGAGCTCAAGCAACCCATTTTCAACCTAATGATTGCGGAGCTCTACCATCCACAGGTGGATCTGTTTGCATCCGAGGGGACTCACAAACTCCCTCTCTACCTCACCCGCCGGACGGAAACGCTGGCAGGGGGGCCGGACGCCCTAGTGACAGACTGGAACAGATGGAGCTCCATCTATCTGTTTCCGCCACCAGACGCGTCACTAATGTGCCACGTCGTGAACAAACTACGAGATTATCGAGGCTTAGTTTCGCTAATCGTGCTCCTGTGTCCGGCGCAGTTATGGTACCAGCAATTGAAGACGTGGTGCTCGCACCCGGTGTCACTCCCGGTCGAGTATTTCCACTTAGACACGATTGGCAACCTAGCGACCTCGCTGACTTTTGCATTATGGACATTCAGGAGGCCAAGTGGCTAGCACCGTATGGTAGAGATGTGACCAATAAATTAATCAATCAATATACTCAGTCTACGAAACGACAGTATCAATCACATTGGCAAGCCTTTACTTCTTGGATCATTAGAACAGAACAGACTGTGCCCTCAGTGGCGTTAGTATTTAATTATTTGAATTATCTGTTTGAGCAGAAACGTTTATCTGTGGTAACGTTGAAAAATCACTTAACTGCGATTAGAGTGCCCTTTTTAGACCTTACAGGTCTCTCCATACTGGTGACGGAGGAAACAGGTTTTATGAGAGCATGTTTTAAACTCCGCCCACCTCCCCATCAGCTCATGCCTACTTGGTCTCTGGACAAGGCATTGTCTTTACTTCACTCTCGTCTGTACCAAAATACTGCAGATTTTGCGTTACTTTTAAAAAAGGCTGTATTCCTTTTGGCTTTGGCCACCGGGAACAGAGTGTCTGAGCTGGCGGCGATGAGCAACACACCTAATTGCCTTAGGTTTGGTAGACTTAATGAATGTATTCACATTGCACCTTCCCCGGGATTTGTAGCCAAGAATGAGCACAGTGCGCACATGTTTTCTGAGTTCACTGTGCCGGCGTTAAAAAGCGGAAAGGTGCACCATAATCTATGTCCAGTGCAAGCTCTAACCAAATATTTGAGAGTAGCTCCTCTAAACCCCCACGGTGCTTTATGGGTAGCGAGCACGGGCAAACGCTTACTGAAACGGAGGTTAGCTTCTCTTCTAGTCGAAGTCATTAAAGAAAGTAATCCCGGCGTTGTGGGTAGGGCCCACGATTTACGCAAATGGGCAGCCTCTTTACGTTTCTTGAAGAATTTTTCAGTTGAAGATATTTCGTCCACACAGTTGTGGGCGTCTAATCATACGTTTTTGACTAGATATTTGTCAGTTGCTCTAGACAAACCTTCCTTACCATGTATAGCTTTAAGGCAGAGGGTCTAGGTGGCCCTTCAGTCACTTTTGTTTACTTTCAAAAAGGAGGGGGGGGGGGGGGGTGCATTCAGTGTAACATAGGACACCCTAGACCCCGCCGGAATGTAAGAGCTGGGAGACAAATTATGGATAATGTGATATGAATATTTCTCTGTTCTATTCAGGGAGAGAAATTTTGCTAGTACATTGTTAGTACAAACAACAGTGTTGTTATAGTAGTTTTAGCTGTGAAAGCAATTTAGTTTAAACAAGTGGAGATCGTTTGTGAAACATTTCCACGAAATATTATGGGGTTTATTATGTGCACATATAAACTTATAACTTATTATTTTTGTCACCAGTCGTTGAGTGGGGTGCCTTTGTAACTACAGATCTGTTCGCGGAATCTCCAGAGTTACCCTTTTTTGTCAAGCAGGCTTCTTTGAAGCACGCACCTGCTTGAACCCCTTTTTTGTATATATATGGGCTGCGCCATGTTTAAATATATTTTCGAAGTAAGAATACTATGTGGTTGTTTGATTATCTGCTTTTCTAGAGTTATGATATGATTACGAATGTCCCCCTCCAGTCTTAGAAATCAGGCATGTTCGTCAATGATGGAGGGGCCACTAATAAATTATAGGTTTGACTCCTGTAAGGTGATAAAGAAAACCTAATATTTAGTAGTGGCCCCGTAATCATTGACGACTGGGGCCCTCCCGACCATCCCCTTCCCATTCGTTGATGTATTAAGGATTTTGGTTTACTTGATATGTCAGTGAAGGAAGAATGACGCCTGAATCAGCGTCTGGTCAAAGATCCACACAAGTATTTATTAGTGGCCCCTCCATCATTGACGAACATGCCTATTACATAAGGCATCCTCTTCAAACACTAATCCGCCGTAGTTTGAATCTACCGCGCAGAGCATTTAAAAAACTGAGGAGCCTTCATCATGAGCGCACGCGACCTCACTCATGGCTTCAGTCATTATGAATTGGGTTCTCACTACGAAAAAACTTCGTAAAAAATAAAAATAAAAAGAAAATAAGAATAACTATCTAATAAGCTTTCCATCATATCGTGGATGTACTTGTGTGGATCTTTGACCAGACGCTACTGCAGGCGTCATTCTTCCTTCTCTGCTCTGCGCTCAGCCTGCCCGGACCTGTCTCCCCACGCTCCGCGGGTTCCGCATTTGTTGCGTCCCTAGTGAGTTTTTTCTCATTTGTTTACTCCGGGATGTATCGAGTAAGGTTAGGATATGCGTAGCAGGAGTGTCCTGGGCTGGTTGCCCGCAGTGCAGTGTATTTTGGGTCGTATGTTTGGGGCATCTATTTCGGGTGTACCCTCGTGGTCCTGTTGTGGACAGGTGAATTTTTTCACAGTTAGCTAGCTTTGTGATGCAGGCGGCTTTCATTACGCGTTATTGCTTCCTTTTATCTTTCTGATGAGGTAGCGTATTTTTGCTGACGTTCCCAGCGTATTTTTCTTCACTTAGTGAAGTTTTTTCTGGGTCCCGAGTCAGTTCTTCCCTTTGCCGGAAGTGTTTGCTACAGTGGTGTGTTGGCGGTGGTTCCTGTTGTGATATAATTCAGTGCTTTTTGTTTATTTTCCGACATGTTACTGTTATCCGTCTGCCTAGGCCTAGCCAGCCTCTCGTAGCTTTATCACATATACAAGTGTTATTGATTTATTTTCTAAATATGTACTACTGTGTCATGTGTATCCTGGTTTAGTTGTGTATTGGCTAATTCCACGGACTATTTATGTGTCCTGGGTTAGTTGTGTTTTGGCTAATTCCACGGACTATGTTGGGCCCGGCGTTAGTTGTGTGTTAGCTACGCCTCGGTCCGGTGTTGCGTTCAGATGGTATCTGGACGGGGTGGGTCTTTTCCGGCGGGTTTTTCTCGGTTTCACCTTGATAACCCCGGCTGGTTGCCAAGTTTTGGCCACGCGTGGTTTAAAACAGGCTTGTTTCCCCGGCGGGTGTGTGTCTGTGGCTCCCCAGGACTGCGTCTCTGGGGTGCCTGTTTCAGGCTCCTTCTGATTCCCGGCGGGTTGGCTGTACCCATCTAACAGTGTTCATACGGACACGTGTTGTTTGTAGTTTTTTTCGGTTTTGCAAAGCCAATATAAAACTATGCTGTAGTTGTATTTCCTCCCCGGCGATCTGTTTCAAAGAAGTGGGGATGGGAACAATTGGGGTTAACTTTTAAACTTTAATTCACCCGGTGGGTGCAACCTGGAAGGGTGGGATGACCGAATTTGCAAAATTCAGTTTAGTTGACCAGTCAATTGAGGGATGCTTTGTGTATCGCCTCCTTCAACATACGGCGCTTTAGGGCACAATTGGGGTTAACGTTTTTTAAACTATTATTCACACCCGGCGGGTGTTTCTTGCACGGATGAGAATAACGAATTTACAATTCAGTTAGTTAACCAGACATTTGAGGGATACGTTTTGTATTGCCGCCTTCAACATACGGCGATCTAAAAAGATACTTCGGCAGAAGTTAGATCTCGTATATTTGTCAGGCTTCCCAGTTTTTTATCTACGAGATAATTCGGGGACCGGCGTCTTTTTTAGGGTTTTTTTTTTCCAATATTTAATATGGAAACAAACACCACCGGAAAGACTTAATCACTTATAAACGCCATGATGGTCTTTATATATTATGTCAGAGGGTATTCATAAATCTTTTGGACAAATTAAGATATTCTGAAATCTTTTACTTAGGAAACCCCACCGCGTAGCGAGCTGTGGTCGTTGAGTATTACGTCTCGTTACCCGGCGGGTTATTTAACACCTGTGTGCGAACATGAGTGGGTTAACCTTATGAGCATTAATTCCTGGAAATTTTAAATTTTCCAGAGCTGGGTTCCGGCGGGTCTATGCAGAACCTGGAGTAGTTTCCCTCCAGTCTCTGTCATGGCTACCTTTGCCCCGGTTTTTGCTGTATGCATTACGCCCTCCTGTTCAGGTATCCCTATTTTTGCGCACACCCTTTGTATAAAATGTGTTAAAATGTCTCGTTTGGTGGGGGTTACCTTTCCGGCGTTTTTCTCGTTGCTCCGAGAACACCGTTTTTGTTTACCGAGTTTTAGTCAGGATGGCTAAAATAGGTAAGTTACCCCGACGAGTTTGGTCGCTTGAGGGCTCATCAGAAACTGCGTTTTCTGTGGTCGAGCCTGGGATCAGGCTTCCTGTGTTATTCATTGCTTTATGCATTACGCCCTCCTGTTATGTCTCGTTTGGTGTGGGTTACCTTTCCGGCGTTTTTTCTCGTTGCTCCGAGAACACCGTTTTTGGTTACCGAGTTTTAGTCAGGATGGCTAAAATAGGTAAGTTACCCCGACGAGTTTGGTCGCTTGAGGGCTCATCAGAAACTGCGTTTTCTGTGGTCAAGCCTGGGATCAGGCTTCCTGTGTTATTCCCGGTGAGGGGGGCTCCACACAGTTATTTTGTTTGGTCTTTCCCTCCCGGCGACCTTTTTTACAAAGAGGTCTGGGGCAGGTATAAGTGGTTTGACATTGCATATAAAACCCGGCGGTTGTACCTTCGGGTGGTTATATTAACGAATTTGCGATTCGCGATAATTTGCCAAACAATTGATTGATACAATAGGGTATCACGGCCGTCAAGACGGCGATCTATGAGGGCTTCTGGCAGAAGCCGGATTAGAGATTAAGATAGGCTTAGACTTTTTATGGGATAAAAAGATGCCTGAATCTTACTAGTGTTTCAAGTGTAAAGGGATACTTGAAGGACTTCATCTTTAATAAAGATATGTTTCATCTTTATGAGGATTCAGAAGTTATGCTTAATTCTTTCGAACAGGTAAAAGATATGCTGAAATCCTTAATAAACAATTGGAACAATGTTGTTTGTTTGTTTAGTCTTTCTCTCCCGGCGACCTTTTTACAAAAAAGGTCTGGGGCAGGTACAATTGGTTTGACATTGCATATAAAACCCGGCGGTTATACCTTCGGGTGGTTATATTAACTGATTAGCAATTCGCGATCATTTGCCAAACAATTGATTGATACAATAGGGTATCACGGCCTTCAAGTCGGCGATCTATGAGGGCTTCTGGGAGAAGCCGGATTAGAGATTAGGATAGGCTTAGACTTTTTATGGGATAAAAGATGCCGGAATCTTACTAATGTTTCAAGTGTAAAGGATACTTGAAAGACTTCATCTTTAATAAAGATATACTTCATCTTTATGAGGATTCAAAAGATATGCTTAAAATCTTCTGGACAGGTAAATATATCCTGAAATCTTTAATATGAAACTAAAGGAAAACGAAAAGTAGTGGTGGAGTGCTACGGTTCGTTGACCGGCGGTCTTGTGACACATATTTTGTACCATTTTTTGGGTGTAACCCTATGAGCATTAATCCCCGGAAAATTCTCTTTCCAGGGCGGAGTACCGGTGTTGCACCAGGTGACCAGGTAGTTCCCGGGGGCGGGGTAGTTTTCCCCCAGTCTCTGCCATGTCGGCACTTGAACCTCTCATTGCTGTATGTTCAACGCCGTTAAGATCAGGTATCCCTATATATTATTTTCATTTGTTAATGAAATAATTTAATCACTGAATAATAATAACCATATATATTTTCTATGATTATATTAGGATAATATTATGTTTATTTATAGTAATTTATTTTAATACAATTAAATATAAATTAAATTAATTAGTATACTTTATGATTTTGCTCACCAGCTCTGCTTTCAATGTGTTAATGAGCTATGGGAGCTTTTAATTATCATAAACCTTTACAGGGCTCTCTTTAGGAGAGTATACCGAGCTCGCAAGCGAGGGACAGCCACAGCCAAGGTGTATGGCGATACTCACAGTCCTGGCAGGACAGAACACATCCCTTTGTGACTCAACTAGTGCTGACGTCCACGGGATGCCGATGTACCATCTTCTACCCCAGTTTTAACATGGCAACATGTGGAGGTCCCGGCTTCGGCGGGATCTTCCCATGATAAGCCAGACTTAACGGATGAAGAACAACGATCTCTGGTCTCAGAGATGGAGGTTGAAGAGTCCAGTCACCTTCTAGGCGACTCTCAGGGTACTGTCGAATCTCCACGGAGTTCGTCATCGGCTAGGTATGTACCGGCGGAAGAGATTGATGGACTACTATTGAGTGCACTTAATAGGTTCTTTGGCCCTACGCCGGAAACTCCTTCTGATACGGGAGATCCCGCGATGTCGACGAATGTGCGACCTCTGGCTACATCCTTTGTTTTAGCGAAAATACCTAGCCATCCGCTTGTGTCAGGCCCAATTTCCAATGTGCCAGGCACAACAGCTCTCACTACTTCCACTGTGCGAGTCATATCAGACATATCTCCCCCTCCTTTAGACAAGGCGCCAGTCAAAAAACAGGAGCTATGCCTCTTTTTACGGGCCTGATGAGTTAGGGGTAGCAATGTTACGGAAATGTTTTGGATGTTCATATTACGGACATTCCAAGTTATTATAACCATGACTTATTCTTACCACCAAATCCCTCCAGAACGCCATTCTTGGTTCTCTCTTCCGGTTTTTGGTGCCGGCGGAGTCCCCTCTGCTTGGCTGCCATTAGCACGCCTTCCCCAGCTTACCTAGACCGCGAGTTTAGGTTAAGAGGAAAAGCGTTTAAACTGTTTTCGCAATATATGGTTCCCAGCAAGTAACAAAGTCTCTGTTACGCTCTTCTCAGGCAATAGAAGCCGCGGAAGTCAGGAAAGCCATTGAACTTTCCCGGCGCTTGCTTCTCCAGACTTCCTTCCAAGTCTTTAGGAGATATTCGGACGGCCTTTTTAGAGGCAGTTCGAGCAAGGCAGGATCTGAGGATGTTCTTAGTGAAGAAACTTCTTTACCGTATTGCAAGCCAAGTAGTTCTGTCTCCAGTTCTAATTCCTTCTTTGATTTCACCAGCAGTTTGGAAGACTGTTTTCAATTTGGCACAAGCATTCAAGCAAGGTCCCCGCAAGCCCTGATGCCCTTGTTAGAACAAGGGATCAGGGTCTGGTGGTATCTGGGCGACTAACTGGTGGTGGCAGAAACAGAAAAGTTACGCATCAGTCATGTCTACGTTACGTTAAACCATCTCGTATCTCTAGGATTCAAGGTCAACTTAGTAAAAGTCAAACCCTTGTTCCCCCACGAGTATTTCAGGGGATAGGGCTGGTCGAGGACACAGCTTCTCTCACTCTGAGTCAGAGTGTGGACACTCGAAACAGATTTCGCAAAAACTGTTTATGTTTCTCCACAGTCTGAATACGACACAGAAACTTTGGGAATCTCTAGTCGGTTCTCTCAACGGGGTTCAGCTAACTGTGAAGTTGGGCCGGTTGAAAGTCTAACGTTTAATCTTGGAGGGCAACACATTTTTCCCACTATTACCGGCGGGGATAGTATGGCCTATCCCAACGTTATTACACAACTTACTAGCGGTTTGGGCGACGAGAGAAAGGTTGCACGCAGTCATGTCATGAACCTCTCCTCCGCCGTCGGTTTGGGTGGACATGGATGCGTCAGGCACGATAGGTTGGGGCTTGTAGTCAAACCTCGGGCATCAGGGTCAAAGGTTTTGGTCCCATTTAGAAATCTTCCACATCAATGTCAAAGACTTTCTAGTCCCCTTATCTGTCCTTCAGGCTCACGGCTCTGCTTTACGGGGCTAGTCGGTGGCCTTCAGAATGGACAATCTGAATGTGGTTCACTGTATTCAGAAACAAGGGTCAATAAGATCTCGGAAGTGGCTAAACGTGTCAGAAAAGATTTTTATACTAGCCAACAGGCTGAACATTCATCTTCACGTATCTTATCTCCCAGGCGTTGCAAACGTCTGGGCAGACGCTTTGTCTCAGAGACAAAGCACTTCAGTGGAATGGGCGCTCTTGCGTGTGCGGAGCATGACCATCCACAAGTGGATTTGTTTGCGTCTGAGAAGACTTGCAAACTCCCACTGTACCTCACCCGCCGGACGATAACGCCGGCGGGCGGACCTGACGCTCTGATGACGGACGAGAACAGGTTGAGTTCCTTTTATCTATTTTCCGCCGCCAGACGCGTCTCTAATGTGCCACGTAGTCAACAAACTACAGGATTAGCGAGGCGTAGTCTCGCTAATCGCGCCCCTGTGGCCGGTGCAGTTTGGTACCAGCATTTGTACACGTGGTGCCCGCACCCAGTGTCACTCCCGGTCGGGTTGTTCCACTTAGAACACAATTGGCAACCTAGAAACCTCGCGGACTTGTTCATTATGGACATTCAGGAGGCCAAGTGGCTAGCACCATATGGTAGCGACGTGACCAAGATATTCACGAATCAATATACCCAGTCTACAAAGCGACAGTTTCAATCGCATTGGCAAGCTTTTATGTCTTGGATTCTTAGAACAAACCAAACTGTGCCCTCGGTGGCGTTGGTTGTTAATTATTTAATGTATCTGTTCATGCAGAAACATTTATCTGAAATTGATTTATGAGGGCAGGTTTTAAACTCCGCCCACCTCCCCGTCAGCTCAGGCCTACATGGTCTCTGGACAAAGCATCGTAGTTATTCTCGTTCCCGTATGTACCAAAGACTGCAGATTTTACAAAAGGGCAGTATTCCTTATGGCTTTGGCTACCGGGAACAGAGTATCTGAGCTGGCGGCGATGAGCAACACACCTATTTGCCTCAGGTTTGATAGGCTTCATGAGTGTATTCACATTGCACCTTCCCCAGGATTCTTAGCCAAGAATGAGCACAGTGAACACGTGTTTTCAGAGTTCACGGTGCCGGCGTTAAAAAAGGGGAAAGGTGCACCATCTTTTTGCCCAGTGCAAGCTCTAACCAAATATTTAAGAGTGGCACCTCTAAATCACCAGGGTGCTTTATGGGTCGCAAGTCCGGGTGAACGCTTGATGGAGCGTACACTGGCTTCTCTCTGGTCAAGGACTTTAAAGAGAAGAATCCCGGCGTTGTGGGTAAGACCCACGATTTACGCAAGGGGACAGCCTCTTTACGTTTCCTTAATAATCTTTCGGTGGAAGTTATTAAGTCCACACAGTTGTGGGCCTCTAATCAGGAGTTTTTTGACGCGATGCCTTTCAGTAGCTCTGGACAAACCTTCCTTGCCATGTATAGCTTTACGGCAGAGGGTCTAGGTGGCCCTTTTAGTCACGTTTTGTTTAATTTCAAGAAAAAGGGGGGGGAGGGTGCAGTCAGTGTGACATAGGACACCCTAGACCCCTCCGGAGTATGTGTTCGGAACATACGAGCTGGGATACTGTTTGTAGGCATTGTTTTATAAAATTTCTCTGTAGTATTTATTTCAGGAAATTGTGCTAAAGGCCAATAGTAGTGTTACAACAATTCTTGTTGTAAGTAGCTTTGGCTGTGAAGCAATAGATTTTTGAGAAATCTCGGTAGTTGCAACTACGACTTTTACTTTTGAAGTAATTACTTCTCCATAAGTACACGAGTTCAGTACGTCTATGAATGTACAAGAATTCATTTATGTTTGGTTATATTTTTAGGAATATATCCACTAGTTAATGGGGTTTATATGTGCACATGTAAACTTCTAAGTTTTTAGTTTTCACCACTTACTTTAAGTGGGGTGCCTTCTTAACTAGCAGATCTGTGTACAGAGTCTCAGAGTTAACCCTTTTTCAAGCAGGCTTCTTTGAAGCACGCTCCTGCTTGTACCCCTTTTTGAAGATTTAGGCTGTATAAAGTTTATGCACCCGAATATCTCTTTTTTACAAGAGTAAGAATACTATGTGGTTGTTTGATTATCTGCTGTTCTAGAGTTATGATATGATTACGAATGTCCCCCTCCAGTCTTAGAAATCAGGCATGTTCGTCAATGATGGAGGGGCCACTAATAAATTATAGGTTTGACTCCTGTAAGGAGATAAAGAAAACCTAATATTTAGTAGTGGCCCCGTAATCATTGACGACTGGGGCCCTCCCGACCATCCCCTTCCCATTCGTTGATGTATTCAGGATTTTGGTTTACTTGATATGTCAGTGAAGGAAGAATGACGCCTGCAGTAGCGTCTGGTCAAAGATCCACACAAGTACATCCACGATATGATGGAAAGCTTATTAGATAGTTATTCTTATTTTTCTTTTTGTTTTTATTTTTTACGAAGTTTTTTCGTAGTGAGAACCCAATTCATAATGACTGAAGCCATGAGTGAGGTCGCGTGCGCTCATGATGAAGGCTCCTCAGTTTTTTAAATGCTCTGCGCGGTAGATTCAAACTACGGCGGATTAGTGTTTGAAGAGGATGCCTTATGTAATAGGCATGTTCGTCAATGATTACGGGGCCACTACTAAATATTAGGTTTTCTTTATCTCCTTACAGGAGTCAAACCTATAATATCCACGATATGATGGAAAGCTTATTGGATAGTTATTCTTATTTTGTTTTTGTTTTTATTGTTTACGAAGTTTTTTCGTAGTGAGAACCCAATTCATAATGACTGAAGCCATGAGTGAGGTCGCTTGCGCTCATGATGAAGGCTCCTCAGATTTTAAATGCTCTCCGGGGTAGATTCAAACTACGGCGAATTAGTGTTTGAAGAGGATGCCTTATGTAATAGGCATGTTCGTCAATGATTACGGGGCCACTACTAAATATTAGGTTTTCTTTATCTCCTTACAGGAGTCAAACCTATAATTTATACAGTGTGTTATAGTTCTACAGTGTTCTATAGTTGTATAGTGTTATAGAGTTATGCTGTGTTATAAAGTTATAATTTATAATGTGCTATATTTATACAGTGTGTTATAGTTCTACAGTGTTCTATAGTTGTATAGTGTTATAGAGTTATACTGTGTTATAAAGTTATATAATGTGCTATATTTATACAGTGTGTTATAGTTCTACAGTGTTCTATAGTTGTATAGTGTTATAGAGTTATGCTGTGTTATAAAGTTATATAATGTGCTATATTTATACAGTGTGTTATAGTTCTACAGTGTTCTATAGTTGTATAGTAATATAGAGTTATACTGTGTTATAAAGTTATATAATGTGCTATATTTATACAGTGTGTTATAGTTCTACAGTGTTCTATAGTTGTATAGTGTTATAGAGTAATGCTGTGTTATAAAGTTATATAATGTGCTATATATATAGTGTGTTATAGTTCTACAGTGTTCTATAGTTGTATAGTGTTATAGAGTTATACTGTGTTATAAAGTTATATAATGTGCTATATATATAGTGTGTTATAGTTCTACAGTGTTCTATAGTTGTATAGTGTTAGAGAGTTATACTGTGTTATAAAGTTAAATAATGTGCTATATTTATACAGTGTGTTATAGTTCTACAGTGTTCTATAGTTGTATAGTGTTATAGAGTTATGCTGTGTTATAAAGTTATATACAGTAATGTGCTATATTTATACAGTGTGTTATAGATCTGCAGTGTTCTATAGTTGTATAGTGTTATAGAGTTATGCTGTGTTATAAAGTTATATAATGTGCTATATTTATACAGTGTGTTATAGTTCTACAGTGTTCTATAGTTGTATAGTGTTATAGAGTTATACTGTGTTATAAAGTTATATACAGTAATGTGCTATATTTATACAGTGTGTTATAGTTCTACAGTGTTCTATAGTTGTATAGTGTTATAGAGTTATACTGTGTTATAAAGTTATATACAGTAATGTGCTATATTTATACAGTGTGTTATAGTTCTAGTGTTCTATAGTTGTATAGTGTTATTGAGTTATGATGTGTTGTAAAGTTATATAATGTGCTATATTTTTACAGTGTGTTATAGTTCTACAGTGTTCTATAGTTGTATAGTGTTATAGAGTTATACTGTGTTATAAAGTTATATAATGTGCTATATTTATACAGTGTGTTATAGTTCTACAGTGTTCTATAGTTGTATAGTGTTAGAGAGTTATACTGTGTTATAAAGTTAAATAATGTGCTATATTTATACAGTGTGTTATAGTTCTACAGTGTTCTATAGTTGTATAGTGTTATAGAGTTATGCTGTGTTATAAAGTTATATACAGTAATGTGCTATATTTATACAGTGTGTTATAGATCTGCAGTGTTCTATAGTTGTATAGTGTTATAGAGTTATGCTGTGTTATAAAGTTATATAATGTGCTATATTTATACAGTGTGTTATAGTTCTAGTGTTCTATAGTTGTATAGTGTTATTGAGTTATGATGTGTTGTAAAGTTATATAATGTGCTATATTTTTACAGTGTGTTATAGTTCTACAGTGTTCTATAGTTGTATAGTGTTATAGAGTTATACTGTGTTATAAAGTTATATAATGTGCTATATTTATACAGTGTGTTATAGTTCTACAGTGTTCTATAGTTGTATAGTGTTATAGAGTTATGGTGTGTTATAAAGTTATAAAATGTGCTATATTTATACAGTGTGTTATAGTTCTACAGTGTTCTATAGTTGTATAGTGTTATAGCGTTAAACTGTGTTATAAAGTTATATAATGTGCTATATTTATACAGTGTGTTATAGTTCTACAGTGTTCTATAGTTGTATAGTGTTATAGAGTTATACTGTATTATAAAGTTATATACAGTAATGTGCTATATTTATACAGTGTGTTATAGTTCTACAGTGTTCTATAGTTGTATAGTGTTGTAGAGTTATACTGTGTTATAAAGTTATATAATGTGCTATATTTATACTGTGTTATAGTTCTACAGTGTTCTATAGTTGTATAGTGTTATAGAGTTATGCTGTGTTATAAAGTTATATAATGTGCTATATTTATACAGTGTGTTATAGTTCTACAGCGTTCTATAGTTGTATAGTGCTATAGAGTTATACTGTGATATAAAGTTATATAATGTGCTATATTTATACAGTGTGTTATAGTTCTACAGTGTTCTATAATTGTATAGTGTTATAGAGTTATGCTGTGTTATAAAGTTATATAATGTGCTATATTTATACAGTGTTATAGTTCTACAGTGTTCTATAGTTGTATAGTGTTATAGAGTTATACTGTGTTATAAAGTTATATAATGTGCTATATTTATACAGTGTGTTATAGTTCTACAGTGTTCTATAATTGTATAGTGTTATAGAGTTATGCTGTGTTATAAAGTTATATACAGTAATGTGTTATATTTATACAGTGTGTTATAGTTCTAGTGTTCTATAGTTGTATAGTGTTATAGAGTTATACTGTGTTATAAAGTTATATAAAGTGCTATATTTATACAGTGTTATAGTTATACAGTGTTCTATAGTTGTATAGTGTTATAGAGTTATACTGTGTTATAAAGTTATATAATGTGCTATATTTATACAGTGTGTTATAGTTATACAGTGTTCTATAGTTGTATAGTGTTATAGAGTTATACTGTGTTATAAAGTTATATAGTGTGCTATATTTATACTGTGTGTTATAGTTTTATGAGTATTTTTTCTATGATTATGAAGGAGACAAAAGGCAGGCTGCCTGTAACGAGTGTCTTACCCAAAGCCAAAAGAATGACAGAGAACCAAATTCAAGGGACGTGGGGTCAACATGCCTGGACATATGAAGTTTAAAACAGTCTACGTCATAGGATGAAGGAAATATTAATTGAGGGAGAGAGTTCCAGAGTTCACTTGTTGCGTAGAAGAAAGTGAGAAAATTTGCGAATTCTTGGGTTGGAGAGCTGGACAGAACAGGAGTGGGACTGTGTTGAAAGGCAGGTACCTCACACTCTCTGCACTGAGAGAGTTCTGAAGAATACTGTTGTAATAGCGATAGAAGAGTGAAAGAGATGCAACATTGCGGCGTTTAGAAAAAAATTGTAGGGAACTAGTAAGCAGAAGTGAGTTGATGAGGCGAAAAGCTTTGAACTCTACTCTTTCGAGAAGTGGGGTATGGGTGGAAGCTCCCCACACATGCGAACAATACTTGATACATGGGCGCACTGTGCCCCTATATAGAGCAAGAAGCTGTGCGGGGGTGAAAAACCCATGGAAACGGTTGAGTACAACTAAAACCCATGGGAAGGTGTCTTAACAAGAGTGGTAATATGATCTTTCCATGAAAGGTTGGATGAAAAAGATACACCAAGAATATTGAGAGAATAATTATGAAGGCTTGATTTGTGCATTGTTGAAGAATATTTAATTGATAGTCTTGTGGAAGATTGTGATAGGTAGTTAAATGGAGAAATTGGGTCTTGGAGGCATAGAAAGTAAAACAATTTTCTCTGACAAAAACATAAATAATTAATAGACCAGAAGATAGGCGCTCTATGGCGTTGTCAAGTGACTTTTGGAGTGATTGCATGCTGGGTTGATGTGAAAAGTTAGTGGAATAGTGTAAGGTAGAGTCATCAGCATATAAGTGGATAGGACTAGAGGTACAGTTGAGGAAATAATTAATGAAAGAGGCCTGGAGACACGACAGAACCCTGAGGAACACCTGAGTTGATAGGTTGAGGAAGTGAGCGTGAGCGATGGCCGTCCGCAACTGTAGCTATGGAACGGTCTGAAAGGAAATTAGAGACAAAGGTACAGATAGAGGGATAGAAACCGAAGGAGGGTAGTTTGGAAATTAAGGAATCGAAGGCTTTTTATATGTCTAGCACAAGAAAAAAAGCCACCGAAGTGAGCAGCCCTTAACCTCTCCGCTGCGTACCCCCTATAGTATACAGCCACCCCTGTGCGTAGGTATTTAGATTGTTTCCTTCACTCAAATCGTCATCGTACCATAAATATCATTAATACTTATCCATATGCGCCTATTTTACGTTGATTATAAAGGTAATAACCTGTTACAGCAATAAAACAAGTGGAAACAGCGTTTGGATGGTCAAAATCGGCAAATTAGATCGGGAGTTACATAACTTAAGGCTGAGCCAGCCTGCCAGCCTACCACCCGTCATGACGTCTGGAGAGACACTGTCGTGTAATTGTCTCTCTTTCTCTCTTTCATTCGCTATGTAGCACATACAAGCACACCCCTCTTATGACTCGCTATTGATAGCACGAAAATATATAGACGAAATAAGGGAATAACAGGGAGAATAGGTGATAATTGAAGGGGGGAAGGAGGGGATGTGGAGGAGTGATATTTGCCATGGCCAAGGGGCAATAATTAAAAAAAAAAAAAAAAAAAAAAAAAAATCAATTGGTTTAAATATATTTTTTTTA
Organism: Paralithodes platypus; assembly: GCA_032716605.1. NCBI lineage: Eukaryota > Metazoa > Arthropoda > Malacostraca > Decapoda > Lithodidae > Paralithodes > Paralithodes platypus. The sequence goes on from CM064496.1 coordinate 6,736,864, forward strand.
GGCCTGGGATTATGTAAGGAGTTCCGCAGCGCAGCGGTAAAACTCTTATTAGTAGATCTTCACTTGCCGGGTTAAGGAAACCGTACTGGCGATATGAAAGTAGTTTATAGGAAGATAAATTATTAAGAAATTTTGAATTAAGAATACTTTAAAAAAAACTTCAGATATGCAAGAAATGAGAGCAATTGGAGGGTTGAGAGCGGTCACCCTTTTTTTGGAACAGGTTGAATGAGAGCAAACTTCCAGCAAGAAGGAAAGACTTTAGAGGAAAGACAGACTAAAGAGTGTGTCTAAGCAGGGAGTCAGCACGGAAGAACAGTTATTGAGTACAGTTGGAGGGACACCATCCAGTCTGTATGCCTTCTTAGAATTAAGGCCAGAGAGGGCAGAAAATATATCCTTAGAAGAGATTATGATGTTAGATATAAGTATTAGATATAAGTAAGTAGATATAAGTATTAGATATAAGATATAAGTATTGAGAAGTGGGTGGGGAGGACCCCATCATCTTCATCAACGCGGGGTCCAATGACATATGGAGATGCAGGACTGAGGAGTTGCTGACCAAGTACCAGGAAATGCTGGAGAGGATCAAGGAGAAGGGTGGATTTCCTGTGGTACACAGTATCCTGCCAAGAAGAGGGGTACGGAAGGAATGGTCTTCCAGGGCTATTGGTGTAAATAGCCGGCTGGAGAAGTATTGCAAGACAAAGTCAATACCATTCCTAGATAACTGGACCCACTTCTATGGTAAGGATGAACTGTATGCCCAGGATGGAGTTCATCTTTCTCGACTAGGAGTTTCGACCTTGGCCAGCTCACTGGACAAGATTGTTGCGGGGTTTCGTTAAAAAAACCTGGGTGTGTAAGTAAAATACTGTCTCCATATGGAGCAGGTACTTCATGTGACAAACCAGTGAGTAAAATAGAAATAATCAGTCAAAATAGTGCGGATATAGTGATGTGTAATAGTAGTATCGATAACACTACACATGTAACTGATAGTAAAGATGAGAATACAGATAGAGTAGAATTTCCGTCTAGAGCTAGTAGTTCAACAGGAAATAATAAGTTAGCTAAAAACAATAGAAAATGAGTTGCAAATAAAAGTAATAGGTTGAGGGTATATTATACAAATTGTAGGAGTTTATGTAACAAAATGAACGAACTTAGAGCACTCGTTAGCACAGAAAATATAGACATAATAGCGCTAACTGAAACGTGGATTAATACAGAATCTAGGCATTTTTTAGCAGAATTTGATATTCCAGGATATAGTTTGTTTAAATATGACCGAACAAGTAGGAGGAGCGGGGGTATAGCAGTGTTTGTCAGGAGTACATTCAAAAGCTGTATTAAATCAGGTATTAGACTAAATAATGATAATGAAAGTGTTTGGGTAGAGGTTAACGAAGGTAGTGAGACCATAGTTATTGGAGTTATATATAGACCGCCTAATATGAGTAGAAATGGCGGAACATCGTTATGGGAGGAAATTAAAATAGCATCAAGGTTTAGCAATGTGTGCATTATGGGGGATTTTATTTTTCCGAACATTGATTGGCAGCACCAAATAGGCGACTCCGATTCAGTAGAGTTTATTGAGGTAGTACAAGATGGTTTTTTATTTCAATTCATAGATACGCCGACTATAGGTATTAATATTCTTGATTTAGTTTTCAGTAACAATGAACAAATGATAAATAATGTAGAGATTGGTGACCACCTAGGAAATAGCAATCATAAATCTATTTATTTTAATATACAATGGACAGGGAATGCTAAAGAGAATACGACACTTATCCCAGATTTCAGAAAAGCCGATTATGGTGGGCTAAGAAGAGACTTAACCCTTAATTAGCGGCTCACCACATAAGTCGAGTTAAATAAAGCTGGACTATGTGGCGGCGCTCGACATAGGTCGAGTGGCAATTTCAGCACGTAATGTTGCTGAGAGAGAGAGACAAGTGGTGGCAGGAGAGTAGCGAGTGTATGACTGCTCCAGACCACCGCGGCGAACATACTGACACGAATCCCAGCTCCCTCCTCCCTCTCTCACTCGCTATATAAGGAATTGTATCGGGAAAGTGGCTAATTACATGCTTTTTGCACTCGCGTTGCACGGTTATTGCAAGAAAACTAGCCATCATAAAAGGATCGTTATGGTGTCATTCGAAAGCTCTGTTTATGCCCTTTCAGGGATAGGTACTTGTTTTACGTTCTGGGTCTTATTTAGGCATGAAAATGATCACGTAAACAGCCCTATTTTGGCTAAAAACACCCTGCTGGGCGGTACATATAAATAAACCGCATAGGCCGCTCGTAAGGTGTTAAGGGTGGACCCTATTGTTAAGCAATTAAGTCAGGATATGCCAGACTTAAACTTGCCACCTACATATAACCAGTTTATTGCTTCACTCCACAATGCTCAAAATAAATATATCCTTAAAAGAAGATTTAGATCGCCGCAGAACCAACCAAAATGGATGACTAATAAGCTAATAGATCTGATAGGAAAAAAGAAAGGAATATATAGAAAAATAAAGAAAGGCGAAAATCATCTACATATATACTATCAGACTCTATCAAGACAGGTCAAAAAGGAAATCAGGAAAGCAAAAAGAAATTATGAAATAAGGATAGCCAGTGACTCAAAAAATAACCCTAAAGCTTTTTACCAACTATATAAATCTAAAGTTGGAGATGTAATAGGCCCCCTAAAAACTTCAATAGGAGAAATAACAGAACATGATTTAGAAATGTGCAGTACATTAAATAGTCAGTTTCTTTCCGTTTTCACTAATGAAAATTTGGCACAGATTCCAGAAGTCAATATGGTATATAGTGATAGTATAGAAAATATGTTAAGTACAGTTAGTATAAGTAGAAATGATGTGCTTAAGGAAATTGACAGACTGAAACCTCAAAATCGCCTGGTCCTGACGAGGTATATGCTAGAGTATTAAAAGAATGCAGAGATGAGTTAAGTAGCCCATTAGCATTTTTATTTAACAAGTCTTTAGAAACAGGTTTAGTTCCAGAAGCTTGGAAGCTTGCAAATGTAGTTCCCATCTTCAAAAAAGGTGATAAATCGATAGCATCCAATTACCGTCCCATTAGTCTCACATCAATCATAGGAAAGTTGCTAGAGTCTATTATTGCTAGGAAAATTAGAAGCCACTTAGACAAATTTAACTTAATAAATTCTTCTCAGCATGGATTCACTCAGGGACGTTCTTGCCTTACTAATTTGCTTAGCTTTTTCTCAGAGGTATATGAAGCAGTAGATAGTGACAAGTCATATGATATTATTTATTTAGATTTCAGTAAAACTTTCGACAGAGTCCCTCATGAGAGATTGATGAGAAAGGTTGAGGCACATGGAATAGGAGGATCGTTGTTGGGATGGATTAGGTCATGGCTAATTGGTAGGAAACAGAGAGTCAGCATAAATGGTACCAAGTCAGAGTGGGGAGCAGTCAAAAGTGGTGTCCCCCAGGGATCGGTATTAGGTCCCCTGTTGTTTCTTATATACATAAATGACCTAGATTTAGGTATAACTAGTAGGATAAGTAAATTCGCAGACGATACTAAAATGGGGAGATCAATTGATTCAGATAGAGATATAGAGTGCCTCCAAAGGGATCTAGATACCTTACATGATTGGTCAGGAAATTGGCAGATGAAATTTAACATTGACAAATGCAAGGTATTAAAGATAGGGAAGATGCAAACAAATGTTAAATATAAAATAGCTAATTTAGAATTAGAAAATTCAGACTGCGAGAAAGAGCTAGGTGTGTTTGTTAGCAATGATTTGAAGCCTAGAAAACAGTGTATAAGCGTTCGTAATAAGGCAAACAGGATTCTCGGGTTCATCTCTAGGAGTGTGAGTAACAACTGCTGATGTTATCTTAAAACTTTACTTGTCATTAGTGAGACCCCATATGGATTATGCTGTCCAATTTTGGTGTCCTTATTACAGAATGGACATAGATTCATTGGAGAGAGTACAGCGTAGAATGACAAAAATGATCCATAATATTAGAAATCTTTCGTATAAAGAAAGGTTGAAGAAATTAGGTTTACATTCGTTAGAGAGACGCAGAGTTAGAGGGGATATGATAGAGGTGTTCAAGTGGGTTAGTGGGATTAACAAAGGGGACATGACAAATGTACTAAAGCTCAGTGATAGCGAAAGAACTTGTACCAATGGTTTCAAATTAGATAAATTTCGTTTCAGAAAAGATATAGGCAAATATTGGTTTGGTAACAGAGTTGTAGATGGGTGGAATGGACTACCAAGTGCTATAGTGGGATCTAAAAATGTAGGGAGCTTTAAGATAAAATTGGATAAGCATATGGACGAGAAGGGTTGGGTGTGAAGGGGCATCAGCCGGGTTGGGCCAATCAGCGCTCTGCAGACCCCCATAATCCTGCGTTAATCTCTAACCGTTTTGGTAAGATGATCCTCAGGGTATTAGAGTGTTGAGCCTATAATTGGGCTTTGTAATTGAACTGGGGTTGTGTAGGACAGGGATCTGCCTTGCTTAGGCCAATCGGCTTTCTGCAGACTCCCATTTTCTTATGTTCTTATGTTCTTATGTCTTAAGTGAGAGGGGGGTGGAGAAGGAAAAATAGCACCGAAATTATACAAGGTAGAGTTTTAAGTGAAAGTTTGAGCGAAAAATTCAGCTTTGTCAGAGGAGGAAGTGACGGTAGTACCGTGAGAGTGGAATAGAGGAGGGCAGATGAGGAAGTAAAATTGTTGAAGAGGTCTTTGGCTAGAAGAGCTTGGGAAGAAGTTGGAAAGTTCAGAACTTTTGTTATTGATGAACGAGTTGTTGGCTAGTCGAAGAAAGAAAGATAAAGAGCCGAAAATCTTAAATTTTAAAGCGACGGTTCCAATTTTATGCTTCTCTTTATTGTGGAGAACAGTAGAACAAGCATGAGTAAACCAGGATTGTTTTGCTTCTCTTTATTGTGGAGAACAGTAGAACAAGCATGAGTAAACCAGGATTGTTTTGCTTCTCTTTATTGTGGAGAACAGTAGAACAAGCATGAGTAAACCAGGATTGTTTTGCTTCTCTTTATTGTGGAGAACAGTAGAACAAGCATGAGTAAACCAGGATTGTTTTGCTTCTCTTTATTGTGGAGAACAGTAGAACAAGCATGAGTAAACCAAGATTGTTTTGCATAAGACTGAGAGAAAGAAAATGGAATGTATGCCTCCATGCCCGAGAGGATTATCTCGGTGATGCGCTCAGCGCTCTCCGAGGGTCCCCGGCCACGGAAGCAAAAATCATTTCATGGGAAACAAAGGAAGTACTGCTGTAGAACCTCCCAGTTGGCAGTGCCAAACTACCACAAGTGCTGCAGGCTGGGAGGATTGGATGGCCGTACTGGAGAGATAGGACAGGTAACGGAGATAAGGTTTTGATCAGAGAAGCCCAACAGAGAGAAAAGGTTTACAAAGTAAGTAGAAAGATTAGAAGTTAGAAATAAGCTAGGAATGTCGGGCCGATCTTCAAGGTGGTCAGGAATTCGAGTAGGTCTTTTAGGATAGACAAGATGTAGGCTTGTTCACCAGGTTGGTCAGTGAACATTGCAATCACCTAAGATGGAGATTTCTGCGAAAGGAAAGATGGATAGAATGTGTTCCAGTTTAGAAGTTAGATAGTCAAAGTGTTTTGCGTGGTTGTAATCCAACTCGCTTAATTATTCGTTCTATAAAGCTTCTGGTTTAGAATGCTTAGAATCAAATCCTGCCCGACAGGAACACAACTAGCACTTAATAATGGTCTTTCTGGGTTACTCAATCACACTACAAATACAATAAACACACAGGATAATTACACTTGTTTATTATTATTAACACAGTGCTACATGTAATTATTACATCCGGATCTCAACTACAGAGTGTAAGTCCAATGTTTAAATAAGGTGACTAGGAAAGAATAAACTAAATCTTACTCCTTCATGAGTAATTATGTCACTTACAAAGCATCAAACATGAAATATACAATTATAGAAGATACACACATAAGATATGATGACAATACATATACGGGTCAAGTGTATACCGAGATAAATAATAGTTAATAAATGTGGGTAGCTGAGATCATCTACTCAGGTACACACAGTAAGCGAAGCTCGAAATACAAATAGGTCGCCCGGCTAGGTCGGTCATCAAAGGTGCCACGGCGTGAGGTTAAGGTCAAACGTACTGTGGTCAAGCTAAATAAATACTTGATTTAGTGCAACGTTAATTCGGTAACACGAGATATGAAATTCGTTTTACTCTTGTTGGTAAAAATTTACAATTTAACCATAAAAGAATAATTGTGAATAATCTCTCACACGACATACGAAAAATAAATTTAATCGTAAATTAGTTAAAATCACACTAGATGGGGAATTCAGATTCATCAAATATATAGTGAAATAATTATAGCGGAATAATAGCTATAGAAGCTGTGAGTTTGAATAAATTAACAAACCACTGTAAATAAATCAGACACAGAACGAAGTAGTGACAGATAAATAGCCGGAACGAGGGCTGGTGAATTATAAAATAGGATACAGACGCAGTACAAAGTAGCGACGTATAATAACCCGAAAACAGGTTGATAAAGTATAGAATACAATTAAGACACAGAACTACGTAGTGTTTGATAATTACAATTAAGACACAGAACTACGTAGTGTTTGATAATTACAATTAAGACACAGAACTACGTAGTGTTTGATAATTACAATTAAGACACAGAACTACGTAGTGTTTGATAATTACAATTAAGACACAGAACTACGTAGTGTTTGATAATTACAATTAAGACACAGAACTACGTAGTGTTTGATAATTAGCCAAAATAAGAGCTGATGACTATAGGAATGTGCAATCGGAATTCCTAGCTTCGGTAGTGAAATAATATCATTAACCGAATATCGTAATTATTCAAATTATTCACAAGAACTAATATAGGAAAGAAATCTTGAACATAGACTAATTCAACTCAACGGAATGGGTTTTTACATTGAAAGTGGGCGAACTAATACACTAAGTGATCTCTTATGAAAAATGGACGAAGCACTGTCCTGAGTTTGAGTTTAAGGAAGGTAAATTGCTCTCGTTACACACTCCACTTCGAACTTGGACACTCGATCAATAATAACACAAGTGAATAAAATCTGTGAGCGTTCACTAAGTATTACGTAAAGTATTGGTTATGTTACGTAAGTGAACAATATATATAATGTTAACCTGGACCTAAATTGGTTATGTTACGTAAGTGAACAATATATATAATGTTAACCTGGACCTAAATTGGTTATGTTACATAAGTGAAAAATATATATAATGTTAACCTGGACCTAAATTGGTTATGTTACGTAAGTGAAAAATATATATAATGTTAACCTGGACCTAAATTGGTTATGTTACGTAAGTGAAAATTATATATAATGTTAACCTGGACCTAAATTGGTTAGATCACAAATAATACATAAATAAATCAAATGCACAAATAGAAGTTAGATTCTCATACTACGCGAACAAGTTGAGCAAGGAGAGTTCAGAAATGGCCTCTAAAACAAAGTTAAATTGAACACTCGCATATTTTATATTCTATCTATCTATTGCCTTACTCCCCTTACGAGGGTGGCCATACACAGAATGCCCCCAAGCGGACCTATTCCCTGTGAGAGGGACAACCCGAGCCAGTTTAGTGAAGGACTTACAGGATTGACCACTCAATTTAGGATCCGTCCAACTCCGAGGCCCTCTTGTGTATCTTGTTAGCACTATTTTTCTACAGTGGTGTTCGGCTAATCCATCCACTAACCTGCCTTACCCTTAGGTAAGCAGTACGGATTTGTATCAGGTTTACTCCCCTAGACAGGTTGCCAACCAAGGCTGACGAGTCCCTTCACAATAATGCCCAAAACATAGCAACATAGAAACACTTAGGGTATGGGTGGTGAAGAGAAGTGATATCCAAGAGAGGGGATCTGGACAACGTAAGACTCGTATTGCCTCCTTCGGCTGGACACCAAAGGGAACTGCCTCTCACGCACAACTAGAGAATGGTCCCTTCTAGTTCCTCTAACACACTGCTGGGTTGCCACACTCGTTGAATTTCTTATAGGGAGAATGGCTAGCCTTAGTCGGAAGTAACCCCGACACAGTACTATACCCACTAAAAGCAAATGCCAGTGGAAGGTATTTCCTTATGTTTGCCTACCGATCATACATTTCAGTCAGGCTATATTTGGATGATAATTTGAATCTAATTTACTCCATTTCGGAATAATAGAAACATGGGGTTTTCAATCTCTTAATTACTGTGCAGTTAATAATGGCCTTAAAAATACAATGGACATAGGAATATATGGGTATAGTTATGCCTTATTTCTTAAGATTATACTTGATAAAAAGACCTCCGTCTACGTATTGTGAAAAACCTGTTATCCTCCGGCAAATTACAGGGTTGAGTGAGTGAAGTGAGAGACAGTGAATTGTATGATGATACATGTTTTTCATAATATATACGTGTTGCTAGCCCCAAACGCGCGAGCAACTGTGGCTTTCAACCATCCGACACATCCCCTTTTATTTATGTACATCAAACATGTTAAAAACAAATAAAGTTTATTTTTATTCCTACCGTGGAAAGACTACAGATGCACCACTCCTGCCTGGGCCTCACACAGTGGCATGGCCCAGTCGTACTGAGCTCATGATGCTGGTGGCATTGCCCCGGATGATAGCCATCCCTAGTCTTTGCTTGAGCCAGAGGGTTTCCCGGGGTTCTCCTGAAACTTCTCTGATTCTACGGCCTATTTCATTCACCATATTAAGGGTGGTAGGGCCGAAGACTCCTGAAGTTTCGAATGCCAGAGGCTCGAACTGATGACTTCTGGCGATGGCTTTATATTTTTCTCGCTTTCTACTTTCTGCTATCCGAGCGGCTTCACCTGCTTCGTCGGCGTTTCTGGCGATGTTGGTTATGGAGAAAGTGTCAACACATGTGGCATCCCACACGAGGCACCGGCCATTCTTGTAAGGGAAAGTGGTCATCCCATCTGGCCGTTTGCCGTCTTCTCTGAGAAGTCCATGTGGTTCAAGGATTGATGCACGGTTAGCACTCTGCAGGGCTCGCTTTATGACATCATTTAGTGCAGAGTGTCTTAGCAGGCGGCCTGCGCTGTGATTACATGACAAGGCATGGTGACCTTGAGCATCCATCCCCCCACCACACTTGCAAGTGTGTGGGTGACAAACTGCCGCACCCACTCTGAGCGCGATGGCAACCCGGAGCGCTTCAGCATCCAAGTGAGTTCCAAGAGGTGGGATGGGGATGGCATGTAACCACAAGCCACTCTCCAAACGGGCTGCTGCCTGGAGGCGTGCTTTTGCAACCCGGTCTGCATTGGTTAGGAGATTTTCTTGAGTTTTCTTCGCCGAGATGGTATCCCATGCTTTCTGCTTGCTCCTGGAGGTACCCTGAGGCTCCTCCTCTGCTCCTTTACTTTGCTTCCAGGTGTTAATCGCTTCTGCTACGTCCCTATTAAGTGTCATTCCGGGTTGAGAAGAAAGGATGGACACTACAAGGTCGTTGGTCGCGATAAGGGAAGAGATAAAGGCTGGGGAGGCAATATCCGAGGCTCTCTGTATGCCCAAGCCCCCGAGGCGGACAGGAAGAGTGGCTTGTGTCCAGGTCCGATCTTGAAATTACACGTTGGTGATGCTGGTCACTGCTTCACGAATTATGTTGTCTAATTCTTGGAGGCCACCATTGTTCGAGTAAGTCATCGATGTGCGCAAAAGGTATTGGAGTTTTGGGATGGAGAAACAATTCTTGAGAAGGGCCAGAGCTGAGTGGGCATCGATCTGTATCAGGTGACTCACAAGACGTTGAAGCTCCTCCTTTTTACCTTGAAGTGCTGGTGGGATTGCTGCCAGAGTTAGTGGGGAACCTAATAGGGTTTGCTGGTGCTCCTGAAGGATCTTTATATCTGGCAATGCACCTTGAAATTGGGCCTGAGTGTGTTCTCTTTCTTCAGGTGTGTGGTTGAGGAGGACAAGTTCACATTTGGTGTCATATATCACTAGCCCAGCCTGGCTGAGGTCAGTTATGATGTTGTTTAGATCGGTTAGACCATTCTCTACAGACCCACCCAAGGTTGCATCGTCCAGGTACCATACATTCAATTCTGACCTTACTTTGTTAGCTGCTGCGTCCACCCCTATTGAGAAAAGAGCAGGACCACCTGGATCTCCCTGCTGTAACCCGGTCGCTGATGGGATTACCGTCTCGCCGAAAATCAGGATTGAAGGTTTGGAATAAGCCTGCCAAAGTAGGGGGTACAGAGTGGGGATGTGCTTTCGAGCTGCACGGAGGAAGACATCCCTGCGAATGCTGTTGAATGCATTCCGCATGTCAATCTTTAGAAGCACTCGTTTTTCTTGGGCTTGGCTGAGGTAAGTGCGGGTTGCGTGTACAGCAGCTTAACACCCCCCTGGAGTTCCAAAACCTAGTTGAACTGGTCTTAAGTGTTGACCTAGGCCATTCGAAAGTGGTTTCAAACCCACCTTTGTGGCAAGGCGGCGGACGGTGTTTCCTACTGCTATTGGGCGCACACCGCCATCTTTTTTTGCCAGTGCACAGAGTGATGCCCCCAAAAATAGGGGTGTGGCACAGTCAGGTACTTCCCCTCTTAAAACCATGTTGATAAATTTGGTGAGGGTTTCCAAGAGTGCCTCCCCAGCTGCTCCTGATCCCTGACCCAAGAGGCTTTTGAGGTGGGCGGGTCGGATACCATCTGGGCCCGCAGCTGAGCCTGCTGGGAATGAAGTCACTGCGGCAACCACCTGCTCCTTCGTGACAACTAAAGGTTGGGGTATCTGGTCATTTGGGGCTGGGGGAAGGTTTAGGTCCCCAGGTGTAGGTGGGTGCTTTTCTCGTAGGGCTTCAACAACTTCGGTGCCATGACCAGCAAAACCTTCTGAAGAGGACAACAGTCTGACGGCCCCTTTGATGTCACTATCCGCCAGCTTCGCTGCGACCCTCTTATGTAGCTGTTCAGCCTCTTCCTCTTCCTTGTCCTGTTGCTTCTGGGCCCTGTTTGGTTGCTGTTCGGGAGGGTCCACCAGCCTGTTTGGCTCCATATACTGTGCTACTTGATGTTTCACTCTGGTGGCTAGTGAAACCTGGAGATGGTCTTGTATGTTGGTTCTGGGTGGTTTTCGGAAGGCCCCATAAGAGAAACCAAGGAGCCGTGCCCATGGGAGGGGTGTCTTGAGCTGTAGGGCCTGCTTTATGATGGTTGTAAGTGCCTCCGCCACTTGGATCCTGGCTCCTTTAGGTACCCGGGCAAGGACCTGGATCCGCGCTTTCCATTTTGGTCACAAGTTGGATCAAGTCGGCGTCTGGTGTTGCCCTGGTTGACCCTGCAGTGGGCCCTGAGCATGAGGGACATTTCCAGTATGGTTGTTCTCCTGATGCCTTCTTTGTCAACTTAGCACAACTTAAATGAACAGATCTAAGACAGCCGGAACATTTTCGCGACGTCTTTCTTGCATTGGTTTTTCCGCACGTAAGACGCTTAGTATCCGCTAGGCCATAGTCCTCCAAGATTATCCGTTCCTCTGCCTCTACCAAGCCGACTTCCTGATCTTCCCGTGGTGCTTCCGTCTCTGCCATGTCTCCCTTGTTTCCGAAACCCAGAGAAATCTCTCCTGGCACATATCTAGATTATTGCTGTTGTTATTAATGTAAAATTGGTTGTATGCATAAAATTCACATATCATAGTCAACCTTTCTGATAGGCTCATACACGCAATTGGCCTGCTTCTCCTAAAGCTATGTGGTTAAATGTATAAATCCTCGGCATTGGGCACCGGTACAACTAAAAGATCTTACTAATTAAAAGAAAGCCCGCCAATTATATCCTATGATTATCCTATGATTAAACTGGCGACTCCACCCTGATGTTGAGTATTAATAAATGCTTAGGATATTAATAATGCTGTCAACATCAAGATAGGGAGAGAGCCAGAGAGTGAGCGAGAGCCAGGATCTGAGTGAGTAACCGAATCTAGGACAGCAATTATGGAAAAATGCTTAAATTGTACAAAATGTTAAGAGAGAGAGAGAGAGAGAGAGAGAGAGAGAGAGAGAGAGCAGGGGCGGGGGTGAGGGAGAAAGAAAGCGAGCTGGAGAGGGGGCTGGCCTAGTTGGGTATTGAATGATGTTAGAGAAATACTTATAAATTAGAAAGCCTGCATGGTTGCAGGATAAATATTTTTCATGTATTCATCTTTCCCCTGCTTTTCAACATTACATGCCAGGCTTTCGTTACTCTATATTTATCAGGTATTGTGGTTACAGGTGATTTTCTGTACTGTAGTGATGATTCTTTTGGTCCCATCTGTGAAAATATGACATTGGGGTTTGATGAGGAATTAGCATAAATTCTTCCTCATCATAATTCAAATCTGGTTTCTGGGGTGTGTACGCCTTTATCACGCATCCTGGATCCTGTGATTGGTCCAGGAGGGGCCCCTGTGATTGGTCCAGGAGGGGCCCCTGTGATTGGTCCAGGAGGGACCCCTGTGATTGGTCCAGGAGGGGCCCCTGTGATTGGTCCAGGAGGGGCCCCTGTGATTGGTCCAGGAGGGGCCCCTGTGATTGGTCCAGGAGGGGCCCCTGTGATTAGCCTGGAAACAGATCATGCTCAATCAGTGGCCCTGCATTTCCTGTAGGTCCCAGTAGGTGGCGTTGACATCGATACGTTGTTTGCTGATCCCATGGAGAACGTGTATCGTTTATGGGGGACTGCGTTAATTATATCTCGGTCCGGATGTGTGCCCTTTTCTTCATTCTCTTTTTCTTTCCTTTATTTGGGCTATCCTGACTCTGGTTGGTCTCTTCTCTTCTCGGTTTAGGAGTGTATCTGAGGTGGTTGCTAACGTGGCTGCTTGCAACCCCGTCATCTCACAAAGAATGTTGGATAGTCAGTAGAACTAAGGGAGAGATAAACAGTGCAGACATATTTAGCTTGAAAGTGACAAGGAAGCTTTAGCCAGAGAGTCGAGAAATTCAGAAGAATCAAAGTTGGGAACACAAGAGAAAGCAAGATTGTTGGGCACATACACGCATGATTTTTTATTTGCAGTATTTTGAAAAGGTAGTGTAGTATGAAAGATGTTTGTAGTATAGTGCGTTGAAAGAAAGAGAATGTGTTTTGGAGGGCAAACTGGTGAACGGAAAGGACAAGCAAAGAAGGCCAGGTGGTGAAACAGGAGTTCCAGTTGTCCTTAACCTCCAAATGCATTGTGTTCTATAGTTCTACAGTGTCCGATAATTCAATAGTATATTACAGTGTTCTATAGTTCTACAGTGTTCTATAGTTCTACAGTGTTCTATAGTTCTACAGTGTTCTATAGTTCTACAGTGTTCTATAGTTCTACAGTGTTCTATAGTTCTACAGTGTTCTATAGTTCTACAGTGTTCTATAGTTCTACAGTGTTCTATAGTTCTACAGTGTTCTATAGTTCTACAGTGTTCTATAGTTCTACAGTGTTCTATAGTTCTACAGTGTTCTATAGTTCTACAGTGTTCTATAGTTCTACAGTGTTCTATAGTTCTACAGTGTTCTATAGTTCTACAGTGTTCTATAGTTCTACAGTGTTCTATAGTTCTACAGTGTTCTATAGTTCTACAGTGTTCTATAGTTCTACAGTGTTCTATAGTTCTACAGTGTTCTATAGTTCTACAGTGTTCTATAGTTCTACAGTGTTCTATAGTTCTACAGTGTTCTATAGTTCTACAGTGTTCTATAGTTCTACAGTGTTCTATAGTTCTACAGTGTTCTATAGTTCTACAGTGTTCTATAGTTCTACAGTGTCCAATGACCAACATTGGACACCAAAATCGAGGAACGGGCGCACCAGTGACACCAGGGGAGTTCCTTATGGTAACCCTGTGGAACCTATCTGAAAGGAACATTTTGATCCACTTCAGGGTGTTTCCACCTATTCCCATTGCCTCCAGTTTGGTGTGAAGTCTCTGGTGGGGAACTCGGTCGAAGGACTTTTCACAGTCCAGATTGTTTATATCCACAAGTTACCACTGTCAACATCATTCACTAGGTCGTCGATGTAGCACAGCATGTTTGTGAGGGAGCTCCTGCAGCTCCTGTGATGAGAGGGCCCTGCCTGAGGTGATGAAGGTGGTGGAGGTGTTGTGGTGGGGGTGTAGGGCAGAGAACCAGATGGTGATGGTGGTGGTGATGCACGTGTTGGTGATTAGTCTTGGGGGGCATTTGCATGTGGTGGTGTGGTATACAGGCGACGTGGGTGGTGTGCATGTGGTGGTGCCCTCACAAACTCACTCTCAATTTCTTGACTTTACTCTTCCTACCACTGCGGTAGAGGAGGGTCCCTGAGTAGCCTGTAGAAGGTACAAGAGGTATTTTTTTTCAAAGGCGAGACAGTGGCTGATGGTGGCGATGGTAAGCAAGGAGGAGAAATGGCAGCATCATCTCCCTCACCCTTATCACTCTCCGCAGCTCTTATCTGCACTTGCCATGGCTGCCCTGTAGTCCAGTAAATCTAGCAATCATTTAACTGGACCTAGAACAAATTGTAATAGAAGGTTTTTTGGCTTTAACTTGTTTATTAGGTCCCTCTGATGAACATATAAAAAGTCTCCAACTTTTGGACACCGGGAAAGTGGTTAATTTGCATAAATTCAAGATGGCCGCCGTCCAAATCTTCAATTTAAAGATAACTTTTTTCTGGTTGCTCCTAGACCCTATAAATGTATTACAAACAACGTTTTTTGGCTTTAACTTGTTTATTAGGTCCCTCTGATGAACATATAAAAAGTCTCCAACTTTTGGACACCTGGAAAGTGGTTAATTTACAGCCGAAAAACCTTACAGACAGGCTGAACTGTCTCTTTCACAAGGGGTGACACAGGCACTTTGTGCTTGTATGGGTTTTTTGACCTGTTGTCCCTCTTTTTTATAAAAAAAAAAAAAAAAAACATGACGTAGTATGACGTCATTCAGAGCCAATTATGTAATTCATGATAGGAGTTCGTATTCACTTGGATCATCGGTGCTTGCATCAAAGTTGCTATTTTGACAGAGTCCTTTACATTGACCACATGCACTGGAACATTCAAGCTCATTCCGTTTGCAACTACAGCGTTGAGTGTCACAGTTGCCCTTACACTGACATCTGACCAATTTCAGTAGTGAATCAGGAGCCACTGGCGAATCCATCGTCTTCGGTTCAAGCTGTCCCTTCCGCAGACACCAGCCCCATTTCTCGGGGTCCACACAGTTCCCCATCCATTCCTGGACCTCGGAACGAGTGGTATTTGGCTGCATCGGTTGTTGGGGGAAGGCTGTGAACTTCAACGGTAGTTGAACTTTTTGCCACCTTGTTGCAAAACTTTGTCTTTCGCAGTCCGTCAAGGGTGTCATTTCCTTTTCCCCCGTACAAATAAACCAAGGCCTTTTCACCAGCTGATGATATCGCGTCTTTACTTCCACTTTGGCAACAGAATGCTTCTATACATTTCAAGAAACCGTTGTCTTCCCTCACTTTCCTCAAGGCAGCCCCTTTACCAATACCATACAGTCGTGAGGTTGTGTCACATCCACAGAGTGCATGGACAACTGGCAGGACACGACAGATGCTTTCAACCGAGAGCTTCTGCTACTGAGTTAATATGCCAACATTTCCCACCTTCCTTGCTCGACTTGAAGTACAAATCATTCATCCCTCGTTCCGCATAATGACACAACAGCACCAACAAGTCTGTGTCCTCACCTATCACATATGTCACGGTTTCCCTTGCATGCTCAATTCCCTTCTTCGCAATCATGACATCTGCATCTGCTGGCGCATTGACACAGTCAATTCCATTTGCCTTGAATATTTCACACAATAAGTCAATGAAGTTTTGCTTATTGTCCGAGTTTGACAAGAAGTTTTCCTTTTTTGACCGAAGGGGCATGGTTGGAGTGAACATCACTTCTTCTTCCTCAAATGATTCCAATGACGACTTGGGAACAACAGCAGCTATCTCATCTCCTAGCTGTGGTTTATTGGCTTCCCTGAGCCTCCCCCACTTATCGAACAGAGCAGTAGGGTAGCTAGACAACTCATACGCAAAGACCTCTTCAACACCTAAGTCCCTGTTATTAGCAAAGATGAGGAGCCTCTGGAAAAGGAGCTGTGGGTCGATTGGTACTTTTTCAGCACTGATTGTAACCTTTGCACCCAACGACTCAACTTGATCTTTCTTCCTAAATGAAAAGTCAAAAGCATTGCTACCTTCCATCTTCTGCACAATGTTCATACCAACCTCATACAGTAAATGAGGATTGGCCGAGGCTGGTCCTGTCACACCGTTGGCAATATTCCTGAGTTCATTTGATTCTTGAAATGGATCATAATCCTTGAAGAATGCGAGAACCTTCTCTGTGTCCTTCCTATCTCGTTCACGCCTTGCTTCAGTCATTTCTTTGTGCTGCTCAGAGGTGTGGAAATGCTTCCCTGTCAGTTCTTGCATAACTTCACTCACCTCAGCGCAGGCTGGCATAGCAAGTAACCAGCGCAGGCGTTGCGTTTCCTCCATGCCCCTACCACGTGTCAATCCACCATTCGTTTTCAAAGAGCGCATCAAAACCTGCTCTATAACCAAGTCGCTTGGCAGTCCTGCCCACAGCCGATCACTTCGGCGGATCACAAATAGACCGGAGTTCAATTGACAGAACATGTCTGGGTTGAGCTGCTCAAGTTCAATCATGTCTTGAATGTACACATGGGCTGACTTGGCATAATTGTTATGACCACACGCTGCAAAGTACGGCAACATCTCCTGGAGTGTTCCGAGGTACAGTAGGAAATTGCCCATTCTCAGTGCCCTCAGGAAGCGACGCAGCAGGTCAATCATGTCCATGTATTGAATCCATAGCTTTCCCATCTTATGCTCTGCTAAGGAGCTCTTCTCAGCTTTAAGTTTTTCAGAAATTCTGTTGAAAACGTCTTTACTGCAGACTTCATCCGGTGAAACGTCTTCACGCAACAGCTTATCCAAATGATCTGCAGCCTCCTGGAAGTCCTTGCATGAAACAAGAAACAAGATGATGGGATTAGTATAGGCCTAGGCAAAATGTAATAGACAATAATGTGCAGTAAAGGTAGGGCTTGACCTAGAACAAATTGCAATAGAAGGTTTTTGGCTGTAAGGTTTTTTGGCTGTAAATTAACCACTTTCCAGGTGTCCAAAAGTTGGAGACTTTTTATATGTTCATCAGAGGGACCTAATAAACAAGTTAAAGCCAAAAAACGTTGTTTGTAATATATTTATAGGGTCTAGGAGCAACCAGAAAAAAGTTATCTGTAAATTGAAGCTTTGGACGGCGGCCATCTTGAATTTATGCAAATTAACCACTTTCCCGGTGTCCAAAAGTTGCAGACTTTTTATATGTTCATCAGAGGGACCTAATAAACAAGTTAAAGCCAAAAAACGTTGTTTGTAATACATTTATAGGGTCTAGGAGCAACCAGAAAAAAGTTATCTGTAAATTGAAGCTTTGGACGGCGGCCATCTTGAATTTATGCAAATTAACCACTTTCCCGGTGTCCAAAAGTTGGAGACTTTTTATATGTTCATCAGAGGGACCTAATAAACAAGTTAAAGCCAAAAAACCTTCTATTACAATTTGTTCTAAGTCCAGCCCTACTTTGACTGGTCTACTGGAACACATATGGAACCCATGGGGTCATCCTCATCTCCC
This sequence comes from Paralithodes platypus, assembly GCA_032716605.1. Taxonomy (NCBI): domain Eukaryota; kingdom Metazoa; phylum Arthropoda; class Malacostraca; order Decapoda; family Lithodidae; genus Paralithodes; species Paralithodes platypus. The sequence goes on from CM064496.1 coordinate 6,754,687, forward strand.
ACTTCTTCGTCTGATTCATCATCAGAGGGCGATAAAGGGCGTCCTACATCAGGTGAAGAAGGTGAATGGACGGTAACACATGCACGTGCCGCACACCACCCTGGCGAGACAAAGGGACAATCGGCTCTTCAATGTCCTCTATCTCCTCCCTGGTTTGCAAATATTCATCCCCTGATGACTCAGAGGCACTGTCTTGGTATTCATCAGAGTATAGTATCATGGCCATAGCTTGGGAAACACTATTAATATGGCTTGAAAGCTGCAATTGTGATGGTGCGCAGTTAGACATCGTGTTTACACTCAAAACATTTTGTGAACTGAGGAGAGACGTGTGCAGCCCGCCAACGCTGTGTGGGGCGGCCTAGGCGGTTGCCAGCTTGTGTTTACTTGTCCAACACAATAAGGTATCAGATGAAAAGATTTGAATCCCGTACGAACCTTGTAAGGGGGTTAAATACGGGCGAGAAGAGCTGACGTCCAATGGATGTCCCTGGGGCTGAGCATTACAAACATAGCCGACGTCCAATGGACATAGCTGGGGCTGGATGGGTTATACACTGTATATATATATATATATATATATATATATATATATATATATATATATATATATATATATATATATATATATATATATATATATATATATATATATATATATTCTCAGGGCTTAAGGTGCACACTGCCCTGCTCCTATTCTGAATAATAAGTAGAACAGAAATACTCATGTAACTTACTAGCTACGAGAACTCGAAACCAACACCGGGATTAGCAATGCTGGGTTGGATAATCAAAACAGTTAAATACATAGGCTACCAGCAGACATCAAAGAAACAAGAGTGCAGGTGTACTTCGAGCATAACAGGCTATGCGCGCCCTCGACAGTACTAAACCATGTGCAAACCAGCCAACGGTAATCCACTCTCAACCCAAGAGAGTTGCACATAATAATATTGCATACATATAATGAACTAACATTACAAGGCAGTGCCCTAATATGACTACTAACCTCGGGGTGATATTAGTGGAGGCAGGATGCCCTGACCACCTCTAATGTAATATCACACCAGTATATCCTGCTTCAACCTGGGCCCCCCCAGTGAGTTACCGCCCAAACAATGAACTCTTAGAGTCCACCTCCCACACTCACTTAACTATGGGGGGGGGGGGTCCAGACTGAAGGTGGATTCCTAATTAATATAAACACTCCCCTGCCTCAGTTTGAAACCCGAGATAGGGAACAAACAATGGCTGGGGCAGAACCGTCAAGGCTGCGGCCGGGACATAAGCACAAACACTGGGAAAACAAGTAGGGGTATGGATGTGTGTGTGTGGACTGTCTCTGGGGTTAACAGTGCTTATTAGTAAGGACCCCGGCAAGCCTCCCAGCTCTTCCCTACCACAGATTCCGACGTAAGCCACCGGAGGTACAGAACATATGAAACAAAGGGAAATATAATAAATGCTGATCAGAGGAAAAGAATAATTAAAGAATGAACGAATGTCTAGGATTCTCTGTTAATTACGTTACGTTATAATTATGCAAGCAAGGAAAAATGGATGTCTAGGATTCTCTGTTAATTACGTTACGTTACTATTATGCAAGCAAGGAAAAAATAAACAGGGGCAGACTGGTGTACCACTAGAGAGGGCTACCACCACCTATACTGTCTGGCCGCCCACGAGAGAATGGTGAGGCCTGGCCCTGGCGTAGCTAGGGGGAGCCAAGCTCAAACTAAGGGGGTTACAATATCTCACCACACGATATGATAAGACTAAGACACTTCACAAGAATAACTTGTACTAAAGTAATCCTGTGTTAACAAATTAACTAAAACAGTGTGGCAGATAAAATAATGTACATCTTGATATTGTAACACAACTGAACTTGCAATGGTCACACAATTAATTAAACTCATGTTGCTTAGCAACACTACCTCCACCTCCCCCCCCCCCACGAGAGAGCAACATTCCGTCCTCCCCTTCCTCGCTTGACCAGCCACGCCTAGCAGCAAAATACAGCGCTGCCACTGACTAACAACTGGTTAGACAAAACTAGTAACACTCTATTGGCTCATTCTACACAAATGTTTATTGAGACAAAAATGCTTAGAGGCACGGCAAAACTAGTCATGCCCAATTGGAAGGGTATCGGAGAGAAACTCACAATGCCAGGTCTTTCTAATAGACTTGGCACAGCTGCTCTCAGGAAGTCTGGCACCACTAAAGTCTATCTACTCCTAAAAGACCCTAAAAGACCCTGGTCATTGTGACAATATATATATATATATATATATATATATATATATATATATACTGTATATTTATATACCGGTGTATATATATATGTATATATATATATATATATATATATATATATATACCGGGTATATATATATATATATATATATATATATATATAGCTCTCAAGGCTAGTGGTTCTATGTGTATGAAGGAGATAAAAGACAGGTTGCCTGTAATGGGTGTCTCCCCCAAAGCCAAAAGAGTGACAGAGAGCCAAATTCAAGGGACATTGGGATGAAAATGCTTGGACACACAAATTTTAAAGCAGTTTAAGTCATAGGATGAAAGAAAGATTGATTGAGGGAGATAGTACCAGAGTTCACTTGCTGAGTAGAAGAAAGACTGAGAAAATTTGTCAATTCTTGGGTTGGAGAGCTGGACGGAATAGAAGTGGGACTGTGTTGAAAGGCGGGTGACTCGCACTCACCGCAAGGGAGGGGGCATGCACTGAGAGAGCTCTGAACAACATTGATTGTTGAAATAGCGATAGAAGAGGTAAAGAGATGCAACATTGCGGCGTGTAGAAAGAGATTGTAGGGAACTAGTAAGAGGAAGTGAGATGATTAAGAGATTGTAGGGAACTAGTAAGAGGAAGTGAGATGATTAAGCGAAATGCTTTTGATTCTACTCGTTCGAGAAGTGCAGTATGGGTAGAACCTCCCCACACATGCAAACAATATTCAATACAGGGGCGCACTGTGCCCCGATACAGAGCAAGAAGCTGTGCAGAACCCATGGAGATATTTGAGCACACCTAACTTTTGGGAAGTTGTTTTAGCAAGAGTGGTAATATGATCTTTACAAGAAAGGTCGGATGAAAAGGATACACCTATAAAATGGAGGAGATGAAGAATTGAATTGTGTATTGTTGAAGAATAATTTATAGTCTCCGGAAGATTGCAATGGAGGGATGGTGGGAGAAATTTAGTCTTGAAGGTATAGAAAGTAACAAGATTTTCTCTGCCCCAGTCAGAAATATTTGATAGATCAGAAGATAAGCGTTCTATGGCCCTTTTATGTAAGTTTTGGAGTGATTGAATGCTGGGTTGATATGAAAAACTAGTTGAATAGTGTAAAGTAGAGTTATCAGTATATGAGTGGATAGGACTAGAGGTACAGTTGAGGAGATCATTTATATATATATTACAAAGAGAACTGGAGACAGGACAGAATTCTGAGGAACACCGGAGTTGATAGGTTGAAGAAGTGAGCGACGGCCGTCCACAACTGCAGCTATGCTGTGGTCTGAAAGGAAACTAGAGACAAAGGCAAAGATAGAGGGATAGAAACCGAAGGAGGGTAGTTTGGAAATTAGAGATTTGTGCCAGACTCTATCGAAGGCTTTCGACATGTCTAGCACAAGAGAAAAAGTCTCACCAAAGTTCCGAAAAGAGGATGAACAGGATAAGTAAGATAAACAAGAAGATCACCAGTAGAGTTGCCCTTAAGGAAACTGTATTGGCGATCTGAAAGTAGATTATGGGAAGATAAATGCTTAAGAAATTTTGAGTTAAGATTACTTTAAAAAACTTTAGAGATGCAAGAAATTAGAGCAATTGAATGATAGTTGGAGGGTTGAGAGAGGGTTGAGAGCGGTTACCCTTTTCTGGAACAGGTTGAATAAGAGCAAACTTCCAGCAAGAAGGAGAGATCTTAGAGGAAAGACAGAGATGAAGGAGTTTGCCTAGGCAGGGAGTCAGCACGGAAGAACAGTTTTGGAGTACAACAGGAGGAACACCATCCGGTCCATACGCCTTCTTAGTATTAAGTATTAACTTATGGTGTATTATAGGATTCAAGCATAGCGTTTATGCATTACTGATGTACGGTCGTGGACGGAAATTGTTTAATGGGGTTTGAAGGCACAATTGTCATGCACTATTTTGATAACCTGCTTGAGCTACAAAATTTAGATGGCTGAGGTTCTTTAGTTAGTGCTCAATTTTGTTCGCTTTGTGTTATCATTAGGTGTTCAATATTTCATTATCACGATTGTACATTTCATTAAGGTCAAAGTGTCTGTATGTGTATAAGAATTGTTCAGTTGACTGTAATGCTGTTTAGTGTTTGAGGGATGTATTCAGCTATTATATGGATGAAGGCGGTGCTGGTTGGGAGGAGGGGCGTCGACTGACTGGGGACAGAAGTGCATGGGGGGTCGTTTCGTTCGTGTCCACCCCTTTGGGGATCACGGCGTCATGCAATAGATAGATAGATAGATAGACATAAAATGACAACGCTACTTCTATTTAGAGTGTGAGAAGAAGAGAAAGAGGAAATAGAACTATGAATTGAATAATTGGAATATCAGTTCACACTATTAAATATCACAGAAGAGGCCAAAAAGTTGGCCTATGGCAAAGCGCATCTGGGGAAAACTTTGGACTTACTGATAGATGAGTTTGGACACGAGGTGTTAATAAGGAAGGCAAGAGATAGACTGCAAAGCATGAAACTAGATGGTCAGACATACTGGCCCTTCGGAGGGAGGTAACTAAGATGGCCCAACTACCTTACCGTAATCTAGACAAGGACAGTCAAGAAACCGAAATTAGAGAGGTCTTGATACAGGCATGTTCGATCGAAGTGAAGAGACATATGCATCATTCATGAAGTGGCCACATCAAAAAAGTTGATGGAAGTCATTAGGAGAGTAATGGAAGCCAGAGAACGCGAAGAAGAAGAAAAAGGGAAGATGAGAACACCCCAAAGAATCATAATTAAATATATGTTGTTTCCTCTGCCAACAGATGGGACACGTTGCATGATATTGTCCAAACCAAAAAATGAATCTACCTCAGACTCAGAGAAAATTGCATAACCCACCAAGACAACTTACTTACCCAAGACCACTACCACTGGCATCACAAGCCAAATACAAATATGAGGAAAGGATAAGTCAAATGAGGCCAAATAAAGAAATATGAAGTAAAGATGGAAAACGGACAAGACTGTGAACCAATACCCATTATCACTGAACCGGACGAGACTGAAAATTATGCCAGAAACCTCTTATAGATGGGCGCTGTAGAGGGGTAAGAACTCTGGACAAACAAACACCCTGTGAATCTATGGTCATAAATGAAAGAATAGGTAATTTGCTAGTCGATACGGGAGTAGATAGAAGCTGTTTATTAGAGAGTTGTTTTGTTAATATATACCAGAGTTGGCACCCCTAAATGATAGCAATGTAAAGTTAGCATGAACAGGAGGACAACCGGTACACATACTGGGAAATAAGGGACCTCTCATAATACAATGGAAAGGAAATAAATTTAAAACTACCATGTGCGTTAACGCCGGGAGATCAAATGGAGACATTGATGGATATCTGGGAATAGTCTTAATGAGTCAACTAGGGGTAAATATATAATGCGGATCAAAAGAACTAGTGACTAGTTTCATGCTCAGATAGTGACCACAAGTGGATCATTCTCACTACCCCCTCGGACCTGAGAGATGATAGAGATTCCCAAACTTAACGGAGTATCCAAGGAAATTTCGAGACTGATGACAAAAAATGAAGTCAGAATTTCACCCACATTGATCACGGCGGAACAAAGAAAGATTGTAGTAGCAAATTTTGGAGATGCCTTAGTGAATTACCACAAGGGAAGAATACTAGGACAAATTATCCCGGCTAAACCTATAACAATCATGGAAGATGGACAAGTGAATCGGCTAGAGATTCTGAAACAACTCACCTCCAGCCAGTCCTGCTCACTATATAACTTGCTCTGGGAATATCCAGTTGTGTTTGCTTAGAGTGAGGAAGATCAAGAGTTGGCTCGAACTAAACACCAACACGAGATTCATACCAATGGACCTCCAATAAGACAACCATATCGTAGACAAAGCCCAATTATGAGACAAAAGGAGAGAGACCAAGGAAAAGAAATGCTGAAGCAAGGAATTTTAGTAGAATCATACAGTCCTTGATCATCTCCGGTAGTCCTAGTTAAAAAGAAAGATGAGTCCACTATATTCTGTGTAGACTACCGGAAATGGAATGATGTAATGATTAAACATGCCCAACCATTACCTTGCATTGATGACTTGTTAGAATCTTTACACGGGTCAACTTGGTTCTCTACCCTAGACTTACAAAGTGGGTATTGGCAAGTTCCCCTAAGAAAAGAAGAAAAAATTGCGTTCCCAACTAGTGATGGGAAATTAAACCAATTTACAGACCTTCCATTTAAGGTCTGAAATGGACCTGCTAGTTTCACCAGAGGGATAATGAAGTACTAAGGGGATTGGCACACGTGTCTGGCAGATCTGGACGGCGTCATCATATTTTCCAATACCAGGATGGAGCATAAAAAAACTCTGGGAAGTTTTGGAAAGGATAAGGAAGGATGGATTAAAACTGAAACCCTCCAAATGTCAACTGGGAGTTAGAGAAGTGGATTATCTGGGCCATGGCCCATGTGGTGTCGAAAAAAGGATTCAACCTGACCCCCAAAAAAGTCAAACCATCTCATAAATTCCACCACTGACTACAGTAAAGGAAGGCCAAGATTTCCTTGGAATGTCTTCGTACTATCGTAGATTTCTTCAAAATTTATCAAAAATTGCTAAACCTTTCAATACCTGACTAGAAAAGGGGAAAACATTTGATTGGTACTTAAGTTGTCAGGCCGCTTCGGAAGTTTTGAAGGATAAACTGACCTCGGAACCCATGGTGTGCTTACCCAGATTTTTCTAAATCTTTTTTAGTGATATATGGATGCCTCAGGCTAGGTGCCGTATTGGCTCAAAAAGTAGATGGGAAAGAGGGCATTGTTGTCTGTGCCAGCCAATCCCTACACAAGGGTAAAAATATTACGGTGCCACTAAAAAATAATGTTTTCCGTTGGTCTGGGCGGTGTAACACTTTCGACCTTCCTAGCTGGGGTCAAATTTATAGTTATCAATAATCATCACTGTTTACAGTGGCTCCAGAAGATGAAGACAGCAGATACCCTGTATGTGAGGTGGAAGGGAATTTTAGAAGAGTTCTCTTTTGAGGTGAAGCATAGGCCTGGTAAACTACATACTAATGCCGACGAATTGTCTCGATTACCAGGCGCTTGAATGCAGACAAAAGAAACTCCAGTTGAACACAAACTCCCTAAACTCACTAAACAATAGAGGGTAAAGATCCACCATGATGGGAAGATATGAAGGGACTTCTGAAACAGGGTAGTATTAGATAATGAGGAGGCCAGACACGTTACCATACTCATGCATGGAGAATAGGGGAAAGGCAGTCACTTAGGACAATCCAGGATCCTAAAACAGTTCAGTCAGAGTTACTTGACTTCTCGTTTGGACAAGATAGTGGAAGAAGTTTGCAGAATTGTTTGGGCTGTCAAAGAGGGAAGGATGGCCGAGGTCCGAGTCAAGTAGCGGGTCACGTAACTACTGGACGACCATTGAAGATACTATCTGTAGACATATTGGGGCCCCTACCCCGAAAAAGGGCAAGAGATATATCCTATCCTGTATAGATTGGTTTTCAAAGTATACTATCACTTGCGCTATCGCTGACAACAAAAGTTGAGACTGTTGGAAAACGTATCTTGGAAAAGGTCATATATGTCTATGGCATTCCAGACAGCATTCTAAGTGACTGAGGCCGGGAATATGATATCAAAGTATGGTATGCTATTGGAAATACATTGGGATACCCCTAATCTACCTCAAGAACGCATATTTTCCCCCAAAAGGAAAAACCTACTTCCTCAGCGACAATCGGGAAATGCATATAACATAGATATAATAGCAATAAATATTAGTGTTTATAAGATCGTCCGAAATTAAGGAATGCAATAGTGATGGAGTGATCTGATTATAAGTCTCAGTAGACTCTTGATTCCTGATCGAAACATGAGTACAGTACACTTATAATTAATCTATAATAATAAACTTCACGGAAATGGTCTTACTGTCTCAAAAGAAATGAATTAGTAATGAGGTATGACAGAGACCAAAAATATTATAGTCTACTCTTAACTCTGACTAAGTGAATATGTATCGTTCATTTTCTTTGCACCCACTTAAGGTTTTCTATCACAGGCAACTTAGTAAAAACAAATGTGAAGAGCGTGTTATTAAGGGTGTTGGTTATGAGTGAAAAGTTTAAGTATGAAATATACGTTAATTGTTCTGATCGGGGAATGACTAGTAATAACTAATAATACTTTATACAATACGCACGGATACATACATACAAATACATACAAGTTTAAATACCGTTTTGTCCACAAAGAATGTGGTTACAGTCTCACGTCCTAAATGGCAGCGGCCCTGTCAAGGGCTGCCTCTGTTGTCAAGTTCTTTATTTTGAGATCGGACCGGAGTGCCCGAGCCCACGTCATTCTAGGCCACCCCTACGCGCAGCTCCCTCTATGTTCCCAGTCCGGCCTTTCTTCACCCAGTTCTGATCATTCATTCTCTCCACATGTCCAAACCAACCAAGTCGGCTCGTGCGCATCACTTCACTGACACTCCTAATGCCCAGACGCCTTCTCAATTCCTCGCTCGATACCCTGTCCCTAAAATTAACCCCACACATCCATCTCACCACTCTCTTCTCATTCCGTTCCATTTTATTGATATCCTCCGCTTTAACTGGCCACGTCTCCGAGGCATAGATCATCACGCTCCTAACACACAAGGTATACACCTTCCCTTTAAGGTGGGGTGGAAGCCCTTTCATGGTCAGGAGTTGCAACAGCTCTCTAAACTTTCCCCAGCCACTTCTGACTCTAGCAATGGAGCCAGTTTCAGTGTCACCTCCGGCGGAAATCGTATCGCCCAGGTAGCAGAACTTATTCACACACTCCAGCGTTATACTGTCGAAATCAACACTGACAGGTGAGTCATTTAATACAAGATCTCCCTTGCACACTGCACATTCAAAGTCTATGATTCTTGTCAAAGGTCCTCTAGCTCCATTACCCTCTCTTGTGTACCCAGTTATTACAGACGCAACATTGAATCGAGTTACTTCCCACTCCCTTACCACATACTGCGAATGGATAGTCGCCGCTCTGCCGAGAATCGATCTCGACATAAATTCTTCTAGTGAATAAGGGATATGTGGGATATGTAAATAAAGATATAGAGGATAATGTATAACCATTAAAACTAAGGAATAAGTTATAACTATTAGAAATATGAATGTATATAGGAAATAACTGAAGCATTGATAAATTGTAGGGTTATAGAGTCCATGTGTATGAAATCCTCTCTCAAAACCTTAAGCTGTAAGCACATTAAAAATAATGAGTTCTTCTGCCCACTACGTGCTCGTAATGAGCCAAGTGAGATTACCATTTTCTAAAGAGACTATAAAACCTATTCAGACCTATGTAAGTCATATGATTTGTGAGATATGCTTGTCACTCACCACGAGTACACGAGTCCAGATTGCATAGAAGTTGACCTAATATGGTATTGAAAAAGTCAGGAGATTTTGATATATAAGCATGATGTTGAATTCAAAAAGTCAGTAGCAGACCAGAGAGACAGCCGTCCACACCAAGCCCAACCATGGGGTTCTTCATAACCAGGGTTCCTAGTCCCAGACAGACACTACATATAATAGTGAGTACAAGTTAAATATAAATATAGGATGTTACCTTTGGTTGGAAAATAGGAAACAGGTGTTAATTGAGATCATACAATACGTGTTAAGATATCCCAGTCGGTCTTGGTAATTATTCAGTCATTTAACAAACTCTGTGGAACTATTATCTAAAGTGTAACAATGTATAAACTTAACTAAATAAATAGTAAAAAACATTATAAATAACAACATTCATAACAGTGTTTTTATAACCGAAAATATATTCTTATAAATTACTCCAAGTATAATAATCTATCATGATTTTTATGTCTCAATAAATATAGCAATTATAACGACCTCTAGAGTAAACAACGAGACTTAAATATACGATAGATATGTGTATCTATCTACCTAGTTTAGAGTAATATTCTCAACATATAATTAACATAGAAAAGAGATCCTTCATAATCACAGGAGCATTTAAAACTGTATTTCTAGTGATATTTTCCTTATAGCCTCTTGGATATTGATAATAAAGTAATTAGCATTGAAGCTACAAATTGAGACTTATATAGTAAACTAATAAATAGATAAAGAAAGATTAGAAATACGATAATGGTGGCAGCGATAATCAATAATTACGTTAATGGTGGCAGCGATCAACAATACTTACGATAATGGTGGCAGCGATAATCCATAATTACGTTAATGGTGGCAGCGATCAACAATACTTACGATAATGGTGGCAGCGATAATCAATAATTACGGTAATGATAACAGCGATAAACAATACTTACGATAATGATACCAGCGATAACCGGTAATTACGATAATTGCGATAATGGTGGACGCAGTAATTCGTTTTATAGTAGCACCTACGATAACCGATAATAGTGATAATAGCAACAGTCGACGATGGTCGCAGCGGTAACTGATTTTTTATTTTTGCCCTGAAAACTATATCTATATATTTGTTTTCATTCGCCCTGTCGAAGATAGTGATAGCGGATGTCGACAATAGTGACGATGGTAAACACACGTGAATCTTAAACTACTTTTATTTTTGCTGACTCGCCGATGGTAGCGAGCGGTTAACCACAGTGATTATTGCGTTGCCCTGTAGTACCTGGAGATAACGGTGTCTGTATAACTGTTTATATTCTTGCCTATCCACATAACACCAGTGGCTTTATATTATTGCGTTGCCCTGTAGTACCTGGAGATAACGGTGTCTCTATAACTGTTTATATTCTTGCCTATCCACATAACACCAGTGGCTTTATATTATTGCGTTGCCCTGTAGTACCTGGAGATAACGGTGTCTGTATAACTGTTTATATTCTTGCCTATCCACATAACACCAGTGGCTTTATATTATTGCGTTGCCCTGTAGTACCTGGAGATAACGGTGTCTGTATAACTGTTTATATTCTTGCCTATCCACATAACACCAGTGGCTTTATATTATTGCGTTGCCCTGTAGTACCTGGAGATAACAGTGTCTGTATAACTGTTTATATTCTTGCCTATCCACATAACACCAGTGGCTTTATATTATTGCGTTGCCCTGTAGTACCTGGAGATAACGGTGTCTGTATAACTGTTTATATTCTTGCCTATCCACATAACACCAGTGGCTTTATATTATTGCGTTGCCCTGTAGTACCTGGAGATAACGGTGTCTGTATAACTGTTTATATTCTTGCCTATCCACATAACACCAGTGGCTTTATATTATTGCGTTGCCCTGTAGTACCTGGAGATAACGGTGTCTGTATAACTGTTTATATTCTTGCCTATCCACATAACACCAGTGGCTTTATATTATTGCGTTGCCCTGTAGTACCTGGAGATAACGGTGTCTGTATAACTGTTTATATTCTTGCCTATCCACATAACACCAGTGGCTTTATATTATTGCGTTGCCCTGTAGTACCTGGAGATAACGGTGTCTGTATAACTGTTTATATTCTTGCCTATCCACATAACACCAGTGGCTTTATATTATTGCGTTGCCCTGTAGTACCTGGAGATAACAGTGTCTGTATAACTGTTTATATTCTTGCCTATCCACATAACACCAGTGGCTTTATATTATTGCGTTGCCCTGTAGTACCTGGAGATAACGGTGTCTGTATAACTGTTTATATTCTTGCCTATCCACATAACACCAGTGGCTTTATATTATTGCGTTGCCCTGTAGTACCTGGAGATAACGGTGTCTGTATAACTGTTTATATTCTTGCCTATCCACATAACACTGTGGCTTTATATTAATGCATTGCCCTGTAGTACCTGGAGATAACGGTGTCTGTATAACTGTTTATATTCTTGCCTATCCACATAACACCAGTGGCTTTATATTATTGCGTTGCCCTGTAGTACCTGGAGATAACGGTGTCTGTATAACTGTTTATATTCTTGCCTATCCACATAACACCAGTGGCTTTATATTATTGCGTTGCCCTGTAGTACCTGGAGATAACGGTGTCTGTATAACTGTTTATATTCTTGCCTATCCACATAACACTGTGGCTTTATATTAATGCATTGCCCTGTAGTACCTGGAGATAACGGTGTCTGTATAACTGTTTATATTCTTGCCTATCCACATAACACCAGTGGCTTTATATTATTGCGTTGCCCTGTAGTACCTGGAGATAACGGTGTCTGTATAACTGTTTATATTCTTGCCTATCCACATAACACTGTGGCTTTATATTAATGCATTGCCCTGTAGTACCTGGAGATAACGGTGTCTGTATAACTGTTTATATTCTTGCCTATCCACATAACACCAGTGGCTTTATATTATTGCGTTGCCCTGTAGTACCTGGAGATAACGGTGTCTGTATAACTGTTTATATTCTTGCCTATCCACATAACACCAGTGGCTTTATATTATTGCGTTGCCCTGTAGTACCTGGAGATAACGGTGTCTGTATAACTGTTTATATTCTTGCCTATCCACATAACACCAGTGGCTTTATATTATTGCGTTGCCCTGTAGTACCTGGAGATAACAGTGTCTGTATAACTGTTTATATTCTTGCCTATCCACATAACACCAGTGGCTTTATATTATTGCGTTGCCCTGTAGTACCTGGAGATAACGGTGTCTGTATAACTGTTTATATTCTTGCCTATCCACATAACACCAGTGGCTTTATATTATTGCGTTGCCCTGTAGTACCTGGAGATAACGGTGTCTGTATAACTGTTTATATTCTTGCCTATCCACATAACACCAGTGGCTTTATATTATTGCGTTGCCCTGTAGTACCTGGAGATAACAGTGTCTGTATAACTGTTTATATTCTTGCCTATCCACATAACACCAGTGGCTTTATATTATTGCGTTGCCCTGTTGTACCTGGAGATAACGGTGTCTGTATAACTGTTTATATTCTTGCCTATCCACATAACACCAGTGGCTTTATATTATAGGGTTCGCTGTAGTACCTGGAGATAACGGTGTCTGTATAACTGTTTATATTCTTGCCTATCCACATAACACCAGTGGCTTTTTGTTTATATTACCAACGGCTATGGTGGGTCCAACTTTGGGGAAACAGATTTTTTGGGGAAAACTGGGATCTTTTGTGCAATGATTGATGTTGAGTTTGCAAATCTTTCTCTGTCTGATTCTTCTCTTAGTGGTGATAATAATACGGATTCTGAAGGAAGTCTGTCCACTTCTGATTTAACTTCTAATAGTGATACTAGTGACGGTGAAGACGAGGCCATGACGGACCAGGTTATTGCTCATTTAGCAGAGACCATAACAGCTGGTCTCTCGCTAGCTAATAACAATAATTTTGCCAAACTCACGAACGTTTCCTAATTTTGTGGTGGTCCCGTGAGCCATTCTGATAAGCCAGAGGTTAAGTGTAATCCTTCTGCAAGGAACTGGATAAAGGATCTACATTCCAAAACACCTGTCCCTTTAGAATGGAGTGTTCAGGGTAAGCTGGAAGTTGCAAGACTTTACAGCTTAGGTCCTGCAAAGACTATAATTCAAACACGCCTTGATGATTTAGGCACTGTTCCTGAAGGTAAAACGGAATGGGATGTGTTCAGGGATACATTTTTTGCTCTCTTTCCCCCTGAACGTACCTTAGATCGAATCATGGGTGATCTAATGAAGGCAACAAAAACTGCCGATGAGACGTATCTAACTTTCTTTTCTCGTTTGAATAAGTTTGCAGCAGAGTTAAAGAAATTAAATTCTGATGCACGAACAGTAAACTCATTAGTGGTGGCTAGTTTCCTCAATAACGCCCCCACTGCCTTTGTCATTCATATTAAAGAGTCGGATCGGGAGGAATCACAGAAAATCTGGAGTAAGTTTTTAAGGTTTCAGGAACGCGATCCGAAATTATCAGCAGCAGAGAAAGAAGGAACTGGTCTGGGAGTTAAGCGTTCGGTGTTAACCATAGGTAGTTCCGAGGGTGGTCTACACACTGACGTCCGTAAGCAAACCCAACACAGACAGTATAACACACCCAGTTAATGGTAGACAGGCTGTTAAAATACTTTGTAACAGGTGTGGGAAGATTGGGCATAAAGCGAATCTTTGCCGCATGCCTACGCACAAAATTGCTGGTTTTAGTAGAGGTCTGAGGAAAGGTCCTGATATCAAATGTTCCCGTTGCAAAGGCGTAGCACATTTTGCAAAGAACTGTTCTACACCATGGGAGGCTATTGGTCAAAGGAATGGAGGAATAGCTAGTGCTAGACCTTATAGGCAGTATACAAGACAATCCAATGCTACATCCGTAGGGTATCAGTCAGACCCGCTGGAATTGCCATATCGCCCGCAGGTTATGAATAGCCCGCACTATGGTGGTTACAGTCAGGCACCCCCTCAGTCACAGTACTATGCCCCCTACCAACCCCCACCACACTTGTCTCGCGGTCCTAGGAATGTGCCGGGGCGCTCGGAGTCAGGTTATGTAAACACTCCTTCGCATGCACATCTATCGGGAGAATTGGAGAAAAAAAAACTCCATGTAACTATAAAAGTCCTTAGCTCATCTCCGGACGTAGTTTCTAAATTAATTGCCATTCAAACTAACGTAAATGAAGAGGTGATGGTAGCTATGATTGATACAGGAGCAACTACTAGTTTAATTTCTGAAGCAAAATTGAAGGAATTATCACATTCAACTGATTTGGTAATAGATACAGAAAAGCCTTTGTATTATGTAAATGTCCAGCCCCTTTCTGCAATAGGGTCTGTTAAATTGAGGGTATCTATTGGAGGTTTGGTCATACTTCAGGACTTTACGGTAGTAAAAAACATGTCTATTACTACAACCATCCTCCTAGGTACTGATTTTCTCTGTAGTAATATAATTTCCTTAAATACAAACCCTCTATCTTTTTGTATCAATGGAGTAGAAGCTAACATCTCTAATTTGGACGAGGAAGCCATACAGTCGGTACACGCCCAACCAGGTAGGACAATTAAACCGCTTAACGTTACTGTAAGGGAGGTGACAAAACTCTGCCCTTGGGAATATGGCTCCGTACTGCTATCATGCGAAAGAGGGAACCAGGTAGAAGAGGTTAATGATACAGTCTATGGAGTTTACACGCCATTTGAAGGGGTGACACAGGCATCTGCATTTTTTCAAGGTATCATTGCATTATCTGAGGGTACATTTGCAATGAAATTTACCAATTTCTTTCCAGATATAATAGAAATTAAGCCAGGAGATTCATTAGGATATGTAGAAGTTTGAGAAAAGGTAGACTTAGATATCTCGGAGGAGATATCTCCTACACAGAAAGATAATATCTGTACATTGACGCCTAACGAACGAAATGATGGCTTAATAAAACACGTAGAGGAACATTTTGCACATTTATCAGTGGAACAGAAACAAGGTTTGAAAACCATGGTAAGGGAGTTCTCTGACGTATTTTCTTTGGAAAGTGATCCCCTGACAATCAGTCCGTATTTTTTTCATAATATAGAGACAGTTTCGGACCAAGTTGTTTACAGACGTCCTTATCCTATACCTCATAAATATATTCAGGATGTCAAGGACCAGATTCAAACCTTAATGGAACAAGGAATAGTATGACCATCCCGTTCTTCTTTTAATAACCCGGTAGTCCCGGTAGCGAAGAGGGAAGGAGAATTGAGATTGTGCTTTGATTTCCGTAATTTGAACAAGCTAATTAAGGATGATAGATATCCTTTACCTAACATAGACCGTATTCTAGCTCAGCTTGGGGAAAGTCAGTTTTTCACTTGCCTTGACCTCCGCAGGGGTTACCACCAGATTCCCTTGACGGAGGAAAGTAAGCAGAAAACTGCCTTTTTCAACCCCAGATGGTCACTATGAATATAATGTGTTGCCTTTTGGATTAAAGGATGCACCCTCTAGTTTTCAAAGGATCATAAATCAGGTGCTGGTGGGTTTAGTGAGAAATAAGGCACACGTATATCTAGATGACATAGTTGTACCTGGGAGGACCTGGGAACAACATAATATAGACAACCTGACTACTGTCCTAGAGAGACTACGAGAGTCCTCTCTCAAGCTAAGGCTAGATAAATGTAGTTTTTTCGCTGAGCAAGTACATTACCTAGGTCATGTCGTAGGTACCGACGGAATCAAGCCACAACCTGCAAAAATTCAGGCTATAAAACAGCTAACTCCTCCGCAATCCATGCATGAACTGCAGAGTTTCCTAGGGATGTGTAACTACTATAGAAAATTTATATGCCAATATTCCGAAAAAGCCGCACCTCTTACGAAATTAACAGGAGGGAGAACAAATAAGAGGAAAGATAAAACAGTCATTAAATTCACGGAAAGAGAAAATGAAGCTTTTAATGAGCTCAAACATATATTATCAGAGGAACTGGTATTAGCGTATCCTGATTTCACAAAGCCTTTTGTTCTCACCACAGACGCGTCAGATATAGCAATAGGTGGAGTACTTCAGCAGGAAGATCAACATAATAGGCTTAGACCTTTAACCTACTTCAGCCGTAAATTAACCCCTGCTGACCAGAGATATTCTACAGTAGAAAAGGAAGCGTTAGCTATTGTCTATGGGTTGAAATACAATCGTAGTTTAATACTAGGATATCAGATAATAGTCAATACGGATCATAAACCTTTAATTTGGCTTCTAACTACATCTAGTCCTAGTGGTAGAGTGGCAAGATGGCAACTTCTAGTAATTGAATATGATATACAGCCAAAATATTTACCTGGCAAGGATAATGTTGTAGCTGATGCACTAAGTCGCTTAAGAGTCGATACAGAAATAGAAGATAGAGTACTAGCAATTAAAGGTATGAGAGTTCGTGTTAGTCAACGCACAAAGCCCACAATCGCGGCTATACAAAATGCAACCCAGTTAAACACGAGTTATAAACCTAGCAATGGGAAGGAACGTAAATATTTAGAGTCAAATCTCAAGGCCAAACTTGAAGATCTAATTCTTCAGGATGAGACAAATCTCTTATATATTCGTCCGTTTAACGGGAACGAGAAAGGTAGCTCACATAATCGAGTTATTTGTCCAGATACACATATATTAGCGGCCCTGTTTCTGACCCATGATCAACCAATGGCAGGACATGGTGGGGTTAGAGCAACGATTCATCGGCTTCAATCATTTTGTTATTGGCCCAGTATGCACAAGACTGTCACAGCATACGTTAGCGCATGTCGGAACTGTATCCTTTATAAGGCCCCAGTGGACGCACAAGGTCCCTATAAAAGATACCCATTACCCGATGCACCATTTCAGAGAGTTCATATTGACTTAATTGGGCCCCTGCCTGACTCACATGCCGATTCACCAGATGAATCACATATTTCTACAGGATATAAGTATATCATGACTATCATAGACGTCTTTACTCGTTATCTTATAGCAGTGCCTTTACGTAACAAAACTGCTCAATCCACTGCTCAAGCATTTGTGGAAAAAGTCATACTCAAACATGGTACCCTTATTGTATTGTATCAGATCAAGGAAAAGAATTCACAAGTACTTTTGGTGAAGTTGCAACGCTCTTACATATGAAACATACCTGTACCATGGCTTACTGACCAAGCGCAAACGGCGTAGTTGAACGAGTATATCAAACTGTTGTGAGGATTTTGAGGACACTCGTAGATGATAATTCAGGAATATGGCCTTCAATGTTGCCATATGCAGTTTTTGCTTATAATTCTGGATATAATAGAGTGATCAAGGACTCACCATTTTTCTTATCGTATCATCGTGATCCACAGATGCCATATCAAACGATCTTGTAAAGTCAAACTTTCAGTTACAACCTTGAAGACTACAAGAATTAAGTAGCAATCAAAATGAACAGGACGTATGAAAGATGTAAGAAGTACCTAGAAGAGGGTCAAGAGGAAAACGAGAGAAACCAAAGGAGAAATAAAGTAAAAGCGGTAAAGGAAGGAGACCGAGTATATGTCAAAGTTGTTCCACGGAAAAATGAAAGACAAAAACTTCAACCAAAATACAACGATCCGTATAGATTGGTAGAGAAAGTAAGTAAAGTAGTAATTAAATTGTGGCGCATTAAAGATAATCGCCCAGTGACGATTCACACTGACCATGTCCGAGTTGTGCCGGAAGAGGCGTTGCTAGCTCGCGACAATCTGAATGTACGAAGTGTTTATCCAATACACTCGGATATACCCGAAACTGATAGTTCTAGCAGTATGAATGATCCTCACTTAATTCTGGATGAAAGTGAGAGTGAGAGTGAGTGTGACGATGATAGAGTAGGTAATAATATCGATGATGATATTGTACATAATATTCCTAGATATTCTCTACGATCACATAGTAGAGTACAACCTTTGCCGTATATAATGCCCCGTCCCCTTGAATATAGAAAATAGTAGTGTACAAAATAATAATATTGTTTACCTTCCAGGTAATCCTGGGTTACTTGGCGATCGTCTGTCCCGCAGCAGATACGGATGAGTCTACATTCAGTAATCCAGTCATCTTTACTGAAGAGGCGAAATTGGTGGTTACGGGTAATACTTATGTAATTCCCTACCAAATTGACACTACAACTGTGTTACACCCATTACGTTTAGCTCAGGTTTTTGTTCATGACATTATATTATATTCTGAAGCTCATAGCCCCAAATTAGTGGAGGAAAATGGAAAAAGGGACAACTGGATCAAATAGATTGTAAATGAATTAAATAGGATTGAACAGGATTTTCATAATTACATACGTTATGTCATGTCCGAAAGTCCGGTAGAAAATATATCATCGACATCCAAGCGAAATAACGAGGAGCAATAGATTTTGTGGGATCTCTAGCTAATTCTCTTTACGGTATTGCATCACAAGATCAAATTGATGCAGTTCACGATAAATTAGGCAACTTACAAGTCCTTACACAAGATGAACGTAAACAATTAAATGTACATACTAGGATTTTGAACATAACTACTAGACGAATGGAATCTTTAAATTATGCACTTGATAGGCTACATAATAGCACTCGAAATATCTTAAACATTGTCACACGAGTTGGAAATGAATTACAAGAGTTGGAGGATAAATCAGATTTAATTGGCAATTTATTATCAGTACAAAATAATAGTATTGTCTGATATTTATGTTGACGTAAATAACGTTAAAATTGGATTAGATCAGATGTTGGAATCTAAAATTTCTCCATATTTAATGCCAACAGATAAATTGTTTGAAATTTTATCAGAAGCTTCATTGAATTCACCAGGATTATTGTACCCAGCAAGACCAGAATATTTAAGTTTGTATAGAGATACAATAATAGTTGTTTCCAAACCAACCATTGCTAATCACATATTTTATTTTTATTTAATTGTACCCCTTCGTGGATAACCAGCACATACCTTTCATGTTTTTCAAATATATACTTTACCTTTTCCAGCACCCAAGACACACTTGTACTTACAAGTTGACAACCCTCCTCTAGCGGGTGCTCTGTGGCCGTTTTGGGCCTTTCTGGGCCGTTCTGACTGCTATATCAACCATCAGTATGAAAGGAACTGTATTGCGCCGAAAACTAGGTGGAAATCGCTACACAATGACGCCACATACAGCTACGTAGCACTCGTGGAGCACTGACAGTGTTACCTCGAAGATGGAAGTTTAGCTGATTTTGCTACCTTGCTCACTTTTAGCGAACTATTGGTTACACTGTCATCCTCACGCGCGGTGGGGGAACTGGAGTTAGTGTGGGCCGGGAGGCCACAGATGTCGGACGTATGGATCATTACTATCCCACCCATTTTCACTCGATTTCCACCCTTTTTTCACCCGTTTTTTGCCAGTTTTTTCAACTCGACTTATGTGGTGAGCCGCTTTTTAAGGGTTAAAAAATCAATTTTTGGCCATTTCTGAAGACCGGAATACGTATGCAATGTATAATTCTTTTTCCCATTGCAAGGCACATAACAAATTTTGTATATGCCCCCCAACCGGTCCTCTTTATAGTATTCACACCCCTAATTGTGAAGTTGCTACATTTCTTAATGATAAAGTACACCCGACACTATGTCATACTAATATAATTTATAGTTTCACTCCTATTTTTATTAACCTCAATGAAGGATGGATATATTCAACCCCTATTCAAATTAGTTTTACACTTGCTTGTCCATCAACTACACTTGCAATACAAAAACAGATAACAGATAACCTGGGACTTCTCAAGCTGACTAAAGGTTGTGCAGCACATAGCCCAATTCTTCAATTACCGGCTATGGGGAAGAGACGGCGAGAAGAGACATATATACAAGCATCACCGTTGCATGTGTCTCTTCATATATCCCAGCACACCCACAATATACTTAAAGAAGTCAACAGGACCATTCTCCAACTACGAGATCTCCCAACTCCAAGCATGCTGCATGTCTACAGCGGATCTACTGCAACTAGCCGTGATAGCGAAAAGGATCGAGGTACGGCATCCTCAGCGACATCACATCATCCAGCATACAACCCTAGTAATAGCTGTTATGCTATTACTAGTCGGAGCAGCCTACGTAATCTACACCGTCGTGTTAGCCCGTACACGTCGAGCTGAGAAGATCAAGAAGCAGCAGAACTCCGAAACAACGCTGCCGTCGCTGGTGATCAACATGAACCAGATTACGTCATCTCCACCCATCACTTCCGTTCCTGCACTGTCGCCCCTCTCACCAGACGAGGGTCCCCAACTTACTACAACGATTGGCCAGCTCGGACGCAGGCTACAACAACAGGGAGTAATGTCGAGAATCGATCTCGACATAAATTCTTCTTCTAGTGACTAAGGGATATGTGGGATATGTAAATAAAAATATAGAGGATAATGTATTACCATTAAAACTAAGGAATAAGTTATAACTATTAGAAATATGAATGTATATAGGAAATAACTGAAGCATTGATAAATTGTAGGGTTATAGAGTCCATGTGTATGAAATCCTCTCTCATAACCTTAAGCTGTAAGCACATTAAAAATAATGAGTTCTTCTGCCCACTACGTGCTCGTAATGAGCCAAGTGAGATTACCATTTTCTAAAGAGACTATAAAACCTATTCAGACCTATGTAAGTCATATGATTTGTGAGATATGCTTGTCACTCACCACGAGTACACGAGTCCAGATTGCATAGAAGTTGACCTAATATGGTATTGAAAAAGTCAGGAGATTTTGATATATAAGCATGATGTTGAATTCAAAAAGTCAGTAGCAGACCAGAGAGACAGCCGTCCACACCAAGCCCAACCATGGGGTTCTTCATAACCAGGGTTCCTAGTCCCAGACAGACACTACATATAATAGTGAGTACAAGTTAAAATATAAATATAGGATGTTACCTTTGGTTGGAAAATAGGAAACAGGTGTTAATTGAGATCATACAATACGTGTTAAGATATCCCAGTCGGTCTTGGTAATTATTCAGTCATTTAACAAACTCTGTGGAACTATTATCTAAAGTGTAACAATGTATAAACTTAACTAAATAAATAGTAAAAAACATTATAAATAACAACATTCATAACAGTGTTTTTATAACCGAAAATATATTCTTATAAATTACTCCAAGTATAATAATCTATCATGATTTTTATGTCTCAATAAATATAGCAATTATAACGACCTCTAGAGTAAACAACGAGACTTAAATATACGATAGATATGTGTATCTATCTACCTAGTTTAGAGTAATATTCTCAACATATAATTAACATAGAAAAGAGATCCTTCATAATCACAGGAGCATTTAAAACTGTATTTCTAGTGATATTTTCCTTATAGCCTCTTGGATATTGATAATAAAGTAATTAGCATTGAAGCTACAAATTGAGACTTATATAGTAAACTAATAAATAGATAAAGGAAGATTAGAAATACGATAGCTTCTCTCCATAGTTCCACGCCCTACTCCACTAATAATCATGACCTTTGTTTTATCTATGTTAACCCTTAGACCCTTATTTCACATACCTTCCCTCCATCTTTTGAACTTCACCTCTGCTTCCTGTGCACTATCTCCGATAAGTACTAGATCATCTGCATATAACAGCTCCAATGGGAGTCCTGTCCTAAATTCCCTTGACAGAGCCTCCAGGACTAAAACAAACAGTAATGGGCTCAGCACCTTACCTTGGTGAGCTCGAACCTTCACTGGGAACTCTTCGCTCAGGCCCCCGTTTACTCCAACTGCTGCCTGTGACCCCTCATACAATCTCATTATCACACTTACCAGCCACTCTTCTACTCCGAGTTTTCTCATAGCCCACTGCACTACCTCTCTGGGCACCCGGTCAAAGGCTTTCTTCAGGTCTACAAAAACTATGTATAACTCCATATTTTTCTCTAAGTACCTCTCTTGCATTTGCCTAAGAATTAAGATAGCATCAGTTGTGCCACGTCCCGGCATAAATCCAAACTGCATGTCGCTGATAGCAAAATTTTCCCTGATCATGCATTTAAAGACCCTTTCGCTGACTTTCATGACTTGATCGAGCATTTTCAAACCCCGATAATTTCCCCTGTCTAAGGAGTCACCCTTGCCTTTGTATAGTGTGTGTGGTTTGTTTTTTCTAAAGGGAAAACTGGCGGCTTTCAAGAAGTGACACAAAATCAAAACCTGAATTTACTTTTCTGGATATAGGGGGAGGACTCAATGATTCTCTGAGATCACAGGGGAACTGCTGCTTGTTCTTGTGGGCTGGTCCTATGGTGATCTTGCCAGAGGTCTTGGTGTCTTGGGACTTGGATTCCACCCTTGTCTGGGAAATCTTCTTGCTTTCATGGCTGCTGGTGTGGTTAGGTAGCTTCACACCTACCTTTGCCAGTCTCAAACCTGGCTGGTTGATTGGTAGCATCCATCCTACCTCTCCTGATCTTGAATCTAGCTTTGCTTTCGGTAGCTTCAGGTCTACCTTTTCCAGTCTCAAACCTGGTTGCGCCTTTGGTAACGTTAAATCTACCTCTGCCAGTTTTGAACTTGGCTTTGCCTTTGGTAACATTGAGTCTACCTCTGCAAGTTTGGGACTTTGCTTTGCCTTTGGTAGCATCCGGCCTACCTTTGCCAATCTCTAATCCGGCTGTGCCTTTATAAGTGTCAAGTCTACCTCTGCTAGTTTCAAACTTGCCTTTGGTAGCATCGAGCTTACCTCACCAAAAACAAGGTTTATGGGCCTGTGATTTGTTATGCCTGGTTCAGGGTGGCTGTGATAGTGTTTCTTAATTCTTTGCTATTTCAGCATTGGCGAGAAGGGCTTGTGTGGCATGGACTATTACCTTAGGGTCTGGGATAGCTGCCTGACTGGTGATGGTACCGGGTTAGTGGACATTCCGGGCGAGAGGGGCGCATAGCAGCTGGTCTTGTATAGGCATGGTGACCATGTTGCGCTGAAATGAGGCAATTGATCTTAACTTCCTGCATATTAATTATCTTGAGTGTTGTGAGGTCTTCCTGGGGTGTTGGTGGTAGCCATCTCACTGGTGATCATGTCAGAGTGGGGGAAGCTCCAGGCCAGTAGAGAGTGTCACAGCTAGTGTCTTGTGCCCTTGTTGCTCGGGGACCAAAACCGCAGCTATTCTGGCTATTTTAACTTTGTGCATATTGAAGCATTTCTATGTTTATGTAAAAATAAGGCCTGCCATTATATTTAGTTTGATGTACTTAGATTGAATACATATTAAGATATTGGAATTTGTAGTAGTAACCACATTTTTGTATTCCTATGTTGATTTAGATTATGTTCTTAGTTAAGTTTTGTACAGTATAGTTGAGTTTTGTACAGTATTCTGCTATGTCCATGAGGCAGTCTGGAAAGGTCATCTGCGTTGATGTGGAGCTTGCCAGGTCTGTAGGCTATTTCAAAATGAAATTCCTCTAGGGATTCTCGCCACCTGACTGTTAGAGCGTCTTTTGTGTCGGATTTCCTGAGCCACTGCAAGGCCTGGTGATCGGTGATGATGGTCATTGACCCCTGCTAGATAAGCTTTAAAATGTTGCAGTGCCCAAATGATACGTAAACACTCTCTCTTTGTGACAGGGTAATTAATCTCGGCAGGGTTGAGGGTCCTGCTGGCACAGGCAATGATGTGCTCTCTACCTTCCCGGGTATGAGCTTAGACTGCCCCAATTCCGAATAAGGAGAGATCTGTGTAGAGGCGGAATGGTTGGGTATAGTCTGGGAAGGGGACGACTGGTGCAGCTACCAGTAAATCTTTGAGAGTCTGAAAGGCTTGCAGTCGTGGAGTTATCCAAATGAAGGATTCTTTTTTCCTAGTTAGGTCATGAAGGGGTTTGGCTATGGTGGCAAAATTCTTCACAAATCGCCGTTAATATGAAGCCAGACCTAAGAACGCCCTAACTCCTTTTACATTGTTTGGTGGTGTGATAGCATTTATTGCTTTTAGTTTGGCTGGATCAGGGGAAATTCTTGCCTATGATATACTACGTGGCCAAGGAATTGCACTTCTTTTTGTGCCATGGTGCACTTTGAAGGCTTTAGTTTGAGGTTGGCATCACGGATCCTCTGAAATACTTGGTATAGACGTTGGAGATGTTCAGCCCAAGTCTTGCCGAACACAATGATGTTGTCCAGACATGCCAAGTATGTTTCCCATGTTAATCCTTGTAGGACTAATTCCATGAGTCTGGAAAAAGTTGTGGCTCCGTTGCATAATCCGAACAGCAGTACGGTGAATTCATAGAGTCTACCCTGGCTAGTGGAGAAGGCCGTTTTCTGTTGATGCTTGTGCACCACGGGGGCTTGCCAATATCCGGCTTGTAAATCTAAGGTGGTGAACCATCTCGCTCCTAGTAAGGAGTCTAGGGAGTCATCGATGCGAGGTAGTGGTGTGGCATCCTTGATGGTGACATTATTTAATTATCTGTAGTCTATGCAGAATCTTGTTGAGCCGTCTTTCTTCCTTACCAGTACTACGGGGGAAGACCATGGGCTGGTTGATGGGCGAATCACTCCTGTGTCAATCATATCTTGCACCTGGGTGCAAGATTGAAGGTCCATTGATAGTGCACCACAATGTGGTAAACTATCAATGGAAGTTAAATATTACTAAGCTATAATGAATCAAATAAAATCAATCTAAATGAATACTCTATATCTAAATTGAATTCAATCTGAAACAAGCTAATTTATATCCAAAGGTCTCACATAATAAATGTATATAATTATAGGGTAAGGTTATAAGGGTTAATATTAGCCAGGAATTAACTCACCAATAGTTCCACGTGGCAATGAGGCAAGGGAGAACGTTTTACCCAATATGGCGGTGGACAATGGGGAACGAGACTTCGGTCCCAAGACACGAGTCAAGTTAAAGAAAGAATAAATGATTACATGGGAATGGATATGAATAATATGCTTATCTATCAGTCAGTCATGATGTCGATGAGAGCGTCGTGATGGTGTAGTTGTGTGTATTGCTGTATGTGTATTGTGATTAGAGGCACAAAAGCACGATCAACTGAGGGCGGAAAATTAGATGTTAACTGGTTGGTGTTCGTGAAGGCTCTGGCGTACCTCAAAAGCACACCTTGCTGCCTTGGCAAACCGCCAGGAGCCCAAATTATCGTACCGCATTTAGGTTGCTCTATACGATAAATTATATTAATATATACGATAAATTCATATATACTACATAAGACCATGGCAATATTGCTTAATAGCATATTAGGCCTTTTATAACTTAACTTATTTACAATCTTATAATATACGATCTACTCGTCCTACGTCGTGCTGTAGGAGAGATCGTGACGTCACAGAGACATACAAGATCACAAAAGAGTCATATTCTATCGTATTTATACGATAGATGGTGAAGTACTTGCGTCTTTCCTACGTCTCGGGCGGATGTGGCGAAGATGTCTTGGAATGAAGTCATTAAGCTCTGTAGATCTTGTCTTTGTTGGTTTGTTAGTTGTGGGGGAATCTCAGGGAATTTAGGGGGGGGTGGGGGGGTTGATGAGGTTTCTTCTTTGGGTAGGGATAGTTCATCGTCATGGTTCTCTAATTCACCTATTGTTAACCCTTTAGGCAATTTTGACTTGATTTAGATTATCAGGCATAATAGCAGGAGTGGTAAAGCAATCTCTATCAAAGGGGCTTTGGAGGTTCGGTGTTATGATTAATTCCCCAGATAAAGTGGGTAAGATGGAAATTCACTGTTCATGGTGAGGGGATAGCATAACAGACTTTGAGAGTACAGCCTGAGATGTTCTGATGGTGCGAACAGGTTGAATTACGTTAGGTTCGCTGCGGACAGATTGAATTACGTTAGGTTCGCTGAGGGTTTTTTTTTTTTTTTTTTTTGGAGTGGTTTAGAAGCAAAAGTTATCACTCTGTTAACACAATCGATGGTTGTACGTAGTGAGGTCAGCAAGTCAAAAACTAAGTCCCCATCATAGTTTGTTTCAGCGGATGGAAAGATCATAGAGGGATGGTGATGACCGTGATCAGGAATGTTGGTAGCTACGTAGAGGGGAGCTGTTTTCCCTTGGTTAGGAATGATGCCATCGTTTGCATTGATTAACCCTTAATTAGCGGCGAGCAACATAAGTCGAGTTAAATAAAGCTGGACTATGTGGCGGCGCTCGACATAACTCGAGTGGCAATTTCAGCACGTAATGTGGCTGAGAGAGAGAGACAAGTGGTGGCAGGAGACTAGCGAGCGTATGACTGCTCCAGACCACCGCGGCGAACCTACTGACACAAATCTCAGCTCCCTCCTCCCTCTCTCACTCGCTACATACTCAATTATGTACTGAAAGTACCGAATTACCTGCTTTTTGCACTCGCGTTGCACGGTTATTGCAAGAAAACTATCCATCATACAAGGATCGTTATGGTGTCATTCGAAAGCTCTGTTTATGCCCTTTCAGGGATAGGTACTTGTTTTACGTTCTGGGTCTTATTTAGGCATGAAAATGATCACGTAAACAGCCCTATTTTGGCTAAAAACACCCCGCTGGGCGGTACACATAAATAAACCGCATAGGCCGCTCGTAAGGTGTTAAGACAATGGAGGAGGTTTGAATAGGCCCAAAAGTGGCCTTGTTTTTGGCAAAATATGAGGAGAAAAGCCATGAACGGGAGGCACCCGTGTCAATTAAAAGTCTAGCTTTGACACCTTGAATAGTAAGATGATTATAAATGGGGGGTTTTCCTGCATTTGAGATTGTCCCATCACGAGCCCCCACCAGTTTGGCGACAGGTGGGCGGGGACGGATTAAAAATCTGGGTTTTCTTGAGTGATGGATGACTCCTCCAGTACCACAGTTTCTTCAGGTATTCCTCCTTCAGGGGTGTCGTCGATTCCTGTAGTTCCGTCTTCAATGAGGGTGGCAACTCGTCATGGCTTAATCCAGGGGATTTGTCCCCAGAACTGAGGGAGTTTGGGGCGACGGTTAGCCAACTCAGAAAAAGATTTCTTGAGTTAGAGAAGAGGGCATTTTGGACTGCAGGGTTTCCAATCAGCTGGTCTGACCCTGGCCCAATCTTCCATCTTTTCTGAGGAACGAGGATATGAGGCTGTTGAAGGAGAGGCTGAAGATGGTTGAGGTTGAGTGGTGGCACGAATAATGGCGGCGATCTAGTCCTTCTCGTTGCTCTTCTGTAGTGCCAAGATTCGCCGGATAATCGGTAGATCTTTGTCATAGCCCTTAGGCTCGGTGATGGCGAAGTGATCCCTGACTGACGTAGGTAGCATATGAAGCAACGCATTGAACACGCTCTCTTTTCTTGCAATGGTAGTTTCATTAGGGAATGCTGTTATCACTAGCTGGTTCAGTTGGCTAATGGTGGCATCTAAATTCCCCGCAAACTTCACATTATGGAACTACTGGTTCGCAATTATTTTCCCGAGAGACGGGTTAATAGCTCCCTTGGTGTACCTTTCAAATTGAGCCCAGGTCAATTCAGGGGTGTCACGCACATAACCTGAAACAAGGGACATAAAATTCAGACAGACAGTGACAGTAACAAATTAAAGGGCCTCAAAACCAGAAGGCCGTAAAGGCCACTTTTTTAAAATTGAGATAATCGCTCCTAAAGTTTTTAAATGCATTTGAAACCATAACTCTGCTTCTAATAAAGATATCATTTTCAAACTTGTTTCATGTGAAAGGTATGGTCAATGCGATTATGTACAACGAAAATAAACAAAATCGTATGGTGCAATCGCGAGCTATTCAGAAAATTGTATACACCCCCAGGTTAGTTGCTGTCTAATAATTTCAACAGGTAGGTAGAAAAGGTAATAAATGCACAGTTAACCACCTTATAATAAAGTATTATGCAAAAAACATTAAACTAGAGACCTAACAGTATCACTGTGACAGAATGTAGTAACTACACTCACCCTCCAACTCCAACCTAGGGGATTACTCCATTCGAGGTGACCCCATCAATTATAAAAACATCATAAACAACATAATAATAATAATAATAATAATAATAAGTTAGAAAATACAATAGTGAAGAATCTTAAGAATGGAAAACAAAAGTATGGAATAAAGAAGAAAGGAATGGAAACTATTGAGATTGATTATAGTGTTAAGAATTATTACAATAATAGTGGGAAAAAATAGGTTATTGAGGAAGAATGAAATGAATAAAGAGACCAATACTCACCAATTTATGTACTGTACATCCGCACAAGAAGCTGAAGCTTGGAGACCTAGGCGAGAAAGGTCTATGCATTGTCACTATCCTCGACATACTGCTGCAGGTGGTCATCTATGTCATCTTCATGGTCACTACCATCTTCACGCTGTGCACCACGACGCTGTAGAGCCACCTGCTGGTCAAGGATGTCTTTGAAGTACTGCTGATTTATGACAGAAATGTAGGGCAATAGTTGCCTGAGGTGGTCGACCTTCTCCGGCTTTAACTTAATGGGGCCACTGTATTTAGGAGGGAGGGCCACCAAACTAAGGTTGAGGTTCTTGCGGGTGAAAGCCTTGCGCCCCTTCATCAACCTCACACGGTGAACAGGCAGGTTTGTCTTGTATCCCTCGCAGAGTCCATAACCCTCCGGGTACCTGAAGGTGTAGCTTATTACTTTGGCCACTGAAAAGTTGAGCCTGGGGCTTGTCCTCTTGGTGATATGTTTCTGAAGCACATCGAAATTGAGGAAGTCAGGGGTCTTCATCTCCACCACTTCAAACTGCTTCTGAATGGCATTATGGATGAGCCCCATGTAGTCCTGCTTAGTTTCAATGGTGTCTTTTCTGCGTAGCTTGGTCTCAATGTTACCGAAGTGCCTATCGCAAGGCATGTAAGAGTGGCCAGGCACTAGGTAGAAGTGTTCAATGTTCATGAATAGTTTGCTGTGAATGAGGCGTAGTAGCATTAGACTTAAATTTATATTCTTGTTTTGACCGGAGCAGTTGTCAGACAAGAAAAACAGGTCATCCATTTCCACCTTGCGATACATGTCGATGTATTTCCAAAGGCAACTGGCTATCTCGACACTCCCACGCTTTCCAGACACTTCATCCCACACAAACATAGTAGAGGTATTGGTTCTTAGGTTAGTAATGCAGAAATTGTATGTCCACATCTTTCGTTTGTAATAAGCCGATCCATGGGAGAGCTTGGGAGTTGGCAGGGTTTGTTGCAGGTCAAAACAGAGTGCCAAAACTTCAGGAGAGTCATACTTGCCCCCTTTAAACTGGCTGATAACCTGTTGCCCCTCCTTAGCCAGCGCCAGGTGCTCCTCCAATGCCGTACGAATCTCAGCCACTGCAGCCTCCTGACCCCCCTCACGCTCCTTTACTGTAATCTGATTTTTCATTAAATCACAGTCAGAGCATGTATCTGTACGCACAGGTGCAAACCCAATATTAAATTGAATATTCACCGCTAATCTGTGAAAAGGCTCATTTGCTTTTTCCTCATTAGGGTACTTTTCATCCATCCACTCTTGATATAAATCATACAACTTAACCCTGTTCAATTCACTTGAGAGATATTTGCGGACTGGAGATTTAGCACGAGTGTAATGAGAAGAAACTTTAGGGATAAGAGAAACGTGCTCATGAATTTGATCCCGAAGACGATAACTTTTTTTGTTTGCTGGTGGATGCTTACCTCTACGATCGGCCTCCGCAGTACCTGACATACTTTTTTTTTGCATAGCCACACGAATACGCTTTTCACCTACAGCAAAAATGGATTGAAAGCCAGCCTTACACACCTTATGAGCTATGTTATTGTATGACACTGTGTAATCACAACTTTGAGAGCGGGCAGGGGGGCCATCACCAAGAGGCTTTCGCCGGCATTTAACAGGCTTAGAGATGATGAGGGACTGGAGATAGGCTGTCTGCATGTCATAATCAGCCAGGCCATAGTAATTACTAAACAATTCTTGGATTACTGGCATTGTGAGTTTAGTAAAACAGCCATCAGGGCAGGGATTCCCAATACGGCGAGCACTGACTGGAGCCCCTGTTGCTCGGCTGGTGTAAGCTTGCCCAGCATCGCAGTTTAGTTTCACACTGTTTTTCTTCCACTGAATTTCGTTACGAACTCTTTTCCTACCTCGCGACGGTCCTGGTTCATTGGCCGTATCGCTGTCAGTCGAACTCATTGTAATATCGTCTTGAAAGTGGTATAAATGTGTATAAACACTAGACTCTCAAGGCAAGGACGACGCGGATACATTCGTTTTGGCGCGGACTGAATGTAAACATTGGGCCAGGCAAGGTATCTGCGCTGTGATTGGCTACTCACAAGCCGGGCTCAAGGGAGAAACACTCCCCATTGGCTGCGCTCTCGCTAGACGCTATGGGTCCCGCGCTCCCATTGGCTGCTCTACTGGCTCAGCAATACGGCCTTCTGGTTCCAACCGCCTTTCCTTTTGTTACGCGTGAGAAAGTAGCTCGGTGGATTTCTGAGCTATAAGGATCAAAGTTACCTATCTTTGAAGGGGAATTAGACCTTCAGGATGTTCCAAAACAGTGTTACCAATGCTGTGGAAAATTTTACAGGAAGGGTTGCCAATGCTGAACCTGGCCCTAACTCGATTTTGCCCGGGGTGGCGTTTGCGGCCTTCTGGTTTTATAGGCCTATTATGCCGTCCCAACTTCGTAACATCTGTGTGGATTTTAAAGGTATCGTCATCCTTGAACACAATGTCAAACACGGGCTTTACCACTTCAAGATAGGTGACAATGTTATGATCTTCTGGCATGAAAGGAATAATTTCAAGTTATTTCCCAGCCATGATGTTTGTGTATTGGTTTTACTGAGTGAGATAGAGAAACGAAGGTCGTCTTTCCGAGTTGAGACACCGCTGCCACCAGTGTTATGCCACGTTTATAAGAAAACGTGAGATAATCTGATTGCAATTTCCACCTTAGGAATCAGCGCTAATCAACAACTTGGGTTCCTCTCCGCTGGGAAAAGACTGGCCTTGACTCTATGAACTACACTCTAGTAATAAACAATGGACACAAAATATACAGTAAAGGTTCACAAGTTTTATTCCTTAACCCGGCAAGTGCAGGAAGACTCTTAAGAGTTTCCCCGGGCAACTGCGGGAAGACTTAAGATCCTGGGCCTAAATAAATCCATTTAAAACACCCCCCAATTTTTTATTTATTTTTTTTTTGCCCCTGGGCCATGCCAAATATCACTCCTCCACATCCCCTCCTTCCCCACTTTCCTCCCCTCCTTCAGTTATCACCTATTTTCCCTGTTATTCCCTTATTCTGTGGTCTATTTTCGTGCTAACATTAGCGAGTTGGTAGCAGGGCATTGTCATCACTGTTACCAAGCGTGGGAAAGAGCGAGAGAGAGACTATTGCGTAACAGTGTCTCTCCAGACAAGGGGAGGGGAGGAGGGGAGGGAGGTTGCCTCAGCCATACATTATGTAACTCCCGGCCTGTATCGCCGATTTTGACCATCCAAACGCTGTTTCCACTTGTTTTATTGTTGTAACAGGTTAATACCTTTATAATCAACCTATAATAGGCGCATATAGATAAGTATTAATGCTATTTATGGTAAAATAACGATGTTAGTGATGGGAACAGCTCAAATACGTGCGCACAGGCGTGTGGTGTCTCATACCCCCCATGCGCACGTCTTAGGTTAATAGCTAGGGTACATTCTCAATAAGCTTATGGAAATAATATGCATAATATTCATATATAAATAATAATAATGTTACAATGGAACATATGAATAATAATAACAGAGATGTTAAGTCTCAAATTACAATAAATAGTGTCCTGAATAAATATGCAAAAGCTCTCAATATAGCTTCACTCAGGGTAAATTAGAGTTACTACGATAGCATACACGCAGCACTGAAGTTATGGAAAATAGGACACTATTTTATCTCGGAACGAACAATAAGTTAATGCAACTTGATCTAGAGATAAAACTCTAATAACTCAGAGAGTAATAATTATGAATATAAATTCATGAATATGATTTAGATAATAGTCATGTATGCGTGACTGTGTTTCGAAACGAACAATAAGTTATTGTAAATTGAATAAATCGTAGAGCGGAAATGGCTCAAAGAATAAGTATAAAAATTATTATTCATAAAGATGTGGTTATAACAATAGTCATGAATAAGTGACTTACGAGAAATACTCGGTGAATTAACTATCTATATTAGATCTGTACCCAGATGATACAAAGCATAAAAACTAGGTCTAAATATGCGTTCACTGGTCGACGTGTATGTGCATGAATTTATTCCCGGACAAACATATATATATTTCCACATAAGGAATACAGGATCCTGTATTCAAGGAAGTATATAAACATTTACCCCACAATAGATATGTGCAATGTTCTCCCTTAACAGAACAATGGATAATAACTAGATAGGGAAGAATGGAAAATCTTCTATAATTACGTTAACACTATGAACCTCAACATACCTAAGTTTAAACCATAATGGCAATCATCGTTACCATTACGAAATAAAGAACACTTAAAGGTTTGTGAAGAGAAGAGACACTGGTAGAGCGTTTTGAAGAGCACTTTTTTCCTGGCCAAGTTGTCCAACGGTTGACTATAGGGACCCGGGGATTTCACACATCCGTACTAGGGTCGGGGCCAAAGAACTTTAGGCACCGGGCTCTCTCTTGGTCCCTCTTCCTCTTCTCTCGACACACTCGAACACTATCTTCACTGAATCTGTAGGATGATGTACTTGGAGTAGCCTGGCGGTACAGGGATACTATTCTAGAATCTAGATTAGCATCAAGGCTACCTGATCTACCTGAGATATTAGAACTCATTGATCATGCACTGCTAAGCGTCCGACTATCCGGAACTTGAAAGCTAATTAGTTGCACAGGGAGCTCTTCACTAGAGGTTTCTCGTATTTTTTTCTTTCTATCTTAGGAATCCCGATCTCCAAATCCACAGGTGGATTTAAGCCAGTAGGCTGGTTGCTTAACTTCTCTCTGTTCAGTGAAGATAGTAACTCATTTTTGGTCGGCACAAGGGGGCTGTTGTCTCGGGGTAATAGGGGCGTGTGTGAGACTCTGATTTGGGGTTTATATAGGGAATCAGTTGCAATAGACTTTGTTGGTCTTTGGGGATTACTTGAGGATGATGTTCGGGGTGGTTTTACTTTCTTATTTACTCTTTGTTGGACCTGATGGGTATTTGGGAGTGACATGCTAGCTGGGGTACTTTTCTTAGGTTTGGGGGTTTGTTCATTATCTACACTGGTGGGGGAAGTTATATTTTATTTGGAGAGTTTGCTTCGTATTGTGAATCTATGCTCATCGTTATTTTTGTACTCTACAGGGGTGCACTGGGGGATTTGATAGTATATTTGCATAAGTTCGGGGGTGTCACTGATGTTCACACGTTGGCCTGGGTAGTTCTCGTAGTGTCCCCTGGGAATCACATTTTCCTCGTTTTCTTTGGATGGTTTCCCTAGAGGCTCTCGTGTTTCTTCTTGGTACTGGTGGTGGTCCCGGGCTGTAACTCCTGACTTCTTATGGAAGCAAGGCGGCATATTTGATTGGTGGTGTTATTTGTAGACGGGAGCAGGTGGCTGAAGGTATTTGGCATTTGTTGCTCAGACCCCGTCATCTCAGGTACAGATCCAATAGTGAAAGTTTCGTCGCAGAGCTAAATGTTTCCTCAGTCACGTATAGTTGACTAATATAATTATTCTACCTTGATGAATCCAATTTTCATCCTTATTGCTCATTGAGTTATTACAGTTTATAACCTCATTCAAGTTTTGAGATTAAATTAGAGATTAAATTTCGTTTTGAGATTAAATATTGTCCTATTTTCCATAACTATCAGTAGCCTACTACGGTTCTAGTATCGCAGTAATTATTATTTACTTACCTTCAAGCCATATTTGAGAGCTTTTCACATTTATTTCAGGACTTTGTTTCTTGTGATTTGAGACTTATCATCTCTGTGTGTTATTATTTATATGTTCATTTGTAACATTATTATTATTTGTATATGATTACTATTCTTATTTTCTCCACAGACATATTGAGATTGTACCCTAGCAGTTAACCCGGCAAGCGCGATAGGCCTCACGGAAGGCTTCCTATAGGGAACGCGATAGGCCTCACGGAAGCAGGACCATAAAAAAAGCCTTCCATAAAAAAAAAGGGCCTATCAAAACAAAGGAATTTGTCTCTAGGTGAGATAATTCCCCTCCAGTACTCATCCATGTAAATCTCACCCACCCCCCTCCCCTCCTTCCCCACCTTATTCCCCCCTCCCTCCCCACCTCAATTATCACCTATTTTTCCTCTTATTATCATCATTTATCGGTTATTTTTCTCTCCCGCGATAATGTAGCACAAGTGGGTTGCATAAAAGATCGTTATGCAACACCCAGACACCGGCACACACCGCCCCGCTCTTCTCAGTTGACTCCCAGACAGCGAGAGGGGAGGGCTGCCTGTCTCTCTCTCTCGCCTGAGATTATGACCGGGTGGCCAATATCTTCGTTTTTCACCACCCAAATGCTTTTCCCACTTATTTTAGCACTCTTGAAGGTTCATATATACATCATATATGTAAAATAAAAGCATACCGAAAACAAATAATGGTTTATATTGTAAATATAACGAATTCTGTCAGAATCCAGGGCTAGAAATGCACAAATAACTACCCTAGCACCTACTGTCATATCGCGCTTGTCAGGTTAAGGAATAAAACCTGTATATCCTATACCTATGTGTTTTGTACCCTAGCAGTTAAGGAATAAAACCTGTATATCCTATACCTATGTGTTTTGTACCCTAGCAGTTAAGGAATAAAACCTGTATATCCTATACCTATGTGTTTTGTACCCTAGCAGTTAAGGAATAAAACCTGTATATCCTATACCTATGTGTTTTGTACCCTAGCAGTTAAGGAATAAAACCTGTATATCCTATACCTATGTGTTTTGTACCCTAGCAGTTAAGGAATAAAACCTGTATATCCTATACCTATGTGTTTTGTACCCTAGCAGTTAAGGAATAAAACCTGTATATCCTATACCTATGTGTTTTGTACCCTAGCAGTTAAGGAATAAAACCTGTATATCCTATACCTATGTGTTTTGTGTCCATTGCTTATTACTATTGTGTTGATTAAGAGAATTAAGGTCAGTCCTCACCCAGTGGAGAGGTACCTAAGTTGACGATAAACGCTGATCCCTAAGTTGGGAATCGCAATCAGGCTGTCTCACGTTTCTTGAAAACGTGGCATAACAAGATGTACTGTACAAATTTAGGTCAGTGATATAGAGCTTAGGCAATAGTATCAGGCAAGAAGATTAGATTATCATATATTTTTGCATTACTGATACTGGTCCATAGACTGCTGATCACTGAGCCTTGTGTTGTACAGTACAGTATTTTAAGTTAGGCTAGGCTAGACGTTTGTGTTAAGTTAGGTTAAATAAATAAGTTTCGAGTTAGGTTAAGTAAGGCTTTGAGATAGGTTAGAGTAGGACTAAACAGACTATAGGCTAATTTGTGAGATTAAGTGAATCCTTGAATGCTTGCCATTATTTTATTCTGCACATCTCATAAATAAATGTCATTGTCTGTTACATGTGTATTTATTTTCAAGAGTGCCTTTAATAACTATGATGATATTTATACCTTTTTATGTTTGGTTATGGCTATACACATGTTATTAGGCTAATTATCAAACCAGCTGTCCCCATATCAGGTAACCTCTATAATAACTATAAAGTTCTACTGCATAGTGTAGATGTGTATCGCTGACTGAGGCTTTACATAAAATTCATAAGTTCAGGTGAGCCCCCCCCCCCCCCCGTGACAGAATTACTATTGCTATATGAATTTAATAATCTTGGACAATATTGCTTTCATTGCTCAATATCTAATTTAAAATAGTCTGTGCAGTGGTCATTGGAATAATACATATGTTTCTTTCGAGTAGAAATGGTCTTCTAGTTGGGTTGAGGGCTGGGGCTCCATGATGATATATCACGATGGGAGCTAATTGTCCTAGGGCCCAACTTGCTTACGAATCTATAGTCTTATTTTGTAACCTGGTGACTTTACACTTCCTTCTTTTAATCAACAGAACTCTACTTAGAACTGAATGGCTGATGGTACTGTGTAGCATATTTCTTGTGTTTGTTTTTACAACAGAAAGAAGTTATTCGAACACAGTACAATCAGCCAATCAGCTCTAAGTAGAGATCTCTAGCCCAAACCGACAAGTGCAAACTCACCGGCATAAAACAAAAAAACAAGCGGAATATAGGCATTATTATGGACGGTTTACACGATCGTTTTCCACTTCTACCCCCGAGTGTAGTCGGGGAACATTTACCGGGAAATTTCCGCCGAGCATGAAAAAGTTTTCACACAGAATAGCCGAATCAATGGTGGGGACTGTGGACGGAGAATCCTCAAAGTCTTTTTGCCGTACCTTAGTTATATGATACAGCGGATCCTTGGAGTCCCGTATTACTCTGCGCTGCCGTATCAATTTACATAGTAATATTAGTGCATCTTTGGACCACTCACAAGATTGGATGCATTGTGCTTTGGCAGATATAATTAAGAAGAGTCGAGGATAAACCTGATGCTTCTGGTGCTTGGGATATATATATAGTGTTTTATACACGTGGGCAGTGGGAGTGTGGAGGCCTTGAGATGAATTTAAACACACTAACGTATTTGTAATGCCCTCGAAAATGTCCCGCACCCACAATAATACTAACCCGAGTTGACGTCAGGTATAGCGTAAAATAGTCGTAGATGGTAAGTCCAATAAACTCATCTCGAGAGACTATCACCGTGGTTCTTAAAAATCGGACTAAGGTTGCTATACTTTTGTACGTCCGTGGTAGTACAGTGGGTTAGCGCGCGGGCCTGGTGGTGATGGTGGTGCATCACTAACCAGGGTTCGAACCCCACCCAAGGCATCTCAAAACCTGTGGGTTTTTAGGGGGGTTAAATTCCCTTCAGAGGTTCGTACCCCGCGCCAGGTACCAGGAATGGTTGATCCTAAAGGTAGCCTGGGGATAATTCCCATTCCTATTTAACCCTGGTAAAACCTAGCATTTCATTGGTGGCAACTAAAAAGGAACGTGACCAGGTAGCTACGTGGAGCACCCGTTACGCGAACCCTAAAAACCATATTGAGATAGCTAAGGCAAAAAGGCTACGATACCGTACGACCTTACGAGGCTAGGGACTAGCCTAACTAAAAAGGAATGTGGTGTAATGCCCTCGAAAATGTCCCGCACCCACAATAATACTAACCCGAGTTGACGTCAGGTATAGCGTAAAATAGTCGTAGATGGTAAGTCCAATAAACTCATCTCGAGAGACTATCACCGTGGTTCTTAAAAATCGGACTAAGGTTGCTATACTTTTGTACGTCCGTGGTAGTACAGTGGGTTAGCGCGCAGGCCTGGTGGTGATGGTGGTGCGTCACTAACCAGGGTTCGAACCCCACCCAAGGCATCTCAAAACCTGTGGGTTTTTAGGGGGGTTAAATTCCCTTCAGAGGTTCGTACCCCGCGCCAGGTACCAGGAATGGTTGATCCTAAAGGTAGCCTGGGTAAATTCCCATTCCTATTTAACCCTGGTAAAACCTAGCATTTCAGTATTACTGAACGTCTTTTGTTTTTCGTTTCGTAGGAGAGGCGACCAAGCCTTTGGATCGTCAAAAAATATGCCAAGAACAGGAAACAGGAAGCTCAAGAAACCAACATGTTGGTTACATCCATTTTCCAGGGGAAAATGATATTTCGATGAAATTTGTGTTTCCACTGGTGAGTTATCTGCTCAACAGGTGGCGTTGTGTGTGTGTAAGTGTGAGAGTCCGAGTGTAGTGGGTGAGACAGTGAAGCACGGGAACGAGATGGCTTCAGGGATGGGGTCGTTTCGGGCCATGAGTGAGCACCGTGCCTCATGTGAAGGCAAGATGGCAGGTGCTCGTTGTGCTCTACGTGCTTCACATGTCTCACTCCCTAGACTGGAACAAGACCTCACGGGCTTCACTGTTCATTGTAAAGCGGTGAATGTTAAGGCTCTCAGCCTATGCCCGAGAGGAAGTAAGTTGGAATATAGAAAAAAAAAAAAATAAAAAAAAAAATATACCATTCACCATTCGGTTCAAAGGAGTACAAAGGAGTACAAAGGAAATCAAGCAACAACATATCTAGTGACCCTTCTAGGTTGCTTGTCCTCCAAACACTGAGGATCAAGTGTCCAAACAGTGGTTTAGAGTGGGTAAGGGAACATTGGAAAGGGAATTACTGCCCTGGAACTAATGTCCGTGGCAGGATTAGGAAGTTAGTAGAGGACAGATGGGTTAGTAACTGAGGGGGGGATAAAATAAAGTTATTCATTTACAAACGCAGTCAGTCGCGGGTTTGATGAGAGATATTTGTCTAGGCGGAGTTTAAATGAATCAATGGTGATGCAGTCTATAACGTTTCGGGGAAGCCCATTCCACAAGTTGACAACTCGATTGAAGAAGAAATTCTTAGATTCGTGCGAGTTAAAAGATTTTCCAATAATTTTGCAACCGTTTCCCCGCGTGTAATTAGATTGGTCGATAGTGAAGTACTTACTACAGTTCATATTGTCGATGCCTTTGATGATTTTGAACACTTGAATTAAGTCACCTCTTAATCTGCGCTGGGTTAAAGGAAATAGATTTAATTCTCTAAGACGCTCTTCGTATGGTTTGTTCTTTAGGCTAGGTATCATTTTGGTAACTCTACGTTGAACTCGTTCTAGCTTGTTTATATCTTTTTGGTAATAAGGGCACCAGGATTGAACGCAGTATTCCAGAAGAGGGCGGACTAAGGAATTGTAAAGGGTTAGGATAACTTCTTTGGATTTATGCTCAAATGACCTGCCTATAAAGCCAATTATTTTGTTTGCCTTCTTAACAACTTCTGAACATTGTTGACTCGGTTTTAGGTTACTCGATATTGTTACTCCCAGATCGGTTTCTCTGTTTACATTCTTAAGCTGAGTGCCATTCATCGAATAGTTTGCTTTCTCATTTAGGTATCCGACATGTAGTACTTTACATTTATCCGCATTGAAACTCATTTGCCAAATTTGGGCCCAACATGACAATTTATCTAGATTGTGTTGCATATCGTCAACTTGTTCTTTTGAGAGTACGCTATTTGCAATTTTTGTATCGTCAGCAAATTTTGAGATTGTACAGGTGAGACCCTCATCTATGTCGTTGATGTAAATTAGAAAGATAATTGGTCCTAGTACCGATCCCTGGGGTACCCCGCTACTTACATTGGTCCATTTAGATGCCTTCCCGTTTATGACTACCCTTTGCTTTCTGTTGCTGAGCTAATTTTCTATCCATTTCAACACACCGTCTTGTATTCCATGCGCTTTTAGTTTTAGCAGTAAACGTTTGTGGGGAACTTTTGTCAAAGGCCTTTTGAAAATCAAGGTATATAATATCTACAGTTTTACTCTCATCGTAGAGGTTGAGGATATCGTGGAAGAAGTCTAAGAGGTTTGTTAAACAGGAACGTTTTTTACGAAAGCCGTGTTGAGTATCTTTAAGTATGTTATTTTCCTCTAAGTGATTTACGAGTCTGTCTCGTATGACCGTTTCTAGCATTTTACATACAACTGAGGTTAAGCTAATTGGACGATAGTTACTGGGTAGGGATTTGCTGCTGGCTAGCTTCCACTGATCAGGCATAATTCCAGACTGCAAGGATTTATTGAATAGTAATGTCAGTGGTTTGGAGAGCTCGTCCTTAGCTTCCTTTAGAACTCTAGGCGAGATTGTATCAGGTCCTGGCGTTTTATTTACCTTGAGTTTATCTAAACAATTCAATACTTCTCTCTCTGTAACGGTGATATTGCTTAGAACATCTGAATTATCAATCTGAATCGGCGATGGTGTAGGGATATCACTGAGGTCTTCTGTTGTAAAAACTGATGCAAAGAAGGTATTGAGGGCATTACTCATTTGTACTTCGTCTTTGGTGTATTCTCCATTTTCATCGACTAACGGTCCAACAGTTGAAGTAACTACTTTTTTCTTTCTGATATAACTATAGAATTCTTTCGGGTTTGTTTTACTTTGATTCGCAATATGTAACTCTAAGGTCTTTTTACTTTGCTTAATTAACTTTTTGGCTTTGCGTCGTAGCTCTACAAATTTCACCCGTTCTTCGTCATTTTGTGAGGATTTTAATCTATCATTAGCAAATTTTTTAGCAAGCAGGCAGTTTGAAATATCTTTATTCCACCATTTGGGCTTATTATTATGGCCTGGACGCCGTATTTTCGATGGTATACAGTCTTGCACTGCTTTTAGGTAAGTGGTTTCGAATAACTTCCAAGATGTATTTATGTCGTTATTGTTAATTAAAAAGCTCCAGTCAGTTTCTTTAAACATAGCTCTAAGTTTATGGAAGTTTGCTTTCTTGAAATTAGGGACTTTTTCGATGCTACTATTTGGTTCGTTACTAGTAAAGTTTAAAGTGAAAGTTATCGTACGATGGTCGCTGTTACTGAATTCATCACCAACATTTAAATTCTCTATCAATTCTTCTTTTGTTGCAAGTACAATGTCAAGAACGTTATTACCACGGGTCGGCGTTCGAACAAATTGATAAAGCGAACTCTTTTGCAAGTTCGTATACAAGTCATGTCCGGAGTGTGAAGTAAGAGTATCGCCCCACTTGGTCACAGGTAAATTAAAGTCGACAAAAATTACGGTATCTTGTGAGTTACTTACATCTGCAATTTGTTCGTAAATTTCTCGGTCAGTTTGCACTGATTGAGCTGG
Organism: Paralithodes platypus; assembly: GCA_032716605.1. NCBI lineage: Eukaryota > Metazoa > Arthropoda > Malacostraca > Decapoda > Lithodidae > Paralithodes > Paralithodes platypus. The sequence continues at coordinate 6,796,369 of CM064496.1, forward strand.
AGGTCTGTATATTAACGCAAGTATTATTTTCTACCTTAATTATTCTGGGCGGTTGCCCGACCCCGAAAGGGGTTGAAATAGGGGAGCTATCCCCCCGCCAAAGGCGGCTTTCTAGGGCCTTTCCTAGCTGATGCTGAGAGGATTGGGTTCTAGTTATGTGGTGATGGGCTGGTCTATCAGAGTGAGAACTGAGCGATCTCTGCCATACCCATAGCTTACTCTGACTGTTCCTTTATCTTATATATTTTCTAGATCTCAAGTGACGGCGTCTTTTCCGTGGATTGACCTCCCAATCTACCAAGATTGGAAGCCAAAGCGTCACATTTTTCCCTTGCCCCTCAACTTTCTCTTCATAATTGCTGAGGGGCATAGGGCCCTGGGTGGGGCTTTGGTTTCCCGGGCGTTTCCGCACCCTCCTCAGCTCCCCGCTATGGAGTGGCTTCGGTCACCCAGGCTTTATTGTGGTCGGCAGGGAGGGTTCTGTGGGGGCGCTCGGTTATGGCCTTGGAATTGCTCGGGGCCTTGGGGCTGTTCGGCCAGGCAGCTTGGGGAACAACAACAACAACAACCTTTATTATTCTTTATTAGCACAAAAGATGTGTCGACATTCACAATTTGAGGTTTGACTTTCTTTGATATAAAATAAAACGCCACCTCCATTTTTATTTATTCGGCTGTTCTCAAACATTACATAACCGGGAAGTGAATACTCTGCTAAAAAGTCTCTATCTTCTGTATTGAGCCAAGATTCTGTTATGCCAATCACATCATAATTTTCTGTAAACACTAGTTCCTCTAAATCTGAAAATTTATTGCGTATGCTACGAGCGTTTGCATAGAAAACCTTTAAAGTTGCGGTTTTAGAACTCACAGAACGTTCTTTCATCGAATTTTTGGTTCTGGTCGGATCTACATTTACATTCATGGCTGTCCTCGGTCCTCGGTCGTTATCCCTGGCGGTTTTGAATTTGGGTCGTGTTGGTGGAGCTTTATCCAAATTCGCGGTTCTTGACGGATTAGTATTTAATTCCTTTGTAGGTTGCCGTCCTCGCTGTCTTCGGTCCTCCTTCCTGGTTGTCCTGTGCTGAGTCGATTTCTTCTCCGAAAATCCTGCACCGCATCGTTGAGAAGACGCCCAAAACGTGCTGCTCCCACCTGGTTCAGATGAACTCCATCGTCCGAAAACAAATAGTCATCGTAGTAGAAATTGTCCCAGGTGTCGACGAATCCCACGTTCTCCTTCCTGCAGAGGTTTGCTAGACAACGATTTGTGCTGGTGGCTATGTTGTAAAATCGGCTCTCTACACCGAGCCGGGGGACGATTCCTGAGACGATGATCCTTGATGACTTCTCCTTAAACGACTTGATCAGCTGCTGGTACTTTAAAAGCAAATCTTCCAACCGGGTTCGCTGTACATCGTTGGATCCAACGTGGATGACGTACATTGTATTAACAGGGGCCAGCTTTGATGCTTCGTCAACTGCTGCAACTACGTCGTCCACACCACCACCAGGGATACAAAAACGCTTCCTGGTCTTAGGTGCCCTGGCGTAAAACTCTGCGAGCTGACCACGTATCATCGAGTCTCCCACGAGCCGGACTTCTTCTATTTCCTCTTCGTCATCTGAGTCTGTGAGTATCTGGAAACGGTTTTGACACTCGGTAATCGGTATGTGTTTCCTGGTCTTGGGGCAAACGTTGTTCCTCACGACACGGAAGTTGTCTTGAGGGGGAAGAGAGTCACTATTTGTATCTTGAGTATCGGAAACATCAGCTGAAGTGGCTTCTGTAGGCGTTGAATTGTTGGCAGTTGACGTTGGGGCGTTGGTGGCAGCTGAAGTTGCGGTGACAATTGAAGTTTGTGGTACTCCAATGTTGAGTGTTACAAACTCTTGGAGTGATTCCAGCTTCATGGTGAGGACGTTGATCTTGTTGTAGGCTTCATCAGTCTAATTTCACTGTAAAATTCTCTCGTTGCTGGCAGCCTGAGAGCCGGCAGACTTGAAGATCGACAGTAGCAAACACGGACTCACCAAACCTACCGGCGCAGTTCGCACAAGCGCGAGGCATGGTGACAGTCACTTTCTTCAGATCATTCTATTGATATCCTCCCTTTTAACCGGCCACGTCTCCGAGGCATAGCTCATCGCACTCCTAACACATGAGGTATACACCTTCCCTTTAGGTGGGGTGGGAGTCCTCTCATGGGAAAGAGTGGCATCAGCTCTCTAAACTTTCCCCAGCCATTTCTGATTCTAGCAATGGAGCCAGCTTCAGAGCCACCTCCGGCGGAAACTGAATTGCCTAAATAGCAGAATTTATTCACACACTCCAACGTTACACTGTTGAAATCAACACTAACAGGCGGGTCATTCAACACAAGTTCTCCCTTGCACACTGCACATTCAAAGTTAATGATTCTCGTCAAAGATCCTCTAGCTCCACTACATCTCTTGTGTACCCAGTCACTACAGACAGAACATTGAATCACGTTACTTCCCAACCCCTTCCCACATACTGCGCATGGATATTCGCTGCATCTTTCCATTACTCGGCGCCCTACTCCACTAAGCATGACCTTTGTTGTATCTATGTTAACTCTTAGACCCTTGTTTGCCATACCCTCCCTCCAACTTTTGAACTTTACCTCTGCTTCCTGTGCACTATCTGCGATAAGAACTAGGTCATTTGCATATAACAACTCTCATGGGAGTCCTATCCTAAAGTCCCTTGACAGAGCTTCCAGGACCAGAACAAACAGTAGTAGGCTCTAGAGATGGAACGAATATAAATTTTCACTATTTGCGAATACGAATACGAATACGAATTTGTTGTTGTAAAATTCGCGAATACGAATACGAATAGCGACTATTTCAATCCTTATTTCATCCTTCAAGAACTGGTAATTATTTTTATGTCACCAACAAACGTTAATTAAATTACTATGAAATTAATTACCAGAAGTTAATGACGATGTGAATGTGTAATTTCTTAAATATCATAAATTAACTGTATGAATTAATGTTTAATATATTGTAAGAGTTCAACCATAGAAAATTGAATAATTAAAATTAAATCCATTCAATGTTCTATGTTTCCAGTCCTCAGTCCCAGTGTTGCCGCTTTTTTGGTACTAAAGTGCCAGATTTGGTACATTTGACTCTCTCAAGTACATTTTATACATTTTCCAATAAAATAGTCCATATCTGGTACTAAATACGAAATCAGTGAGGAAATATGATGGGATATATTTTAGTGACATGCTATTACATTGGATATGTCTGAAATGGCAATATTGCGACGGTTCAAATGTCCAGGTCCAGCACACGTTCGTTTACCGGGCAGTGATTCCACTTTAGAATAATTTGGTAGGCCTACTTTTCACTAGTTTGATCTGGTACTATTAAATACAGTTAAGTAGCAACACTGCTCAGTCCTCCTTCATTCCACTTTAGCGGCCCCAACGCATATCTACACTGTTATTTATTCGTTTGTGTTAACTTTAAAATTTAATATTTAACATTTTTGTATAATTATATTCTATTGGTTTCGTGAACATATTCGCATATTTGCAAATAGCTATGAATGGAAATGCGAATACGAATACGAATATTGAAAAACATAGCGAATATTCGGACATACGAATACGAAACGAATATTCGGTCCATCTCTAGACTAAGCTCAGCACTGAACCTTGGTGAACTCCAACTTTTACTGGGAACTCTTCGCGCAGAACTCCATTCACTCTAACTGCTGCCCATGACCCCTCATACATTCTCATTATCACACGCACCAACCATTCTTCTACTCAAAGTTTTCTCATAGCCCACTGCATTACTTCCCTTGGCACTCGGTCAAAGGTAGTTTGGAAAAAACACAATCATATAAACTGCCCTTTAAGTTAGCGCACGTGCACGTGTAATTAGATACTGTTCCTGATTACCCAAGTGTGTCGAGGATGGGAAAAAGTCAGCTGTATTCTCACTCATCATGATTTACGAAACCTATCTCTTATCTCTTCCCCATACCAGTCGTAAGAAGAGCTCCGCCATGTTGCAGACCTTGTGTTGTTTAATGTTGTACTTCACTTTTGTTGGATAATTAGAATTCCAATGTAATACGAGCCACTAAATGCTTCAAATCACCATCAGTGAAAGGTTTATCAATATATTCCGTGTGAAATACAGTTACTTATAAAACCATTAATAACCCGGCACTTACCTCACTAATTAGATAAGTATACTTGAGGGAGTTGATCGAGTTAGGAAAGTATTTATATATTCATTCACAATACACCATAAATATGTTTTATTATAAAGCAAAATTACATGCACAAAATCACGTTGGTTATATTTGCATGGCCCAATATTATAAGAGGTCCACGAAGTTTAAGATTGACTGGAAAGGCTGGTAATTATTTATATGGAAGCTATGATGTCGCGGGCAAGGAATAAGCTGTTAATTCACTGGTTTGTTATGCCTCTCACCTCGCAATAACTTATGACATCTTTGAGTGTCCTGTGGTACACAACATGGAGGCAATTGGCAGGCTGGAAGAGTTCTCACATTAGCTCTCAACAGCTAGGCATAGTTAAGCACGTGTTTCTTACGGTTAGATAACATTTTATTACTAGGCATAATTCTAAGAAAGTGTATCCATATCGATTTCATTAGACCAATTATATAATATACTTAGGCATATACCCCATAGCTGGGGGTGGCTGACTCGAGACAGAGCCTGAACAGAAGTAACAAAACATAAACAAACAAATAAAATAATAATAATACAAATAATAATAATAATAATAATAATAATGATAATAATAATAATAATAATATTTATTCAGTTAGCATTTTACAGAGTTGGTACCACATAATATGTTACAAATATGACATGTACCAGCCTTGCATAATTCCAACTAAGGATAGCCCAATAAGGCCGTTAGGCGTATTTCCATTGGGGTCCTTGTGGGATTAGGTTAGCTGGGGAAAAGGGGAGGATAAGAGAAATAGATACTTTAGAGAAAGTATTTCTAGGGGGTTATTTTAAGATACCTTACATCCTATAGTATATATCAGTAATCCGTAATCAGTAATCATTTCAGTTTGTTTTGCCTATCTCTTATGTCGTATTTAGTAGTAGACATAAGCTTGGTGCTCCCTTCTCGCAGCTGTCAGGTTCAGGTGCTCCTTCAGGCTACGTCTGAAGGAATACAGTGTTCTCTTTTCACGGACTGACTGGGGTAGGTCGTTCCAGTCTTTGAAGTCCATGGGAAATAGCATTTTAAGTCAAACAAATTGCAATAGTTTGTTTTATTGCATGAACATTTTAGTTGGACTCCTAGTAACACCATATCCGAAATCGGACAAATTCGGTATTTACGTAATTCACATTTTAACCCTTTCAGTAGGGACATTTTTTCACATTTTCACGTTTTTCTCGAAAATGGTGCATCATACAGATAAGAGGTATAGATACTAAAAAAATAGGAAAAAGTATTATGCTCAAGTTATGTTCTATAAATGTTTTCCCTAAAACCTATAGTCTTTATGCAAATAAGCCCAGAATTTGGAATACGTGATTATGAAAAACTTGGAAAAAACAACTTTGTACTCACATTTCATTAAATATTTCATAACCTACTTATTTCACCGCAAATTGTTATAGAATAAATCTTTTAGAGGGTGATTTTTTTGTTATTTTGGCATACTTTTTATTCTTCTAAATGCTAATTTATTTGACACAAATGTAAAATATAGAATACACCCAATGTGAACATTTTTTTTTTTTTTTTTTTTTTTTTAGTTTTGGCAAATTAACTGCAATAGTTTATTTATTACATAAACGTGTCATTTGTCACTAACATGTTCATGCAATAAACAAACTATTGCAATTTGTTTGACTTAAAATGCTATTTCCCATGGACTATAATGGGGAGGATTATGAATTCAATCATTCAAACAATAATATGTAAAAAGTTTTAATGATATCGAACGCAAACATTTTATTTTGTAAGTTTACTTATTTCATGCATACAGAATATCAAATAGAATACAATTATTTATGTAATTTCCTTTTCAGGTGCATGATGAATGAGCACGAGCCGGAAGATACACCTGTGTGTGTGTTCTGCGGTATTGCTCTAGAAGCTAACACTAAGGATGGAACTGTGTATATTGGTGAAAAAGCAGCATCAACTATCAACCAAGCAAGCAAGGAAAGAGAGTCTTCCATTAATGTTCGAGCGGGCCAGCTGGTCCACTCTCGTTGCAGGGGGACAAATTTAGTGTTTGCCGCTCCAAAATCTCTACCTTAGGGTTCTCTTTTGTTTTATAAGATAACATTATTCCCTAACACATCTGAACAAAGCTTATATATCCAAGCTTTGTTCAGGTGTGCGAGGAGTAGGCCTACATTTGTCTTATTCTAATAGACAAAATTAAATTAGACATTTTGGAGCGGCGACACTAATTTTGTTTGTTGATGTATACAGCCTACACAGTTATATACCCAACTATTGGCTACAGTTTACAGAGTTCCAACAATCTTAATTAGATTTATTAGAAGCTCAACAGTTAATGTATAAACTACATTTACAGAACGGTATATATAATAAAATGCCCCAGAACGAGAAGCCCACCACAGAAGCCACGAGCGAACACCACACAGAAACACCCGAAAGAAACGTCCACAGAACGAAACGACCAGCTGACCGAGCCAGCCAATTCAGACAGGCCCAAGCCCGCAGGGCTAAGCAGCTCCAGGCCGCACCTACCTACCCCTTCTAAACTGACCATTTTCCACACCTCACGTACACTACCCCCTCGTGTCCTACACTTCTAACTACAATGATGATGAACAGGAATATACATTCATATTAAAAACACCCATGCCCTGTCCCTAGGTTGAGCCAAAGCCAACAAATCAGACAGCCATATATCTATGTATGTTCTTACATCCGAGAAGTAGATGTTATATATCTTAGAAGTTAAAACACCCGCGCCTGTCCCTAGACCTCGTATATCATTTTCCATAACGAGTATAGATATATGTAACCCGTGCTCAGTCGCCCCCTTACATTGTCCCTCTAGTATCTAAGTGTCTCTATAATATTAACTGCCACCAGTATTGATACGACATAGCGGCACTGTCCTTATGTCGTATTGTGCCAAGTGCAGATCAACCAGGTTTCATCACCTTATTAGGACGACGACTATAATGTCGACGTTCATCGATGTATTCAATCCTTAGGTTACGTATTAATATTAACATTCCCTAACATATCTTGTATTGCCAGACTAAGTTTCTGAAGACCCATCACCCCCATAAATCTATGTATTCATTCCTTAGTTTAAGTATTAATATTAACATTCCCTAACATATATTGTCTTGCCAGACTAAGTTTCTGAAGACTCATCGCCCATAAAATCTATGTATTCAATCCTTAGGTTAAGTATCTTTATCCGCCATTGTGTTCACCTTTTTCCATTTACTTTTCCACAATTGTCATACGTCTTCCACTTACCTCCTTCGTATCCACAGTCCACACTACGCCATTTTACTTCGTGTCCTACACCTCTTACCCGCCCGATTCTACCTACACGATGATGAACAAGAATATACATTCATATTAAAAACACCCATGCCCTGTCCCTAACTTGAGCCAAGGCCAACAAATCCGACAGCCATATATCTATGTATGTTCTTACATCCGAGAAGTAGATGTTAAAAACCACATGTCCAAACTCATAAGAAATGAAGATACCCACGGGTACACCAGGATATAGAACCATTGCCCCCATAAGACTTAGACAAGCCATGAATACAGGTGTTAGCCACCATGCTGTAACTCCAATTCTTACCCCAACCAGAGATTGTATAGATAACCTTTGTTACCAGTATCTATCATAAGTATTCCGAAACAATAACGAAGTACCCCTACGAACTGCCGCTTTCTTTGGTCTATATTTCATAGAAAACGCAGTTCCCAGGGACACCTAGACGTACAAGAAATCGTGTCAAATAATAGGTCCATAACCCCTCGTATTGACGAGTAATAATACACCATGTTTTTCCCTACTTTATCCACAGTCAAGCACACACCTAGAGTTAACCTCCTTTCCCCCACCACCTAGTCCACATGATTCTATCTTTTCCAGACTCATATACCACCCCGTATTTGCATCCCCCGGTAGCATTTGGCCAACGTACTTTCACTGTCCTTTCAAAACTCCAATATCAACTGCAGCCTAATGCCATCCTCACACCCAGAGACCTTAGGGTCAAATTTCCCTGTAGCCCCCCTGAGCTTCCCCCCTCTCATTAAAATGCCCCGCGCTTCTCGACTCTTGTCCGACCTAGCCTCTCTCTCATACCTCTTGAAGATCCTTGATTTTTCCGTTGCTAACGCTCTCCAACCTTTTATATATATACTCCTATGCAGCCTGCCTTCACTTAGTAGGCCAGAACAACATTAGAACTTTACTAACCCCTTGCATGCCATCTATTCTCTTACAACCCATTCACAACCCTGCACCCAATGGTCGTCGGTGCGAGGCTCGCCGCCTCGCCAGTAACTAACTTCTATTGCCATACTTCCAGATAAATGTGGCAGAGTTAGCAACCAGTCTCCACCACATCAAGCAAACCATGAAATTAACAACCAACCGATTACAACCAGCTAGCCAAGGCACCTTCGGTTTTGATATTAAAAACACCCACATCTGTCTCATAAACAGAGGGTTATTACAAACACTGGTGATATGGCAAGCCCCTAGCCACAGCCGCCGGACGACCATCCCCGAGAGAGAGCGCCCGGCTACCCCTTTTTACCCACCCGAGGAGGGAGACCCCACCCCGCGGAGGTATACCTGACCCCTGTTTTGACTTCCGGGTCATTGCCAGGTAGCCTAGGAATTCTTCCTATCAATGAACTAACCATGCATGTCTAACCCCCTTACTCACCTCTCTTTACCCACGATAACCCATTCAACTGTTTTGCATACTCGGATAGTCAAATTAGCTCCTCAGCTATGCAATAGAACGAAGACTGAGTAATATAAGAGAGACACGCCTATCACAGCTGTCCCAGTCTTCCCCGCAAAGTAGATCCAGTCTCCCTCCCATAAATACTTCCAGTACAGCCGAAATAGTACCTTTTACTAAGGCTCAGTTATATATCAATATGAAGACTTCCATAGCCATGTGCCACAACAGTAATCACCATCTTACCTCGTCCCTATATCTATTGAGGGCTCAAAATAAGTCCATAAGACTCAAGATCCCTATTGCCTACAGGGTCCAGAACCGAGCCTATAAACCTAGCTCCCGCCCCCAGTCAAATCAGTTGAAAGTTAGACACCAACCAGTGGTCACTACCCTGAAGTTAACATCTAGCTCTGCCCTTGTGTTGTTCCTGAGTTGAGAGATTCCCGAGCCGGCAGACTCCATGGCAGAAGTTAAATAGAAGAGCTCTCCATGTACAAGTACCAACGTGGACCTTATAACCTTCACACAAATTAGTGGGTATATAAGTGTGTAGCCAGCACCGATCGCCAAGAGATCCGACTTGAGAACTTCCTACATTTTGGACCACCTGGACGGCCGAGGAACCAGTCGTTAGCCCCCAACATCACCGGAAGCAAGATAACCAGGACCAGACCAACAAATACTATTCAAGATTCACGTTACTAGTACTAAGTGTTATAGTACCAGTTCGACATTCACTTATTAACTCTTCTATGAAGTGGCTATAACTTGCCCAGTGTAACTCATATTTAACCATTCCATTTGGGACGTACTAAGCGTATCAGTGTTCATTAATTAACAGGCGACATTGACTCTCGTAATTACCTAATTCAGATATTAAAACCCTAGTGATATCTAACGTTCGCCCACTGATTTGTGTTCTGCGTATTTCTGTCATAAGAATATAAATCTTAGATCAGTACCCCCTTGAGGTTACTAGAATTTCCGTGTTCAGAAATATACGCGTATCTAATTCTAACTGTGAGCTGCTACTTGGGCACGCGACCTGCCAGTAAGAAATCTAATTAGTGAAATTGAATACATAAATACATTGAGGTCTTCCAGTATAATAAACCTTGCTAACTAAACCCGTGATCAGAAGAGTATACCTGAACGTTGGAAGTGGGAGACTAGGCTCCATCCAGATCCGCTAATGCTAGCAGTTCCCTTCTATTATTTGTTTTGTACGAGTATTACTATCTTTCTATGCTCTTTATTCACCTACTTAAATAAACGTGATCGTGTGTCGTGTTACCGTGTGTTTATTTTGTGTTCTCTATTCCTCATACCTTGTATTGTGCATGCAGCCTTATATACCCAGTCAGATAGAGCCCACATTACCCAAGTTAATCCTGTAGAAAAACAGGGCATAACATTGGCGGGGAACAACAGGGGAAGAGGGTTGTAGGAACGCTAAAAGCAGTAACAAGAAATAGGGTGGTCAGTATGGAAGTGAAGAAGTCCTTGCATGACAGTGTGGTAATCCCGACACTGACTTACGGAAGCGAAGCATGGACGTTTGAGACTCAGACCAAGAGTGAGAGCAGTGGAAATGAATTACTTAAGGAGTGCGTGCGGAGTTACATGGAGGGATAGACAGACTAATGAGGAAGTAAGAAGGAGGTGTGGTGTGGAGGTAGATGTGCTGGAAAGTGTGAAAAGGAACAACTTGAGATGGTTCGGCCATATGGAACGTATGGAAAGCGAGAGAATGACTAAGAGGGTGTACGAGAGCGAGGTGGATGGACAGAGGGGGAGAGGTAGACCGAATATGAGGTGGAAGGATGGAGTGAGGAACTACATGAACGAAGGCGGTGCTGGTTGGGGGGAGGGGCGTCGACTGACTGGGGACAGAGGTGCATGGGGGCGGTTCGTTCGTGGCCACCCCTTCGGGGATCACGGCGTCAGGCAATAGATAGATAGATAGAACATTGGCGGCAGCGGTGGTTCTTGATTCGGATAAAAGGTTGCATTACATTGCAAGTTTGGAACAGCCAGAACACGATAACATCATGGCGCACCGTTCTCACATTCCCATCCCCCATTATGATGGAGAAACTTATGAGATCGAAACATTCATGGACATAATGAAACCCGTACTTGACCTAGTTTATACCACGGACGCAGAAAAAATAGCCGTAACATTAACGCACCTGGGAAAAGCCGTTTCCCTGGTTGCCTATCAAGTGCACCCTGCTCTCACCTGGGACGAATTTCGCCCAATAGTGATAGTAGCCATTAAGCCTTCGTTGGGCGTTTTCGTGGCCCACACTCGTATCCAAGACACTAAATTCGAAGGCGATTTAGATGCCACAGTGAATAAGATTGCCCAACACATAAAAGTTTCTTTCCCCACGTTGACCAGAATCCAACAAGAACAGAAAATTCTGGTCAACCTTGTGTCTATATTGCCCTCAGCAGTAAAAGACCATTTCCGTGTGCACGATTTCGTCGGATACCAAAAAGATCTCATCACGATCCGACGTATTTTGGCCGTGCGCACAGAAGCACCCACCCAAATCGCTGCAATCAAGAGGTTTCCCACGCACCCGCAGCAACCCGACCACCAAAACTCCAAGAATGCCTATCCAGCCTCATCCTTCCATGGGGGCAGGGGTAGGTGGGTCACCTACCCTTCCGGAAAGCCCCAACCCAACCTACCCAGCCACGCAGAATCTTCAACCGGAATAGGAACTACAACACCTACCAAAGTAAAAACCCTACCTTAGTAATTATCAACCCCTATGATTTCCCTGCCTGTAATGCTCAGTGTGCTTTCCATCAAATTCGTGACTCTGCCAAACCTCGCCCCTTTACTCCTCGCATTTCTGTAAATGAAGAGGAGTTGGGACAAGAGGAAGAGATGGAAGAAAGACACACTGGAGAAATAGCCCCTAACATGACCTCAGAGGATACCGAGGAAACCCTGGAGGAGGTAGATACCGATTCCCAGGATTTTTAAAGTACCCCCCGCCCAAGATGGCCTCGGCGGGGGACGCCATAACTGACCGCACTGCCCCCATTTATTACATGGCCAAAATCAAGGACATTCCTGTCCGCTTGTTAATCGACACGGGAGCTGCCAAGTCATGTTTGTTCAAAAATTACTATGATCTACACCACCGACTATTTGGCCCGTTGTTAACCACCAAAGCAGAACTAATCTCAGCTGCTGATACTTACTTAAATCTCCTAGGAGACACTTTACCCCTATCAGTAACCACTCCTGCCCCCCATGCTCGTTGTTATCACACATTCACAGTATTTTCCTCCAACTGTAAACATTACGATAGTTTCCTTGGACTTGACCTCCTTCAAAAACTCCAGGCCCAGGTCGACTGCGGCCAAAGGCTGATATCATTCAAAAATAATCCAACCCAAAGCCTCTGACAAACCCATCACGCAGAAACCCATTCATAAAACAAAAAAAAAAACTTCCCCCTCAACAAACCCTGAGTCAGGGTTACCAAATTGCAGCTAGCACTAAGGTGACTCCTAAACCCCCCCCTTGCCCTGAGTCCCCTCAAAATCTCACCCCATTCAGTAAACAAATGCCTCAACAAACAAAAGAAGACAAGTCCAAGCAACTCCCTCTCGGTAATCCCCTCCATTCTCGTAATTCTGTCCCGGATAAATCCTCCCATGTTTTCAGGACAGACTCTGATATATGTAACCATAATTCCATCAAATGTTTATGTACACATGTTTCCAGGGAAAATGCCGATCAATGTACCCAACAATGTTTCCCCCATACCCCCAGAAATGTTCAGCTATCCCACAACCCACAACAATTCCCTTGTGACAATTTTCCGTCAGTAGCTCCCTTGCCGCCCCCCCCCCCCCCCCCCCCCCCTCCCCACAATTCACACCCCTAGAAAAATTCACAACCCCACACTTGACTCGCCCTCTCATGACAAACAAAACCACCAAATCCATATAAACTCCAAACAAACCGTCACTGCCACCGACAACGCTCCCCAAATTCGTCCTTCAAACAACCACAAATCCTTACATCAGTCCTCCACCAATAACCCATCTTCTATACCTCACGCTTCCCCCACCAACCCTCCGCAGTCCCTCCAACAAATCCCGTTTTCTAACCCCCTCACACTGCGCCCCACTGATCCTCCCACACGCGCCGTTAATCCCCCCCTCACGCGTGACCCCCACCAAAGTGACCTTGCCCCCCTTATAAGTACCAAGCACCTGCTCGCCAGTCAATCCCCCACCATCATTAGCCCAGCTGTAGTTCAGGATAAATGCCAAATTCCCCCCCACCATCAAAAATGGGTGAACCTGCGGCCCATACCCCAAACTCACATGATATTTTCCCCCACTACCACGTCCCCCAACCCCCATCGTTGCCTCTTACAACCCGCCATCATTTCCGCTCGCATCAACCACATTCTCGTGGCAAATATCTCAGAGGAATCCCTGACATTACCAAAAGGTCTCATTATAGGAGACCTCGAAACTTTCGATGACCTCCCCATAGATTTTAATGACACCCCTACCAGCCTCCAATTGCCCCCTCTCCCTGAGACATTATCTGACCACCAAAAGAACGGCATGTACGACCTACTGCTGGAATTCAGTGACGTGTTTGCCCAACAACCCACCGAAATCGGACAGACTGATGTAGAACAACACATCATTAACACCACAGGCCCCCCCATACGACAACCATCCCGTAGAAAGAGCCCCATACAACGTCAGGAAGAGGAACGCCAAGTCCAGGAAATGTTAGAGGCCGGGATTGCCACCCCGTCCATTAGTCCCTGGTCTTCCCCTGTTGTCCTAGTCAAAAAGAAAGATGGGACAACCCGTTTTTGCGTCGATTACAGGAGGTTAAATGACGTAACCATTAAAGACGCTACGCCCTTACCCCGAATAGACGATTCCCTTGACTCCCTACACGGATCCAAATGGTTCACTACCCTCGACTTGCAAGCAGGGTATTGGCAAGGCCTATCAAGGCCGAGGACCAAAAGAAAACAGCATTTTCCACTAGTGGTGGCCATCACTATGAATTTAACGTCCTACCTTTTGGCCTCTGTAACGGACCCGCCACTTTCTCCCGTTTGATGGAAGCGGTATTATATGGCCTAACCTGGGAAACCTGCCTAGCCTATCTGGACGATATTATTGTGTACTCACCAACCTGGGAAGAACACCTCCTCAGGTTGAGACAAGTCCTTCAAAGAATCCGAGCCGCTGGGTTGAAATTAAAACCCTCAAAGTGCGAGATTGCCCGAAATAAGGTAGATTTCCTCGGACACGTGATATCTGAACATGGTATTGCGCCAGACCCAAAGAAACTTCAAGCCATACAAAACCAACCCCCACCCACCACTGTTAAAGGAGTACGTTCGTTTCTAGGTTTAGCCACATACTACAGACGTTTCGTCCCCAACTTTGCCACCATAGCCAGACCCCTCCACCAACTCACCCCCCTGGACACCTGAGAGAGACCTCGCGTTTAACACTTTGAAGCAAAAGTTAATCCAACCCCTATTGTCGCTTTCCCTGACTACCAAAAACCTTTCCGTCTTTATACCGACGTATCTCTGTATGCCATGGGTGCAGTTTTAGCTCAAGTCAGAGACGGAGAGGAACATGTGATAGCGTATGCCAGCTCCACCCTCAATCAAACACAGCAGAATTATGCAGCCACCAAGAGAGAGTGCTTAGGGATCATTTGGGCACTCAGCCACTTCCGGTCATTTGTGTTGGGCGCAAAACTCGACATAATCACCGACCATCAATCTTTACAATGGCTGCGTAGGTGCGAAACCAACTCAGCTATTTTGGCACGTTGGAGGGAGACACTAGAGGACTACGACTTTACCATATAATATCGTCCAGGCAAACTCCATACCAATGCAGACGCCCTGTCACGTTTGCCAGTACCAAAAGACCCCCCCACCAACCTAGCCGCCTTACAAAACACTGAGTTGGTATCTATCCCCACCCCCCGACATAATGCCCCCTCAGCCCCCTCCCTAATTCAACCTTGGGAAGCAAGAATCAGACCCCCCTGGATACCGTTAAATGTCTTCAGGGGACTGACTCACTGGGGAGATCAACTTGCCACAGACACTGGTCACATAATCTTGGACCCCACCATTGCCCATGACTACATGATTGCCATCCACGAGGGAAACGGCATACACCTTGGACAAAAGAAGATGTTAAAGATCTTCACAGACCAATACTGGACTACCAACCCCTCCAAAATTGCACAACGAGTGACAGAATCCTGCAAATCCTTCTTGCGGATATTTTCTCCACCAATTCAACCTTAGATGAAATAAATCAAGATGTCCCTGTACTTAATTTTAATTCGCCTGAAATTCCCTCACTTAAGATCCACACCAGACATGTCAAAACTATTTTGCAGAATCTCTCAGTAGATAAGGCTCCTGGTCCAGATAAAATTCCTCCAATAGTACTTAAGAATTGCTCCTTGGTGCTCGCTCCTGTAAAAAATTTCCGTCTGTGTACTCATACCTCATGCTTCCCAGTACCCTGGAAAGAAGCAAACATCCATCCAGTTCCTAAAAAAGGTGCCTCTTCAGATCCATCAAACTACAGACCAATAGCTATAACTTCCACTCTTGGTAAAGTCTTTGAAATTATATTAAATAATCACATAATTAAGCATCTTGAGAATAATAAATTAATCAGTGATAGGCTATATGGTTTTAGACGATGTCGATCAACTGCAGACATGCTTTGCCTTCTTACGCATCAAATCAACCAAGCTACAGACCAACATGGTGAAACACATACAATAGCACTGGATATATCAAAGGCATTTGATAGAGTCTGGCATCAATCCTTATTGTCGAAGATGTCACACTACAGCCTTGCATCATTAGTTCCACTAATTTCTTCTTATCTTCATAACAGAAAAATATGTGTAATGGTAGATGGCCTTTATTCTCAATTCCACTCAATAAATGCTGGTGTTCCCCAGGGATCAGTTTTGGCCCCAATTCTGTTCCTCATTCATATCAATGATCTCATATCTACCACTCATAATCCAATACATTCCTGCGCAGATGACTCAACACTCCACAGTTCCTTCACATTTACCAATTCTTTCACCCAACCCGATCTTATAAATTCAAAAATAAACACTGCAATTTCTCTGAACCAGGACCTTTCTAGAATTAATGGATGGGGACAAAAGAATCTAGTTTCCTTTAATGCACAGAAAACCAAGTACATTCAATTTTCTAACCGACAGAATCTCACTGACTCCCCATATTTTTAATGATGTAAATATTCCCACTTCCCCTAGTATTGACATTCTCGGTGTAACATTAACTACTTGAGCTGGACACATTATGTTAGAAGCATTGCTAAGAATGCCTCTAAAAAACTGGGACTCCTGTACAGAGTTCGAGAATTCTTCACTGACGAGCAGTTGGCCGTGATATATAAAAGTCATGTGCATTCTCAGATGGATTACTGTTCACCTCTGTGGGGTGGAAGTGGAGTGGTTGCATTGAGGCAGTTGGACAAAATTCAAAATAAAGCTATTAGATTAATCAATAACCCTGCAATCACACAAGATCTTCCTACATTATCCATACGAAGAAACGTTGCATCCCTTGCATTATTCTACAGATATTTTCACAGCAATTGTTCCGAGGAACTTGCTTCAATTGTGCCGCCTCTCCACATCTTTCCCCGTAGAACTAGGGCAGCTGAGAGCGCCCATGAATTTACACTTTCTCCTCCACAATGCAGAACTTCTGCTTATCAGAATTCATTTATCCCCAGAGCTACTACTCTTTGGAATTCTATCTATCTATCTATTGCCTGACGCCGTGATCCCCGAAGGGGTGGCCACGAACGAACCGCCCCCATGCACCTCTGTCCCCAGTCAGTCGACGCCCCTCCCCCCAACCAGCACCGCCTTCGTTCATGTAGTTCCTCACTCCATCCTTCCACCTCATATTCGGTCTACCTCTCCCCCTCTGTCCCTCCACCTCGCTCTCGTACACCCTCTTAGTCATTCTCTCGCTTTCCATACGTTCCATATGGCCGAACCATCTCAAGTTGTTCCTTTTCACACTTTCCAGCACATCTACCTCCACACCACCTCCTTCTTACTTCCTCATTAGTCTGTCTATCCCTCCATGTAACTCCGCACGCACTCCTTAAGTAATTCATTTCCACTGCTCTCACTCTTGGTCTGAGTCTCTCAACCAACGTCCATGCTTCGCTTCCGTAAGTCAGTGTCGGGATTACCACACTGTCATGCAAGGACTTCTTCACTTCCATACTGACCACCCTATTTCTTGTTACTGCTTTTAGCGTTCCTACAACCCTCTTCCCCTGTTGTACCCTCTCCCGCACCTCTTCATCCATAGTCCCATCTTTACTCAACACACTGCCCAGATACTTAAAAGAGTTGACGATCTCCATAGCCTGACCGTTCAGCTTCACCTCACACTCTGTGACTTCACCCCTTTCGAAGACCATAACCTTGCTCTTCCCCGTATTTACCTTCAAATTCCGTTTTTCGCACACTGTTCCAAACTCATTTACCAGACCCTGCAACTCCCATTCATTATCACTCATCAGAACTGTATCATCCGCAAACAGCAGTATAGGTAGCTTCCACTCAATTCCCTCCCTTTTCAGCGATACACCAACATCCACTGCTCTTGATAGTATTTCTTTCATAACTCCATCCATATATACAGTAAACAACCACGGGGACATCACACACCCCTGTTTCAAACCAACATTCAGGTCAAAGAACTCGCTCTGCTCACTCTCCACACGTACTGCCGCCTTTGCACCCTCATACATGCTCTTCACTGCTTTCAGCAACTTGCCCTCTACTCCGTATATTCTAAGTACTTTCCACAAACCTTCTCTATCCACTCTGTCATAGGCCTTCTCCAAGTCCATAAAGGCAACATACACCTTTTGTTTCTTCTCCAGATACTTCTCCACAACACAATTCAGGGTAAAAATCTGATCTACACATCCTCTTCCCTTCCTAAAACCTCCCTGCTCGTCGCCTATCCATTTCTCCGTTCTCACTCTCACTCTCTCAATCACTACCCTACTGTATACCTTCCCTACTACGCTTAGAAGACATATTCCTCGGTGGTTACCACACACTCCTCTTTCCCCTTTGCCCTTATTATGCCCTTTGGACTATTATGCCAGTCTTCCAGTCATCGGGTGCACTCCCCTTCTCCCATGCTAGTTTGCACATTTTCCATACCCATTCTATCACTATCTCACCACCATACCTCAACATTTCCCCACACACTCCATCTGTTCCTGGTGCTTTCCCCAACTTCACTCTTTTCATGGCTTCCCACACTTCTGACCTCCTGATCCCCACCTCCTCCTCCACTACTTCTCTTCTTCTCCCTCCCATACCATATCCAGCTATGTTTGCTGGCTCTTCATTCCTTTCATTTAGCAACTCACTGAAGTACTCCCTCCATCTTTCGACTCTCTCTTGCTTCTCGGCTAGCATTCTCCCATTCTTATCTTTCACACCCTTACTGTTTCCCTTGCTACCTTCCCTAACTTTCTTGACTTCTTTCCAGAACAGTTTCTTACTCTCCCTCCATTTTACACTCAGATTCCTTCCAAATTCCTCATCTACTCTTCTCTTACTTTCCTTCACTACTCTCTTCACCACCCTCTTACTCTCCACGTACCTCGCTCGTTTCTGTCTCTCGGAATCTTCATTCCCTCTACTACCCAACCACTCTCTATATGCTTTCTTCTTTTCTTCCACAGCTATTCTTACCTCTTCTGTCCACCATGCTGTACCTTTCACTCCCCTCCCTCTTCTCCTCACTCCACACACCTCCTCACATGCTGCACAGATCTCATCCTTAAACACCTTGCTCATCTCCTCCACTTCCTCCATAACTTCCAGGTCGAACCCACCTAGTCGTCTTTCCACTGCTCTCCTGTACTCCTCCCTGATTTCCTTCCTCTTTGGAATTCACTTCCCTCAAATTGCTTTCCACAAACTTACAATCTACAAATGTTTAAATCCAGTTGTTACAAACATTTTATGAATGGAGGATGCCTTTAGGCACATGGACCTTTTTGTTTTATCTGTGCCCGTTTCCTCCTTACGCTGGCAAGCGCTATATCGTCACATTTGTGGACGTCTATTCAAAAATTTGAATAGCCTGCCCAGCTAACGACCACACAGCCACCACAGTCGCCACACTGCTTGCCACAGAAGTATTCCCTATATTCGGTCTGCCCCTTGTTCTTCTATCCGACAATGCCCCCGAGTTTAGTGGACACGTTTGGCAACAGTTCACCCAACAATGTGGCATTAAGATTAAACACTCATCCCCATACTGGCCTCAAGGAAATGCTATATGCGAACGCAGCCATCGCACCATCAACAATCAGTTGCGAACAAAAATGATTGCTCTTAACACCGCAGACTGGCCATCACAACTAAAAATGATACAATGGGGCATGAACACCTGTCCCCGAGAAGACGGCATTTCCCCTCATGAACGTGTTTACGGCGTACCCCCCCTGTTACTGCCGTTCCACCACCACGCTCACCTTCCCTCCACCACCTCCACAATTGACCCATTGCAACATCTGCAAAACACCCTCCATACCGCCCAAACCTGTCAGGACACCAAAACTGATAACACCAATGACAAAAACCCTTTCGCCATCCATGACACCGTAATGGTAGCCAACCTCCCTATCACCAACAAGTTAGGCCCTCGCTATGTCGGGCCCTACACCGTCACACAAGTCCCAAACGCCTATCAAGTCACCATCGACTATCACGGCGTGACTCGCACGTTCCGAACTAGATTCGTCCGAGCGTTTAAACCACTCCAACCGCAAGACAATACCCCACCCCACACGGCTGAACCAGAATTAAACACCCCTACTAAACCGTACACTCCAGCTATGAAAATCCCCACACAAACCCCTAAGGACCTAAGCCCTCCGACACCGAACAGACAGATCATTCCTCAACATACCCCCCAAACTAACCTCCACAAACCCCAAGCCCCCACTATCACACCCTCCTCCACCATGACACCTTCGTTCACTTCTGATAATCAAGTACCTCCCCCGCTTATCCAAATACGAAAGCCTCCCCCCACAACAGAAACTCTGCCGTCTAGCCCTGACATACCTTCCCCAGGCACCACACTAAGAAAACCACACACCCCACCCAAAACCAAGTACACACCCAAACACACCACACAATCTACCTCAGTAACCTCACGCTACAACCTACGCCCACGACAAAAACTTTTTAAAACCTCCAGGAAACACACCCTGCTAACCAAATTTCGTAGGGCTGCCAGACCACTACCCTCCTCCTCTTCTTCTTCGTCGACTTCTCCTCCACAAAGGGAAAGAAGACGAATAATCACCACTAAACACCATAAATCCTCTAACTATAGTCCAGAAGTAACAACCCCCACCCCCGCAAGAACACACATACCTTCCTCTTCAACCTCATCCCCTCTCAACCCCCACCAAACACCCATAAAACCGCCTACTTCCACCACCAGCAAATCACCAAACGATACACCCAACACACGTCCCTACCCCCAACCCCCCAACTTAAATCTACACTCCCTACCCACCCGTCTAGCACCCCCCGCATCCGCCCCTTTCCCCTCCACGATCCCCACCACCCCACCCACACATCGACCAACCTCCTCATCTCACCGAACCCCCCACCCACCACCCCTTAAGTAATCCCCCACAAAGTCACCCCTGAGAGAACCCCCACACATACCCTCTTCCAATTCACCTACCACCCTCACCCAACAAAATCCTCCTCACACATCTACCTCTCAAATAACCCTCGACCTCGCCCCCAATACATGCCCTTCACCTGTAAAACGTTCCTCCCCTCAATATAAAACATCGTCGAGCGACTCAAGTCCCACGACAAACTTCTACCTTCCCACCAGAACCGCCCGAGGTAGAATAATCAACAGACCCATCAGATTTAAAGACGGGGAGATAAAAATAACACCCCGTTCCAACACTAAAGACCCAAGCCACACAACACACACACCCCTTCCTTCTCACACACCTCCTTCACCCCCCTTACCTAAACCTATCTTGCGCATTGCCTCACTAGATTTTTCCAGCCTACAACACCGCCCAAGAAAACCCCCAAAAATCCAGATCCATGTTCCCCCTTCATCCCCAGCTCTGTTGTCATGCGTTAATCCCCCGTCGGTTAGTAACCCATTCACCACACTAAACAGACCTCCTGTCAGTCCCACACACCTCACTCCGACCCCCGCGGGGGAAAGCTACAAACCATTCATACGAAAGGTTAAAGTAAAAACCCCCACTGGACACTTACGTCTACAACGCCCACATCAAGCCCGGGCAACCGCCCGTCACAACACAGAGGACACATTCTTACAGGTATACATTGACCTACAAAAGAAACCTGACCGTCGCTCTCTTGCTTGGTGGAACCTTCTAAATACCCTCAAAATGACCCACCATAACTATGCTTCTTTTTACTTCACCCTTGAGGCTCGGGGACGAGCCTATAATGAAGGAGAGGGAAGTAAAATGTCCCAGAACGAGAAGCCCACCACAGAAGCCACGAGCGAACACCACACAGAAACACCCGAAAGAAAGGTCCACAGAACGAAAGGACCAGCTGACCGAGCCAGCCAATTCAGACAGGCCCAAGCCCGCAGGGCTAAGCAGCTCCAGGCCGCACCTACCTACCCCTTCTAAACTGACCATTTTCCACACCTCACGTACACTACCCCCTCGTGTCCTACACTTCTAACTACAATGATGATGAACAGGAATATACATTCATATTAAAAACACCCATGCCCTGTCCCTAGGTTGAGCCAAAGCCAACAAATCAGACAGCCATATATCTATGTATGTTCTTACATCCGAGAAGTAGATGTTATATATCTTAGAAGTTAAAACACCCACGCCTGTCCCTAGACCTCGTATATCATTTTCCATAACGAGTATAGATATATGTAACCCGTGCTCAGTCGCCCCCTTACATTGTCCCTCTAGTAACTAAGTGTCTCTATAATATTAACTGCCACCAGTATTGATACGACATAGCGGCACTGTCCTTGTCGTATTGTGCCAAGTGCAGATCAACCAGGTTTCATCACCTTATTAGGACGACGACTATAATGTCGACGTTCATCGATGTATTCAATCCTTAGGTTACGTATTAATATTAACATTCCCTAACATATCTTGTCTTGCCAGACTAAGTTTCTGAAGACCCATCACCCCCATAAATCTATGTATTCAATCCTTAGTTTAAGTATTAATATTAACATTCCCTAACATATCTTGTCTTGCCAGACTAATTTTCTGAAGACTCATCGCCCATAAAATCTATGTATTCAATCCTTAGGTTAAGTATCTTTATCTGCCATTGTGTTCACCTTTTTCCATTTACTTTTCCACAATTGTCATACGTCTTCCACTTACCTCCTTCGTATCCACAGTCCACACTACGCCATTTTACTTCGTGTCCTACACCTCTTACCCGCCCGATTCTACCTACACGATGATGAACAAGAATATACATTCATATTAAAAATACCCATGCCCTGTCCCTAACTTGAGCCAAGGCCAACAAATCCGACAGCCATATATCTATGTATGTTCTTACATCCGAGAAGTAGATGTTAAAAAAACCACATGTCCAAACTCATAAGAAATTAAGATACCCACGTGTACACCAGGATATAGAACCATTGCCCCCATAAGACTTAGACAAGCCATGAATACAGATGTTAGCCACCATGCTGTAACTCCAATTCTTACCCCAACCAGAGATTGTATAGATAACCTTTGTTACCAGTATCTATCATAAGTATTCCGAAACAATAACGAAGTACCCCTACGAACTGCCGCTTTCTTTGGTCTATATTTCATAGAAAACGCAGTTCCCAGGGACACCTAGACGTACAAGAAATCATGTCAAATAATAGGTCCATAACCCCTCGTATTGACGAGTAATAATACACCATGTTTTTCCCTACTTTATCCACAGTCAAGCACACACCTACAGTTAACCTCCTTCTCCCCCACCGCCCCACAGTCCACATGATTCTATCTTTTCCAGACTCATATACCACCCCGTATTTGCATCCCCCGGTAGCATTTGGCTAACGTACTTTCACTGTCCTTTCAAAACTCCAATATCAACTACAGCCTAATGCCATCCTCACGCCCAGAGACCTTAGGGTCAAATTTCCCTGTAGCCCCCCTGAGCATCCCCCCTCTCATTAAAATACCCCGCGCTTCTCGACTCTTGTCCGACCTAGCCTCTCTCTCATACCTCATGAAGATCCTTGATTTTTCCGTTGCTAACGCTCTCCAACCTTTTATATATATATACTCCTATCCAGCCTGCCTTCACTTAGTAGGCCAGAACAACATTCGAACTTTACTAACCCCTTCCATGCCATCTATTCTCTTACAACCCATTCACAACCCTGCACCCAATGGTCGTCGGTGCGAGGCTCGCCACCTCGCCAGTAACTAACTTCTATTGCCATACTTCCAGATAAATGTGGCAGAGTTAGCAACCAGTCTCCACCACATCAAGCAAACCATGAAATTAACAACCAACCGATTACAACCAGCTAGCCAAGGCACCTTCGGTTTTGATATTAAAAACACCCACATCTGTCTCATAAACAGAGGGTTATTACAAACACTGGTGATATGGCAAGCCCCTAGCCACAGCCGCCGGACGACCATCCCCGAGAGAGAGCGCCCGGCTACCCCTTTTTACCCACCCGAGGAGGGAGACCCCCACCCCCGCGGAGGTATACCTGACCCCTGCTTTGACTTCCGGGTCATTGCCAGGTAGCCTAGGAATTCTTCCTATCAATGAACTAACCATGCATGTCTAACCCCCTTACTCACCTCTCTTTACCCACAATAACCCATTCACCTGTTTTGCATACTCGGATAGTCAAATTAGCATCTCAGCTATACAATAGAACGAAGACTGAGTAATATAAGAGAGAGACACGCCTATCACAGCTGTCCCAGTCCTCCCCGCAAAGTAGATCCAGTCTCCCTCCCATAAATACTTCCAGTATAGCCGAAATAGTACCTTTTACTAAGGCTCAGTTAAATATCAATATGAAGACTTCCATAGCCATGTACCACAACAGTAATCACCATCTTACCTAGTCCCCATATCTATTGAGGGCTCAAAATAAGTCCATAAGACTCGAAATCCCTATTGCCTACAGGGTCCAGAACCGAGCCTATAAACCTAGCTCCCGCCCCCAGTCAAATCAGTTGAAAGTTAGACACCAACCAGTGGTCACTACCCTGAAGTTAACCTCTTTTTTTTTTTTTTTTTTTTTTTCTATATTCCAACTACTCCCTCTCGGGCATAGGCTGAGAGCCTGTACATTCCACCACTCAACACGGTGAAGCCCGTGAGGTCTTGTTCCAGTCTGGGGAGTGAGACATGTGAAGCATCCATCATGGCTCGAAGCAGCTTCATCTCTGAAGCGGCTGGTTGCTTCGCTCAAGTGCTTCACCGTCTCACCCTCCAGACTCAGACCCTCACTCTCAGAACGCCACCTATTGAGCAGTGAACTCATTAGGCATTGTCCCCCTGTAACATATTTTGAATATGGGAATATTCATACAGTGTTATTTAATCAGGGAACAATGAGGGTATTTTTTTGGCATTTCGGTGGGCTTTGTGGTAATGCACTGATACTAGGTACAGCACAAATTCAATCCCAATAATATCTTCCCATTGACATATCGGGATTTGAACCCGGGTCCATTGGATTACCAATACTAGCTCTGCCCTTGTGTTGTTCCTGAGTTGAGAGATTCCCGAGCCGGCAGACTCCATGGCAGAAGTTAAATAGAAGAGCTCTCCATGTACAAGTACCAACGTGGACCTTATAACCTTCACACAAATTAGTGGGTATATAAGTGTGTAGCCAGCACCGATCGCCAAGAGATCCGACTTGAGAACTTCCTACATTTTGGACCACCTGGACGGCCGAGGAACCAGTCGTTAGCCCCCAACATCACCGGAAGCAAGATAACCAGGACCAGACCAATAAATACTATTCAAGATTCACGTTACTAGTACTAAGTGTTATAGTACCAGTTCGACATTCACTTATTAACTTTTCTATGAAGTGGCTATAACTTGCCCAGTGTAACTCATATTTAACCATTCCATTTGGGACGTACTAAGCGTATCAGTGTTCATTAATTAACAGGCGACATTGACTCTCGTAATTACCTTATTCAGATATTAAAACCCTAGTGATATCTAACGTTCGCCCACTGATTTGTGTTCTACGTATTTCTGTCATAAGAATATAAATCTTAGGTCAGTACCCCCTTGAGGTTACTAGAATTTACGTGTTCAGAAATATACGTGTATCTAATTCTAACTGTGAGCTGCTACTTGGGCACGCGACCTGCCAGTAAGAAATCTAATTAGTGAAATTGAATACATACATACATTGAGGTCTTCCAGTATAATAAACCTTGCTAACTAAACCCGTGATCAGAAGAGTATACCTGAACGTTGGAAGTGGGAGACTAGGCTCCATCCAGATCCGCTAATGCTAGCAGTTCCCTTCTATTATTTGTTTTGTACGAGTATTACTATCTTTCTATGCTCTTTATTCACCTACTTAAATAAACGTGATCGTGTGTCGTGTTACCGTGTGTTTATTTTGTGTTCTCTATTCCTCATACCTTGTTTTTTTTTTGTTTTTTTTTTTTTTTGTTTTTTAAGATTTATTCAGACATGGTGATATGTCCAAAACCGGGCCTTTGTCATTAGACGGCCCACAACTCAAAAACTAACCTGCTAAGCTATTTGACATTTGAGCTCTGTGTAACAGTTCGAACTAGGCTGACCTGCTCAAGCTGAGCTAATATCATCGTGGTGGGGGGGTGTCTTGTACTGTCTGGATGAGTAGGTCTGGGTTGTCAGTCCAGGACTTTCTGATGAGCTGTGTTGCAACCTGGATTGCACTGGCATCTGCTGGATCGGTCGTAGGTATGTTGTTTCCTGCTCTTAGGGGTTCGGTGTCTTCGCACTCCAGCAGCCAGTGAAGGAGCGGTAGGGTTGTGTTTGTCTGACAGTGTTTACAGTCCCTTGCTTCCGGCCTCTTTAATTGCCAGTTGCATTTGTAGCCGAGTCTGAGTCTATGGATGTTGACTCTTACTGCCCTGGGTGTGTTACTGGGAAGGCTGAGCTGCTGGTAATTTGTTGCATTTCTGTACCAGTTGCATGAGAAGGATCCTCTGCTTGTTAGCCCTCTGTGATACTCCTTGCGGAGCTGGTCTTCCTTGTTCCTGATTTTCGCTTTTACCAGGGAGAGGGATGGTCTGACTGTATAGGTAATTTGGGCTATTTGGGTGGCTGACTTGGCTGCTTTGTCGGCTTCCTCGTTTCCAGCAATACCCACATGGCTCGGAATCCAACTGAAATCTACAGTTTTCCCAAGATTGTCAAGTTGGCTAAGGACCGCTAGTATGGATGTTGTGAGGCGGATGTTGTCTTTGTACCTTGTATTGTGCATGCAGCCTTATATACCCAGTCAGATAGAGCCCACATTACCCAAGTTAATCCTGTAGAAAAACAGGGCATAACATATAATGTAAAAAGAGGATGAATCAAGAAATATATAAGTGATAATGTTTCCTACAACAATCTGAAAAGAAATGTAATTGACCACTTGAGAGTTTCGTTCTATAAGGAAGTTGGAGTTGTAGACATCGATAGTAAACATAAATGCAATAATAATGTAGGTTTCGGATGGCTAAAGAGTATGTTGAATTGGATTTTATGTATCTATAAATGTACTATAACTGTATTTTAGCTGGTATAATTATGTTAAATATCGATGTCTACAACTCCAACTTTCTTAAGGCCGCGTCATACAGAATTCGAATCCACCAGAACCCACTGGAATCAAACTTTTCACCAGAATTGACGAGAATTACGCGGCCTTAATCGAGTGTGACTTCAGAGTAGAATGCAACCCGTCAATGACCGGAATGTAACTCGAACGTAACTCGATGGACTCGAATGTAACCCAAATATGAGTCGATGTTAACCAGTAAGTGACTCGAAGGAAACCGGATGTGGAAAGAAGATTATTCGATCCCAAGTCGAATGCAACTCGAATGACCAGAATGAGACCGGAATGTCAGTATATCATGACCAGAATTACATGAAGTTAAGTCGAACGTAAGTGGAACTAAGTTGAACGTAACTCGAACGTAAGTGGAACGTGACTCGAATAGGCAGAAGGTGACTCGATGAGGAACCTTGGAGTATATAAAGGGAGGATTGGTTCACAGGCACACCAGTAGTATGTGGACATAAATGTTAAGTTATCTGTTCAATACCTTTGCATTAAAATTTACCCAGGTCATGTAATTTATTTTATTCAAGTTAATTGGTTCATAAATGTGCAATTTATATGATATTACTATCATGTTTGCATGTGACCTAAAAGTGTCCAAAGAAATTTTATTCCAATGACATATACCACACTACACTCGACGGCATTTTATAAGTTTCCAAGTCTTTTCATAGATCTCTTGTAGACATAATTGCTATGACATGTACCATACACAATTTGAACCCAATTTTATAAGTGTCAAAAGATTTCTAAGTTCTCTCTTCAATATAATTGCAATGACATATAATGTCTTGTAAGTATCGAAAATATTAAACTTCTCTGTTGAATATACCTGCAACGCCATATAGGCCACACAATTTAAGCCCAATTTTCTAAGTGTGTGGACATAAATGTCAAGTTCTCTGTTCAATACCTTTGCATTAACATATACCCATGTCATGTCTTTCCTTTGATTCAAGTTAAATTGTTCATAATCTTCTATTTATAAGATATTGGTATCATGTTTGCATCTTACCTACTCGATCACATATTTCTACTTGACATTATTTGTATTGTGCCATTTCTTGAAATTAATTGTATTAGTTAGAATTTCATTAGTTTCACAATTATATTACTGATAGCTGTTTCATCTTTTATATAAATGTAATGGCAGTTTAAAAAATTCCAACAAGATTAAAATTATATTTAGGAGAAATCACCACACAATCATACAAATAAAAATATACTTTATTTAAATATGGCACATAAGTTGAATTCAATATTAACAAAAAAGAGGTAGAGTGTGGTAGAGAGGTTGAGATGTTATGGGTGGAAGGTTTCGATGATCCTGTCCACAAAACCAGGTGAAACGTCCACCAGGTTGCCGGCCCTCCCATGCTCCACAGGCGTGGCCTCCGGACGTCCCACTGAAGGACCATAGCTCCTCCAGTTTCGTGGTGTGCCGGGGGCTTAGTGTGGTTGTTTGCCACCATGGTAGTAGGAAGGGCCAGCAACAGAAAGGTTTTCGAGTATGTAGGGGTTTGGCGTCTGTGCTCGTCGCGTCGTAGGTGGATGGTTGGGGGACTCATGTTGAATGGGGCCGAAATGGGGCATGGGTCCTTCCCCCCGGCTGTGTGCCATCATAGCGTTTGTGTACCGCATAACCTCCATCTCAAACTGCTCCACGAGTGCAGGCTTCAGGTCAGTGAGGTTCTTCTGCACCAGTTGGTGGAAGATCTTGAGCGAACCGACGGCTGGGCTGTCTATGTTGCGGCTCCTCTCCCACTTCCGGTACAGCTCCTGTAGGTCCTGCTCCCCCTGTCGTAGCTGTGTGTCAAACATATTATCGTTACAAAATGAGCAATACAATTTCTAGTACATAAACATTACTCTGCCTTATTTACAAC
Organism: Paralithodes platypus; assembly: GCA_032716605.1. Lineage (NCBI taxonomy): Eukaryota > Metazoa > Arthropoda > Malacostraca > Decapoda > Lithodidae > Paralithodes > Paralithodes platypus. Next base: position 6,825,235 of record CM064496.1, read on the forward strand.
AATGTGTTGCAAGTTAAAAATTTTAATATTAATAGTGGTTAACAAAGTGTAAGACTTCGGTTATAATTATCTGTAAAGTAGTAAATGTCTGGCAAATGTATGTTCTAAATAGACTTCAATTTTCGTTCAAAGTTAAGGGGGATCAGCCGGGTGTATAATCTCAGATGATCCTCAGGGGATTAGAGTGTTGAGCCTATAATTGGGCTTTGTAATTTGGGTTGGATGGGACAGGGATCTGCCTTGCTTAGGCCAATCGGCTTCCCTGCATACTCCCATTTTCTTATGTTTTAATGTTTTTATATATACTCAAAGTTTGACGTAAATGGAAATTTAGAAAAAAAACATTTTCGTGTCTCTAATTAACATTGACAAAGTTAATGATGATGGCATGTTAATAACTAATAACTGGTTGTATTCCAGTTACCTTCTAGTTGGATTCCACTTGTATTCTAGTACTTCTAGTCATGTTCGAGTCGACATCCAGTGTACACTCGATACATCCAGCAAGTATGCAGTCATCTACCAGACATATTCTAGTCGGCATCCAGTTGTATTCTTCTTAATTCGGGTTATATTCAACTCTCATTCCATTACATTCAATTTTAAAGTGGAATAATCAACTTGTCATCCAGTTGACTTCCGGTCATTATCGAGTGGCATCGAGTTACATTCAAGTAATTCGAGTCGGCATCGACTATAAGAATTACATCAGAACATGACCAGAATAGGTAGAATGCGACTGCAATGCGACTCGAATGCGACCAGAATAAGACTAGAATGTAACTCGATAATTTTTAACGGTTTTTTCACTCGATAAATCGTAGAAAGTTAAGGCCGCGTCATACAGAGGTCGACCGCGACCCGACAGTAACCCGAAGGCAATGACTTGCAAAAAAAAAATTGCGGTTCGAGTGTATTCGGCCCAATAATCGGGCGACATCGAGTATGATTCTGGTATGTTCGAGTCGTTCTAGTCATGCTCTGGTCATCACCCGAATGTTCGGGTGAGTCGGCCAAAAGTTAGTGTATGCGTTAACTTTTGGGAAATCCTCGAGTGCGTTCGGGTCAAAAAACCGTTACAAAATCCTCGAGTCACCTTCGATTTACATTCGATTCGTATTCGGCTTACATTCTACCATATTCTGATCGCATTCGACCTATTCGAGTCACTTTCGAGTCAAAAAATTTAACCCGATTCATACCAGAATTGATCGAACCTAAGTGGACTTAGACCCGATGATGTAGACCGTAACCTGAATTAGACTCGATGCTCAGTGGAAAATTCCTACATAAACTTGTTTGAAAGTTAACTGTTACTCGATGCAGACCCGAATTTCAGGATGATGACTGGATGGATACCCGAATACTACTAGAAAATGACTCGATGCATGTCCGACATTCCTAATTAGACTCGATGATTACTCGATCGTGATCCGAATGACTAGAATGTAAGTCGAAGGGTTATCGAAGCCAAGTCGAATCAAACCCGAACGCGAGTCGATGGGCAGAACCACGTGAATCAGGCCCGTGTGCGGTTGGAGCGGCCCGAATTATCGTACACTGCCCCTATATATTAGTGGGTGGGAGGCATTCGCTCCATTCCACACCAGCACCCACCGCCCACCACGTCTCTCTCGCCCACCACGTCTCTCTCGCCCACCACGTCTCTCTCTCCAACTCTTGTCGCCAACATGCCCGGTAACTATGGTAAAGGAGGCAAGGCAGTGAAGAGGCCCCGCAAATTTACCATGGAGTCTGTGGACCTGTTTGCCACCCAGCAATCCCAAGATGAAAGCGAGGAGGAAGTAGAGGAGAGGCAGCACATCGACTCCAACCCTGTTTTCGACGATGAAAACCAAACCGAGGAAGCAGAGTCACAGTCTATTATTATAGTAAAGAAAGCCCATGTCCCTCACAAAAAGACCCACCCTATCGTGTCAACCGAAGGTGACAGTCCTTCGGAACAGGAAAGCGAGGATGATGACGCCACCCAAGATGACCTCACGCCACTCACCGAGCCACCTACCCAGACACCCACGACATACACCGAGACGCCTACCCCGACCACGCCGCCCATCAACCCAGTACAACCGATGCCGAAAAGGAGGAGGAGGACCTACGCCAGGCTCCCGGATCAGAAGGAGATGGAAGTGGCTGAGTGGTATTCCGAGCAGGAGTTCCTGTACAACAGGAAAATGAGGGCCCACAAGGATAAAAACATGCGGGAGAAAACACTCGCCACGAAGGCAAAGGAGCTCAACATTGAAGGTTGGTTGTGTGCGTTCTTATGATATAATAACCATTATGTTGAGTGATATTACTTACAAATACCAAACACATCTATGTTTCTGGAATAATTTACCTGTGCCGTGCAAAGTGGATACATATTTATCATAAAGTTTGGCGTTAACATTGCTGGCGAATCTTGTTTTCGGAATTGAAATAAGTAGGTAATATTTGGAGTTAATAATAAATAATGTTTCGTGTGCAGTCTTGCATTGTACTTCCCTCATATCAATGTGTGCAGTGTGGTTACCTGCCCAGGTGAACCATGCTTATTCATGTTGACTGATAATAAATTCGGTTGTGATAATCTTTGTCTCCATACTATTTATATTTTGTACGTAAACACTCCTAATATATATTATTTAAATTTTTCAGTGGAAGCACTCAACAAATGGATGGAAGGGATGAGGACCAGGTACGGGAAGCTTGACAAGATCCCCGTGTCTGGTTCAGGTGCGGTCCAGCTGACGGAGAGAGACGCCTGGATCAAGACCCACTTCGCGTTCCTCAAACCCCATCTTGTTAAGTTGCCCACCAGAAAGAGCAAGGTACGTTTATCAAGTCTATTGCAATTTTATTTCTAATCAAAAATAAATGTTAAAGGTATAAATAAATATCTTGGTGCTGTTCAACATAAAATTTAATAAACATAAGTGACATAAATGTTTCACCATTATTGTTGGATGTTGTAAATAGAATAAAATCGAATATTAATATTGTCTAACATGTATAATACTTTTTTTTCTTTTTTCTATGTATAAATAATAAGCTGCCCCCACATTATTGTGAATATTTATTGCTATGTAAAAGTGACCAAATTAAATAACCATTGATATTATATTATATTATATATATATATATATATATATATATATTTTTTTTTTTTTTTTTTTTTTTATATATATATATATGAGTGTTGCTAGATAATTATTTACTTTATAAATTGATGTTCAACACTGTCATAAACTAATAACCTGATACATTCCACAGCTTTACAAGACAACGACTGTGGAGGTGGAGATGGCTGACTACGTCGAACCGGAAGGGGAGGACAGAGTCAACTCCCACTCCAACCCAAACCACAGCTACCCAGGACGCGACCGGGAGCTCAGCCGTGGTGGCAACTCCCGGGTCATCTGGGTCCGGTGCCACCACCAGCCAGGCGCCAGCCGCCCCACCAGACGTGTATGACAAGGTAAATAATTATCATTATTATGTATCCAATGTTAACATGCCATCATAATTGAATCTCTCCACTCGTAAACACATACACCCACATGCAACACAAAACAACCCCACCCTCTGTGCCTTCACTCAGCCACTCACTGACTGTCACCCATTATAGTATTGAACACATTTAATTGTGCATTCGCAATTATGTAAATGTTTTAGTATATATAAAATGAAAATGTTTTATACAATAATTCTATTATACATTTCGATGTATCATATATCGGTAATTTGTCACATAATTGATATCAATGCAGTAACGTTTATTAGGCAATATTAATGATGAAGAGGTTATTTTGCCACGCATTATTGTAATGAAGGTACACTGCATTAATGTTTATGAAGTATTGTCTGATTCATTCTATAATACATTTATTGTTCTCACACAGCTTCGTGAAGGTGAGAAGGAGCTGGACAACCTCTACCGTGTGTGGCAGAGGAGCCACCAGGTGGACACCCCCGCAGAGGCGAGTCTGAAGCCCTACTTCAAGACACTGCAGACAAACATGCGTGACCTTCCCTTACCACTGATTCAGGCCTTCCAGCTGGACGTGCTAAGATTCTCCAATGCCATGATTTCCCACAACCAGGGCCTAGGACCCCTCCCACACTTCGGACCCCTCTCCCACCCCCAGTCCCCAAACCCTCCCCAACATCATCCCCAACGTCAACAATATTATGAAACTCTCAATGTCCCTAGCACTAGCACGTCCTACCACCATATAGGGAAAAAAATGCAGAATTCGCCAATCCAGCAGCCAGACACACCCTCTCAGTGGAAGGCCTATGGGCCTTCACGTCCTTGTGCCACGCCCGTTCAACAATCACCCCTGGACCCTGCCTTCTTGGAGACCATGCTGGATCTACCTCATTAATATACCTATACCTCTACCTCTGTACCTCATTAATTATAATAAAAATGTATTTTCTATGTTTGACTTGTGTTGTGCTTGCTCTAAAATTTATTTTCTATGTTTTACTTGTTCCTAACGATAATTTGCTTGCTTAATAATAATTAAAGGGAATATAAAGTTAAAATATATGATCGAGTAGATCACATGGCAATAGGATATAAAAGAAAATTAAATTGAAAAAATCCGAACAAAAACAGAGAAATGTATCACATCCCAATATGATATAATTATATTAAATTGACATTGACATTTTTTGACCATGTTAACATGTTATTACTTTAAACAAATCAACATCCAAGATCAACATCAAAAAATAAGAAAAAACCTGAGAAATTTAACACATCCCAATATGATATAAATTATATTGACATTGAAAAAATCTGACCATAATTAAAAGTTAACATGTTATTACTTTAACCAAATCAACATCCTTGAGCAACATGTTCGTGAATATTAATCAGAAAACAATATACAAGTTGAACATATAAAGTGACGTGGACATGCAGTCCAAAATAAGGTAACAATTTCTTTTGTCATTGTAATTAGAGACTTTGACCAAATATAATAATAATAAATTAGGGGCTATATCTTAATGAACTTATGTTTCAAGGATATATATATATATATATATATATGTATATATATATATATATATATTATAACAACTTTATAACAGGTCAGGATATTTAGTGCTGTGATTCACTTTCGGGTTTGTATACAATATATTTATCAAAGACTTTGACACTTTTATAATACGGCATCGAATGGAGTTTGATTTGTGTCATTGCAATGACAGTATTGGGACACCTACAGCAGTCAGACTGCAAAATTGTGCAACACTTATAAAACGGGTGTGGGATATTATAGGTTTGACTCCTGTAAGGAGATAAAGAAAACCTAATATTTAGTAGTGGCCCCGTAATCATTGACGAACATGCCTATTACATAAGGCATCCTCTTCAAACACTAATCCGCCGTAGTTTGAATCTACCGCGCAGAGCATTTAAAATCTGAGGAGCCTTCATCATGAGCGCACGCGACCTCACTCATGGCTTCAGTCATTATGAATTGGGTTCGCACTACGAAAAAACTTCGTAAAAAATAAAAAACAAAAAGAAAATAAGAATAACTATCCAATAAGCTTTCCATCAAATCGTGGATGTACTTGTGTGGATCTTTGACCAGACGCTGATTCAGGCGTCATTCTTCCTTCACTGACATATCAAGTAAACCAAAATCCTTAATACATCAACGAATGGGAAGGGGATGGTCGGGAGGGCCCCAGTCGTCAATGATTACGGGGCCACTACTAAATATTAGGTTTTCTTTATCTCCTTACAGGAGTCAAACCTATAATTTATTAGTGGGCCTTCCATCATTGACGAACATGCCTGATTTCTAAGACTGGAGGGGGACATTCGTAATCATATCATAACTCTAGAAAAGCAGATAATCAAACAACCACATAGTATTCTTACTTTTGTAAAAAAGAGATATTCGGGTGCATAAACTTTATACAGCCTAAATCTTCAAAAAGGGGTACAAGCAGGAGCGTGCTTCAAAGAAGCCTGCTTGAAAAAGGGTTAACTCTGAGACTCTGTGCACAGATCTGCTAGTTAAGAAGGCACCCCACTTAAAGTAAGTGGTGAAAATTAAAAACATATAAGTTTACATGTGCACATATAAACCCCATTAACTAGTGGATATATTCCTAAAAATATAACCAAACATAAATGAATTCTTGTACAATCGTAGAAGTACTGAACTCGTGTACTTATGCAGAAGTAGGTACTTCAAAAGTAAAAGTCGTAGTTGCAACTACCGAGATATCTCCTCAAAAATCTATTGCTTCACAGCCAAAGCTACTTACAACAAGAATTGTTGTAACACTACTATTGGCCTTTAGCACAATTTCCTGCAATGAATACTACAGAGAAATTTTATAATACAATGCCTACAACCAGTATCACAGCTCGTATGTTCCGAACACATACTCCGGAGGGGTCTAGGGTGTCCTATGTCACACTGACTGCACCCTCCCCCCCCCCCCCTTTTTCTTGAAATTAAACAAAACGTGACTAAAAGGGCCACCTAGACCCTCTGCCGTAAAGCTATACATGGCAAGGAAGGTTTGGCCAGAGCTACTGAAAGGTATCGAGGCAAAAAACTCCTGATTAGAGGCCCACAACTGTGTGGACGTAATAACTTCCACCGAAAGATTATTAAGGAAACGTAAAGGGGCTGTCCCCTTGCGTAAATCGTGGGTCTTACCCACAACGCCGGGATTCTTCTCTTTAAAGTCCTCGACCAAGAGAGAAGCCAGCGTTCAACCGGACTTGCGACCCATAAAGCACCCTGGTGATTTAGAGGTGCCACTCTTAAATATTTGATTAGAGCTTGCACTGGGCAAAAAAGATGGTGCACCTTTCCCCTGTTTAACGCCGGCACCGTGAACTCTGAAAACACGTGTTCACTGTGCTCAATCTCGGCTATGAATCCTAGGGAAGGTGCAATGTGAATACACGCATGAAGCCTATCAAACCTGAGGCAATTAGGTGCGTTGCTCATCGCCGCCAGCTCAGATACTCTGTTCCTGGTAGCCAAAGCCATAAGGAATACTGCCCTTTTGTAAAATCTGCAGTCTTTGGTACATACGGGAACGAGAATAACGACGATGCTTCGTCCAGAGACCATGTAGGCCTGAGCCGACGGGGAGGTGGGCGGAGTTTAAAACCTGCCCACATAAATCACTTTCAGATAAATGTTTCTGCATGAACAGATAAATTAAACAATAAACAACCAACGCCACCGAGGGCACAGTTTGTGTTGTTCTAAGAATCCGAGACGTAAAAGCTTGCCAATGCGATTGAAACTGTCGCTTTGTAGACTGGGTATATTGATTCGCGAATATCTTGGTCACATCGCTACCATATGGTGCTAGCCACTTGGCCTGCTGAATGTCCAAAATGAACAAGTCTGCGAGGTATCCAGGTTGCCAATTGTGTTCTAAGTGGAACAACCCGACCAGGAGTGACACTGGGTGCGGGCACCATGTGTTCAAATGCTGGTACCACACTGCGCCGGCCACAGGGGCGCGATTAGCGAGACTACGCCTCGCTAATCCTGTAGTTTGTTGACTACGTGGCACATTAGGGACGCGTCTGGTGGCGGAAAATAGATAAATGGAACTCAACCTGTTCTCTTCCGTCATCAGAGCGTCAGGTCCGCCCGCCGGTGTTAACGTCCGGCGGGTGAGGTACGACTGTGAGTATCGCCATACACCTCGGCTGTGGCTGTCCCTCGCTTGCAAGCTCGGTATACTCCCTGAATGGGAGCCCTCGTCCGAGTACCGTAAAGGTTTATGATAAATAAAAGCTCCCATAGCTCATTAACACATTGAAAGCAGAGCTGGTGAGCAAAATCATAACGTATATTAATTAATTTAATTTATATTTTAATTGTATTAAAATAAATCACTATAAATAAACACAATATTATCATAATATAATCATAGAAAATATATATGTTTATTATGATTCAGCTATTAAATTATTTCATTAACAAATAAAAATAAGATAGGGCTACCTGAGCTTAACGGCGTTGAACATACAGCAATGAGAGGTTCAAGTGCCAACACGACAGAGACTGGGGGAAAACTACCCCGCCCCCAGGAACTACCTGGTCACCTGGTGCAACACCGGTACTCCGCCCTGGAAAGAGAAATTTCCGGGGATTAATGCTCATAGGGTTACACCCAAAAAATGGTACAAAATATGTGCCTCAAAACTGCCGGTCAACGAACCGTAGCACTCCACCACTACTTTTCGTTGTCCTTTAGTTTCATATTAAAGATTTCAGCATATCTTTACCTGTCCAGAAGATTTAAGCATATCGTCTGAATCCTCATAAAGATGAAGCATATCTTCATTAAAGATGAAGTCTTGCAAGTATCCCTTTACACTTGAAACACTAGTAAGATTCCGGCATCTTTTTATCCCATAAAAAGTCTAAGCCTATCTTAATCTCTAATCTGGCTTCTCCCAGAAGCCCTCATAGATCGCCGTCTTGAAGGCCGTGATACCCTATTGTATCAATCAATTGTTTGGCAAATTATCGCGAATTGCAAATCAGTTAATATAACCACCCAAAGGTACAACCGCCGGGTTTTATATGCAATGTCAAACCAATTGTACCTGCCCCAGACCTCGTTGTAAAAAGGTCGCCTGGAGGGAAAGACTAAACAAACAAACGGCATTGTGACAATGGCTTAGTAAAGATTTCAGCATATCTTTTACCTGTCCAAAAGAATTAAGCATAACTTCTTCATCCTCATAAAGATGAAGCATATCTTTATTAAAGATGAAGTCTTTCACGTATCCCTTTACACTTGAAACACTAGTAAGATTCAGTAATCTTTTTATCCCATAAAAAGTCTAAGCCTATCTTAATCTCTAATCCGGCTTTTCCCAGAAGCCCTCATAGATCGCCATCTTGAAGGCCGTGATACCCTGTTGTATCAATCAATTGTTTGGCAAATTATCTCGAATCGCAAATCCGTTAATATAACTACCCGAAGGTACAACCGCCGGGTTTTATATACAAGGACCCCAATGGAAATACGCCTAACGTCCTTATTGGGCTATCCTTAGTTGGAATTATGCAAGGCTGGTACATGTCATATTTATAACATACTATGTGGTACCAACTCGGTAAATTGCTAACTGAATAAATATTATTATTATTATGAATATTATTATTATTATTAATGTCAAACCAATTATACCTGCCCCAGACCTCTTTGTAAAAAGGTCGCCGGGAGGAAAAGACCAAACAAACAGACAGCATTGTTTCAATGGCTTTGAAAAGCAGAGAAAACCAAGGCCAACAGGTGTCAGCCTGATCACCTAGAAAACTGAGTGAAGCCCCCCTCGACGGGAATAACTCAGGAAGCCTGATCCCAGGCTCGACCATAGAAAACGCAGTTTCTGATGAGCCCTCAAGCGACCAAACTCGTCGGGGTAACTTACCTATTTTAGCCACCCTGACTAAAACTCGGTAAACACAAACGGTGTTCTCGGAGCAACGAGAAAAACGCCGGAAAGGTAACCCACACTAAACTATTCATTACAGGAGGGCGTAATGCATAAAGCAATGAATAACACAGGAAGCCTGATCCCAGGCTCGAACACAGAAAATGCAGTTTCTTATGAGCCCTCAAGCGACCAAACTCGTCGGGGTAACTTACCTATTTTGAGACATCCTGACTAAAACTCGGTAAACAAAAACGGCGTTCTCGGAGCAACGAGAAAAAACGCCGGAAAGGTAACGTCCACCAAACGAGACATTTTAACACATTTTATACAAAGGGTGTGCGCAAAAATAGGGATACCTGAACAGGAGGGCGTAATGCATAAAGCAAAAACCGGGGCAAAGGTAGCCATGACAGAGACTGGTGGGATACGTTCTCCAGGTTCTGCATAGACCCGCCGGGACCCAGCTCTGGAAAAAAAGAAAATTTCCAGGAATTAATGCTCATAAGGTTAACCCAAACATGTTCGCACACAAGTGTTAAATAAAGACCAGCATGGCGTTTATAACTGATGAAGTCTTTCTGGTGGTTTTTGTTTCAAGATTCAATTTTGGAAAAAAAATAAAATAAAAAAGACGCCGGCCCCCGAATTATCTCGTAGATCAAAAACTGGGAAGCCTGACAAATATACGAGATCTAACTTCTCCCGAAGTTTCTTTTTAGATCGCCGTATGTTGAAGGCGGCGATACAAAACGTATCCCTCAATTGTCTGGTTAACTAACTGAATCGTAAATTCGTTATTCCCATCCCTCCAAGGAGCACCCGCCGGGTGTGAATATTAGTTTGAAAAAACGTTAACCCCAATTGTGCCCTAGAGCGCCGTATGTTGAAGGAGGCGATACACAATGCATCCCTCAATTGTCTGGTCAACTAAACTGAATTTTGCAAATTCGGGCATCCCACCCTTCCAGGTTGCACCCGCCGGGTGATTTAAAGTTTAAAAGTTAACCCCAAATGTTCCTAACCGAACTTCTTTGTAAAAGATCGCCGGGGAGGAAATACAAAGATCGCGAATTGCAAATCAGTCAATATAACCACCCAAGGTACCACCGCCGAGTTTTATATGCAATGTCAAACCAATTGTACCTGCCCCAGACCTCTTTGTAAAAAGGTCGCCAGGAGGGAAAGACTAAACAAACAAACGGCATTGTTTCAATGGCTTATTAAAGATTTCAGCATATCTTTACCTGTCCAAAAGAATTAAGAATAACTTCTTAATCCTCATAAAGATGAAGCATATCTTTATTAAAGATGAAGTCTTTCAAGTATCCCTTTACACTGGAGATACTAGGAAGATTCAGGCATCTTTTTATCCCATAAAAAGTCTAAGCCTATCTTAATCTCTAATCCGGCTTCTCCCAGAAGCCCTCATAGATCGCCGTCTTGAAGGCCGTGATACCCTATTGTATCAATCAATTGTTTGGCAAATTATCTCGAATCGCAAATCCGTTAATATAACCACCCGAAGGTACAACCGCCGGGTTTTATATGCAATGTCAAACCAATTATACCTGCCCCAGACCTCTTTGTAAAAAGGTCGCCGGGAGGTAAAGACCAAACAAACAGACAGCAGTGTTTCAATGGCTTTGAAAAGCAGAGAAAACCAAGTCCAACAGGTGTCAGCCTGATCACCTAGAAAACTGTGTGGAGCCCCCCTCGACGGGAATAAACCAGGAAGCCTGATCCCAGGCTCGACCATAGAAAACGCAGTTTCTGATGAGCCCTCAAGCAACCAAACTCGTCGGGGTAACTTACCTATTTTAGCCACCCTGACTAAAACTCGGTAAACAAAAACGGTGTCCTCGGAGCAACGAGAAAAACGCCGGAAAGGTAACCCACACTAAACTATACATTACAGGAGGGCGTAATGCATAACGCAATGAATAACACAGGAAGCCTGATCCCAGGCTCGACCATAGAAAATGCAGTTTCTTATGAGCCCTCAAGCGACCAAACTCGTCAGGGTAACTTACCTATTTTGAGCCATCCTGACTAAAACTCGGTAAACAAAAACGGTGTTCTCGGAGCAACGAGAAAAAACACCGGAAAGGTAACCCACACCAAACGAGACATTTTAACACATTTTATACAAAGGGTGTGCGCAAAAATAGGGATACCTGAAGAGGAGGGCGTAATGCATAAAGCAAAAACCGGGGCAAAGGTAGCCATGACAGAGACTGGTGGGAAACTTACTCCAGGTTCTGCATAGACCTGCCGGGACCCAGCTCTGGAAAAATAGAAAATTTCCAGGAATTAATGCTCATAAGGTTAACCCAAACATGTTCGCACACAAGTGTTAAATAACCCGCCGGGTAACGAGACGTAATACTCAACGACTACAGCTCGCTACGCGGTGGGGTTTCCTAAGTAAAAGATTTCAGAATATCTTAATATGTCCAAAAGATTTATGAATACCCTCTGACATAATATATAAAGACCAGCATGGCGTTTATAACTGATTAAGTCTTTCCGGTGGTGTTTGTTTCAAGATTCAATTTTGGAAAAAAAATAAAATAAAAAAGACGCCGGCCCCCGAATTATCTTGTAGATAAAAAACTGGGAAGCCTGACAAATATACGAGATCGAACTTCTCCCGAAGTATCTTTTTAGATCGCCGTATGTTGAAGGCGGCGATACAAAACGTATCCCTCAATTGTCTGGTTAACTAACCGAATTGTAAATTCGTTATTCCCACCCTTCCAGGGAGCAGCCGCCAGGTGTGAATATTGGTTTAAAAAACGTTAACCCCAATTGCGCCGTAAGCTGAAGGCGGCGATACAAAACGTATCCCTCAATTGTCTGGTTAACTAACTGAATTGTAAATTCGTGATTCCCACCCTTCCAGGGAGCACCCGCCGGGTGTGAATATTAGTTTAAAAAACGTTAACCCCAATTGTGCCTTAAATTGCCGTATGTTGAAGGAGGCGATACACAATGCATCCCTCAATTGTCTGGTCAACTAAACCGAATTTTGTAAATTCGGTCATCCCACCCTACCAGGATGCACCCGCCGGGTGATTTAAAGTTTAAAAGTTAACCCCAATTGTTCCTAACCCCACATCTTTGTAAAAGATCGCCGGGGAGGAAAAACAACAACAGCATAGTTTTATATTGGCTTTGCAAAACCGAAAAAACTACAAACAACACGTGTCCGTATGAACACTGTTAGATGGGTACAGCCAACCTGCCGGGAATCAGAAGGAGCCTGAAACAGGCACCCCAGAAACGCAGTCCTGGGGAGCCACAGACACCCACTCGCCGGGGAAACAAGCCTGTTTTTAAACCACGCGTGGCCAAAACTCGTCAACCAGCCGGGGTTTTTCATGGTGTAACCGAGAAAACCCCGCCGGAAATAACCCACCCCGTCCAGATACCATCTGAACGCAACACAGGACCGAGGCGTAGCCAAAACACAACTAACGCCGGGCCCAACATAGTCCGTGGAATTAGCCAATACACAACTAACCCAAGACACATAAATAGTCCGTGGAATTAGCCAAAACATAACTAAACCAGGACACACATGACACAGTAGTACATATTTAGAAAATACATCAATAACACTTGTATATGTGGTAAAGCTACAAGAGGCTGGCTAGGCCTAGGCAGACGGATAATATTAACATGTCGGAATATAAACAAAAAGCACTAAATTATAGGTTTGACTCCTGTAAGGAGATAAAGAAAACCTAATATTTAGTAGTGGCCCCGTAATCATTGACGAACATGCCTATTACATAAGGCATCCTCTTCAAACACTAATCCGCCGTAGTTTGAATCTACCGCGCAGAGCATTTAAAAACTGAGGAGCCTTCATCATGAGCGCACGCGACCTCACTCATGGCTTCAGTCATTATGAATTGGGTTCTCACTACGAAAAAACTTCGTAAAAAATAAAAACAAAAAGAAAATAAGAATAACTATCCAATAAGCTTTCCATCATATCGTGGATGTACTTGTGTGGATTTCTGACCAGACGCTGAAACAGGCGTCATTCCTCCTTCACTGACATATCAAGTAAACCAAAATCCTTAATACATCAACGAATGGGAAGGGGACGGTCGGGAGGGCCCCAGTCGTCAATGATTACGGGGCCACTACTAAATATTAGGTTTTCTTTATCTCCTTACAGGAGTCAAACCTATAATTTATTAGTGGCCCCTCCATCATTGACGAACATGCCTGATATCTAAGACTGGAGGGGGACATTCGTAATCATATCATAACTCTAGAAAAGCAGATAATAAAAACAACCACATAGTATTCTTACTTTTGAAAAATGTATTTAATACGGCGTAGGCCGGAAATATACAAGAAAAAGGGGGTTCAGGCAGGTGCGTGCTTCAAAGAAGCCTGCCTGACAAAAATAGGTAACCCTGAAGATTCTGAACACAGATCTGTAGTTACAAAAGGCACCCCACTCAACGAGTGGTGACAAATAATAAGTTATAAGTTTATATGTGCACATCATAAACCCCAAAATACATGTGGAGATCAATTGCTAATGAACTCCATTGAACTAATGTTACATTGCTTTCGCAGCTAAAACTACTATAACAACACCGTTGTTTTGTACTAAACTTTGTACTAGCACAAATTCTCTCAGAGAAATTTTCATATCACATTTCAACCTTAAATTGTATCACAGCTCTCATACTCCGGCGGGGTCTAGGGTGTCCTATGTCAACTGACTGCACCCCCCCCCCCCCCCCCCCTTCCTTGAAAATAAACATAAGTGACTGCAGGGCCACCTAGACCCTCTGCCTTAAAGCTATACATGGTAAGGAAGGTTTGTCTAGAGCAACTGACAAGTATCTAGAGAGAAACGTATGATTAGACGCCCACAACTGTGTGGACGCAATATCTTCAACTGAAAAGTTTTTCAGGAAACGTAAAGAGGCCGCCCACTTGCGTAAATCGTGGGCCCTACCCACAACGCCGGGATTACTCTCTTTAATGACTTCTACTAGAAGAGAGGCTAATCGCCGTTTAAGTAAGCGTTTACCCGTACTCGCTACCCATAAAGCACCTTGGGGGTTATGAGGAGCTATTCTTAATATTTGGTTAGAGCTTGCACTGGACATAAATTATGATGCACCTTTCCCCTTTTTAACGCCGGCACCGTGAATTCAGAAAACACGTGTGCACTATGCTCATTCTTGGCTACAAACGCCGGGGAGGGTGCAATGGAAATTGAATCATTAAGTCTACCAAACCTAAGACAATTAGGTGTGTTGCTCATCGCCGCCAGCTCAGACACTCTGTTTCCGGTGGCCAAAGCCAAAAGGAAAACTGCCTTCTTTAAGATTAAAGCAAAGTCTGCAGTATTTTGATACAGACGAGAATGAAGTAAAGACAAAGCTTTGTCCAGAGACCAAGTAGGCATGAGCTGACGGGGAGGTGGGCGGAGTTTAAAACACGCTCTCATAAATCCTGTTTCCTCCGCCACCGGTATGGATAGACCTGTAAGGTCGAAAAAGGGCACTCTAATCGCAGTTAAGTGATTCTTCAAAGTTACCACAGATAAACGTTTCTGCTCAAACAGATAGTTCAAGTAATTAAAAACCACTGAGGGTACAGTTTGTTCCGTTCTAACAATCCAAGAAGTAAAAGCTTTCCAATGAGATTGATATTGTCGCTTAGTAGACTGAGTATATTGATTGAGCAATTTATTGGTCACATCCCTACCGTATGGTGCTAGCCACTTGGCCTCCTGAATGTCCATAATGCAAAAGTCAGCGAGGTCTCTAGGTTGCCAATCGTGTCTAAGTGGAAGTACCCGACCGGGAGCGATACCGGGTCCGGGCACCACATTATTAACTGCTGGCACCACACCTGCGCTGGCCACAGGGGCGCGATTAGCGAGACTAAGCCTCGATAAACTCGTAGTTTGTTCACTACGTGGCACATTAGTGACGCATCTGGCGGCGGAAACAGATAGATGGAGCTCCATCTGTTCCAGTCTGTCACTAGGGCGTCTGGCCCCCCTGCCGGCGTTATCGTCCGGCGGGTGAGGTATAGAGGGAGCTTGTGAGTCTCCTCGGATGCAAAAGATCCACTTGTGGATGGGAGAGCTCCGCAATCATTAGGTCGAAAATGGGTTGCTTGAGCTCCCATTCTACTGTCGTGCTCTGTCTCCGGGACAGAGCGTCTGCCCAGACGTTCGCTACGCCTGGGAGATAAGATGCGTGAAGATAAATATCTAGACTGGTGGCTAGAACAAAAATCTCTTCCGACACGAGTAGCAACTTCCTTGACCTCGTTGACCCTTGTTTCTGAATACAGTGAACTGCATTCAGATTGTCCATTCTGAAGGCCACTGACTTGCCCCGTAACGCCGGGCCGTGAGCCTGAAGGAAATACAAGGGGACTAGTAACTCTTTGACATTTATGTGAGAGATTTCTAAGTGGGACCAAAGTCCCTGACCCTGGTGCCCCTGATTTGACTGAAATCCCCACCCTATGGTGCCTGACGCATCCGTGTCTACCCATACCGTTGGAGGAGGAGAGGTCCATGACATGATTGAGTGCAATGTTTCCCTCTTCGCCCAGACCGCTAGTAAGGTGTGGATCAATTTTGGTATGGGCCATAATTTTCCCGCCGGTAAGAGTGGGAAATATTTGTTGCCCTCCAATATTAATCGTTTTACTTTCAACCGGCCCAACTTGACAGTTAGCTGAATCCAGTTGAGAGAGCCGACCAGAGACTCCCAGACTCTTCGTGTCGTAGTCAGACTGTGAAGAAACCTGAACAGTTTCCTGCGAAACCTGTTGCGATTGTCCACACTCTGACTCAGAGTGAGAGCGGCGGTGTCCCAGACCAGCCCTATCCACTGAATTACTCTTGAGGGAACAAGGTTTGACTTTACCAGATTTACCTTGAAGCCTAGAGTTTTGACATGATTTAAAATGATATTGACATGTTTTATGCATAATTGTTGTGTCTCTGCCACCACCAGCCAGTCGTCTAGAAACCACAACACTCTGATTCCCTGTTTTAACAATGGCATCAGGGCTTGCCGGACTAGTTTCGTGAATAATCGAGGTGCTAGGTTCAAACCGAACGGCATCCTCTGAAAAACAAAATTTTGGTGCCTGATCCTCAAGGCCAGAAACCTTTGAAATCTTTTGTTGACCGACACGTGCCAATAGGCGTCTGTCAGGTCTAGGGAACACATCCAGCCACCCGGCGGAAGTGTTAGCCTGATTTGATGAACTGTTAACATTCTGAAAGACTCGTTGTAAATGTGAAGATTCAGATACGACAGGTCTACGACCGGCCTCATCTGAACACTGTCCCGTTTGGGAACCAAAAACAGTTTTGACGTGAATACAGGGTAATCTGGGGGTACCGGGATGATGACATTCTTGGCAATCAACTCCTGGACCAGCAACTCCACCTCTAATTTGATGGTGGGTTTGGTGGTGTTGGACGCTTCGCCGGCTGGCTGGTGTGGGCCGAAGACTGGCCCTGCCCCGGCTTATACTGGCCGCGTCCCCTCTGTCCTGAAAACCCTCTCTGTCTATGCCTGAACTGACCCAGGGGGGATTGGGAGGACTTAGGCGGAAGAAACGGCTTAGAACCCCCTGGCTGAGCTTTAGTAGGAGGCTTAGGTTTGGGGAAGTTAAATGCGGGTTTCTTAGCCTGTGCGGGGCTGTGCTTCACGGCCTGTGCCATGTTAAACACTGTTCGCCATACATCAGGGGACATTAAAGAAGGTGTAAGTACTGGGGACATTACCACCTGGTTAGCAATGCGATCAGGCAGCTTGCGAACTAATGACATCCTAAGATCCTGTCGTGCTCGCACCGCCTCAAGTAAGGCTGTGCGTATGTCACCTAAGGATTGAATTGACGACTGAAGAATCAGACGCCGGGATAATTCAACTGATCTTCGAGCATCCGCGTCTGCGATTGCCTGAGTAGACCTGAGTAAAGACTTAGCCACCTGTTGAGAAACTATGTACTGTGAAAACAGGCGGAAAGCTTTTCCCCTTAGCCTAAATTCTCTGTCTAGGTGAGGAAGGATAGGGGTAATGACTGGTTCCTTTAGTTCACAAAGATTAATCTTAGGGGCAGCTAAAAGGAAAATAAAGCTGACGGAACTCCGCCGGCAGAACCTACCGGCATTGAGAACCATGAATGTGTATCCTGAGGGATCTGGTGGGAAGATTTAGAAGTGAAAGTGGTTGCAAAGTTTTGAGCCTCTACCTCCCAATCCACCCAAGGTCCTGGTCCTAACTGTCCCACCTTCAACACTGGATTAGCTGTCTCGTCTGTGACGGTCTGTAAATCTAGTTCAGGAGTAATAGCCGACAGAGCCTTAATATCATTAAACCCATCCAGCTTAGACCAGTCTGAAAAAAGTTTTGAAGCTGAGGCAGGGGGTAAAGCAGGCTTAGATGCATAAACAAAATAATCCTGATGATAATAACTAGGTATAGCCTTGATATTTACGTCCAAAACATTACCCAAGGCATCCAATGCCCTTAATTTCTTAGACTTATTTCCCTGGATTAACCACTCACGTGGTACCGGGAGTTCCCCTGACAAGGTAGGCTGGGCAAGCTCTGGCTTAGAGGGGTTCAAAGGGACCCATGACTCGTCTGGCCCATAAAGCAGGGGCATAGCTACCTTTCTAAGAGGCGCTTTGTCTAGAGGGGGTGGATTAACATCCGTAATGACCCTGACATTTGACGTAGTGAATGCCGCCGTAGCTGGCTTAGAGCTCCCTGCCGGTGACAGAGTAGGAGGGTTAGGAATCTTAGATAAATCGATTGACGTTATCAGAGGCCGTACCGCAGAACCTGTCAAGGGAGCCCCCAAGTCCATTGTGGGGTTTTCTCGTTGTTGATTAAAGAATTTTGATAGAGCATGAGTAAGTAACCCATCAATTTCTTGTGCTGTAACAAACTGGTTAGGTGCAGAACTTTCAGGTGAATTAGTATTATCATGGGCGGCGTCCAGGCCTGAGCCTGACCCTTGTCCTTCCCTATCTGAAATTAATGACACTTCATCTTGTTCCTCCCGATCCTCCTGAGAAGACCCCGCCGAGGCAGGGGCACCTTGTTTCCAAGATAAATCAGGGATAGAGGATGGGGTCGCCGCATCCCTGTGGACATCGGCTACTGTGTGACTCGTATGAGTCGGACGTGGATGGTCAGACCCTGGCTGAGCAAACCGCCAAACACCGAGGCTCTGGCCTACGCTCTCTTGAGAGTCTGAAACATTCTCAATTATTGAATATCCTGAACTCTCCATTTCTAGGGTTAAAATATCAATAGGTAAATCTTGTTTAGGGACAGGCGCTTCACTATACTCTGAGGCTGTAACAGAAACATTGTCAGGTGTAGAGGTACGATGAGATGCACTAGACTTAGTAGAATGTCGAGAGGACTTCTTATGGGAATCCTTTTTGGAGGATTTGTGGCTACGGTGTGACCGCGAACTGGACCTAGGTTTGGAAGAATCACCACCATGGCCCCTGGGGGAAGCTTCAGTCTTGCACTTCTTACTAGCCGGGGAAGAGGCCCGACTTGAAGACCGTTGTCTGAGGGGTGACCTTGACCTCGATCTCGCCTGCGACGAGGAGGTGGCTGCCGGGGGAGTAGGCTCTCTCGGGCGTTTAAACGTCTCCACAGACGATACAGAACCCTGGCTAGTCTCTGTCGGCTTAAAACCCCTTACTCTAGAGGTACGTTTAGGGGGAGGGTGCTCTGACAGCAACTTATCCCAAAGTGGGACGTTGTCACATTGAAGTGACTTATGTGCGACAATGGTAGTGTAGGCCGACATTTGTTGTCTGACCTCTCTCAACGCTACCGCCGCGGTCTTGTCATTGTCACACAGGACTTTATTGGTTAATTGGGAGCAAAAAGAACAATTACGTGTAACCCAGAGACCCCTTGAACGGTCTAGACATCTAACACACCTTATGCAAAGGGTATGTGCAAAAATTGGGATACCCGCGCAAGTAGGGGTAATGCACAGGGCAAAAACTGGGGTCACATTAGCCATGACAGAGACTGGTGTGAGGAACTACCGCCGGGTCTGTATTGGTCCGCCGGAGCTCAGCTCTGGAAAAATAAAGAAAAATTTCCAGGAATTAATGCTCATAAGGTTAACCCAAGTGTTCGCATACAAGTGTTAATAACCCGCCGGGTAACGGGATGCAAAGACACAGCTAACACATCTCGCCACGCGGCTGGGTATAAAGAGGCTAAACAAGTCTTCTTAGCTAAGAACATGAAGAATACCCTCTGATATAATGGTCCAGTATGGCACTAATAGTCTGTAGGAGGTGGTGACTGTCTCAAGATTCAATTTTGTAACAAAGCCCCCCCTCATAAAGACGCCGGCCCTTGAAATATTTTAGTAGAATAGCCCAGGGCAGGAATATACGAGATCTGATTTTTTAACGAATTGTCCCAAACGATCGTCGTAAAAATAGAAGGCGGCGATACTGAAAGTATCACCCAATTAAGGTTAATCGAAATTGAATTTGTTTATAAATTCCTTAGTTCCTTTACTTAGGGGCACCCGCCGGGTGTGTGGAAATCGATTTGGATAAACCTCACTGATCCTTCAAATGCCGTAAGAGTAAAGGCAGCGATACACAGAGTATCACTCACATGGATTGGTTAACTATAAGAGACCTAAGTCGTTTTATCCCACCCTGCTCAGGTGCACCCGCCGGGTGAGAAGTCTAAAAGTTAACCCCACAAGTTCCTGACCCCACTACTTTGTAAAAGATCGCCGGGGAGGAACGCCTAAACAACAGCTAGGTTTTCCCCGTGGTTGTCGTAAACCAGGTAGAAAAACCTATAAAAAACGAGTGTTCTCACGAACGTCGTTTCTTTATATATAACTAAATATATTGTAAGGATGGGTACAGCCATCCCGCCGGGAATTATAAAGGAGGCCTGAAACCAGGCACCCACAGAAACGCAGTCCTGGAGAGCCACAGACACCTCCCCTCGCCGGGGAACCAGCCAGTGTTAAAAACCACGTGTGGCCTAACACTGCTCATCGGTCAGGATTTTTCACGGTGAAACCGAGAAAAACCCGCCGGAAGGCAACCCCACCCTGAACAGACACCATCTGAACAATACGACACGAGGAGAGACACGCACGACTAACCAAGGTCACAACATAATCCGTGGAATTAGCCAATACACAACTAAACCAGGAAACAAATATAGTCCGAGGAATTAGCCAATACACAACTAAAACCCGGATACACATGACACAGTAGGGCATATTTATAAAATAAATAATAACACTAGACATGTGGCAAAGCTACGAGCGGCTGGCTAGGCCTAGGTAGACGGCAAGAAAATAGTTGAAATATAAACACACACTGGAATATCACAACAGGAACCACCGCCAACACACCACCGAAGCGATAACTTCCCAACCCCGGGAAGCCTGACACGGACCCAGAAAAACTTCACTAAGTGAAGAAAAATACGCTGGGAACGTCAGCAAACACACAGCTTACCTCATCAGAAGGATAAAAGGCAGCAATTATTAACGCGTAATGAAAGCCGCCTGCATCACCAACTAAACCAAACTGTGAAAAGTTCACGTGTCCACAACAGGACCACGAGGGTACATCCGAAATAGATGCCCCATACATACGACCCAAAATACATTGCACTGCGGGCAACCAGCCCAGGACACTCCTGCTACGCCTATCCTAACCTTACTCGATACATCCCAGAGTAAACAAATGAGAAAAAACTCACTAGGGACGCCACGAATGCGGAACCAGCGGAGCCTGAAAGGTACGTCCGGGCAGGCTGAGCGCAGAGCAAAGAAGGAGGAATGACGCCTGTTTCAGCGTCTGGTCAGAAATCCACACAAGTACATCCACGATATGATGGAAAGCTTATTGGATAGTTATTCTTATTTTCTTTTTGTTTTTATTTTTTACGAAGTTTTTTCGTAGTGAGAACCCAATTCATAATGACTGAAGCCATGAGTGAGGTCGCGTGCGCTCATGATGAAGGCTCCTCAGTTTTTAAATGCTCTGCGCGGTAGATTCAAACTACGGCGGATTAGTGTTTGAAGAGGATGCCTTATGTAATAGGCATGTTCGTCAATGATGGAGGGGCCACTAATAAATTATATCACAACAGGAACCACCGCCAACACACCACTGTAGCAAATACTTCCGGCAAAGGGAAGAACTGACTCGGGACCCAGAAAAAACTTCACTAAGTGAAGAAAAATACGCTGGGAACGTCAGCAAAAATACGCTACCTCATCAGAAAGATAAAAGGAAGCAATAACGCGTAATGAAAGCCGCCTGCATCACAAAGCTAGCTAACTGTGACAAAGTTCACCTGTCCACAACCGGACCACGAGGGTACATCCGAAATAGATGCCCCAAACACACGACCCAAATACACTGCACTGCGGCAACCAGCCCAGGACACTCCTGCTACGCATATCCTAACCTTACTCGATACATCCCGGAGTAAACAAATGAAAAAACTCACTAGGGACGCAGCAAATGCGGAACCAGCGGAGCGTGGAGAGACACGTCCGGCCCCGCTGACCGCAGAGCAGAGAAGGAAGAATGACGCCTGAATCAGCGTCTGGTCAAAGATCCACACAAGTACATCCACGATATGATGGAAAGCTTATTGGATAGTTATTCTTATTTTCTTTTTGTTTTTTATTTTTTACGAAGTTTTTTCGTAGTGAGAACCCAATTCATAATGACTGAAGCCATGAGTGAGGTCGCGTGCGCTCATGATGAAGGCTCCTCAGATTTTAAATGCTCTGCGCGGTAGATTCAAACTACGGCGGATTAGTGTTTGAAGAGGATGCCTTATGTAATAGGCATGTTCGTCAATGATTGGAGGGGCCACTAATAAATTATGGACCTGCATATAGTGGAAACGTACCTTTTTACTCGTCCTGCCAGGCAAGGCGCTGTTCAGGGCGGTTGTAGTACTGGGTCAGGTAGTCCCTCGTCACTTTGGCAGCGGCTGGTCCTCTCTGGCGCCGAAGTGGCTCCAAGCCATCCAAGGGGTCCCTCGCCCAGTCACTTTGGGGTATTTCAGGGCGACGAAGTCCGGCTTCTGGTTGGGGCTCACGTCGGTCGATTAGCATATTGTGGAGTATGCATGAAGCCAGGACTACCTTCTCCACGGTACTGGGGTGTACTTTGATGGTAGTCAGTAGGCACCTGAAGCAGTTGGCTAGCATACCGAAGGCATTCTCTACCTGTCCTGGCCCTAGACAGACTGTAGTTGTAGTTTCTCTTGTCATCATCGAGCCCTCGGTGTGGGTGTGGCTTCTGCAACCACTCCCTCATTGGGAATGCGTCATCACCAACCAGAAAGTAGGGCACTGGCTGGTCCTCCCCTGGGAATGGCTCGGGTGGTGGCAATCCTGCTGCTCGTCCTCCAGGGCCTTCCGGATGTCAGTCACCTGGAATATACCACCATCAGATGCTGACCGTTCGCTCCAACGTCAACGTACATAAATTTTCCCAGGTGATCGACTATTGCCAGGAGCACAATGGAGTGGTAGTGCTTGTAATTGTAGTACAAGGATCCGCAGTTGCTTGGAGGCTGTATGGCAATGTGCTTCCCATTGCCCCAATGGTGTGTCCGAAGTTCCACCTATCCTTGAAGCCCTTGGCGACCTCCTTCCAACCTTCAGGTGTTGATGGGCACACTATTTGCTCCTCCATGTATTCCTGTATGATTGCCTCACACGTCTCCCGCACTGCCAGTGATATCGTGTTGGCACCTACACGGAAGTTCAGTGCCATGCTCTTGTAGGCCTCGCCAGTGGCCAAAAAGCGTAGTGTCATGGCAACTTGCAGTCCGGGCTCCAGGGGCTTCTTCCAGTTGGTCTCGTCCTTCTTGATCCTGGGTGTGACACGTTCGATAATCATATTAAACAGCTCCTCGTCCATACGCAGAAAGTATTTATAAGTAACCACGTCAGTTTCCTGGAGTTTCTTCAGCAACTGGTGGTAGTGTCCGTGTGTCTCTCGCTGTGCCACCCATGGCTTGACGCTGCAGCTTCGGGGTTTCCTTGGTCGTCGTGGCCGTCGAGGTTGAGCACGTTGGGGTTCACGTTCTTTGTCCATGATGGCGCGGCAGTAATCTGATATCTGAGGTTGGCATTAACTATCTCCTGCCTTAAGATTGCCAACTCAAATGCCTCGTCATCCATCTCTTCTGGTCGTGATGGGTCCGGGAGGTTGCTTTCCTGTGACATGTTGCTGTGTTGGGTGCACTGTACAATGAAGTTTGTGTGAGCACACCCTCTCTTATATAGTGGGGTGATGCATAACCTCATAATCGTGTCATAATCGACTTATTTTAGTCACGTTCGACTTACATTCCGGTTTCATTCCGGTTGGGTTCCTGACTTCGGGTGGGGTTCGGTTTTCATTCGGTTTTAAGTCGGGTTACTTCGGGTGTGACTCGGTTTTAACTCGGGTTGGTATCTGCTACTCGGGTCACCGTCGATTAGCTTTCTACTCATGGTCGATTCAATTCCGTTCAACTTCTGGTTAGTTTCGAGTAATATACGGGATAACATCGACTCGTATTCGAGACGCATTCGAGTCTCTCGGGTAGCATTCGAATTGCTTTCTAGTCATAGTCGGGGTATGAGTCTCATTCGGGGACTTCGGGTGAATTCGGATGAAAAGTGCAAGTCATTGCCTTCGGGTTACTGTCGGGTCGCGGTCGACCTCTGTATGACGCGGCCTTTAACGCATGCACTAACTTTTTGCTCACTCACTCGATCAATCGAGTGACGACTAGAACATCACTCGAATCACAATAATAGACAAGAATCTAACCAGAACACGTACAAGAAAAGACCAGAATCGGGAAGAAGTGGCTAAAATTTTAATTTTTGAATTAATTCTGGTGGGTTCTGGTGGATTCGAGTTTTGTATGATGCGGCCTTTATAGAACGAAACTCGCAAGTGGTCAATTGCATACTTTAATAATTATATTTTCTGAGACTACGAACTTCATAGGCCTACTGTACATATGCATACATAAAATGCATACATGCCTAGACATATACTGTACGTACATACAGACTGACAGACATACAGACAAAAAGGTGCACACCCAATTCTTACCAAGTTACTCCATCAATATATCCATTTTCTTAAAACAAATTGTAAACAGCGGACCAAATAACTGCGGAAAACGGCAGCACTGGTAGGCCCTCACCTCGTGCCAGAGTGGGGTGGGCTAGAGACTATGGTATCCGAGTGTACATGTTGACACCTGAATCGAATGGCGCAAACAGAATTGAAATCGGACTATTAGTTTAGGATTTCGTATTTGACTTAGCCTTCCTGGAGGGCCCAAATGACCGTTTTTGGACTTTAAAAGTCCTCTGTAGCCCAAACTATAAGTCCTAGGGAATTCTACTTGGTGCCATTCGATTTTTCTCGACAAGCTGCTTCCATACAAGGTCGTAGATTGCATTTTCACCCAGCCATTCGGCAAGAATAAAAAATATTTGTATCCAAATTCCCTGCGTTTAAATTAAGCCCAGGACAATTTTTGCACTTGGCGGGCGACTTTTGAATTTCGAGTTTTCATGGGTATATATGGATTCGTCTCGTCATTAGAATTCTAACGGTATATGAATATTTTAATTTTGACCAATTTTTAGGCCCAATAGGCCTATTTTAAAGTTTAAAAACTCCATAGACGAGTTATCTACTGTATGTATGGATTTTGTTTATTTTTTTTTACCTAAAGTACATGTTGACACGCTGAATCGAATGGCGCAAACAGAATTGAAATCGGACTATTAGTTTAGGATTTCGTATTTGACTTAGCCTTCCTGGAGGGCCCAAATGACCGTTTTTTGGACTTTAACAGTCCTCTGTAGCCCAAACTATAAGTCCTAGGGAATTCGACTTTGTGCCATTCGATTTTTCTCGACGAGCTGCTTGCATACAAGGTCGTAGATTGCATTTTCGCCCAGCCATTCGGCCAGAATCAAAAATATTTGTTTCCAAAATCCCTGCATTTAATTAAGCCCAGGAAAAGTGTTGCACTTGGCGGGCGACTTTCGAATTTCGAGTTTTCATGGGTATATCAAGGTCCATAGATACTCAGGTCAACCCACGGGGTCGCTCAAACTCCCTATCCGCGCGCATGACGTCAGAGCATTGAAGGGTGAAGGGGTCACCAGTTTCTTCCCGCTCATTCTCAAAATCACAGCCGTTGGAGCAGCATCCTCCGTTTTCTATATCTTCGTGCCGTGAAAGTATAACTTGGATATTTTATAATACAACAGTGACCATAATGCCGTGTGACAGTGTAGCTCTGCTATTGTAAGTGAACAAAATGCCGTTATACTGTGAAGTTGTTGGTGTGCAAGTCTGTATTCATTAAACAGGAAATGTATCATTCCATCTATTTCCCAAAGATGAACAACTGAGGGCCAAATGGACTACATATGTGGTAAAAAAAAACAGAGTTACCCCACAATGTGCAAGAATCTGCGGCAAACATTTTGAATCAAGTGCTTTTAAAGAACTTGAAAAAATCAAGTTTCCACTGCCAAGTATAAGTACATTGAATCGATGGATTGGCAAAGTTTGCGTGGAACCAGGAATACTTACATCCATTATCAAGGTTTTGACATGTAAAGCCCAGTCTATGACTGATTTTGAGCGTCTATGTGTACTATCTTTTGACGAAACAAGTATCGCACATGAATGGACCTATGACAAAGCAACTGACACAATGTATGCACCCAAGAACAAAGTACAATGTGCAATGATAAGAGGATTGGCGACCCTTGGAAACAACTCTTATATTATGATTTTGACACGAACATGACCAGGGACATTCTGTTTGAAATATTTCCAAGGTAGAAGCAGCTGGATTTTTGGTAGTAGCTATGGTAAATGACTTAGGACCAACAAACCTGGGGCTATGGAAAGCTCTAGGTATCAATATAGATAAATCCTTCTTTGAAAATCTAGCTGCTTCTAACAGGAATATACATGTTTTTGCTGATGCCCCCCATTTAATCAAATTAATTAGAAACATTTCCTTGATTCAGGTTTCGGTTAGGGGTAATGAAGAAAGAATGTTAACAGTGAATGTGTCCGAGACTTATTACTTAAAAGCAACATTTAATTTGTGTTTAAATCATATATTTGTGAGAGGGGTGAAACGAATGAATGTTCGCCTTACGGCTCAATTGTTATCGGAAAAAAACGCAAAAGCGTTAATGTATTTCGGAGAGCAGGGGTTCCTGATGAGCAAAGACTGGAAAATACAAGTATATTTATTTCATTGGCAGATGCTTGATTGATTTGTTCAATTCTCGAAGTCCAACTGATAAAAAACAGTCCAGGGCGGCATATGGCCTGCGGTTAACAGAACAAAGCAAACTACTCAATGAAATGATTACTACCACAAAGTCAATGAGAGTCCAAGGTAGAGATTGTTTATATCAGTTCCAAAAAGGAATTATTGTATCTTGTCAGTCTTTGCTCGGTTTATATGATATGCTAAAAGAAAAATTTAACATTTCATATCTAATGACATATACTGTATAGATTAAATCAAGATGTATTGGATTTTTGTTTTAGTTGTCTTAGGCAAATGGGAGCTTCGTACCACCAACATCCATCACCAGTACGTCAAATATAGAATTAAATCATACCTGCTTGGAAAGAATATAGAGTTTGGTAGAAGCAACTATAACACTGACAGCAACAAAATGATTCATGCATAACCGAAGCCAATATAGAGTTGGTAGGAAGCAACTATAACACTGACAGCAAACAAAATGATTCATGCCTAACCGAAGCAAATTTTTCCAATACAGAACCACCAATGTCTACCACAGCAGAAAACCTTGATCAGGAACTCCTGTTGTCAGCTATATTATTTTCAACTTATGAAGACGATGCCTGCAATTCCAGCAATGATATTGATACTCCAAGTTCAGTTCCTATGCCTAGTTTAAGTTTAGCTCAAGAAGAGGAAGGCTTAAGATAATTATAATGGTGGATATATTGCCACCAAGTTTCCCCACCATGACTATCTAGGCCAGAAAGTGGCAAAGGATGACACAACATGGATTGGAAAAATATGCCGAAAAGAAGGGATGCTTATGACATCCAACAATGATTGTTTTGAGCAGCTAAAGCTAATGGAGACAATATTTATTTGTTATCATGGCAAAATAGAGTTGAAAGCTGGAAAAGACTCATTAAAATCATTGTGCAAAGAAATTGTTGCTATGGTGCCTTTGCCATGGGAAGTGATTAGTTTGTTTGTAAAATGTCGAATGTTCTTTAGAATAAGAATTTTGAACAGAAACATGAATGCCAATGATCCAAGAAAAACTAAATCTAAAATGTCTAAGTTAATGAATAAGTGTGAAGTATTGTTGGGACTTATTATATGGTGTTTTTATAAGACTAATTATGAGGTGTATTTATAAGAACATACGACACACTTGAATCTGCAGAGAGCCGACATGGCCCACACACGGCAGATCCCTTTCTGCAGACTCCGCTTTCTTAGTTCTTATGTTCTAAGTTCTTCAAACTGTTTTCATATTAATCATTTATATCAATTTCACCACACCACCAACTCCTCCAATGAAATTAATGAAATTATATGTGATCCGCCAGGATTCGAACCCGGGTTATCACACAGATTATTGACACCTTAACCATTGTCATATGTAAGATTTCTAATATTATGGAAAATGTGTGTAATTCTGCTATGTGCTCGCTCCAAAGAATCAATGTTCATTTGTAATAAATCACCAAACTTGAACTGCATAATCCATATGTTTATCACTAATAAGTCAAGTTTTAAGATATCATCAACAATTCTGTTAATCACACTCCCTGAAATGAACCAGAATATAGGTTTGACTCCTGAAAGGAGATAAAGAAAACCTAATATTTAGTAGTGGCCCCGTAATCATTGACGAACATGCCTATTACATAAGGCATCCTCTTCAAACACTAATCCGCCGTAGTTTGAATCTACCGCGCAGAGCATTTAAAAACTGAGGAGCCTTCATCATGAGCGCACGCGACCTCACTCATGGCTTCAGTCATTATGAATTGGGTTCTCACTACGAAAAAACTTCGTAAAAAATAAAAAGAAAAAGAAAATAAGAATAACTATCTAATAAGCTTTCCATCATATCGTGGATGTACTTGTGTGGATCTTTGACCAGACGCTACTGCAGGCGTCATTCTTCCTTCACTGACATATCAAGTAAACCAAAATCCTGAATACATCAACGAATGGGAAGGGGATGGTCGGGAGGGCCCCAGTCGTCAATGATTACGGGGCCACTACTAAATATTAGGTTTTCTTTATCTCCTTACAGGAGTCAAACCTATAATTTATTAGTGGCCCCTCCATCATTGACGAACATGCCTGATTTCTAAGACTGGAGGGGGACATTCGTAATCATATCATAACTCTAGAAAAGCAGATAATCAAACAACCACATAGTATTCTTACTCTTGTAAAAAAGAGATATTCGGGTGCATAAACTTTATACAGCCTAAATCTTCAAAAAGGGGTACAAGCAGGAGCGTGCTTCAAAGAAGCCTGCTTGAAAAAGGGTTAACTCTGAGACTCTGTACACAGATCTGCTAGTTAAGAAGGCACCCCACTTAAAGTAAGTGGTGAAAACTAAAACTTATAAGTTTACATGTGCACATATAAACCCCATTAACTAGTGGATATATTCCTAAAAATATAACCAAACATAAATGAATTCTTGTACATTCATAGAAGTACTGAACTCGTGTACTTATGGAGAAGTAATTACTTCAAAAGTAAAAGTCGTAGTTGCAACTACCGAGATTTCTCAAAAATCTATTGCTTCACAGCCAAAGCTACTTACAACAAGAATTGTTGTAACACTACTATTGGCCTTTAGCACAATTTCCTGCAATAAATACTACAGAGAAATTTTATAAAACAATGCCTACAAACAGTATCCCAGCTCGTATGTTCCGAACACATACTCCGGAGGGGTCTAGGGTGTCCTATGTCACACTGACTGCACCCTCCCCCCCCTTTTTCTTGAAATTAAACAAAACGTGACTAAAAGGGCCACCTAGACCCTCTGCCGTAAAGCTATACATGGCAAGGAAGGTTTGTCCAGAGCTACTGAAAGGTATCGCGTCAAAAAACTCCTGATTAGAGGCCCACAACTGTGTGGACTTAATAACTTCCACCGAAAGATTATTAAGGAAACGTAAAGAGGCTGTCCCCTTGCGTAAATCGTGGGTCTTACCCACAACGCCGGGATTCTTCTCTTTAAAGTCCTTGACCAAGAGAGAAGCCAGTGTACGCTCCATCAAGCGTTCACCCGGACTTGCGACCCATAAAGCACCCTGGTGATTTAGAGGTGCCACTCTTAAATATTTGGTTAGAGCTTGCACTGGGCAAAAAAGATGGTGCACCTTTCCCCTTTTTAACGCCGGCACCGTGAACTCTGAAAACACGTGTTCACTGTGCTCATTCTTGGCTAAGAATCCTGGGGAAGGTGCAATGTGAATACACTCATGAAGCCTATCAAACCTGAGGCAAATAGGTGTGTTGCTCATCGCCGCCAGCTCAGATACTCTGTTCCCGGTAGCCAAAGCCATAAGGAATACTGCCCTTTTGTAAAATCTGCAGTCTTTGGTACATACGGGAACGAGAATAACTACGATGCTTTGTCCAGAGACCATGTAGGCCTGAGCTGACGGGGAGGTGGGCGGAGTTTAAAACCTGCCCTCATAAATCAATTTCAGATAAATGTTTCTGCATGAACAGATACATTAAATAATTAACAACCAACGCCACCGAGGGCACAGTTTGGTTTGTTCTAAGAATCCAAGACATAAAAGCTTGCCAATGCGATTGAAACTGTCGCTTTGTAGACTGGGTATATTGATTCGTGAATATCTTGGTCACGTCGCTACCATATGGTGCTAGCCACTTGGCCTCCTGAATGTCCATAATGAACAAGTCCGCAAGGTTTCTAGGTTGCCAATTGTGTTCTAAGTGGAACAACCCGACCGGGAGTGACACTGGGTGCGGGCACCACGTGTACAAATGCTGGTACCAAACTGCACCGGCCACAGGGGCGCGATTAGCGAGACTACGCCTCGCTAATCCTGTAGTTTGTTGACTACGTGGCACATTAGAGACGCGTCTGGCGGCGGAAAATAGATAAATGGAACTCAACCTGTTCTCGTCCGTCATCAGAGCGTCAGGTCCGCCCGCCGGCGTTATCGTCCGGCGGGTGAGGTACAGTGGGAGTTTGCAAGTCTTCTCAGACGCAAACAAATCCCCTTGTGGATGGTAATGCTCCGCACACGCAAGAGCGCCCATTCCACTGAAGTGCTTTGTCTCTGAGACAGAGCGTCTGCCCAGACGTGTGCAACGCCTGGGAGATAAGATGCGTGAAGATGAATGTTCAGCCTGTTGGCTAGTATAAAAATCTTTTCTGACACGTTTAGCCACTTCCGAGATCTTATTGACCCTTGTTTCTGAATACAGTGAACCACATTCAGATTGTCCATTCTGAAGGCCACCGACTACCCCGTAAAGCAGAGTCGTGAGCCTGAAGGACAGATAAGGGGACTAGTAAGTCTTTGACATTGATGTGGAAGATTTCTAAATGGGACCAAAACCTTTGACCCTGATGCCCGAGGTTTGACTAAAAGCCCCAACCTATCGTGCCTGACGCATCCATGTCCACCCATACCGACGGCGGAGGAGAGGTTCATGACATGACTGCGTGCAACCTTTCTCTCGTCGCCCAAACCGCTAGTAGTTATGTAATAACGTTGGGATAGGCCATACTATCCCCGCCGGTAATAGTGGGAAAAATTTGTTGCCCTCCAAGATTAAATGTTAGACTTTCAACCGGCCCAACTTCACAGTTAGCTGAACCCCGTTGAGAGAACCGACTAGAGATTCCCAAAGTTTCTGTGTCGTATTCAGACTGTGGAGAAACATAAACAGTTTTTGCGAAATCTGTTTCGAGTGTCCACACTCTGACTCAGAGTGAGAGAAGCTGTGTCCTCGACCAGCCCTATCCCCTGAAATACTCGTGGGGGAACAAGGGTTTGACTTTTACTAAGTTGACCTTGAATCCTAGAGATATGAGATGGTTTAACGTAACGTAGACATGACTGATGCGTAACTTTTCTGTTTCTGCCACCACCAGTTAGTCGCCCAGATACCACCAGACCCTGATCCCTTGTTCTAACAAGGGCATCAGGGCTTGCGGGGACCTTGCTTGAATGCTTGTGCCAAATTGAAAACAGTCTTCCAAACTGCTGGTGAAATCAAAGAAGGAATTAGAACTGGAGACAGAACTACTTGGCTTGCAATACGATCAAGAAGTTTCTTCACTAAGAACATCCTCAGATCCTGCCTTGCTCGAACTGCCTCTAATAAGGCCGTCCGAATATCTCCTAAAGACTTGGATGGAAGTCTGGAGAAGCAAGCGCCGGGAAAGTTCAATGGCTTTCCTGACTTCCGCGGCTTCTATTGCCTGAGAAGAGCGTAACAGAGACTTTGTTACTTGCTGGGAACCATATATTGCGAAAACTGTTTAAACGCTTTTCCTCTTAACCTAAACTCGCGGTCTAGGTAAGCTAGGTAAGCTGGGGAAGGCGTGCTAATGGCAGCCAAGCAGAGGGGACTCCGCCGGCACCAAAAACCGGAAGAGAGAACCAAGAATGGCGTTCTGGAGGGATTTGGTGGTAAGAATAAGTCATGGTTATAATAACTTGGAATGTCCTTAATATGAACATCCAAAACATTTCCGTAACATTGCTACCCCTGACTCATCAGGCCCGCAAAAAGAGGCATAGCTCCTGTTTTTTGACTGGCGCCTTGTCTAAAGGAGGGGGAGATATGTCTGATATGACTCGCACAGTGGAAGTAGTGAGAGCTGCTGTGCCTGGCACATTGGAAATTGGGTCTGACACAAGCGGATGGCTAGGTATTTTAGCTAAAGCAAATGATGTAGCCAGAGGTCGCACATTCGTCGACATCGCAGGATCTCCCGTATCAGAAGAAGTTTCGGGCGTAGGGCCAAAGAACCTATTAAGTGCATTCAATAGTAGTCCATCAATCTCTTCCGCCGGTACATACCTAGCCGATGACGAACTCCGTGGAGATTCGACAGTACCCTGAGAGTCGCCTAGAAGGTGACTGGACTCTTCAACCTCCATCTCTGAGACCAGAGATCGTTGTTCTTCATCCGTTAAGTCTGGCTTATCAGGGGGAGACCCCGCCGAAGCGGGGCCCTCCACATGTTGCCATGTTAAAACTGGGGTAAAAGATGGTACAACGGCATCCCGTGGACGTC
The DNA here is from genome assembly GCA_032716605.1 of Paralithodes platypus. Classification (NCBI taxonomy): domain Eukaryota; kingdom Metazoa; phylum Arthropoda; class Malacostraca; order Decapoda; family Lithodidae; genus Paralithodes; species Paralithodes platypus. Next base: position 6,858,137 of record CM064496.1, read on the forward strand.
AGCACTAGTTGAGTCACAAAGGGATGTGTTTCTGTCCTGCCAGGACTGTGAGTATCGCCATACACCTTGGCTGTGGCTGTCCCTCGCTTGCGAGCTCGGTATACTCTCTGAAAGAGAGCCCTGTAAAGGTTTATGATAATTAAAAGCTCCCATAGCTCATTAACACATTGAAAGCAGAGCTGGTGAGCAAAATCATAAAGTATACTAATTAATTTAATTTATATTTAATTGTATTAAAATAAATTACTATAAATCAACACAATATTATCCTAATATAATCATAGAAAATATATATGGTTATTATTATTCAGTGATTAAATTATTTCATTAACAAATAAAAATAATATAGGGATACCTGATCTTAACGGCGTTGAACATACAGCAATGAGAGTTTCAAGTGCCGACATGACAGAGACTGGGGGAAAACTACCCCGCCCCCGGGAACTACCTGGTCACCTGGTGCAACACCGGTACTCCGCCCTGGAAAGAGAATTTTCCGGGGATTAATGCTCATAGGGTTACACCCAAAAAATGGTACAAAATATGTGTCACAAGACCGCCGGTCAACGAACCGTAGCACTCCACCACTACTTTTCGTTTTCCTTAGTTTTCATATTAAAGATTTCAGGATATATTTACCTGTCCAGAAGATTTAAGCATATCTTCTGAATCCTCATAAGATGAAGTATATCTTTATTAAAGATGAAGTCTTTCAAGTATCCCTTTACACTTGAAACATTAGTAAGATTCCGGCATCTTTTTATCCCATAAAAGTCTAAGCCTATCCTAATCTCTAATCGCGGCTTCTCCCAGGAGCCCTCATAGATCGCCGTCTTGAAGGCCGTGATACCCTATTGTATCAATCAATTGTTTGGCAAATGATCGCGAATTGCTTAATCAGTTAAAATAACCACCCGAAGGTATAACCGCCGGGTTTTATATGCAATGTCAAACCAATTGTACCTGCCCCAGACCTTTTTTGTAAAAAGGTCGCCGGGAGGGAAAGACTAAACAAACAAACAACATTGTTTCAATTGTTTATTAAGGATTTCAGCATATCTTTTACCTGTTCGAAAGAATTAAGCATAACTTCTGAATCCTCATAAAGATGAAAACATATCTTTATTAAAGATGAAGTCCTTCAAGTATCCCTTTACACTTGAAACACTAGTAAGATTCAGGCATCTTTTTATCCCATAAAAAGTCTAAGCCTATCTTAATCTCTAATACGGCGTCTGCCAGAAGCCCTCATAGATCGCCGTCTTGAAGGCCGTGATACCCTATTGTATCAATCAATTGTTTGGCAAATTATCGCGAATCGCAAATCTGTTAATATAACCACCCGAAGGTACAACCGCCGGGTTTTATATGCAATGTCAAACCAATTATACCTGCCCCAGACCTCTTTGTAAAAAGGTCGCCGGGAGGGAAAAGACCAAACAAAATAACTGTGTGGAGCCCCCCTCGCCGGGAATAACACAGGAAGCCTGATCCCAGGCTTGACCACAGAAAACGCAGTTTCTGATGAGCCCTCAAGCGACCAAACTCGTCGGGGTAACTTACCTATTTTAGCCATCCTGACTAAAACTCGGTAACAAAAATCGGTGTTCACGGAGCAACGAGAAAAAACATCGGAAACGTAGCCCACACGAACCGAGACAGAACAGGAGGACGTAATGCATAAAGCAATGAATAACACAGGAAGCCTGATCCCAGGCTCGACCACAGAAAACGCAGTTTCTGATGAGCCCTCAAGCGACCAAACTCATCGGGGTAACTTACCTATTTTAGCCATCCTGACTAAAACTCGGTAAACAAAAACGGTGTTCTCGGAGCAACGAGAAAAACGCCGGAAAGGTAACCCCCACCAAACGAGACATTTTAACACATTTTATACAAAGGGTGTGCGCAAAATTAGGGATACCTGAACAGGAGGGCGTAATGCATAAAGCAAAAACCGGGGCAAAGGTAGCCATGACAGAGACTGTGAGGGAAACTTACTCCAGTTCTGCATAGACCTGCCGGGACCCAGCTCTGGAAAAATAAAATTTCCAGGAATTAATGGCTCATAGGTTAACCAACTCATGTTCGCACACAGGTGTTAAATATCTCGCCGGGTTACGAGTCGTAATACTCCACGACCACAGCTCGCTACGCGGTGGGGTTTCCTAAGTAAAGGATTTCAGAATATCTTAATTTGTCCAAAAGATTTATGAATACCCTCTGACATAATATATAAAGACCATCATGGCGTTTATAAGTGATTAAGTCTTTCCGGTGGTGTTTATTTCCAGATTAAATTTTGGAAAAAAACCTAAAAAAGACGCCGGCCCCCGAATTATCTCGTAGATCAAAACTGGGAAGCCTGACAAATATACGAGATCTAACTTCTGCCGAAGTATCTTTTTAGATCGCCGTATGTTGAAGGCGGCGATACAAAACGTATCCCTCAAATGTCTGGTTAACTAACTGAATTGTAAATTCGTTATTCTCATCCGTGCAAGAAGCACCCGCCGGGTGTGAATAATAGTTTAAAAAACGTTAACCCCAATTGTGCCCTAAAGCGCCGTATGTTGAAGGAGGCGATACACAATGCATCCCTCAATTGTCTGGTCCAACTAAACTGAATTTTGCAAATTCGGTCACTCCACCCTTCCAGGTTGCACCCCCCGGGTGATTTAAAGTTTAAAAGTTAACCCCAATTGTTCCTATCCCCACTTCTTTGAAACAGATCGCCGGGGAGGAAATACAAATACAGCATAGTTTTATATTGGCTTTGCAAAACCGAAAAAACTACAAACAACACGTGTCCGTATGAACACTGTTGGATGGGTACAGCCAACCCGCCGGGAATCAGAAGGAGCCTGAAACAGGCACCCCAGAGACCAGACCTGGGGAGCCACAGACACCCACTCGCCGGGGAAACAAGCCTGTTTTAAACCACGCGTGGCCAAAACTTGGCAACCAGCCGGGGTTATCAAGGTGAAACCGAGAAAAACCCGCCGGAAAAAACCCACCCCGTCCAGATACCATCTGAACGACCAACACCGGACCGAGGCGTAGCTAAACACAACTAGCGCCGGGCCCAACATAGTCGTGGAACTAGGCAATACACAACTAACCCAGGACACAAAAATAGTCCGTGGAATTAGGCAATACACAACAAAAGCAGGATACACATGACACAGTAGTACAGTATTTAGAAAATAAATCAATAACACTTGTATATGTGATAAAGCTACGAGATGCTGGCTAGGCCTAGGCAGACGGATAACATTAACATTTGGAATATAAACAAAAGGCACTGAATTATATCACAACAGGAACCACCGCCAACACACCCCTGTAGCAAACACTTCCGGCAAAGGGAAGAACTGCCTCGGGACCCAGAAAAAACTTCACTAAGTGAAGAAAAAACGCTGGGAACGACAGCAAAAATACGCTAACCTCATCAGAAAGATAAAAGGAAGCAATAACGTGTAATGAAAGCCGCCTGCATCACAAAGCTAGCTAACTGTGAAAAAGTTCACCTGTCCACAACAGGACCACGAGGGTACATCCGAAATAGATGCCCCAAACACAGCGACCCAAAATACACTGCACTGCGGGCAACCAGCCCAGGACACTCCTGCTACGCATATCCTAACCTTACTCGATACATCCCGGAGTAAACAAATGAGAAAAAATCTAGGGACGCAACAAATGCGGAACCTGCGGAGCGTGGGGAGACAGGTCCCGGGCAGGCTGAGCGCAGAGCAGAGAAGGAAGAATGACGCCTGCCGTAGCGTCTGGTCAAAGATCCACACAAGTCCATCCACGATATGATGGAAAGCTTATTAGATAGTTATTCTTATTTTCTTTTTGTTTTTATTTTTTACGAAGTTTTTTCGTCGTGAGAACCCAATTCATAATGACTGAAGCCATGAGTGAGGTCGCGTGCGCTCATGATGAAGGCTCCTCAGTTTTTAAATGCTCTGCGCGGTAGATTCAACTACGGCGGATTATTTTTTGAAGAGGATGCCTTATGTAATAGGCATTTTCGTCACTGATGGAGGGGCCACTAATAAATAATCATGTTTCATTGTTACGACCGCTATACATTACACTGTTTTTCCTATGTTTTTAAATCATTGCCAACAAACACACATAGCTTTTTCTCACATTCTGAGTTTTATAATTTCATATTAGCTAGTTTATATTTTGCATTTGCATTAATCTTCCCTATCCTTAATAGCTTGCATTTGTTAATATTAAAATTTATCTACCAATTTACTGACCATGTACTGTATGTATAAGGCTAATTTTGATTTTTTTTTTTTTTAAAAGACCTCCGTCTACGTATTTTGAAAAACCTGTTATCCTCCAGCAAATTGTGGGGTTGAGTGAGTGAAGGGGGGGGACAGTGAATGAAGGAGGATGCATGTTTTTCATAATACGTGTTGCTAGCCCCAAACGCGCGAGCAACTGTGGCTTTCAACCATCCGACACATCCCCTTTTATTAATGTGCATCACACATGTTACATACAAATAAGGTTTATGTTTTGTTTTACCCTATGTATTTATAAGGCTAAATTTGAGATATATTTATATGGCTAATTTTGAGAGCTTCAACATCAAACTAGAAAGGCATAAGTACGAGATGAGTTAGGTGTGAGAGGGATCTGGCTTGTATGGGCCAACAGGCTTTTTGTACTAACTTCTATTATGTTATTATGTTATTATTGTTTTGTAACCTGTCCAATGTTCTTCATAATAACATTACGGAACCTTACGATGATACTGGACGTAGGTCTTGTCAGTGCTCTAAGTCCAAATCTTCATAATTTAACTTTAACCCTCCAGCCCCGGGGCTATAGCTTGCGACTGTGCTGTGGTACCGGGTGTTTTGACGATCTTTGGTCTATGTTAACTCCTCTGTAATTCAATGAATATGGCATGTAATGTTATGAATTAAAAAGAATAATGTTCCACAAACCTTGCTCTGTCGAATGGCGTTGAGTAGAGGTCTCTAGCCCCTCTGGTTGCATAATGGTGAGCGCGGGAAGACGAGTGCTTTTCGGCGGCAAATTCTTCCCGCGTTCGGACGCGTCGCCCCGGCCATGGCAACCACTCACCTAGCCGCTCGTCGCGCCAAAGTATTTATCTGCCCTTAGACGATTTTAGTGTTTGATATTGAGAATGTGATGTTTATTTGATATTTTTATAGTTATTTGAGGCCAATTATATAAAGTATGTTTATTAGGGTATCACTGTCACTGATTATTGCTCATTTTCACTCGTATACCAGTACATTTTATTAGTAATTAGAGGTAGGTTATTGTTATATTTAGGCGACTGATTATTCGTTATTGACAGGTTTTTATTATAGGCTTTGGGCCATCAAGTATTGTGTCTTGTGTGTCACTTTTCACTTTGGATAAATATGGGCTTTCGAGGAGAGTGTCACCTCCTGTCACTGATAATGCTCATTTTCATCTCGATACGCCGTAACATTTTATTAGTAATTGAGGTAGGGTTATTGTTATATCTTAGGCACCTGAGTTACGTCGTTGAAAACAGGTGTTTATTACTACTTTGCCCATCAAATATTAGGTTTCCGTGTGTCACTTTCACTTTTGACAAATATGCTTTTAGGAGTGTTCACTGTCACTGATAAATGCTCATTTTCACACTCGATTACCGTACATTTTTATATTAGTAATTGAGGTAGGTTATTGTATATTTAGGCATTGTTTCAATGTCGTTTACACAAGGTGTTTATTAATTATATTTGTTTTTTGGCCCATCAAATATTAGGTCCTTGTGTCACTTTCACTTTGACAAACTAAATTGATAATGCTCATTTTCCCGTGCATTTCATAAGAGTGTCACTGTCACTGAAAATATGCTCACTCGATACGTAC
>CM064496.1:6864140-7039597 GCA_032716605.1 Paralithodes platypus
TGCAGTCCGGGCTCCAGGGGCTTCTTCCAGTTGGTCTCGTCCTTCTTGATCCTGGGTGTGACACGTTCGATAATCATATTAAACAGCTCCTCGTCCATACGCATAAGTATTTATAAGTAACCACGTCAGTTTCCTGGAGTTTCTTCAGCAACTGGTGGTAGTGTCCGTGTGTCTCTCGCTGTGCCACCCATGGCTTGACGCTGCAGCTTCGGGGTTTCCTTGGTCGTCGTGGCCGTCGAGGTTGAGCACGTTGGGGTTCACGTTCTTTGTCCATGATGGCGCGGGCAGTAATCTGATATCTGAGGTTGGCATTAACTATCTCCTGCCTTAAGATTGCCAACTCAAATGCCTCGTCATCCATCTCTTCTGGTCGTGATGGGTCCGGGAGGTTGCTTTCCTGTGACATGTTGCTGTGTTGGGTGCACTGTACAAATGAAGTTTGTGTGAGCACACCCTCTCTTTATATAGTGGGGTGATGCATAACCTCATAATCGTGTCATAATCGACTTATTTTAGTCACGTTCGACTTACATTCCGGTTTCATTCCGGTTGGGTTCCTGACTTCGGGTGGGGTTCGGTTTTCATTCGGTTTTAAGTCGGGTTACTTCGGGTGTGACTCGGTTTTAACTCGGGTTGGTATCTGCTACTCGGGTCACCGTCGATTAGCTTTCTACTCATGGTCGATTCAATTCCGTTCAACTTCTGGTTAGTTTCGAGTAATATACGGGATAACATCGACTCGTATTCGAGACGCATTCGAGTCTCTCGGGTAGCATTCGAATTGCTTTCTAGTCATAGTCGGGGTATGAGTCTCATTCGGGGACTTCGGGTGAATTCGGATGAAAAGTGCAAGTCATTGCCTTCGGGTTACTGTCGGGTCGCGGTCGACCTCTGTATGACGCGGCCTTTAACGCATGCACTAACTTTTTGCTCACTCACTCGATCAATCGAGTGACGACTAGAACATCACTCGAATCACAATAATAGACAAGAATCTAACCAGAACACGTACAAGAAAAGACCAGAATCGGGAAGAAGTGGCTAAAATTTTAATTTTTGAATTAATTCTGGTGGGTTCTGGTGGATTCGAGTTTTGTATGATGCGGCCTTTATAGAACGAAACTCGCAAGTGGTCAATTGCATACTTTAATAATTATATTTTCTGAGACTACGAACTTCATAGGCCTACTGTACATATGCATACATAAAATGCATACATGCCTAGACATATACTGTACGTACATACAGACTGACAGACATACAGACAAAAAGGTGCACACCCAATTCTTACCAAGTTACTCCATCAATATATCCATTTTCTTAAAACAAATTGTAAACAGCGGACCAAATAACTGCGGAAAAACGGCAGCACTGGTAGGCCCTCACCTCGTGCCAGAGTGGGGTGGGCTAGAGACTATGGTATCCGAGTGTACATGTTGACACCTGAATCGAATGGCGCAAACAGAATTGAAATCGGACTATTAGTTTAGGATTTCGTATTTGACTTAGCCTTCCTGGAGGGCCCAAATGACCGTTTTTGGACTTTAAAAGTCCTCTGTAGCCCAAACTATAAGTCCTAGGGAATTCTACTTGGTGCCATTCGATTTTTCTCGACAAGCTGCTTCCATACAAGGTCGTAGATTGCATTTTCACCCAGCCATTCGGCAAGAATAAAAAATATTTGTATCCAAAATCCCTGCGTTTAAATTAAGCCCAGGACAATTTTTGCACTTGGCGGGCGACTTTTGAATTTCGAGTTTTCATGGGTATATATGGATTCGTCTCGTCATTAGAATTCTAACGGTATATGAATATTTTAATTTTGACCAATTTTTAGGCCCAATAGGCCTATTTTAAAGTTTAAAAACTCCATAGACGAGTTATCTACTGTATGTATGGATTTTGTTTATTTTTTTTTACCAAAAGTACATGTTGACACGCTGAATCGAATGGCGCAAACAGAATTGAAATCGGACTATTAGTTTAGGATTTCGTATTTGACTTAGCCTTCCTGGAGGGCCCAAATGACCGTTTTTTGGACTTTAACAGTCCTCTGTAGCCCAAACTATAAGTCCTAGGGAATTCGACTTTGTGCCATTCGATTTTTCTCGACGAGCTGCTTGCATACAAGGTCGTAGATTGCATTTTCGCCCAGCCATTCGGCCAGAATCAAAAATATTTGTTTCCAAAATCCCTGCATTTAATTAAGCCCAGGAAAAGTGTTGCACTTGGCGGGCGACTTTCGAATTTCGAGTTTTCATGGGTATATCAAGGTCCATAGATACTCAGGTCAACCCACGGGGTCGCTCAAACTCCCTATCCGCGCGCATGACGTCAGAGCATTGAAGGGTGAAGGGGTCACCAGTTTCTTCCCGCTCATTCTCAAAATCACAGCCGTTGGAGCAGCATCCTCCGTTTTCTATATCTTCGTGCCGTGAAAGTATAACTTGGATATTTTATAATACAACAGTGACCATAATGCCGTGTGACAGTGTAGCTCTGCTATTGTAAGTGAACAAAATGCCGTTATACTGTGAAGTTGTTGGGTGCAAGTCTGTATTCATTAAACAAGGAAATGTATCATTCCATCTATTTCCCAAAGATGAACAACTGAGGGCCAAATGGACTACATTATGTGGTAAAAAAAAACAGAGTTACCCCACAATGTGCAAGAATCTGCGGCAAACATTTTGAATCAAGTGCTTTTAAAAGAAACTTGAAAAAATCAAGTTTCCACTGCCAAGTATAAGTACATTGAATCGATGGATTGGCAAAGTTTGCGTGGAACCAGGAATACTTACATCCATTATCAAGGTTTTGACATGTAAAGCCCAGTCTATGACTGATTTTGAGCGTCTATGTGTACTATCTTTTGACGAAACAAGTATCGCACATGAATGGACCTATGACAAAGCAACTGACACAATGTATGCACCCAAGAACAAAGTACAATGTGCAATGATAAGAGGATTGGCGAGCCCTTGGAAACAACTCTTATATTATGATTTTGACACGAACATGACCAGGGACATTCTGTTTGAAATTATTTCCAAGGTAGAAGCAGCTGGATTTTTGGTAGTAGCTATGGTAAATGACTTAGGACCAACAAACCTGGGGCTATGGAAAGCTCTAGGTATCAATATAGATAAATCCTTCTTTGAAAATCTAGCTGCTTCTAACAGGAATATACATGTTTTTGCTGATGCCCCCCATTTAATCAAATTAATTAGAAACAATTTCCTTGATTCAGGTTTCCGGTTAGGGGGTAATGAAGAAAAGAATGTTAACAGTGAATGTGTCCGAGACCTTATTACTTAAAAGCAACATTTAATTTGTGTTTAAATCATATATATGTGAGTGGGGTGAAACGAATGAATGTTCGCCTTACGGCTCAATTGTTATCGGAAAAAAACGCAAAAGCGTTAATGTATTTCGGAGAGCAGGGGTTCCTGATGAGCAAAGACTGGAAAAATACAAGTATATTTATTTCATTGGCAGATGCTTGATTGATTTGTTCAATTCTCGAAGTCCAACTGATAAAAAACAGTCCAGGGCGGCATATGGCCTGCGGTTAACAGAACAAAGCAAACTACTCAATGAAATGATTACTACCACAAAGTCAATGAGAGTCCAAGGTAGAGATTGTTTATATCAGTTCCAAAAAGGAATTATTGTATCTTGTCAGTCTTTGCTCGGTTTATATGATATGCTAAAAGAAAAATTTAACATTTCATATCTAATGACATATACTGTATAGATTAAATCAAGATGTATTGGATTTTTGTTTTAGTTGTCTTAGGCAAATGGGAGCTTCGTACCACCAACATCCATCACCAGTACAAGTCAAATATAGAATTAAATCATACCTGCTTGGAAAGAATATAGAGTTGGTAGGAAGCAACTATAACACTGACAGCAAACAAAATGATTCATGCATAACCGAAGCCAATATAGAGTTGGTAGGAAGCAACTATAACACTGACAGCAAACAAAATGATTCATGCATAACCGAAGCAAATTTTTCAATTACAGAACCACCAATGTCTACCACACCAGAAAACCTTGATCAGGAACTCCTGTTGTCAGCTATATTATTGTCAACTTATGAAGACAATGCCTGCAATTCCAGCAATGATATTGATACTCCAAGTTCAGTTCCTATGCCTAGTTTAAGTTTAGCTCAAGAAGAGGAAGGCTTAAGATATATTGGTGGATATATTGCCACCAAGTTTCCCCACCATGAATATCTAGGCCAGAAAGTGGCAAAGGATGACACAACATGGATTGGAAAAATATGCCGAAAAGAAGGGATGCTTATGACACCCAACAATGATTTTTTTGAGCAGCTAAAGCTAATGGAGAAAATATTTATTTGTTATCATGGCAAAATAGAGTTGAAAGCTGGAAAAGACTCATTAAAATCATTGTGCAAAGAAATTGTTGCTATGGTGCCTTTGCCATGGGAAGTGATTAGTTTGTTAGTAAAATGTCGAATGTTCTTTAGAATAAGAATTTTGAACAGAAACATGAATGCCAATGATCCAAGAAAAACTAAATCTAAAATGTCTAAGTTAATGAAATAAGTGTGAAGTAATTGTTGGGACTTATTATATGGTGTTTTTATAAGACTAATTATGAGGTGTATTTATAAGAACATACGAACACTTGAATCTGCAGAGAGCCGACATGGCCCACACACGGCAGATCCCTTTCTGCAGACTCCCGCTTTCTTATGTTCTTATGTTCTAAGTTCTTCAAACTGTTTTCATATTAATCATTTATATCAATTTCACCACACCACCAAACTCCTCCAATGAAATTAATGAAATTATATATGTGATCCGCCAGGATTCGAACCCGGGTTATCACACAGATTATTGACACCTTAACCATTGTCATATGTAAGATTTCTAATATTATGGAAAATGTGTGTAATTCTGCTATGTGCTCGCTCCAAAGAATCAATGTTCATTTTGTAATAAAATCACCAAACTTGAACTGCATAATCCATATGGTTTATCACTAATAACAAGTCAAGTTTTAAGATATCATCAACAATTCTGTTAATCACACTCCCTGAAATGAACCAGAATATAGGTTTGACTCCTGAAAGGAGATAAAGAAAACCTAATATTTAGTAGTGGCCCCGTAATCATTGACGAACATGCCTATTACATAAGGCATCCTCTTCAAACACTAATCCGCCGTAGTTTGAATCTACCGCGCAGAGCATTTAAAAACTGAGGAGCCTTCATCATGAGCGCACGCGACCTCACTCATGGCTTCAGTCATTATGAATTGGGTTCTCACTACGAAAAAACTTCGTAAAAAATAAAAAGAAAAAGAAAATAAGAATAACTATCTAATAAGCTTTCCATCATATCGTGGATGTACTTGTGTGGATCTTTGACCAGACGCTACTGCAGGCGTCATTCTTCCTTCACTGACATATCAAGTAAACCAAAATCCTGAATACATCAACGAATGGGAAGGGGATGGTCGGGAGGGCCCCAGTCGTCAATGATTACGGGGCCACTACTAAATATTAGGTTTTCTTTATCTCCTTACAGGAGTCAAACCTATAATTTATTAGTGGCCCCTCCATCATTGACGAACATGCCTGATTTCTAAGACTGGAGGGGGACATTCGTAATCATATCATAACTCTAGAAAAGCAGATAATCAAACAACCACATAGTATTCTTACTCTTGTAAAAAAGAGATATTCGGGTGCATAAACTTTATACAGCCTAAATCTTCAAAAAGGGGTACAAGCAGGAGCGTGCTTCAAAGAAGCCTGCTTGAAAAAGGGTTAACTCTGAGACTCTGTACACAGATCTGCTAGTTAAGAAGGCACCCCACTTAAAGTAAGTGGTGAAAACTAAAAACTTATAAGTTTACATGTGCACATATAAACCCCATTAACTAGTGGATATATTCCTAAAAATATAACCAAACATAAATGAATTCTTGTACATTCATAGAAGTACTGAACTCGTGTACTTATGGAGAAGTAATTACTTCAAAAGTAAAAGTCGTAGTTGCAACTACCGAGATTTCTCAAAAATCTATTGCTTCACAGCCAAAGCTACTTACAACAAGAATTGTTGTAACACTACTATTGGCCTTTAGCACAATTTCCTGCAATAAATACTACAGAGAAATTTTATAAAACAATGCCTACAAACAGTATCCCAGCTCGTATGTTCCGAACACATACTCCGGAGGGGTCTAGGGTGTCCTATGTCACACTGACTGCACCCTCCCCCCCCCTTTTTCTTGAAATTAAACAAAACGTGACTAAAAGGGCCACCTAGACCCTCTGCCGTAAAGCTATACATGGCAAGGAAGGTTTGTCCAGAGCTACTGAAAGGTATCGCGTCAAAAAACTCCTGATTAGAGGCCCACAACTGTGTGGACTTAATAACTTCCACCGAAAGATTATTAAGGAAACGTAAAGAGGCTGTCCCCTTGCGTAAATCGTGGGTCTTACCCACAACGCCGGGATTCTTCTCTTTAAAGTCCTTGACCAAGAGAGAAGCCAGTGTACGCTCCATCAAGCGTTCACCCGGACTTGCGACCCATAAAGCACCCTGGTGATTTAGAGGTGCCACTCTTAAATATTTGGTTAGAGCTTGCACTGGGCAAAAAAGATGGTGCACCTTTCCCCTTTTTAACGCCGGCACCGTGAACTCTGAAAACACGTGTTCACTGTGCTCATTCTTGGCTAAGAATCCTGGGGAAGGTGCAATGTGAATACACTCATGAAGCCTATCAAACCTGAGGCAAATAGGTGTGTTGCTCATCGCCGCCAGCTCAGATACTCTGTTCCCGGTAGCCAAAGCCATAAGGAATACTGCCCTTTTGTAAAATCTGCAGTCTTTGGTACATACGGGAACGAGAATAACTACGATGCTTTGTCCAGAGACCATGTAGGCCTGAGCTGACGGGGAGGTGGGCGGAGTTTAAAACCTGCCCTCATAAATCAATTTCAGATAAATGTTTCTGCATGAACAGATACATTAAATAATTAACAACCAACGCCACCGAGGGCACAGTTTGGTTTGTTCTAAGAATCCAAGACATAAAAGCTTGCCAATGCGATTGAAACTGTCGCTTTGTAGACTGGGTATATTGATTCGTGAATATCTTGGTCACGTCGCTACCATATGGTGCTAGCCACTTGGCCTCCTGAATGTCCATAATGAACAAGTCCGCAAGGTTTCTAGGTTGCCAATTGTGTTCTAAGTGGAACAACCCGACCGGGAGTGACACTGGGTGCGGGCACCACGTGTACAAATGCTGGTACCAAACTGCACCGGCCACAGGGGCGCGATTAGCGAGACTACGCCTCGCTAATCCTGTAGTTTGTAGTTTGTTGACTACGTGGCACATTAGAGACGCGTCTGGCGGCGGAAAATAGATAAATGGAACTCAACCTGTTCTCGTCCGTCATCAGAGCGTCAGGTCCGCCCGCCGGCGTTATCGTCCGGCGGGTGAGGTACAGTGGGAGTTTGCAAGTCTTCTCAGACGCAAACAAATCCCCTTGTGGATGGTAATGCTCCGCACACGCAAGAGCGCCCATTCCACTGAAGTGCTTTGTCTCTGAGACAGAGCGTCTGCCCAGACGTGTGCAACGCCTGGGAGATAAGATGCGTGAAGATGAATGTTCAGCCTGTTGGCTAGTATAAAAATCTTTTCTGACACGTTTAGCCACTTCCGAGATCTTATTGACCCTTGTTTCTGAATACAGTGAACCACATTCAGATTGTCCATTCTGAAGGCCACCGACTAGCCCCGTAAAGCAGAGTCGTGAGCCTGAAGGACAGATAAGGGGACTAGTAAGTCTTTGACATTGATGTGGAAGATTTCTAAATGGGACCAAAACCTTTGACCCTGATGCCCGAGGTTTGACTAAAAGCCCCAACCTATCGTGCCTGACGCATCCATGTCCACCCATACCGACGGCGGAGGAGAGGTTCATGACATGACTGCGTGCAACCTTTCTCTCGTCGCCCAAACCGCTAGTAAGTTATGTAATAACGTTGGGATAGGCCATACTATCCCCGCCGGTAATAGTGGGAAAAATTTGTTGCCCTCCAAGATTAAATGTTAGACTTTCAACCGGCCCAACTTCACAGTTAGCTGAACCCCGTTGAGAGAACCGACTAGAGATTCCCAAAGTTTCTGTGTCGTATTCAGACTGTGGAGAAACATAAACAGTTTTTGCGAAATCTGTTTCGAGTGTCCACACTCTGACTCAGAGTGAGAGAAGCTGTGTCCTCGACCAGCCCTATCCCCTGAAATACTCGTGGGGGAACAAGGGTTTGACTTTTACTAAGTTGACCTTGAATCCTAGAGATATGAGATGGTTTAACGTAACGTAGACATGACTGATGCGTAACTTTTCTGTTTCTGCCACCACCAGTTAGTCGCCCAGATACCACCAGACCCTGATCCCTTGTTCTAACAAGGGCATCAGGGCTTGCGGGGACCTTGCTTGAATGCTTGTGCCAAATTGAAAACAGTCTTCCAAACTGCTGGTGAAATCAAAGAAGGAATTAGAACTGGAGACAGAACTACTTGGCTTGCAATACGATCAAGAAGTTTCTTCACTAAGAACATCCTCAGATCCTGCCTTGCTCGAACTGCCTCTAATAAGGCCGTCCGAATATCTCCTAAAGACTTGGATGGAAGTCTGGAGAAGCAAGCGCCGGGAAAGTTCAATGGCTTTCCTGACTTCCGCGGCTTCTATTGCCTGAGAAGAGCGTAACAGAGACTTTGTTACTTGCTGGGAACCATATATTGCGAAAACAGTTTAAACGCTTTTCCTCTTAACCTAAACTCGCGGTCTAGGTAAGCTGGGGAAGGCGTGCTAATGGCAGCCAAGCAGAGGGGACTCCGCCGGCACCAAAAACCGGAAGAGAGAACCAAGAATGGCGTTCTGGAGGGATTTGGTGGTAAGAATAAGTCATGGTTATAATAACTTGGAATGTCCTTAATATGAACATCCAAAACATTTCCGTAACATTGCTACCCCTGACTCATCAGGCCCGCAAAAAGAGGCATAGCTCCTGTTTTTTGACTGGCGCCTTGTCTAAAGGAGGGGGAGATATGTCTGATATGACTCGCACAGTGGAAGTAGTGAGAGCTGCTGTGCCTGGCACATTGGAAATTGGGTCTGACACAAGCGGATGGCTAGGTATTTTAGCTAAAGCAAATGATGTAGCCAGAGGTCGCACATTCGTCGACATCGCAGGATCTCCCGTATCAGAAGAAGTTTCCGGCGTAGGGCCAAAGAACCTATTAAGTGCATTCAATAGTAGTCCATCAATCTCTTCCGCCGGTACATACCTAGCCGATGACGAACTCCGTGGAGATTCGACAGTACCCTGAGAGTCGCCTAGAAGGTGACTGGACTCTTCAACCTCCATCTCTGAGACCAGAGATCGTTGTTCTTCATCCGTTAAGTCTGGCTTATCATGGGAAGATCCCGCCGAAGCCGGGACCTCCACATGTTGCCATGTTAAAACTGGGGTAAAAGATGGTACAACGGCATCCCGTGGACGTCAGCACTAGTTGAGTCACAAAGGGATGTGTTCTGTCCTGCCAGGACTGTGAGTATCGCCATACACCTTGGCTGTGGCTGTCCCTCGCTTGCGAGCTCGGTATACTCTCTGAAAGAGAGCCCTGTAAAGGTTTATGATAATTAAAAGCTCCCATAGCTCATTAACACATTGAAAGCAGAGCTGGTGAGCAAAATCATAAAGTATACTAATTAATTTAATTTATATTTAATTGTATTAAAATAAATTACTATAAATAAACACAATATTATCCTAATATAATCATAGAAAAGATATATGGTTATTATTATTCAGTGATTAAATTATTTCATTAACAAATAAAAATAATATAGGGATACCTGATCTTAACGGCGTTGAACATACAGCAATGAGAGGTTCAAGTGCCGACATGACAGAGACTGGGGGAAAACTACCCCGCCCCCGGGAACTACCTGGTCACCTGGTGCAACACCGGTACTCCGCCCTGGAAAGAGAATTTTCCGGGGATTAATGCTCATAGGGTTACACCCAAAAAATGGTACAAAATATGTGTCACAAGACCGCCGGTCAACGAACCGTAGCACTCCACCACTACTTTTCGTTTTCCTTTAGTTTCATATTAAAGATTTCAGGATATATTTACCTGTCCAGAAGATTTTAAGCATATCTTCTGAATCCTCATAAAGATGAAGTATATCTTTATTAAAGATGAAGTCTTTCAAGTATCCCTTTACACTTGAAACATTAGTAAGATTCCGGCATCTTTTTATCCCATAAAAAGTCTAAGCCTATCCTAATCTCTAATCCGGCTTCTCCCAGAAGCCCTCATAGATCGCCGTCTTGAAGGCCGTGATACCCTATTGTATCAATCAATTGTTTGGCAAATGATCGCGAATTGCTAATCAGTTAATATAACCACCCGAAGGTATAACCGCCGGGTTTTATATGCAATGTCAAACCAATTGTACCTGCCCCAGACCTTTTTTGTAAAAAGGTCGCCGGGAGGGAAAGACTAAACAAACAAACAACATTGTTTCAATTGTTTATTAAGGATTTCAGCATATCTTTTACCTGTTCGAAAGAATTAAGCATAACTTCTGAATCCTCATAAAGATGAAACATATCTTTATTAAAGATGAAGTCCTTCAAGTATCCCTTTACACTTGAAACACTAGTAAGATTCAGGCATCTTTTTATCCCATAAAAAGTCTAAGCCTATCTTAATCTCTAATCCGGCTTCTGCCAGAAGCCCTCATAGATCGCCGTCTTGAAGGCCGTGATACCCTATTGTATCAATCAATTGTTTGGCAAATTATCGCGAATCGCAAATCTGTTAATATAACCACCCGAAGGTACAACCGCCGGGTTTTATATGCAATGTCAAACCAATTATACCTGCCCCAGACCTCTTTGTAAAAAGGTCGCCGGGAGGGAAAGACCAAACAAAATAACTGTGTGGAGCCCCCCTCGCCGGGAATAACACAGGAAGCCTGATCCCAGGCTTGACCACAGAAAACGCAGTTTCTGATGAGCCCTCAAGCGACCAAACTCGTCGGGGTAACTTACCTATTTTAGCCATCCTGACTAAAACTCGGTAAACAAAAACGGTGTTCTCGGAGCAACGAGAAAAAACGCCGGAAAGGTAACCCACACCAAACGAGACATAACAGGAGGGCGTAATGCATAAAGCAATGAATAACACAGGAAGCCTGATCCCAGGCTCGACCACAGAAAACGCAGTTTCTGATGAGCCCTCAAGCGACCAAACTCATCGGGGTAACTTACCTATTTTAGCCATCCTGACTAAAACTCGGTAAACAAAAACGGTGTTCTCGGAGCAACGAGAAAAACGCCGGAAAGGTAACCCCCACCAAACGAGACATTTTAACACATTTTATACAAAGGGTGTGCGCAAAATTAGGGATACCTGAACAGGAGGGCGTAATGCATAAAGCAAAAACCGGGGCAAAGGTAGCCATGACAGAGACTGGAGGGAAACTTACTCCAGGTTCTGCATAGACCTGCCGGGACCCAGCTCTGGAAAAATAAAATTTCCAGGAATTAATGCTCATAAGGTTAACCAACTCATGTTCGCACACAGGTGTTAAATAACTCGCCGGGTAACGAGACGTAATACTCAACGACCACAGCTCGCTACGCGGTGGGGTTTCCTAAGTAAAGGATTTCAGAATATCTTAATTTGTCCAAAAGATTTATGAATACCCTCTGACATAATATATAAAGACCATCATGGCGTTTATAAGTGATTAAGTCTTTCCGGTGGTGTTTATTTCCAGATTAAATTTTGGAAAAAAAAACCTAAAAAAGACGCCGGCCCCTGAATTATCTCGTAGATCAAAAACTGGGAAGCCTGACAAATATACGAGATCTAACTTCTGCCGAAGTATCTTTTTAGATCGCCGTATGTTGAAGGCGGCGATACAAAACGTATCCCTCAAATGTCTGGTTAACTAACTGAATTGTAAATTCGTTATTCTCATCCGTGCAAGAAGCACCCGCCGGGTGTGAATAATAGTTTAAAAAACGTTAACCCCAATTGTGCCCTAAAGCGCCGTATGTTGAAGGAGGCGATACACAATGCATCCCTCAATTGTCTGGTCAACTAAACTGAATTTTGCAAATTCGGTCATCCCACCCTTCCAGGTTGCACCCACCGGGTGATTTAAAGTTTAAAAGTTAACCCCAATTGTTCCTATCCCCACTTCTTTGAAACAGATCGCCGGGGAGGAAATACAAATACAGCATAGTTTTATATTGGCTTTGCAAAACCGAAAAAACTACAAACAACACGTGTCCGTATGAACACTGTTGGATGGGTACAGCCAACCCGCCGGGAATCAGAAGGAGCCTGAAACAGGCACCCCAGAGACGCAGACCTGGGGAGCCACAGACACCCACTCGCCGGGGAAACAAGCCTGTTTTAAACCACGCGTGGCCAAAACTTGGCAACCAGCCGGGGTTATCAAGGTGAAACCGAGAAAAACCCGCCGGAAAAAACCCACCCCGTCCAGATACCATCTGAACGCAACACCGGACCGAGGCGTAGCTAAAACACAACTAACGCCGGGCCCAACATAGTCCGTGGAATTAGCCAATACACAACTAACCCAGGACACATAAATAGTCCGTGGAATTAGCCAATACACAACTAAACCAGGATACACATGACACAGTAGTACATATTTAGAAAATAAATCAATAACACTTGTATATGTGATAAAGCTACGAGAGGCTGGCTAGGCCTAGGCAGACGGATAACAGTAACATGTTGGAATATAAACAAAAAGCACTGAATTATATCACAACAGGAACCACCGCCAACACACCACTGTAGCAAACACTTCCGGCAAAGGGAAGAACTGACTCGGGACCCAGAAAAAACTTCACTAAGTGAAGAAAAATACGCTGGGAACGACAGCAAAAATACGCTACCTCATCAGAAAGATAAAAGGAAGCAATAACGTGTAATGAAAGCCGCCTGCATCACCAAGCTAGCTAACTGTGAAAAAGTTCACCTGTCCACAACAGGACCACGAGGGTACATCCGAAATAGATGCCCCAAACACACGACCCAAAATACACTGCACTGCGGGCAACCAGCCCAGGACACTCCTGCTACGCATATCCTAACCTTACTCGATACATCCCGGAGTAAACAAATGAGAAAAAACTCACTAGGGACGCAACAAATGCGGAACCCGCGGAGCGTGGGGAGACAGGTCCGGGCAGGCTGAGCGCAGAGCAGAGAAGGAAGAATGACGCCTGCAGTAGCGTCTGGTCAAAGATCCACACAAGTACATCCACGATATGATGGAAAGCTTATTGGATAGTTATTCTTATTTTCTTTTTGTTTTTATTTTTTACGAAGTTTTTTCGTCGTGAGAACCCAATTCATAATGACTGAAGCCATGAGTGAGGTCGCGTGCGCTCATGATGAAGGCTCCTCAGTTTTTAAATGCTCTGCGCGGTAGATTCAAACTACGGCGGATTAGTGTTTGAAGAGGATGCCTTATGTAATAGGCATGTTCGTCAATGATGGAGGGGCCACTAATAAATAATCATGTTTGCATTGTTACGACCGCTAATACATTACACTGTTTTCTATGTTTTAAATCATTGCCAACAAACACACATAGCTTTTTCTCACATTCTGAGTTTTATAATTTCATATTAGCTAGTTTATATTTTGCATTTGCATTAATCTTCCCTATCCTTAATAGCTTGCATTTGTTAATATTAAAATTTATCTACCAATTTACTGACCATGTACTGTATGTATAAGGCTAATTTTGATTTTTTTTTTTTTTAAAAGACCTCCGTCTACGTATTGTGAAAAACCTGTTATCCTCCAGCAAATTGTGGGGTTGAGTGAGTGAAGGGGGGGGACAGTGAATGAAGGAGGATGCATGTTTTTCATAATACGTGTTGCTAGCCCCAAACGCGCGAGCAACTGTGGCTTTCAACCATCCGACACATCCCCTTTTATTAATGTGCATCACACATGTTACATACAAATAAGGTTTATGTTTTGTTTTACCCTATGTATTTATAAGGCTAAATTTGAGATATATTTATATGGCTAATTTTGAGAGCTTCAACATCAAACTAGAAAGGCATAAGTACGAGATGAGTTAGGTGTGAGAGGGATCTGGCTTGTATGGGCCAACAGGCTTTTTGTACTAACTTCTATTATGTTATTATGTTATTATTGTTTTGTAACCTGTCCAATGTTCTTCATAATAACATTACGGAACCTTACGATGATACTGGACGTAGGTCTTGTCAGTGCTCTAAGTCCAAATCTTCATAATTTAACTTTAACCCTCCAGCCCCGGGGCTATAGCTTGCGACTGTGCTGTGGTACCGGGTGTTTTGACGATCTTTGGTCTATGTTAACTCCTCTGTAATTCAATGAATATGGCATGTAATGTTATGAATAAAAAAGAATAATGTTCCACAAACCTTGCTCTGTCGAATGGCGTTGAGTAGAGGTCTCTAGCCCCTCTGGTTGCATAATGGTGAGCGCGGGAAGACGAGTGCTTTTCGGCGGCAAATTCTTCCCGCGTTCGGGCGCGTCGCCCCCGCCACGGCTACGACGCGCCTAGCCGCTCGTAGCGCCAAAGAATTTTTCTCCCTTAGACGATTTTAGTGTTTGATATTGAGATGTGATGTTTATTGTTATTTTTTATAGTTAATTTGAGGCCCATTATATAAAGTTGTTTATTAGGGTATCACTGTCACTGATATTGCTCATTTCACTCGATACCGTACATTTTATTAGTAATTGAGGTAGGTTACTGTTATACTAGGCACTGATTATTCGTTATTACAGGTTTATTATACTTTGGCCATCAAGTATTGTGTCTTGTGTCACTTTCACTTTGATAAATATGCTTTAGAGTGTCACTGTCACTGATAATGCTCATTTTCACTCGATACCGTACATTTTATTAGTAATTGAGGTAGGTTATTGTTATATTAGGCACTGATTACTCGTTATAACAGGTGTTTATTATACTTTGGCCATCAAGTATTGTGTCTTGTGTCACTTTCACTTTGACAAATATGCTTTAGAGAGTGTCACTGTCACTGATAATGCTCATTTTCACTCGATACCGTACATTTTATTAGTAATTGAGGTAGGTTATTGTTATATTAGGCATTGATTATTCGTTATCACAGGTGTTTATTATAATTTGGCCATCAAATATTAGGTCTTGTGTCACTTTCACTTAGTTATATGCTTTGTAAACGTTTTATATACAATTTATTGTGTCTTTTTTCATTGATTTATATATTTCTATAGGTTCTAATCATATGAATGTCACTTGGTATATACATATGTGTCACTTTCACATATTATTATGGTGTAATTGTATTTGTATCAATTTTCTCATAATACATGACTTTTGTATAACAATAAATTGGTTTTCTTCCACTTTTTGCCTATATATATAGTGTACAAATTGCAATTTTATTTGGCACTTTCAGTATGATTATTAGAACTCCAGCTTGGAGTGGTAATCAAAGAAGCACCCTAAAGCACAGAGTGCCACCTTGCACTCCACACACTCCATGGTGGACTTTTTACCTGACCTCGCCCTCACCCTGCTGTTGTAGCAGACATGGCACCGCTTCTGCTGCGTTCTTCCTGATTCATTCTGAGGCAGGGAACCAAGCCTGTGCCTAATTAAGTATTGAGCACACTGCAAGCGGTCAATAACGGCGGGCCCAGGATGTGCCACTGCCCTCTGTGGCGTAGCATACTTCTCCAGGAGCTCCGTCAACACCTGCTTTTGGAACCTCCGCAGGCTATTGAACTTCATGGGTGTGTTCACATTCCGAAGCTTGTATATTGTAGGCATTCAGAACTGACATGTCCACCATATGCAGAAAGAACTTTTTGTACCATCTGCACGAGGTACGCAGGCAGTCAATGAAGCCTATCTGCATGTCGGACTTGTCCACCAGCCTCATGTTGATGTTGTAGTCCAGGACAGCATCGGGCTTGGTCACCCTGGCCTGGGTGCGGCGATCCACCTTGCCAGTCTCCACCATTTCCCCCTTGTGGATGGTGCTCAGGAGGTTGACCTTCCGCTGGTCGTGCCAGTGGATAGCCAGAATGGGCCCCGACTTCTTCTTGAACACATCACCTTTTTTGGTCTTTGGAGGGAAAGGTGGCATGCCCTTCCTTTTCCCTCATACTGTGCCTACAGTCCCCGTCTTGCGCTCATGCAGGTACTGTGAGAGAGTGGGGGGACGTGTAATAATTGTCCGTGTAGAGGACGTGATTCTTGTGAAAGTAGCGGTCCATCATGGCTTGCACCACTGCTCCGCCAAAGCCAATGAGGGGGTCCACAAGCACGTCCCCTTCCTTCCCGCTGTAGACCAGGAAGTCCAGGACATAGCCAGTTTGGCAGTCGCACAGCACAAAGAATTTTATGCCAAAGCGATGTCTTTTTGAGGGGATGTACTGCCGGAAGCTGAGTTTTCCCGGAACAGCACAAGAGACTCATCAATGACGACCTTGCGGAAGGGCTTGAAGTAGGAGGTGAAGCGTTCTCGCATCATCTCGTACAACGTCCTAATCTTCCACAACTTGTCTGGGAGGTGGACGTCAAGGTTGGTGACAAGATGGAGCGCTGCGAGGATATCAATGTACCGGTCGCGAGACATATATTTCCCGAAGGCAGGGGTGGATATGAGATCATTGGTGATCCAATAGTCAGGCAACCTATGCTTCTTGACATGAGGCATGGTGAGTGCCAGGAACACCATGAACTTATCAGGAGTCACTGGGGTCCACTGCCTCATGTGGCCCTTGGTCACCTTGCCCAAAAAGTGGACCTGGTATTGGTGCTGCTTATTTGTCTCTTTGACAACATAGCCTACCACCTCCTCATCAAAGAAGGCCTCAATAGTTCGTGTGGTGGAGCATTGTGGCCTGCAGGAAAATTGGGGGTAATGCCTGAACCCTCCAGTACCTCATCAAAAGCTGGCACATCAGGGTTGTATCCATCCCCATCAACTACGTCTTGCCACTGAAAAACGTAGAATGGGTCTTGTCTACGCTGACGAGGAGCTCCAGCTGGTGGTCCAGCACACCCACGGCCAACTCGGGAGGCGCGCGCCCTAGGGCGGCGAGGGCTGCGGTCTGGGCGTCGGCCAGCACGACGGGCAGCACGACGCCGGGCCAAGCGGATGGGTCTAGGGCTGTCGATGTCCATATAGTCATCGTCAGAGTGGTCATCTTGCCCTGACGGTGGACCTATGTAATCATGGCCAGAGTCTTCAGAGAGGTGCCCTTCATCATCAGTGGCCCCCACATAATCTGGCGGGGAACGAGTGATGCGTGGGCAGCGTGCGGGTGGGCGAGGTGGGGAAGGAGTGGCAGGTGAGGCTATGTCACCCCGAGGTCCTGGGCTCCTTGGCCGGCGACGAGTGACAGAAATTAATTCTTCACTGTCACTAGGCCCAGGTATTGGTGATGCGAGCTCAAAGACTTCTTCAGGAAGACATGTTGAAGGCGGGAGAGGTGGGGAGGACCGTGGGGAAAGGGCCGGCAGGGGTGGACGCCGCGGGAGCCTCGAACAAAACTCTCTTACTTTTCTTTATTTTTTTGGTATATTTCCTGCCTTTCCCCTTTTCGGCAGCAGTATGTCTCCTGTCGGGGGACCTAGGAGGCAAATAGGCCGAAAGTGGGGGGTCCTCAACCCTTGGCAGTGGTGGGGGTGGTGGGGAAGAATGCGGGGCACCCGGGTCATCCAGGTCATCTTGGGTGGCGTGGGTAGATAAGGGAGACCATGGCGGGCGAGAAGGGTCACCATGCTCACCCTCACTCACAGCCTCATCCTCACCAAGTATTTTGGCTTGTTCCCTAGCTGTCGCGGCCGCCTTTTCAAGTATTTTCTGCTTATATAAGTGTAGCTTGAAAGGCGATTTACCTGAGGAAGGGCTTGGCGTCGTGTCACTTATGCGAAATTTGGTGAGTGACCTTAAACTCTCCCACTCACTCACTCTCTCAAGTTCACTGTGTTTAGGTAAACCAGCTTCCTCAACAACTGGTACATCACCTTCATCACTCTCATCACTGTCATGTTCTCTCGCAAATCCCAGGAATTGCTCTTCTTTGTCACTCTCATGGCCATAATCACTCGACTTATAATTACTGGAGTCGTCACTGCCTTCATCATCAACATTATGCTTGGCATCAGCTCGCTCATAAAGTCTCAATGTCGTCTCAATACCTCCGGGAGATAACACATTTAGGCGATGGCATCGGGGTAAGGCGCGACGAACTAGCACGGGCGTCGTAGGAAGCACGGTATCGGACACAGCGGAATCACTATTTGGCGTACTGTCCATGATGGCGTCTGGGTAGATACTGTTGCTGTGGCGTAGTTTACGCCTGGTGGCGCCACCTACTGTCCCACGATACCAAAAATTTACGCGCGGCATTCGAAAGCACGCACGCAAGCAATGGGCGTTCAAGAGCTCTTCCGGGTTGCGCGGGCCGAGGTTGTTATGGGCGTTCAAGAGCCCTTCCGGGGTGGAGGGGTTAATATACACATGTATATATTAATAAAATAAGTGAGTACCGAATTTTGTGAAATCCTTATCCCGCTTTGTGCAACCTAGTTGTAAGAAGAAATTAGAACAATAACCAATACCTATAAATTAAACCTGAAAATAGTTATCCCATTTTGTATATGCTAATTATAATATTATAATATTATAATAGTAATATAGTAATAGCCTACATTTGATATGAAAATGATTGGACCAGGTAAACAAATATACAAAGTATTATAAGCTTGTGACAGTGTATAGGCGGGAAGGTGAAGGTATTGAGGGATCACAGTCCAGATATTGTGTGGACTGTGTGAGGGATAAGCCTTTACAACATCTCGCAGCTGTTAGGGGGCGGAGCTAGGCAGAGCGGCGAGCGTATTCTCTCTTTCTTTCATTTGGTACAACAGTGTGACGTCACTGAGCTGCGCGTGGGTTGACCTGAGTATCTATGGACCTTGGGGCATATATGGATTCGCCTCGTCATTAGAATTCCAACGGTATATGATTTTTTTAATTTTGACCAATTTTTAGGCCCAATAGGCCTATTTTAAAGTTTAAAAACTCCATAGACGAGTTATCTACTGTATGTATGGATTTTGTTCAATTTTTTTACCAAAAGTACATGTTGACACGCTGAATCGAATGGCGCAAACAGAATTGAAATAGGACTATTAGTTTAGAATTTCGTATTTTGATGACTCAACACTCCACAGTTCCTTCGCATTTTCCAATTCTTTCACCCAACCCGATCTTATAAATTCAAAAATAAACACTGCAATTTCTCTGAACCAGGACTTTTCTAGAATGAATGAATGGGGACAAAAGAATCTAGTTTCCTTTAATGCACAGAAAACCAAGTACATTAAATTTTCTAACCGACAGAATCTCACTTGACTCCCATATATATTTTTAATGGTGTAAATATTCCCACTTCCCCTAGTATTGACATTCTCGGTGTAACATTAACTACTAACTTGAGCTGGACACATTATGTTAGAAGCATTGCTAAGAATGCCTCTAAAAAACTGGGACTCCTGTACAGAGTTCGAGAATTCTTCACTGACGAGCAGTTGGCCGTAATATATAAAAGTCATGTGCGTTCTCAGATGGATTACTGTTCACCTCTGTGGAGTGGAAGTGGAGTGGTTGCATTGAGGCAGTTGGACAAAATTCAAAATAAAGCTATTCGATTAATCAACCCTGCAATCACACAGGACCTTCCTACATTATCCATACGAAGAAACGTTGCATCCCTTGTATTATTCTACAGATATTTTCACAGCAATTGTTCCGAGGAACTTGCTTCACTTGTGCCGCCTCTCCACATCTTTCCCCGTAGAACTAGGGCAGCTGAGAGCGCCCATGAATTTACACTTTCTCCTCCACAATGCAGAACTTCTGGTTATCAAAATTAATTTATCCCTAGAACTACTACTCTTTGGAATTCACTTCCCTCGAGTTGCTTTCCACAAACTTACAATCTACAAAAGTTTAAATCCAGTTGTTACAAACATTTTATGAATGGAGGATGCCTTTAGGCACATGGACCTTTTTGTTTTATCTGTGTTTTTCCTTCCTCCGTTCATTGTCTCTTAAAAAAAAAAAAAAAAAAAAAAATAGCCTTCCTCGAGGGCCCAAATGACCGTTTTTTGGACATTAAAAGTCCTCTGTAGCCCAAACTATAAGTCCTAGGGAATTCTACTTGGTGCCATTCGATTTTTCTCGACGAGCTGCTTCCATACAAGGTCGTAGATTGCATTTTTGCCCAGCCATTCGGCCAGAATAAAAAATATTTGTTTCCAAAATCCCTGCGTTTAATAAAGCCCAGGAATATTTTTGCACTTGGCGGGCGACTTTCGAATTTCGAGTTTTCATGGGTATATATGGATTCGTCTCGTCATTAGAATTCCAGCGGTATATGATTTTTTTAATTTTGACCAATTTTTAGGCCCAATAGGCCTATTTTAAAGTTTAAAAACTCCATAGACGAGTTATATACTGTATGTATGGATTTTGTTCAAATTTGTTACCAAAAGTACATGTTGACATGCTGAATC
This sequence comes from Paralithodes platypus, assembly GCA_032716605.1. Classification (NCBI taxonomy): domain Eukaryota; kingdom Metazoa; phylum Arthropoda; class Malacostraca; order Decapoda; family Lithodidae; genus Paralithodes; species Paralithodes platypus. Next base: position 6,884,857 of record CM064496.1, read on the forward strand.
GAATGGCGCAAACAGAATTGAAATCGGACTATTAGTTTAGGATTTCGTATTTGACTTAGCCTTCCTGGAGGGCCAAAATGACCGTTTTTTGGACTTTAAAAGTCCTCTGTAGCCCAAACTATAAGTCCTAGGGAATTCGACTTGGTGCCATTCGATTTTTCTTGATGAGCTGCTTCCATACAAGGTCGTAGTACAGAGAGTGCAAACCTATTCTTGTATCTCTTTTAAGTATCCTCTAACCTAGGTAAACCACACTCACCACCTGAACCGTAGGGCAAACCGCGCGAGGCTATGTCGGCCTCCCACTCCCATTGAAAGAGGGTAGGCCTAAAAAAAAATCCTCCACCAACCCCAGGCTCAGCTGTTCCGTTTAGTGCCTAAGATATAATATGAACCAGAATTTGCCCGATCGATATTGATACGACACAGAGGCACTGCCCATGTCGAATCGTATTCCGTTTATCCCAACCAGGTTCCATTCGCCTTATTTTGACGACGACTAATACCGTCATTCATGCATGCATTCGTTTTCGTAAGTTAAGTATTTTCCATTCACCATTGTGTTCCTCCTTTCCGTCTTTTTCCACGCCTATTATACGTCTAATCAGTCACCCCTTCTAGTCCACAGTCCTCACTACTCTGTTTTCGTATCTCTGTTGTTTTATATAAAATTAATTATGACAAATATGCATACGATCCTCTCCAGAGCGATCCAGGAAAGCGACCTAGTTCTCTCTCCATTTAAGAAGATAAAACGTATGTAGCCCCATGCTCCGGGGATCGTTTCTAGCACCTAAGTAGTTATATAATTGAACTTGAGTTATTCAACCAGGTTCCATACTTTTATATTAACGACGGCTAAAATACCGTCATTCATGCAGGTCAACATTTCCTAAGTTAACTCTCTTTTATCCACCAATACTTTGTGTAGCAACAGCATGCCCAGTTGCAACCTTTTGAGTCGCCCTGTCATTCTTCTCTCCCATACCAACCCCAAATTCACAACCTCCCCTAAAAAGACGCCATCAGGATGTTTTATTTCGTGCCGAGTAAGTCATTTCTCAAGCTTCTGTAAACAGAGAGTACAAACCTATTCTGGTACCTCCTTTAACTATCCTCTAACCTCACTAACCACCACTACAACCTGGGACAGTAAAATAAAGTGTGTGAGGCTAGTCCCCCCCTCACTCCCTTTGAAGAGGGCAAGCTCCCCCTTCCTGACTTGCATTTTTTTACAAAATCACGGTTCATTATACCCACGAGTGAGTCTCATGAGTGAGAGCTAGATTCAATGATCAATCATAACGAAATATATAACCCCCAATACCCTCAACTAATATAGTAACCCCATTAACGTAAAAAACGCCATACCCCAATATTCAAGGCCCAGCTGGCACCCAACCCAAGAGGATATCCCCAGCCCTCGGCCGGCGCGTCTGTCCCCCCTCGCGCAGGCCTACAGGCATCCTGAATGCCTATCAAATTCTTGCCACAAATCCCGGGTACCTCAAACCTATACCAACCTCCAAGTTCTAATTCCAGCCTAAATCCTATTCCTATCCCGTTCCTATCTAACCCCCAAAGTCCCCCTTAACCCGTCTTAGATTCCTAATAGCATTTCAGCTAGATCAGAGAAGGATACTTGAATAAAATATTAACGTATACTGCCTTACCACCTGAGCCGGAAGGCGCCGAGCAAACTAGTTTTCCCCTCCCCAACATCCTCCTCTGTACCCCCTCGTAGTCATTTGTCTTAGAGTAAAGATGTCCGAAATGTCGAATCATATTGCGGCCTACATACTAACTTTATACTAGACTTTTTTCGTTACCCTCCTAAGTAAAGGGATTAAATTAATTTGTTTTCCCCTCCGACATCCCAAATCTAGAGCAGTCGAAATACCCCCTGACCCCCCCTATATAAACTTTTCCCGCGCAAATGCGCGTCAGTTGAACAGTAGACAGTCCACGTAACGTATGCGACGCTCTCGTGGATGCTTACCAAACGCTCCATCCTCAGGATATACAGTGATATTCGGTGCCCGTGATCAAAGTGCATCTGTGAGGAAGTGAATCAATCCTTGACGAATATTTTCTTGCAACTGGGAAACCAAGGGCAAGATTATATCTGTGAACAACCGATTTACGAATTATTTTGATTGTCTCATAAACGTATTGCCAGCCGGCCTCGCCACTACTTTGGGTTTACGAGCAATCAAAACTCATAACTGGTCTAAGGTAGAAAGATCTTGTTATGTTAGAAGGGATTACGCGAGTTTAGGAGACGACTCGGCGAGAAAGATTCCTGGGCAACTTGTCTGACCGAAAGGCGAGAAGCCGCCCGCACGCCCCGAACCTCCCATAAGGCCAGAATAGATAAGAAGAGTCGCTTCTCCCGACTGTCTTACGTTAATTCGATCCATTGTTCCTCTGGCTGTGCCGAGAACAGAGGCATTTAACTCCTTCAGACATATTATGTTCCAATAAGTCCGAGGAGGCGGGAGCCCAGTATCCTTGCCACCGCCTCGCACTACACTCACAACAACACTGCGGCCGTTAGAATTATCGGAGGTGGCTGAGGTTGCCACCAACGGTTTTATCGTAAGCTAACTTATCGGACTTACTGAGCTCCATATGACGCTAGAGCGTCATATAACTTATTAGCAAGCCATGAAGATAAGTCCATATGACGCACTAGCGTCATATGAGTTTTTGGCGCACTCGGCCATATAACGCGATAGCGTCATATATGTCTGAAAGAGTTAAGGCTTTCAGTAGGAGTACCATATCGGCGTGTCATCACCGGCTAGGACAAGATTGCCCAACTGTAAACTTCTCTACACTCCCGGATAACTTGGACGGCCACGGAGTCGCTGTTAACCCCCGACACACCAGTTCAAGATAACTAGTGATTTGCGTAACCTACGTATTGTTGAAGTAAGGTGATCAGAAGAATAATTCCTGAACGTTGGAAGTGGGAAGCGAAAGAACCCTATCCAAATCCGCGAGCAGTGCTAAGAGATTATAAAAGTCCAAAAGTACGCACCTGACTTATCCAATTTGCCATTGTTTCGAATGCACATATAACTAATATTCTACCAGTGTTTTTCGGAGAATAAAGCTGCATTATAAACCATTTACTCTGATATTATTTATGCCCCCTATTGCTTCCATTTGTGTTCTGTGCATGAAGTCCCATAGTCCAGTCCTGCGGAACCCACCTATACCAAGTTAATCCTGTATAAAATCAGGGCATAACATTGGCGGCTAGCGGTGGTTCTCGATTCGGCTAAAAGATTTCATTGCAGCTCATTTTTGAAACAATAGAAACATAATAACATAGAAAAATGGCAGCCCGTTCTCACATTCCCATTCCGAAATACGATGGGGAGACCTACGAAATAGAAACATACATGGACATTGTGAAGCCAGTGCTAGATTTGGCATATACTACGGATCGAGAGAAAATTGCTGTATTACTTACGCACTTGGGAAAAGCCGTTTCCTTAGTCACATCACAGGTAAACCCTGAACTTTCGTGGGGCGAATTCAGGCCCATAGTTATTGAGGCCATCAAACCCTCATTGGGCATCTTTGTCGCCCACACCCGTATTCAGGATACAAAGTACGAAGGTGATCTGGATGCAACGTTGAACACCATTTCACAACATATCAAATCTTCATTCCCAACCCTACCTAGAATTCAACAGGATCAACAGATCCTAGTAAACTTAGTATCAGTGTTGCCCTCAGCAGTTAAAGAATATTTCGCGGTGCACGACCCCGTCGGGTTCCAGAAAGAACTAGTCACCGTCCGACGAATCCTTGCGGTGCAACCCGCGAAAACGCCAAAAATTGCCGCCATAAAAAGGTATACCACCCACCCACAAAGTGTTACGAACCCTGAGACACCAACCTCTATCGCCATCCGCAAAACGCCACCTCCAAGCCAGCCTATAACTCCGGAAAACCTCAACCTAGCAGACCACGATTCCAGCCCAACTCCTTACGGCGGATTTATAACCGCAACAAGGCCTACAGCGGCAGCCAAAGTAAGAACCCCACTCTTGTCATTATAAACCCTTATGATTTCCCTGCTTGAAGTCCAAGGTGTGCCCTGCATGAAATTCGCGACTCCGCAAAATCCCGACCAAACCAACCTCGCATTTCAGTAAATGAGGAGTTTGTTGAGGAAGAAGATGTCAATAATTTTGAACAGGAGGATGCTGCTCACCTCATGAGCCCTGCAGCTACAGACGACATACTGGAAGAGTCAGTAATAGACCACCAGGATTTTTAAATTCTCCCCCGCCCATAATGGCCTCGGCAGGGGACGCCCTCAGTGACAAGACTGCCCCTGTTTATCATCTCGTCAGAATTAAGGACATCCCTGTCCGATTATTAATTGACATTGGCGCCGCTAGATCATGCCTGTTCAATTCTTTCTTTGACCAACATCACCGCAGGTTTGGGGCACTGTTGCCCACTAAATCCAAATTAATCAGTGCCGGAGATACTCCCTTGCAAATCCGGGGTGAAACACAACCCCTAAACGTGACTACTCCTGCCCCCCATGCCAATTGCTATCATTCATTCATAGTTTTTCCATCCGATTGTCAGCATTACGATGGATATTTAGGACTTGACCTCCTCCACAAGCTCCAGGCCCAAGTGGATTGCGGCCAACGACTCATCTCATTCAAGAAAAAAAAAAATCCAAATAAAAAACAAAGCCCCACCATCATCCAAGATAAATGCAACATTCCCCCTAACCATCAGAAATGGGTTAACCTCCGCCCCATTCCTCAGGACTCCATGATCTTGACACCCACTAACACGTCAATCAATCAAGGCCGCTGCCTAATCCAGCCAGCAATCATCTCCTCGCAATCCAATACCATATTAACCCTTCTTTGGCGGCACTCGGCTATAGCCGGGCGAGAGAACCTAGGACTATGTGGCGGGGCTTGGCTATAGTCGCATGCAATTTTGAGCACGTAATGTGCTCTGAGAGAGAGCGGAGCGGTGGGAGGAGCGTAGGTTACCTCATAACCGCTCGCCACGGTGGCCGTGGAGCTACTGAGATGTACTCTGCCCTACTCCACCCTCCCTCACTCGTTTCACACGTAATAATGTAAGGAAATTAACGTATTTTACCGATTTTGCCCTTCGGTTGCACAATCGTTGAAAGACAACCAGTGATCGTAGAAGGATGGTTCTGGTGTCATTGGAAAGCTCATTTAACGCCCTTTCAGGGATACATACTTGTATTACGCTCTGGCTCTTGTTTATGCATGAAAACGAGCACGGAAACAAGCTCGTTTACGGTAAAACCCCCCGCTGGGCGGCACCGTCAAATATACTCCACCACCCGCTCTTTGAGTGTTAATAGCCAACATTTCCGAGGACGTACTCACTTTACCTAAAGGTCTCATTATCGGGGACCTAGAGACTTTTGATGACCTAGCCATACCCCCCACCACGGCCCCCAGTAGTTTGAAATTACCCTCCATTCCCGAATCCCTTTCATGCCAACAAAAATAACAAATGTATTCCCTCTTAGTAGAGTTTAGCGACGTCTTTGCCCAAACTTCCACCGAAATAGGGAAGACCAACCTTGAACAACACGCCATAAACACGACAGGACCGCCCTTGCGCCAACCCTCCCGCCGGAAGAACCCCCTTCAGCGGCAAGAAGAAGAACAACAAGTACAAGACATGTTGGATGCAGGCATTGATACCCCATCCATTAGCCCATGGTCCTCTCCCGTGGTGCTAGTGAAGAAGAAAGGTGGGTCCACTCGATTCTGCATGGACTATCGCCGATTTAACGATGCAACAACCAAAGATGCCACCCCTCTTCCGCGGATCGACGACTCCCTCGACTCTCTCCACGGCTCCAAATGGTTCACCATGTTGGACCTTCAAGCCGGGTATTGGCAAGTGCCCATAAAACCAGAAGATCAACAGAAAACGGCATTCTCCACCAGCGGCGGCCACTTGTACGAATTTAATGTCCTACCTTTTGGCCTCTGCAACGGCCCTGCCACCTTCTCCCGCCTGATTGAATCAGTCCTCAAAGGGTTAACTTGGGAAACCTGCCTCGCCTACTTGGACGATGTAATAGTATAGGTTTGACTCCTGTAAGGAGATAAAGAAAACCTAATATTTAGTAGTGGCCCCGTAATCATTGACGAACATGCCTATTACATAAGGCATCCTCTTCAAACACTAATCCGCCGTAGTTTGAATCTACCGCGCAGAGCATTTAAAATCTGAGGAGCCTTCATCATGAGCGCACGCGACCTCACTCATGGCTTCAGTCATTATGAATTGGGTTCTCACTACGAAAAAACTTCGTAAAAAATAAAAAACCAAAAATAAAATAAGAATAACTATCCAATAAGCTTTCCATCATATCGTGGATGTACTTGTGTGGATCTTTGACCAGACGCTGATTCAGGCGTCATTCTTCCTTCACTGACATATCAAGTAAACCAAAATCCTTAATACATCAACGAATGGGAAGGGGATGGTCGGGAGGGCCCCAGTCGTCAATGATTACGGGGCCACTACTAAATATTAGGTTTTCTTTATCTCCTTACAGGAGTCAAACCTATAATTTATTAGTGGCCCCTCCATCATTGACGAACATGCCTGATTTCTAAGACTGGAGGGGGACATTCGTAATCATATCATAACTCTAGAAAAGCAGATAATCAAACAACCACATAGTATTCTTACTTTTGTAAAAAAGAGATATTCGGGTGCATAAACCTTATACAGCCTAAATCTTCAAAAAGGGGTACAAGCAGGAGCGTGCTTCAAAGAAGCCTGCTTGAAAAAGGGTTAACTCTGAGACTCTGAGCACAGATCTGCTAGTTAAGAAGGCACCCCACTTAAAGTAAGTGGGGAAAACTAAAAACTTATAAGTTTACATGTGCACATATAAACCCCATTAACTAGTGGATATATTCCTAAAAATATAACCAAACATAAATGAATTCTTGTACATTCGTAGAAGCACTGAACTCGTGTACTTATGCAGAAGTAATTACTGCAACAGTAAAAGTCGTAGTTGCCACTACCGAGATTTCTCAAAAATCTATTGCTTCACATCCAAAGCTACTTACAACAAGAATTGTCGTAACACTACTATTGGTCTTTAGCACAATTTCCTGCAATGAATACTACAGAGAAATTTTATAATACAATGCCTACAACCAGTATCACAGCTCGTATGTTCCGAACACATACTCCGGAGGGGTCTAGGGTGTCCTATGTCACACCTTCCCCCCCCCCCCCCCCCCCCCCACCCCACCCCCCCCCCCCCCCCCCCCCCCCCCACCCACCCCCCCCCCCCCCCCCCCTGTTTCTTGAAATTAAACAAAACGTGACTAAAAGGGCCACCTAGACCCTCTGCCGTAAAGCTATACATGGCAAGGAAGGTTTGTCCAGAGCTACTGAAAGGTATCGAGGCAAAAACTCCTGATTAGAGGCCCACAACTGTGTGGACGTAATAACTTCCACCGAAAGATTATTAAGGAAACGTAAAGAGGCTGTCCCCTTGCGTAAATCGTGGGTCTTACCCACAACGCCGGGATGCTTCTCTTTAAAGTCCTCGACCAAGAGAGAAGCCAGTGTACGTTCCATCAATCGTTCACCCGGACTTGCGACCCATAAAGCACCCTGGTGATTTAGAGGTGCCACTCTTAAATATTTGGTTAGAGCTTGCACTGGGCAAAAAAGATGGTGCACCTTTCCCCTGTTTAACGCCGGCACCGTGAACTCTGAAAACACGTGTTCACTGTGCTCAATCTCGGCTATGAATCCTGGGGAAGGTGCAATGTGAATACACTCATGAAGCCTATCAAACCTGCGGCAATTAGGTGCGTTGCTCATCGCCGCCAGCTCAGATACTCTGTTTCCGGTAGCCAAAGCCATAAGGAATACAGCCCACTGTAAAATCTGCCGTCTTTGGTACATACGGGAACGAGAATAACAACGATGCTTTGTCCAGAGACCATGTAGGCATGAGCTGACGGGGAGGTGGGCGGAGTTTAAAACCTGCCCACATAAATCACTTTCAGATAAATGTTTCTGCATGAACAGATAAATTAAATAATAAACAACAATGCCACCGAGGGCACAGTTTGTGTTGTTCTAAGAATCCGAGACGTAAAAGCTTTCCAATGCGATTGAACTGTCGCTTTGTAGACAGGGTATATTGATTCGTGAATATCTTGGTCACGTCGCTACCATAAGGTGCTAGCCACTTGGCCTCCTGAATGTCCAAAATGAACAAGTCCGCGAGGTTTCTAGGTTGCCAATTGTGTTCTAAATGGAACAACCCGACCAGGAGGGACACTGGGTGCAGGCACCACGTGTTCAAATGCTGGTACCACACTGCACCGGCCACAGGGGCGCGATTAGCGTGACTACGCCTCGCTAATCCTGTAGTTTGTTGACTACGTGGCACATTAGAGATGCGTCTGGCGGCGGAAAAGAGATAAATGGAACTCAACCTGTTCTCGTCCGTCATCAGAGCATCAGGTCCGCCCGCCGGCGTTATCGTCCGGCGGGTGAGGTACGACTGTGAGTATCGCCATACACCTTGGCTGTGGCTGTCCCTTGCTTGCGAGCTCGTTATACTCCCTGAACAGGAGCCCTCGTCCGAGTCCCGTAAAGGTTTATGATAATTAAAAGCTCCCATAGCTCATTAACACATTGAAATCAGAGCTGGTGAGCAAAATCATAAAGTATACTAAGTAATTTAATTTATATCTAATTGTATTAAAATAAATTACTATAAATAAACACAATATTATCATAATATAATCATAGAAAATATATATGTTTATTATGATTCAGCTATTAAATTATTTCATTAACAAATAAAAATAAGATAGGGCTACCTGAGCTTAACGGCGTTGAACATACAGCAATGAGAGGTTCAAGTGCCGACACGACAGAGACTGGGGGAAAACTACCCCGCCACCGGGAACTACCTGGTCACCTGGTGCAACACCGGTAATCCGCCCTGGAAAGAGAATTTTCCGGGGATTAATGCTCATAGGGTTACACCCAAAAAACGGTACAAAATATGTGCCTCAAAACCGCCGGTCAACGAACCGTAGCACTCCACCACTACTTTTCGTTGTCCTTTAGTATCATATTAAAGATTTCAGCATATCTTTACCTGTCCAGAAGATTTAAGCATATCTTCTGAATCCTCATAAAGATGAAGCATATCTTTATTAAAGTATTTATTTCAAGTATCCCTTTACACTTGAAACACTAGTAAGATTCCGGCATCTTTTTATCCCATAAAAAGTCTAAGCCTATCTTAATCTCTAATCTGGCTTCTCCCAGAAGCCCTCATAGATCGCCGTCTTGAAGGCTGTGATACCCTATTGTAGCAATCAATTGTTTGGCAAATTATCGCGAATTGCAAATCAGTTAATATAACCACCCAAAGGTACAACCGCCGGGTTTTATATGCAATGTCAAACCAATTGTACCTGCCCCAGACCTCTTTGTAAAAAGGTCGCCGGGAGGGAAAGACTAAACAAACAAACGGCATTGTTTCAATGGCTTATTAAAGATTTCAGCATATCTTTACCTGTCCAAAAGAATTAAGAATAACTTCTTAATCCTCATAAAGATGAAGCATACCTTTATTAAAGATGAAGTCTTTCAAGTATCCCTTTACACTGGAGACACTAGGAAGATTCAGGCATCTTTTTATCCCATAAAAAGTCTAAGCCTATCTTAATCTCTAATCCGGCTTCTCCCAGAAGCCCTCATAGATCGCCGTCTTGAAGGCCGTGATACCCTATTGTATCAATCAATTGTTTGGCAAATTATCTCGAATCGCAAACCCGTTAATATAACCACCCGAAGGTACAACCGCCGGGTTTTATATGCAATGTCAAACCAATTATACCTGCCCCAGACCTCTTGTACAAAGGTCGCCGGGAGGTAAAGACCAAACAAACAGACAGCATTGTTTCAATGGCTTTGAAAAGCAGAGAAAACCAAGTCCAACAGGTGTCAGCCTGATCACCTAGAAAACTGTGTGGAGCCCCCCTCGACGGGAATAAACCAGGAAGCCTGATCCCAGGCTCGACCATAGAAAACGCAGTTTCTGATGAGCCCTCAAGCGACCAAACTCGTCGGGGTAACTTACCTATTTTAGCCACCCTGACTAAAACTCGGTAAACAAAAACGGTGTCCTCGGAGCAACGAGAAAAAACGCCGGAAAGGTAACCCACACTAAACTATACATTACAGGAGGGCGTAATGCATAAAGCAATGAATAACACAGGAAGCCTGATCCCAGGCTCGACCACAGAAAACGCAGTTTCTTATGAGCCCTCAAGTGACCAAACTCGTCGGGGTAACTTACCTATTTTGAGCCATCCTGACTAAAACTCGGTAAACAAAAACGGTGTTCTCGGAGCAACGAGAAAAAACGCCGGAAAGGTAACCCACACCAAACGAGACATTTTAACACATTTTATAGAAAGGGTGTGCGCAAAAATAGGGATACCTGAACAGGAGGGCGTAATGCATAAAGCAAAAACCGGGGAAAAGGTAGCCATGACAGAGACTGGTGGGAAACTTACTCCAGGTTCTGCATAGACCCGCCGGAACCGAGCTCTGGAAAAAAAGAAAATTTCCAGGAATTAACCTCTGAAGTTCGCATGGGGGTAATTAGACACCTCTCCCTGTGCGCATGTATTTGAGGTGTTTCCGTCACTAAAATATTCATTGTAACATTAATAGCATTAATACCTATCCATATGCGCCTATTATGGGTTGATTATAAAGGTATTAACCTGAAACAACAATAAAACGAGTGAAAACAGCATTTGGATGGTCAAAATCGGAGATATAGCCCGCGAGTTGTATAATGTATGGGTGAGGCAAGCTGCTTTCCCGCCAATTTTCCCGAAGGCCACTGAGACACAGTCGATCGATACTCTCTCTCTCTCTCTTGCATTCGCTTGCTATCAGTGATGACCACACCCTGCAACCGGATTTCTAATGATAGCACCTCAGAATAAGGGAATAACAGGGAAAATAAGCGATAACTGAAGGAGAGGAGGAAAGTGGGGAAGGAGGGGAGGTAGAGGACTGAGATTTTGCATGGCACAGGGGCCAAAAAAATAAAATAAAAATAAAATGTCGATGTCAAAAGTTGATTTTTTTTTTCTCTGACTCTTAAGAGTCTCCCCGCAGTCCGCCGGGGGAACTCTTAAGAGTCTCCCTGCAGTTCCCGGGTTAATGCTCATAAGGTTAACCCAAACATGTTTGCACACAAGTGTTAAATAACCCGCCGGGTAACGAGACGTAATACTCAACGACTACAGCTCGCTACGCGGTGGGGTTTCCTAAGTAAAAGATTGCAGAATATCTTAATATGTCCAAAAGATTTATGAATACCCTCTGACCTAATATATAAAGACCAGCATGGCGTTTATAACTGATTAAGTCTTTCCGGTGGTGTTTGTTTCAAGATTCAATTTTGGAAAAAAAAAAACTAAGAAAAGACGCCGGCCCCTGAATAATCTCGTAGATCAAAAACTGGGAAGCCTGACAAATATACGAGATCGAACTTCTCCCGAAGTATCTTTTAAGATCGCCGTATGTTAAAGGCGGCGATACAAAACGTATCCCTCAATTGTACGGTTAACTAACCGAATTGTAAATTCGTTATTCCCACCCTTCCAGGGAGCACCCGCCGGGTGTGAAAATTAGTTTAAAAAACGTTAACTCCAATTGCGCCGTAAGCTGAAGGCGGCGATACAAAACGTATCCCTCAATTGTCTGGTTAACTAACTGAATTGTAAATTCGTGATTCCCACCCTTCCAGGGAGCACCCGCCGGGTGTGAAGATTAGTTTAAAAAACGTTAACCCCAATTGTGCCTTAAATTGCCGTAAGTTGAAGGAGGCGATACACAATGCATCCCTCAATTGTCTGGTCAACTAAACCGAATTTTGTAAATTCGGTCATCCCCCCCTACCAGGATGCACCCGCCGGGTGATTTAAAGTTTAAAAGTTAACCCCAATTGTTCCTAACCCCAAATCTTTGTAAAAGATCGCCGGGGAGGAAATACAACAACAGCATAGTTTTATATTGGCTTTGCAAAACCGAAAAAACTACAAACAACACGTGTCCGTATGAACACTGTTAGATGGGTACAGCCAACCTGCCGGGAATCAGAAGGAGCCTGAAACAGGCACCCCAGAGACGCAGTCCTGGGGAGCCACAGACACTCGTAGCATACGTAATAAATTTTCAGATTTAGAGGAGCTAGTGTTTACAGAAAATTATGATGTGATTGGCATAACAGAATCTTGGCTCAATACAGAAGATAGAGACTTTTTAGCAGAGTAATCACTTCCCGATTATGTAATGTTTGAGAAAAGCCGAATAAATCGAAATGGAGGTGGCGTTTTACTTTATATCAAAGACAGTCTTAACCCTACCCTCTTGTCAAAACCTCAAATTGTGAACGTCGACGCATCTTTTGTGCTAATAAAGAATAATAAAGGTACAAAAATAATACTTGCATTAATATACAGACCTCCAGCTCAATCAGTGCAAACTGACCGAGAAATTTACGAACAAATTGCAGATGTAAGTAACTCACAAGATACCGTAATTTTTGGCGACTTTAATTTACCTGTGACCAAGTGGGGCGATACTCTTACTTCACACTCCGGACATGACTTGTATACGAACTTGCAAGAGAGTTCGCTTTATCAATTTGTTCGAACGCCGACCCGTGGTAATAACGTTCTTGACATTGTACTTTCAACAAAAGAAGAATTATAGAGAATTTGAATGTTGGTGATGAATTCAGTAACAGCGACCATCGTACGATAACTTTCACTTTAAAGTTTACTAGTAACGAACCAAATAGTAGCATCGAAAAAGTCCCTAATTTCAAGAAAGCAAACTTCCATAAACTTAGAGCTATGTTTAAAGAAACTGACTGGAGCTTTTTAATTAACAATAACGACATAAATACATCTTGGAAGTTATTCGAAACCACTTACCTAAAAGCAGTGCAAGACTGCATACCATCGAAAATAAGGCGTCCAGGCCATAATAATAAGCCCAAATGGTGGAATAAAGATATTTCAAACTGCCTGCTTGCTAAAAAATTTGCTAATGATAGATTAAAATCCTCACAAAATGACGAAGAACGGGTGAAATTTGTAGAGCTACGACGCAAAGCCAAAAAGTTAATTAAGCAAAGTAAAAAGACCCTAGAGTTACATATTGCGAATCAAAGTAAAACAAACCCGAAAGAATTCTATAGTTATATCAGAAAGAAAAAAGTAGTTACTTCAACTGTTGGACCGTTAGTCGATGAAAATGGAGAATACACCAAAGACGAAGTACAAATGAGTAATGCCCTCAATACCTTCTTTGCATCAGTTTTTTACAACAGAAGACCTCCGTGATATCCCTACACCATCGCCGATTCAGATTGATAATTCAGACGTTCTAAGCAATATCACCGTTACAGAGAGAGAAGTATTGAATTTTTAGATAAACTCAAGGTAAATAAAACGCCTGGACCTGATACAATCTCGCCTAGAGTTCTGAAGGAAGCTAAGGATGAGCTCTCCAAACCACTGACATTACTATTCAATAAATCCTTGCAGTCTGGAACTATGCCTGATCAGTGGAAGCTAGCCAACGTAACACCGATATTCAAAAAGGCAGCAAATCCCTACCCAGTAACTATCGTCCAATTAGCTTAACCTCAGTTGTATGTAAAATGCTAGAAACGGTCATACGAGACAGACTCGTAAATCACTTAGAGGAAAATAACATACTTAAAGATACTCAACACGGCTTTCGTAAAAAACGTTCCTGTTTAACAAACCTCTTAGACTTCTTCCACGATATCCTCAACCTCTACGATGAGAGTAAAGCTGTAGATATTATATACCTTGATTTTCAAAAGGCCTTTGACAAAGTTCCCCACAAACGTTTACTGCTAAAACTAAAAGCGCATGGAATACAAGACGGTGTGTTGAAATGGATAGAAAATTGGCTCAGCGACAGAAAGCAAAGAGTAGTCATAAACGGTAAGGCATCTAATGGACCAATGTAAGTAGCGGGGTACCCCAGGGATCGGTACTAGGACCAATTCTCTTTCTAATTTACATCAACGACATAGATGAGGGCCTCACCTGTACAATCTCAAAATTTGCTGACGATACAAAAATTGCAATAGCGTACTCTCAAAAGAACAAGTTGACGATATGCAACAATCTAGATAAATTGTCATGTTGGGCCCAAATTTGGCAAATGAGTTTCAATGCGGATAAATGTAAAGTACTACATATCAGATACCTAAATGAGAAAGCAAACTATTCGATGAATGGCACTCAGCTTAAGAATGTAAACAGAGAAACCGATCTGGGAGTAACAATATCGAGTAACTTAAAACCGAGTCAACAATGTTCAGAAGTTGTTAAGAAGGCAAACAAAATAATTGGCTTTATAGGCAGGTCATTTGAGCATAAATCCAAAGAAGTTATCCTAACCCTTTACAATTCCTTAGTCCGCCCTCTTCTGGAATACTGCGTTCAATCCTGGTGCCCTTATTACCAAAAAGATATAAACAAGCTAGAACGAGTTCAACGTAGAGTTACCAAAATGATACCTAGCCTAAAGAACAAAACATACGAAGAGCGTCTTAGAGAATTAAATCTATTTCCTTTAACCCAGCGCAGATTAAGAGGTGACTTAATTCAAGTGTTCAAAATCATCAAAGGCATCGACAATATGAACTGTAGTAAGTACTTCACTATCGACCAATCTAATTACACGCGGGGAAACGGTTGCAAAATTATTGGTAAATCTTTTAACTCACACGAATCTAAGAATTTCTTCTTCAATCAAGTTGTCAACTTGTGGAATGGGCTTCCCCGAAACGTTATAGACTGCATCACCGTTGATTCATTTAAACTCCGCCTAGACAAATATCTCGCTTCAAACCCGCGACTGACTGCGTTTGTAAATGAATAACTTTATTTTACCCCACCCTCAGTTACTAACCCATCTGTCCCCTACTAACTTCCTAATCCTGCCACGGATATTAGTTCCAGGGCAGTAATTCCCTTTCCAATGTTCCCTTACCCACTCTAAACCACTGTTTGGACACTTGATCCTCAGTGTTTTGGAGGACAAGCAACCTAGAAGGGTCACTAGATCTGTTGTTGCTTGATTTCCTTTGTACTCCTTTGTACACCCACTCGCCGGGGAAACAAGCCTGTTTTTAAACCACGCGTGGCCAAAACTCGTTAACCAGCCGGGGTTTTTCATGGTGTAACCGAGAAAACCCCGCCGGAAAAAACCCACCCCATCCAGATACCATATGAACGCAACACAGGACCGAGGCGTAGCCAAAACACAACTAACGCCGGGCCCAACATAGTCCGTGGAATTAGCCAATACACAACCAACCCAGGACACATAAATAGTCTGTGGAATTTAGCCAAAACACAACTAAACCAGGACACACATCACACAGTAGTACATATTTAGAAAATACATCAATAACACTTGTATATGTGGTAAAGATACGAGAGGCTGGCTAGGCCTAGGCAGACGGATAATATTAACATGTCGGAATATAAACAAAAAGCACTGAATTATATCACAACAGGAACCACCGCCAACACACCACTGTAGCAAAAACTTCCGGCAAAGGGAAGAACTGACTCGGGACCCATTAAAAACTTCACTAAGTGAAGAAAAATACGGTGGGAACGTCAGCAAAAATACGCTACCTCATCAGAAAGATAAAAGGAAGCAATGACGCGTAATGAAAGCCGCCTGCATCACAAAGCTAGCTAACTGTGACAAAGTTCACCTGTCCACAACCGGACCACGAGGGTACATCCGAAATAGATGCCCCAAACACACGACCCAAAATACACTGCACTGCGGGCAACCAGCCCAGGACACTCCTGCTATGCATATCCTAACCTTACTCGATACATCCCGGAGTAAACAAATGAGAAAAAACTCACTAGGGACGCAGCAAATGCGGAACCAGCGGAGCGTGGAGAGACACGTCCGGGCCGGCTGACCGCAGAGCAGAGAAGGAAGAATGACGCCTGAATCAGCGTCTGGTCAAAGATCCACACAAGTACATCCACGATATGATGGAAAGCTTATTGGATAGTTATTCTTATTTTCTTTTTGTTTTTTATTTTTTACAAAGTTTTTTCGTAGTGAGAACCCAATTCATAATGACTGAAGCCATGAGTGAGGTCGCGTGCGCTCATGATGAAGGCTCCTCAGATTTTAAATGCTCTGCGCGGTAGATTCAAACTACAGCGGATTAGTGTTTGAAGAGGATGCCTTATGTAATAGGCATGTTCGTCAATGATGGAGGGGCCACTAATAAATATATATATATATATATATATATATATATATATATATATCGTATATATACATGTTATGCCCTGTTTTTCTACAGGCTTAACTTGGGTAATGTGAGTTCTAACTGACTGGGTATATAAGGCTGCATGCACAATACAAGGTATGAGGAATAGAGAACACAAAATAAACACACGGTAACACGACACACGTTCAAGTTTATTGAAATAAATTAATAAAGAGCATGGAAAGACAGTAATTCTCGTACAAAACAAATAATAGAAGGGAACTGCTAGCATTAGCGGATCTGGATGGAGCCTAGTCTCCCTCTTCCAACGTTCAGATATACTCTTCTGATCACGGGTTTAGTTAGCAAGTTTTATTATACTGGAAGACCTCAATATATTTATGGATTCAATTTCGCTGATTAGATCTTTTACTGGATGGTCGCGTGCCCAAGTAGCAGCTCACAGTTAGAATTAGACACGCGTATATTGTAGAACACGGAATTTCTAGTAACCTCAAGGGGGTACTGATCTAAGGTTTATATTCTTATGGCAGAAATACATAGAACACAAATCAGTGGGCGAACGTTAGATATCACTAGGGTTTTAATATCTGGATAAGGTAATTACGAGAGTCAAGGTTGCCTGTTAATTAATGAGCACTGATACGCTTAGTACGTCCCAAATGGAATGGTTCAATATGAGTTCCACTGGGCAAGGTTATAGCCATTTCATAGAAAAGTTAATAAGTGAATGTCGAACTCGTACTATGGCACGTTCATACTAATAAAGTGAATATTGAATCTTATTTGTTGGTCTGGTCCTGGTTATCTTGCTTCCGGTGATGTTGGGGGCTAGCGACTGGTTCCTCGGCTATCCAGGTGGTCCAAATGTAGGAAGTTCTCAAGTCGGATCTTTTGGCGATCGGTGCTGGCTACACACTTATATATCCATTCATTTGTGTGAAGGTTATAAGGTGCACGTCGGGACTTGTACATGGACAGATGCTTCTATTAGTCTTCTCTGCCACGGAGTCTGCCGGCTCTGGAATCTCTCAACTCCGGAACAACACAAGGGCAGAGCTAGAGGTTAACTTCAGGGTAGTGACCACTGGTTGGTGTCTAGCTTTCAACTAATTTGACTGGGGGCGGGAGCTAGGTTTATAGGCTCGGTTCTGGACCCTGTAGACCAGCGATTCCCAACCTTTTTTCTGTCATTTCCCCCTCCAACCAGTTCAACCATCCAGATTTCCCCCTTCATGTGGACAAGGGAAAGAGTAGCCGAAACACACTGTGACTACACTCTCTCGTTCTCTCTCTCTCTCTCTCTCTCGGGCATGAGAAAATCCATCTCCGAGATTTGTTTTTTATTGCTAGTAGTAGTAGTAGTAGTAGGCAGTGTAATCACGTAATTATTTCCCCCCTGGTAGCTTCAAATTTCCCCCCAGGGGGAAATTTCCCCCAGGTTGGGAAATGCTGCTGTAGACAATAGGGATCTCGAGTCTTATGGACTTATTTGAGCTCTCACTAGATATGGGGACTAGGTAAGAGGGGGGGGGGGGGGGGGAGGGGGACTCTCTACAGGCAACTTTACCCTTTTTCTTCATACATATAATATAACTTTACCCTTTGTCTTCTTCATACATATAATATAACTTTACCCTTTGTCTTCTTCATACATATAATATAACTTTACCCTTTGTCTTCTTCATACATATAATATAACTTTACCCTTTGACTTCTTCATACATATAATATAACTTTACCCTTTGTCTTCTTCATACATATAATATAACTTTACCCTTTGTCTTCTTCATACATATAATATAACTTACTTTACCCTTTGTCTTCTTCATACATATAATATAACTTTACCCTTTGTGTCTTCATACATATAATATAACTTTACCCTTTGTCTTCTTCATACATATAATATAACTTTACCCTTTGTCTTCTTCATACATATAATATAACTTTACCCTTTGTCTTCTTCATACATATAATATAACTTTACCCTTTGTCTTCTTCATACATATAATATAACTTTACCCTTTGTCTTCTTCATACATATAATATAACTTTACCCTTTGTCTTCTTCATACATATAATATAACTTTACCCTTTGTCTTCTTCATACATATAATATAACTTTACCCTTTGTCTTCTTCATACATATAATATAACTTTACCCTTTGTCTTCTTCATACATATAATATAACTTTACCCTTTGTCTTCTTCATACATATAATATAACTTTACCCTTTGTCTTCTTCATACATATAATATAACTTTACCCTTTGTCTTCTTCATACATATAATATAACTTACTTTACCCTTTGTCTTCTTCATACATATAATATAACTTTACCCTTTGTCTTCTTCATACATATAATATAACTTTACCCTTTGACTTCTTCATACATATAATATAACTTTACCCTTTGTCTTCTTCATACATATAATATAACTTTACCCTTTGTCTTCTTCATACATATAATATAACTTTACTCTTTGTCTTCTTCATACATATAATATAACTTTACCCTTTGTCTTCTTCATACATATAATATAACTTTACCCTTTGTCTTCTTCATACATATAATATAACTTTACCCTTTGTCTTCTTCATTCATATAATATAACTTTACCCTTTGTCTTCTTCATACATATAATATCAATATTATGCTCACGACAGTACGTTGAATTTGGGTCTCCATCCTCTTTCAATGTGAAGAGGCACTATAGCCTGTTCCAAATAAGTAGGCCAAGACTGTTGACCATTAACCTCTGTGACTCACAAACGTCTAGAGTAATCGAGCTAATACATCTGCCATTTGGGAAGGGTCAGCCAGGAAATAGGTGTGGAATTTTACAGCCCATTTGCTCTAGCCCTGTTTGAGTTATAGAAGTTAGGGTTCACGATTTCTGGCCTACGTACTTGGAACGTGGTATAGCTACAGGAGATCGTGTATTTCGTCTCCTTGCACATGGAAAATATAGAAGTTCATATTTACATAGACAAGAACAAAATAGTTAAATACAGTTCTGCCAGTGCTTGTTACAAGACTACCTTTACCTTCATTCCTTCATAAATATATCGAGGAAAATGTATGACAAGAAACATAACCTTGCTAACACTGGGTTTTGGATTGGATAAAAGATTCTTATATTTGCAGGTCATTTTTCCCTTTCTAGTGACAAGGGAAACTGAGGAGCAGGGAAGTTAACCCTTTAGTACTCAATGGTGTGTGTGTGTGTGTGTGTGTGTTTCTATGTGAGTGAGGGAAACAAAAGGCAGAACTGCCAGTAGCGAATGCCTCCCCCAGAGTTGAAAGAGTGACAGGGCCAAAATCAAGGGACGTTCGAGCCAAAATGCCTGGACACACAGAGTTTGAAGCAATTTAAGTCATAGGAGGACGGAAAGACTGATTCTGGGAGAGAGTTCCAGATCTCAGGTCATGAATAGAAGAAATACTGAGAGACAGTAATGTTTCACTCTTGGGTTGGAGAGTTGCACAGATTAGTGGTGGATTGTGTTGCAAGACGGGTACCACGTACCATACGTAGAAGAGGCGGTATACACTGGGAGAGCTCTGAGGAGCACTGATTATTGTAAAGGCATTTCAGTGGTGGACATGTTTGGACACTAGAGATAATTAAGTATATTTTATATTATTTTCCCACAATGCTGTATCAATGAAATATAATTATCCATCATATGTTGCACAGCTATTCAGTGTCACTAGAAATCTAATTATAAAATCATTTCCACATGAACACTATTTTAAATAACACATGCATATTTGTATTCAGGTCATTATTCGCTACCCTCTCCAAAATTCCCTCTATATGAAATACTCGCTACCCGAGAGTCCACGTACCTCGTATCACAACAATACGTGTTCAATTCTTTACCAAAAACAGCCTGCGCAATTATGAAGGATTACATATAAACCTCTTACGAAGTACTGCACATCAATTATGAAGGATTACATATAAACCTCTTATGAAGTACTGCACATCAATTATGAACGATGACATATAAACCTCTTACGAAGTACTGCACATCAATTATGAAGGATGACATATAAACCTCTTACGAAGTACTGCACATCAATTATGAAGGATGACATATAAACCTCTTACGAAGTACTGCACATCAATTATGAATGATGACATATAAACCTCTTACGAAGTACTGCACATCAATTATGAACGATGACATATAAACCTCTTACGAAGTACTGCACATCAATTATGAATGATGACATATAAACCTCTTACGAAGTACTGCACATCAATTATGAACGATGACATATAAACCTCTTACGAAGTATTGCACATCAATTATGAAGGATGACATATAAACCTCTTACGAAGTACTGCACATCAATTATGAAGGATGACATATAAACCTCTTACGAAGTACTGCACATCAATTATGAACGATGACATATAAACCTCTTACGAAGTACTGCACATCAATTATGAAGGATTACGTATAAACCTCTTACGAAGTACTGCACATCAATTATGAACGATGACATATAAACCTCTTACGAAGTACTGCACATCAATTATGAAGGATTACATAATTTACGAAGTACTGCACATCAATTATGAAGGATTACATATAAACCTCTTACGAAGTACTGCACATCAATTATGAACGATGACATATAAACCTCTTACGAAGTGCTGCACATCAATTATGAACGATGACATATAAACCTCTTACGAAGTACTGCACATCAAAATTATATATAGTTTGGAAGGCACTTAAGGGAGCCCACCTCGCTTTTTTTTTATTTCTCTCCCTCTCTCTTTGGTTTGTATCCAATCGGCCCCATTCAGCCTACTGTTTTAAGACGTTTATCCCATCCAGGTGTCAATATTTTCCTGGCGAGCGGTAGCGAGTCAGCATATATATATTTTTGTTTTGACAGCAAGTTAAATTTGTAAATTTTTCGATATAAAAATTTCTCCGGCGAAGCCGGATTTCTCCATAAAATGCTGGCTCGCTATTGCTCGCCAGGAAGAAATCAACACCTGGATGGGGATAAACGTCTTAAAACAGTTGGCTGAATGGGGCCGAATGGATACAAGCCAGGGAAAGAGAGAAAAGGAGAGAAAGATTAAAAAAGCCGGTGACCCCCCCTTAACAAAGTTTTTCATGGACACTGTAGAGCAAAATGTGTATGACCTGGGTATGCTTGGGGCTCACAGATAATGTGTATGACCTGGGTATGCTTGGGGCTCACAGATAATGTGTATGACCTGGGTATGCTTGGGGCTCACAGATAATGTGTATGACCTGGGTATGCTTGGGGCTCACAGATAATGTGTATGACCTGGGTATGCTTGGGGCTCACAGATAAATGTGTATGACCTGGGTATGCTTGGGGCTCACAGATAATGTGTATGACCTGGGTATGCTTGGGGCTCACAGATAAATGTGTATGACCTGGGTATGCTTGGGGCTCACAGATAATGTGTATGACCTGGGTATGCTTGGGGCTCACAGATAATGTGTATGACCTGGGTATGCTTGGGGCTCACAGATAAATGTGTATGACCTGGGTATGCTTGGGGCTCACAGATAATGTGTATGACCTGGGTATGCTTGGGGCTCACAGATAAATGTGTATGACCTGGGTATGCTTGGGGCTCACAGATAATGTGTATGACCTGGGTATGCTTGGGGCTCACAGATAAACGTGTATGACCTGGGTATGCTTGGGGCTCACAGATAATATGTATGACCTGGGTATGCTTGGGGCTCACAGATAATGTGTATGACCTAGGTATGCTTGGGGCTCACAGATAATGTGTATGACCTGGGTATGCTTGGGGCTCACAGATAATGTGTATGACCTGGGTATGCTTGGGGCTCACAGATAATGTGTATGACCTGGGTATGCTTGGGGCTCACAGATAAATCACCCTCCACTGCCATAATTTGTCGCAATATAAAAATGTATATATTTTTTTTATAGTAACGAGAAGAGCATGTTAAGGGGGTAGTACTCGCTTTGTATAGTAACGAGAAGAGCATGTTAAGGGGGTAGTACTCGCTTTGTATAGTAACGAGAAGAGCATGTTAAGGGGGTAGTACTTGCTTTGTATAGTAACGAGAAGAGCATGTTAAGGGGGTAGTACTCGCTTTGTATAGTAACGAGAAGAGCATGTTAAGGGGGTAGTACTCGCTTTGTAGTAACGAGAAGAGCATGTTAAGGGGGTAGTACTCGCTTTGTATAGTAACGAGAAGAGCATGTTAAGGGGGTAGTACTCGCTTTGTATAGTAACGAGAAGAGCATGTTAAGGGGGTAGTACTCGCTTTTTTCTGGACCCCCTTCTCCCTCATGTTTAGCATATGAGTTTTGTGGTTTTAAGAAGTTTGTGCCGTTAGTTTGGCGATTTTGAGACCTTTCGATTCATTTTGATTAATCCGCCGATAATCGCCACCAAGAGAATTAAGTGGCCGTAAATTCTATCGGCTCACCTTAATATCTAGGTAGAGAGAGAGAGAGAGAGAGAGAGAGAGAGAGAGAGAGAGAGAGAGAGAGAGAGAGGCAGAGACAGACATACAGAGTTAGAGTAGAGTGAGAGAAAGAGAAGTGGAGAAATTACGAGAGAGAGAGAATATAATGGTAAAGATAGCGCCACACTAACCTCGGAACCAGACCTATTCTGACACAAATTATTCGATCAGTTACATCAGAAAACTACATGGAATAAAGTTACATAAAAAAGCAAAACATTTATTAACCTCACATTATGAGTGACTCTTTAGGTGTAGTGATGATAAGTATATGTGTAAAACTATAATTTGGGTGTAATGATGATAAGTATATGTGTAAAACATAATTTAGGTGTAATGATGATAAGTATATGTGTAAACTATAATTTAGGTGTAATGATGATAAGTATATGTAAAACTCCATAATTTAGGTGTAATGATGATAAGTATATGTGTAAAACTCCATAATTTAGGTGTAATGATGATAAGTATATGTGTAAAACTCCATAATTTAGGTGTAATGATGATAAGTATATGTGTAAAACTATAATTTAGGTGTAATGATGATAAGTATATGTGTAAAACTATAATTTAGGTGTAATGATGATAAGTATATGTGTAAAACTCCATAATTTAGGTGTAATGATGATAAGTATATGTGTAAAACTCCATAATTTAGGTGTAATGATGATAAGTATATGTGTAAAACTCCATAATTTAGGTGTAATGATGATAAGTATATGTGTAAACTAATTTAGGTGTAATGATGATAAGTATATGTGTAAAACTATAATTTAGGTGTAATGATGATAAGTATATGTGTAAAACTCCATAATTTAGGTGTAATGATGATAAGTATATGTGTAAAACTCCATAATTTGGGTGTAATGATGATAAGTATATGTGTAAAACTCCATAATTTAGGTGTAATGATGATAAGTATATGTGTAAAACTCCATAATTTGGGTGCGAACACTATTATAATGGAAAGCATGAGTAGAATGGACTGTGGATTTTTTTGTTTTCCCCAGAATGAAACTGAGAACAATCCAGTGGGCATTAAGGGGAGATGGGTCGTTTTTCTGGTCCCCTTTCTCTCTCGTGTTAAGCCCCATTTCTTTTGAGATTGTAATACGTGCGACCCATTAGTTTGGCGGTTTCAACACCTTTCGCCCCATTTCGTTGTCAATTTTAAAACCTTTCGTGCAATTTAGGTGTCGATTTTTCCTGGCGAGCGATAGCGAGCCTGAAATTCAAAAAGGAATTGTAAGGAATTATAAGTTATTTTACTATCGATATTACTACTAGGGAAAGGAAAGTTTATTACGTTAAAATTAAAATCATCAACTTTGTGATATACTTTAAGTATGCACTGTTCATTAACAATCTCTATATTTATATCAAGAAAATTTTCAACTTTATAATTTACGTTACATTGTGTGAGGGGAATAGAATTAGGGTAAATAAGTTTAGCAACTTGATTAAAATTTAACAAATTGCAAACAAGAATATCATCAATATATCTACTATTATTATTTAACAGTTTAGCAAGTGCTAATTTTTCTGGGATTTTATTTTTCTTGCTACTGTCAACTAAGTCTTTTATATATTTAAATTCTAAAACAAGCAAGAATAAGTCTGCAATTAAAGGGCTAGCATTTCCACCCATAGGAATTCCTAATATTTGTTTTAAAATGTACGGCCCGAATCTAACATAAGTATTGAAAAGGAGGAATTTAAGGGCATCTTTAAGTTTAGTTCTATCAAAATATACAGAACTAGTGGGAGTAGAGCTAAGTGATGCATTATTAAAATATGTATAAACATTTATGAAATAATTACCATTCCTAACGAACCTGTCAAAGTGCAAATCTATAATAAAGCAAAGCTCTGAATATACTAAATCTAAAGGCAAATTGGTATACAAAGTTGAAAAGTCGAAGCTATGTACCGAGGTAACTTTCGGCATGGTATTTATTTTATCAATAACTTCTAACGAATTGTCAACACTCCAATAATAGTTAATTATCGGATATTATAATTATATATACTGTATGTACGGTACCGTAAAACCGGGTCGCTTCGGACTTGGGTCGTAACTTCGGACATCGGCGATAATAAGTAATTAGCCATTGTCATTATATAATAGAAACGATTTTTATTGGGTTTTTTTGTGGGATCCGTTTAGAGAAATGGCAAAGGAAGAGCATGTAAAAGCCCTAGGGAACTGACATGAGTATATGTACACGAAAAAAATATTATATACCGGTATATGACGAAAAAAAAAAAAAAATCGCTACCCTGCCAAACTTCTAATCACCCTGAAGAAATTTGGGATTTTTTTTATTCTAATACCACAAATTTTCCGAGTGTTTTTTATAAACAAAATTGGTCATTTGCATCAATATATAGTGTTTGTAATTAATTAGAAATCTCGGGAAAACCTATTTTCCCCATTTAGGCCTATCGATCGATGTTGAGACAGCCCCTGGATAGTGATTTGAAAAGACATTAGCCTAACCTAACAACCTTACCTAACCTAACCTAGTATTATGAGTGGGGGCTGCCGCCCCCACACCCCCGCTGGTTGAGTACTAATCCCTAATAAAAAAAATAAAAAAAATGGCTGTCGATTATACGAAGGTGAAAGAAAAGTCGATGAAGTCTATGGTGTTTACTCTGCAATCTTCAGCTTGATTGTACATTGATAACGGGAAAGTACCGTATTGACAACCTTGTTACGAAAATTAAATTTTAGTACCATACTTTTATATTAGGTTTTTCCGAGGGTTTAACACATTTTCATATGATCTTTAGAGCTATCGATGACTGAAAGTACCGTATTGACAACCTTCTTACGAAAAATAAATTTTAGTACCATACTTTTTTATTAGGTTTTGCCGAGGGTTAAAACAAATTTTCTTATGATCTTTAGAACATATAGATTCAATATTTATCTTCAAATATATCAACAAAATTTGTGGTATTAAAATAACATTAAACCGAAATTTGTTTGTATGAATGATGTTGTGACTGATATCATTTTGTAGTAAAATTACCAGAGACAACATCCACCAAAGGAAATGTTGTACACTTGTATAACGCTCTAGCTAGAACACTATCATTTAACCTATTGTGTTTTCCACAACAACAAAAATGGTAACTTCGGACATGGAACAAACAAATCGTTTAAAATAATTCATAATACTTGTCCATCATTAAAATGGTGGTTAAAGATCAAATAATCATTCTCTGAGTCCAAAAACCCATAAAAATATGATAATATGCTAACCGATTTATGTATTTAGGATAATTCTGGATATATACCGGTAATATATATAAATTAGAAGAGGTATATATCTTGTCCAAAAAAATTATTATCTGCCGCAAGAAACACCAACACATAGCCTACGTTATACCTATAAAAATGCTCAAATTCATAAAAATGTATATGCAGTGATAGAGTATACATACCTATATATTTTCACTAGGCCTAGTAAATTTTGGAGTTATTGATTTGACAGCATTGGTTATTTTTCCTGCTCAATATTTTCTAAGAGTGAGTTCAATGCCTAATGAGAACAGATCCAAAAAGAATATTTGTTAAACATCCTATATAACCCCCTCCTATACTAATTATACAGGCCTAAAAGTATTGACTGCATTTTCCAGTAAGACATCGGACAGGAATAAGCAGCAATAATAAAATATTCATATAAAATAGTAGGAGCCGAAAAATGAATGAAATAAAACCACGAACGTACGTCCGAAGTTCCCCTCCGCTTGTCCGAAGCTATCCCAGCTTTCTTGGCAATAATTTTCCATAAGAAGTCACTGTATGTCCGAAGTTATCGATACATATCCAAAGTCAGCCACTTTACAAGATGACTTCGGACACCATTTAGGATAAGGATAGCTCTCTTATTATGAGGGATAATTTTATGAGGCTTCCTGGATTACCGCGCACTATCACCACACATCACTTGACCTAGTTATATCTCTATAATGTGTTTACAGTCAGGAGATATCGTTAAAAAAAACTCGAAAAATGTCCGAAGTTACACAGTTTTACGGTATATATACAGTAGCTCCTATATATATATATATATATATATATATATAGGCTATTTATATATATATATATATATAGGGTAAGACGGGGTAATTTCGCCGCGGGGTAATTTTTCCGCGGCGCTAATCATTTGCATTCAAACGCAGATATCTCCGAAACTATTGCATGGATTCGGCTGCAGTTTGGCTTAGGTTGTATAGCTAGTTTGGCTTAGGTTGTAGATCTAGTTTGGCTTAGGTTTTGTTGCAGTTTCGCGAGGCCTGGAGCCGGGGCTAGCGGCGCATCTGACGGTATGGTCGGGTGTGTGTGAGCGTGTTTGTATGTGTGTGTGTTTGTTTGTTTGTATGTATGTGTGTGACACAGTGTTGGCAGTAGCCGTCAGCTGCTGCCTGGTACTTTGTACTAGCAACCTACACGCCGCACCCACACGAGACACGTCCACACCCGCACTAAATACTTCCACACCCGTAGTCCTAATAAATACGTCCACAACCGCACTAGACACGTCCACACCCGCACTAGACACAGTGGCGCCTAGGCCTACACATGTGACACACCTGCATCTCTGCCCGCCCTGTTCAGTTGTGTGTTGTGCGTGCAACGTTTTTCTATTGGCATGTTTAGTGTCAGTTTGGGTTTGTGAATGTTTTCATTGCTTTTACCTACGCGCTAGTGTATTGTCTGGCCATTACTCATATAATGTTATCTAGTTTACTAGCTAGATGATGCGTAAAATAGGTCACGGCGAAATTACCCCGCCCAGTGTGCCAAAATTCGCCCATTTTCTTCGTGATCCCGAACCTAACATCTGAAAAAATATTGATACTGAAATTGGCTACGAGCCTGTGACTGTCCCGGGCCGGCCGGGAGCCCCGCTAAACCTGCCATTTTATTTCTACATTAAACTCATCAAACGATAGTTGCTTTGCTCTACACTGTACTCTACATTGGCTATGATCTTAGAACTATTATATATCACCTGTATTGAAGTCCAAATGCAGCTACTAATGTAAATATAAACGGATAAATCCAGAGCTCGAGTCATGCGAGCTATTTGTTTACACTGTGAAAACACAACTTGTTCGGTTCGGATGAGGTGACTGACTTTAGCACCAATATAACAAATATAAATTACAATAAGGAAACAGCCATCGTTCATAGAACGAACTCCTGGATGGGAGAGTCCGCTCAAACAAACAAACAACCAATGTACCCCTACACTCCGATGTTATATTGCGCCGAAGGCTGAGTCAAGACGAACACAACTACCGTAATTTTATTGGCACTCGAATGCTCAATAATATGTAGATTAAAGGATAATAATAGGTATTTATCTAAAACTATGTATATATTAACTAAACTACTCCATGTGTTTAATATATTGACTGAATTTCACTGAAATGAATAATGTAAAATATTAATTTAAGTTTTAATGTTAGTTTTCTGATGAAAAATGATCCCAGTTAACCCCCCGCCAAAATACACGATATTTGTTCGTATGTATTAATTTTATGGGGTCTCTAATTTCTCAAAAATAGTGAATTAATATCAATTTTATGTGTTTGACAAAGAGCGCAAGACCTTGAGGCATAAGGTAAGCTATAAATTAGTACGATTTTATGATGAATTATTGTTTTTTCAGGGGTATATATGTGGTTTGATTAATGGAAAACATCGAACCAATATCAGCTATGTTTTCCATTGTGGTGTTTCCGAGAATAATCCAATGATGACGTCAAATTAGCTTGCCGCCAATCAACTGTGGAACACTTGGAAATGTGTTTAGCTGTTATTTACCGATATATTTGTGGAAAATAGAGTGAATTAAGGGGCTGGAATATAACATTGACTTCATGTGAATTGCGAGTGCCCTACACATTCTAAAATTGTGCATATTAATCTTGGGGAACTCATTATATATAAGGTATAAGTTCAAGGTGATACTTTGGATAAACTTGACTTCTAGCAAGCACCAAACAGCAAATTTGTAAGTAGCCAAGCATATTATTTTTTCAGATAAGCCTAGGCCTAGTGTTGTATAGGCCTAGGCCTACTTGTATTAGCCTAGGCCTATGATGATAATGATGATTTGAAGCAGAAATGAATAGCCTAGGCTGAGGCTAGGCGAGGATAACCCATTATCCAACAATCTTAGGACTGCCCCCACTAGTGGGGCTATGTATAATGTATTGATAGGCTAATGAAGATCAAGGAAGATTTGAGGTTAAAGACAGTAAAAAATAAGGTTAGCTAGGCAGCTGGGAATCTGGTTCTGGTAGGCTAAGACTCAAGAGCCCACTCTTAACCCGGGAAAGGCGAAGGTCGTCAATTATGGTAATTATTTAGAAGATTACCTTTTTTTCTAGTTATTAAAAACTTACTCTATGGTGTATTATATGATATATAGAAGCAATAGAACTGTTAAAATGACCTGGGAAGTGTATATTAAACTTAGCCTAGACCAACATTCCTCTTTTTTTTTTTTTTGTAAGGCTAGCCTAGGCTACTCTTGAGTTTTGGAACACAGTAGGCCTAAGCCTATTTATTTTAGATGTCTAACTTTTAAAATAATAATATAAAAATACGTAGGCTAGGCCTAGGATTATTATTTTTTTATCATTATACAGAAAGTTCATTTGTGTTATCACTAAAAAAAAACAGCGTCATTCGACACCCTGGCTAGGCTATAGCCTATGACAATAACAGTTTGCCGTCATGCCGTGGAATTATAGGGGCCGCCTATAGGATTTATTGAGGAGCCCTCACCACCGCCTTGCCCCTCCCCAGGACTTGTTGAAATTCTCATCTAGCCTACTGCCTAGTTCCTCAACGGTCAACCTATTATTGTATCCCACGACAGTCAAAATAGATGCGAACATGCAAGTAGTGTAAACAAGGCACGGCCTGGCAGGCGGTAGCCTACGCCCGAATACTACATCCTTACCATTATTTTTTAGGTACCTGGTACGGTACCGGTATATAAGCTGAAGGATATAATCCTGTGTAGGGGGGGTGAACCTGTACATAGGCTAGCCTATATCTCAATAATTTGGTAATGTTACAATTTTTTTTTTTACATTTGACATTCATAAATATTCCACTAATAGGCTATACTAGTTATTTAAGGTTAGGTTAGGTTTTGGTTAGGATAGGCTAGGTTAAAGATATTGTTCAATGTTTCTTAGTAAATAGGCATCTGAAAAACAGTTTCCGCGGCCCGCTACACAGGATCTTATGAACGGTACGTAACAGACAGTCCTAACCTAACCTAACTTAGTGTCCAAAGTGAGGTCTGCTGCTAGCCTATGTTCTTATAACATTTTCTGCCAAAGTACCGGCACAAATTAATAAAGAGTGTACACTGTACCAGTACAGTACTGTACTGTATAAGCTTAGCCTAGGTTAAACCTGCCACCCTACAGTGCATTTGGACAATATATACGAGTCGCACCACAGCTAGCAGCACTATGTTAATAGTTGATGGCAAAGTAACATAAAGATTAAGATTTTTTAAGATAGGTTTAAACTTCCGGAAATTAATGGGTAATAAATACGATGATTTCTTATTTTAACTTACGTCCGCCGCCGCACTCATGTTATTGTTGTGAGTCTAGGTCCTCCTCTCGCTGCCACTCGTTGCCGGAGTTAGGGAAAAATTTCATACCGTCTTTGCCTTCCAAGATTTATTGTCTTTTTTGTAAAATGACGTTTCTCCACATAGGCCTAATTCACAATTTCAATAAGTCTCTAATTATTTTTTATTCCACATAAATCTTTATGCCCTAGTATGTTAATCTTCTATTTTTTACCAAACAACATTTTCATTATCTTAATAACTAGTTATTTCACCTCTTTTCACCCACCCTACAATGTTACTATTATTTATAAAATTTACATCAGATACATTTCATAAAACAGCCACAAAGACATCGTAATATATACTTAAAATAATTACACTTACGTCTGCCACCTACAACGTCGGCATGATGGACAAGTGCTGCCCTCATGCAATATTTTTCGCAAATTGGCTGAAACAAAGGCAGCCAATTAGAGCTCATCATTGTATCACGTCATCACTGTCAGCCAATCACATGTTACCACAGATTTTCACTCATCCGGGGACGAGGATACATTTTTCTGCTGTCAGTTTGAGCATGGCTGC
This sequence comes from Paralithodes platypus, assembly GCA_032716605.1. NCBI lineage: Eukaryota > Metazoa > Arthropoda > Malacostraca > Decapoda > Lithodidae > Paralithodes > Paralithodes platypus. The sequence continues at coordinate 6,916,034 of CM064496.1, forward strand.
CATTTGTCTCGGGTGTGAGGACGAAGCTCTCAGAGTTCTCACCACTATTTTCGAAAAAAACGACTCTGCATTACAAATCCTAACAGCTCACGGTGTACTTCCTTCCTCTGTTCAGTGCCCGAACTGTGATCAACAGTGTTATAAATATTACAGAGAGGACGAACAACGGTGGGTTTGGAGGTGTTCACGTACTTATTACCCTCCTAAAACTAAAAAAAGGAAGTGGTGTGGTTTTAGCAGTTTCCATTTCAAAGGAACATTTCTTGATCAATCAAAAATTCCGGCTTGGAAAGTTCTTTGTTTTGTGGTATATTGGTTAGACAAAGATTTTAAACATAGACAACCCATTTCAAATCTTAGGATTTCTCTGAAAACTAGCGTAGATTGGCGGAGCTTCTGTTGTGAGGTGACAGACTCTTGGCTTCATTTACAACCATCAATTGACGGAAAAAAATATTATTGTTGAAATAGACGAAACTCTTATTGTCAGACGTAAATTTAATGTGGGGAGAGTAGTGAAGCAGGTGTGGTTATTTGGCGGGATTGAGAGAGTTTCTAAAAAAAGGTTCATTATCCCACTGATTGACGAAAACATTGAATCCCAGGCCAGAAGCAAGGAAATATTGTTACCTATAATTCACAAATATATCCTACCTGATTCTGTGGTGTATAGTGACGAGTGGCGGGCGTACAATTCACTGCAACACGAGGGTTTTACACATGGAACAATTAATCATTCGCTGAATTTTGTAAACCCAGACAATAAAATCATTCATACACAGAATATCGAAAGGCTATGATTGGATGTTAAACAGTATATTAAACGCCCTGGTATGAGAAAACACTTTCTCAAACAATATCTCAGTCGCTACCTCTTTCTGAAAACATACCAAGAGTCGGCTCTACATCACTTCCTGCTTCACGCCGCTGCATTGTATGAGCCTCAGTCAGACCTACACCGTCCGGCTCCACCACCTCCCCAGCCTGACGACCCGGACTTGTCGGATGTAAACCACGACTCTGAAGATGAGGTAGATTACCCTGAACCTGTACTCCCTCACCCATCCCATTCACCTCAACCTGGCACCTCTGCACCTGTACTGCCTCAGCCCTCCCATTCACCTCAACCTGGCACCTCATCTTCTCATGATTAAGGTATGTCCCATAATACTGTGTTTTTTACACTTTTACCCAAGGAGCTCGGGTGTGAGAGCGGCAGCCCCCAACCATAATACTATAGGATAGGTTAGGTAACATTGGAATCATAACTAAGAATATGAAAACACTAATTTCGCAAAATCTGGGGGAAAAAACATGAACAATATGGGTGCGAGCCTATTCCCTATAATTACTCCCACCCCAACTTGATTTTTACCATTAGCACTTACCCAACAAGCGGGGGTGTGGGGGCGGCAGCCCCCACCCATAATACTAGGTTAGGTTAGGTTAGGTTAGGGTAATGTCTCCTCAAGTACCATTAGCAGTTTGACCCAAACAGCGGGGGGGTGGGGGCGGCAGCCCCCACCCATAATACTAGGTTAGGTTAGGTTAGGTTAGGCTAGGTTAGGGTAATGTCTCCTCAAGTACCATTAGCAGTTTGACCCAAACAGCGGGGGTGTGGGGGCAGCAGCCCCCACCCATAATACTAGGATAGGTTAGGTAAGGTTGTTAGGTTAGGCTAATGTCTTTGATTCTATTTATATAACCTACCGGTAGGCCTACTTTCTTTATTTTATTTATAAATGATCTAAAGCAGAGTCAACTTTCAGGAAAACATGGCTAGGAATGTTCACAAAATCGCATTTTAGGTATCTGCAAACTTGACAAACACCAGCAAACATTTGTATTAAGGTTACTATGTTCGTTTTATCTGAGAACTTGGTAAATCCGAGCCAACTTTCGTCAAAACTTGGCTCGGGTTTTCAACAAATCGCCTTTTATGGGTCTCGAAATTACCAAACTCCGAGCCAACTTTGTATTAAGGTTACTATGTTTTTTTTATCTGAAAACTTGGTAAATCCCAGCCAACTTTCGTCAAAACTTGGCTCGGGTTTTCAACAAAATCAGGTTTTATGGGTCTCGAAATTACCAAACTCCGAGCCAACTTTTTATTAAGGTTATTGTGTATTTTATAGCTGAGAAATCGTTAAATCCGAGCCAACTTTCGTTAAAAGTTGGCTCGAGTTTTCAATAAATTGGGTTTTATGGGTCTCCAAAATGGATAAACCCGAGCCAAATTCTAATTACAAATGCAATATATTCGATTTATACGCTTTTTACCCCTCAATTTCCCTATTCTTCATAGCCCTTCCCACTATCGGGGGCCGTGTTTTTAGATTCTTGGTAATGGGTAAATACTCATTTCCATGAAATAATTTTATTATGCAATGCTTATAAACCATACAAATAAGTAATCCACAAAAAAAATCCTTGAAAATACCTGTGGTGTGACTCGTAAATATTGACCATGCATTTATAGAGTTTTCGGCCATAATTTGGGTAGACCTGTCACTGAAGAATACTTTCGCAGTCTTACCGTTTGTTTTTGTTTTCAAGGTATAGGCTATAGGCAGAATAGGCTACAGTAGTATCTTATCTACTGGTATCTTATTTTATTGTAGTTTATATTATGAGTGGAAGATTTGCAATAACTTACCCTAACCAAAGTCCAAACTTAGTGTCCAAAGTGGGATCTGCACCCTGCCTCTATGTTCTCATTTTGTATACCGGTAACTTTTTAGCCAGATTACCGGTACAATTTAATAAGTGTACAGCCAGCAGCTAGGCCTACCGCCTACAGTGCATTTATAGATTTCCCGGAATCCCGGCCATGACTTGGGTATCACTAAAGAATCTTTCCGCAGCCATATGTACAATTGTTTGTTTTTATTTCTTCAAGGAATATAGTACAGTAGTTTATTGTTCAATTGTTTATCATGTTATGAGTAGATAATTTGCATTACCTTACCCTAACCTAACTTTACTTAGTCTTAGTGTCCAAAGTGGGGGCTGCCACTATCCCCACAGTCCACACACCCGCTAACTAACATATATTATTGGTATGTCTTGTCATTACTATAACCTGACTTCATGGGGGTAACGGAGACTTGATTGAATATTTTCGGAATTAGCCTAGCAGAATCTTGAGGTTTTTAAAGTTGTGAAAATTAAAGTAAGTTTCTACGTTCCTACTGATTGTACTTAACCCGAGATGGGAATAGCCTACCCAGGTATTTTTTACTCGGCCCAGGGAAAATAATAGACAAACAAAATAATGTTCTAATCAAAGTTTATTCTTGAAACTTGGTACCGGTATGTATTTTAACCAGTACTCTATAGTAACTCATGTATCATATGAAAGGATATAAATTAAGTATGTAATAGTTCTTGGAATGCAACAACAAATATACATGAAATCTTTATTGGACAAAAGTTACAAAACTAAAACAGGGACTGCTAAGAATAATTTAAAAACCTGTTTTCAATGCCTATATTAGTGGACCTGAAGTGAATCCCTTTGAGACTGAAGTACAGGCAGCCAGCTCCCCTAGTATCCTGATTAAACACCAGTAAACATACATAACATCCCTTTTACTTACAATATTATTCATTCCTTTTAATAAATTTTGAGCATGTATTGTGCGTATATTTACCTTCACATCTCAAAATTTCTCCCCGGACCCCTGTTATGTAGCGGGGGGCTGCGCCCCCCGCACAAAGTTGATCCTTGTAAGCTTAGAAAAATGATCCAGAACTGGATCATTTCTGTTTTGGCCCCGCCGGGCGGGGTAATTTCGCCGCGAGAGTGACTTTTTTCAAAAATTCGGCAGCATGACCAAAACATTATATTTTTTGTTCGTTTTTTGGGCCTCTAGGCCTATAGCAGAAAGGCTGGTCAATATACAGGAGGCGCTACAATATTGGTACAAAATTAAGCTCAATAGCATGTGATTAAGCGATTTTTCTCCAAATTGTTGATGTAGGTGTCATTCCCGGGAAACTAACATAATACATATTATATGGATATTTACGTTTTAAGGGTTTGTTTACACTTCTTCTCTTTCGTCTTCTTCTGGGAGACCTCTTTTGCGTGACTGTCAGTCAACAACTGAGACATCTGGTGGCGAATGCAATGAACTATACTGGTGGCGTCGTGGCCAAAGTAATCACCCTACCTAATTCATGCCAAGAGTACTCGAGTTCACTGACACGTGATGTCTATCGACCAATCAGGTGATGCCATGATTTGGAAAACAGGTGGCCCAGGATATAAGCTGTCAGTTTGACTCTGGCCAGCTTGTGTAGAGGGTGTGAGCCGATCAAAGCTTTTTCCACCGTCTTTAAAAACACTGAGGCTGCTTAAGACCTTTTCGCCTTCCAATAAGTGTAAACTGTCCAAAGTGCAATAACCAGTGTTCCAAATACAGCTGACGAGGACAGCTGGTTTTGAAATGCACATACACTTGTTTTACATGGAAAAATTTGAAACAAAAATCCACCAGCTGTTGACCAAGATGAGTGGTGATCGAGCCTCCAGCGGCCAGCCAGGCAGCCCAGTACCTCCTCTGTTCATTAAGGTTAGTTGGTTGGTTGGGACAACATAAAGGAGCCGGACCACAGCTAGCTCGGGAATCTTAATGGGTCATCGCAAAGTAACATAAAGTAAAAGATTTTTTCGCATAGGATTAAACTGGCATGCAAGGGCTAGTTGGTTATACTGATGTTTTGGACCGACAGTTAGCCCATCGATCTTTTTAGGCCTAATAGGTCCGGTAGAGCATAGGCTATACATCATTGCTATATATGTCATTAAGAGCTGAAATGTATTATAAGGGAGAACAAAAATAAAATAAAATACATAGGCCTACTGTAAAACAATAAGTTTTTCAGCCAGTACCCAACCAGAGGGGGTGTGGGGGTGGCAGCCCCCACCAATAATACTAGGTTAGGTTAGGTAAGGTTGTTAGGTTAGGCTAATGTTAACCCCATTCTTACTAGGTTAGGTTAGGTAAGGTTGTTAGGTTAGGCTAATGTTAACCTCATTCTTACTAGGTTAGGTTAGGTAAGCTTGTTAGGTTAGGCTAATGTTAACCCCATTCTTACTAGGTTAGGTTAGGTAAGGTTGTTAGGTTAGGCTAATGTTAACCCCATTCTTACTAGGTTAGGTTAGGTAAGGTTGTTAGGTTAGGCTAATGTTAACCCCATTCTTACTAGGTTAGGTTAGGTAAGGTTGTTAGGTTAGGCTAATGTTAACCCCATTCTTACTAGGTTAGGTTAGGTAAGGTTGTTAGGTTAGGCTAATGTTAACCCCATTCTTACTAGGTTAGGTTAGGTAGTTAGGTTAGGCTAATGTTAACCCCATTCTTACTAGGTTAGGTTAGGCTAATGTTAACCCCATTCTTACTAGGTTAGGTTAGGTAAGGCTGTTAGGTTAGGCTAATGTTAACCTTATGAAAAACCAAACAAAGATTTTATTAGGGTTACTGTGTAATTTTAACATGAACATTAGTAAAATCCGAGCCAAGTTTCGTCAAAACTTGGCTCGTGTTTTCGAAATGTCGGGTTATATGGGTATGGAAATTTACAAAACCCGAGCCAACATGTTAATAAGGTTACTGTGTTATTTTCATTTTTAAATTAGTTAAATCCGAGCCAAGTTTCGTCGAAACTTGGCTCGGGTTTTCAAAAAGTCGGGTTTTATGGGTATGGAAATTTACAAACCCCGAGCCAATAATTTACCAAGGTTACTGTGTTTTTTTTCATTTTTACATTTGTTAAATCCGAGCCAAGTTTCGTCAAAACTTGGCTCGGGTTTTCAAAAAGTCGGGTTTTATGGGTCTGGAAATTGACAAAACCCGAGCCAATATTTTACCAAGGTTACTGTGTTTTTTTCATTTTTACATTTGTTAAATCCGTGCCAAGTTTCGTCAAAACTTGGCTCGGGTTTTCAAAAAATCGGGTTTTATGGGTCTGGAAATTGAACAAACCCGAGCCAAATTTTGGTTACAAATGTGTATTATCGTGTTCTATAGTGTTCTATACGCTTTTTACCCCTCAATTTCCCTGATCTTCATAGCCCTCCCCACTATCGGGGGGCGTGTCTTTAGATTGATGGATAATGGGTAAATGCTTAATTCCCATTCAATTTTCATCACTAGATTCGACTAAAACACCAAAACCAAAATCGAAATACCAAAAAAAATACCTGAAAAACACGTTGTTGCGTCTCCTGTATATTAACCGAAAGGCTGAATGTATAGGTAAAAAATTAAAAATTTAAAAATTCCATTTGTGGCAGTTTCTATTCGTCAAAATAGGCCTACGCGATTTTCGGCGAAATTACCCCGTCTTACCCTAATATTATGTTACCTCCACTAGCCTAATCGACTTTACTCCTAAACTCAATTAATGAAATCAACAAATACGAATGCTAGACTACTCGGCCCACGGCGAGACAGCTCGGCCCACAGCGAGACAGCTCGGCCCAGTAAAAACGAGACAGCTCGGCCCTGTGTTAATTACGAGACAACTCGTAATTAACCTAACCTAACCTACAGCCGTCCGGCTGGCTCAGTTGATAGCGTGCCTGATTCCCACCTTGAAGGTCTCGCGTTCAATCCCCGCTCAGATTGAAAAGTTTTTCTGGGATACAGCCGGCGGTTACCATCTCCCCATGAGCAAGGGGGATGGGTAATGGTCTCTGGTAGACTAAAGAAAGCCAAGCGATTGTGAATCCTCGAAGGAGGAGAGACGGGCGCTATATAAGTAACCGGAAGATTATTATTATTATTATTATTACACATTATTAATCTAGAGAACTAGCCTATGACATAATTATTCAATAAACAAACATTTCGCCCACATCACACAAACGCCATAAGCTAAACCCTCTACTTATCTCTCCCCATCCTATATCCTGACTGGTCTCGTCAAATTGCCCCATAGCAAAACATGGGGCCGAGCTGTCTCAAATAATGAGCAGAGTTGTCTCGCCGTCGTGGCCGAGTTGTCCAAAAGTGGGCCGAGCTGTCCGAGCCGAGTTGTCCCATGGTCCGAGTAGTCCAGTCACCATATAGGGGCTATACATGTGGCAGTCCAGGGATTCGAACCTAGGATGCTCACACTGAAATTCAGTGCATTTATCCATTGCGCTATGAATTATTAGCCTATGTTCTCTCCACTAACCAACTTTACTCCTAAACTCGATTAATGAAATTAACAAACACATGTGGCAGTCCGGGGATTCGAACCTAGGATGCTCACACCAAAAATCAACACACTTAGGCCTATGCATTGCACCACGAAGACAGTTAGGCTAATTAATGAAATCAACAAATAGCAAATAGGCTATAGGCCTAGGCAGTAGGCCTACCCTATAGCCTATACAAAATACTGAATAGGCTAGGCCTAGGCCTAGCCTATGAATACAAAAAATATTTATAAATTTATACAATAGGACCTAGGCCTAGCCTAATATTTATATAGGCTAGCCTATATGCTACCCGGTATGCTATATGTAGGCCTACAGTATACTGTTAGAAATTACATTGGATTTACATTAAAGAATAGGCCCCTAGGCTAATAGGCTTAGCCTAGGCCTAGAGGAAAACTTTGAACAAAACTCGAAGAGTTGAAGGCTACTTTAGTAGCCTAGCCTACTTACTTTTTCTCTGCTGTGTGGTTTGATGAACAGATGAAGAATGAGCTAGGTGCCTATGTTGTTGTTGTTGTTGATGTGTTGGAGGGAAGGTAGCAACTGAGTGTCACTAGCCAAAGCTAGCACATGTTCTTCTTCTTATTGTTTAAATGTGCAGTTTGCTTGGAGGGTTGTCTCCAGATTACTGCACAGGCGTTTAGATGGGACAGAATAAGAATAGAAGGGGAAAATCATAGAATGAGGAATGAAAAACTACTCAAAATTAGTCACTGAAGCCGCCCAACCGTGTCAAGGAGAGTAGTATCAGGGGGAATAGCACATATTTGAACTTTGACCTTTTTTAAAGGGCTGTGTAGCGCAGATCCAATAAACCCTGGCAAATACTAATACATGGAATCTAGCTGCTTCAGCACTTCACCCACAGAATCAGATGGCCTTCATTGCGATAGAGGGAATTTTAAACTAATCAAAATGACAAAAGCACGATTAACCTCTGAAGTGCGCATGGGGGTAATTAGACACCTCTCCCTGTGCGCATGTATTTGAGGTGTTTCCGTCACTAAAATATTCATTGTACCATTAATAGCATTAATACTTATCCATATGCGCCTATTATGGGTTGATTATAAAGGTATTAACCTGAAACAACAATAAAACGAGTGAAAACAGCGTTTGGATGGTCAAAATCGGAGATATAGCCCGCGAGTTGTATAATGTATGGGTGAGGCAAGCTGCTTTCCCGCCAATTTCCCCCAAGGCCACTGAGACACAGTCGATCGATACTCTCTCTCTCTCTCTCTCTTGCACTCGCTTGCCATCAGTGATGACAACACCCTGCTTGCAACTCGCTAATGTTAGCACGAAAATATACCTCAGAATAAGGGAATAACAGGGAAAATAGGTGATAACTGAAGGAGAGGAGGAAAGTGGGGAAGGAGGGGAGGTAGAGGACTGAGATTTTGCATGGCCCAGGGGCCAATTTTTATTTATTTTTTTTTTTTTTTCGTTGTCAAAATTTGATTTTTTTTTTCACTCACTCTTAACACCTTACGAGCGGCCTATGCGGTTTATTTATATGTACCGCCCAGCGGGGTGTTTTTAGCCAAAATAGGGCTGTTTACGTGATCATTTTCATGCCTAAATAAGACCCAGAACGTAAAACAAGTACCTATCCCTGAAAGGGCATAAACAGAGCTTTCGAATGACACCATAACGATCCTTTTATGATGGCTAGTTTTCTTGCAATAACCGTGCAACGCGAGTGCAAAAAGCATGTAATTAGCCACTTTCCCGATACAATTCCTTATATAGCGAGTGAGAGAGGGAGGAGGGAGCTGGGATTTGTGTCAGTATGTTCGCCGCGGTGGTCTGGAGCAGTCATACGCTCGCTACTCTCCTGCCACCACTTGTCTCTCTCTCTCAGCAACATTACGTGCTGAAATTGCCACTCGACCTATGTCGAGCGCCGCCACATAGTCCAGCTTTATTAAATACGACTTATGTGGTGAGCCGCTAATTAAGGGTTAAGAGTCTCCCCGCAGTCCGCCGGGGGAACTCTTAAGAGTCTCCCCGCAGTTCCCGGGTTAAAGGAAAATAAACGGACGTTGTAAGCAAATATATAAAAAATGCCAGAAATATGCCAAATTTTAGAAATATGCAAACTTGATTTTTTGGATGCCAGCCATGATTGAAATGTGCCAGATTTCTGGGATTTGGCACATAATATGCCAACCTGGCAACCCTATAATAATAATGGACATATTTTCCGTCGTCCTTCGACCTTCATCCTTCGATCTTGGGCATGAAATCGTTGTCTTGCTATCACACAGGCTCCACGCACAATCATCGTCATCTACAGACATAGGCTGAAGTGTGATTGCTTCTCGGCTTTATTTACACCTGTTTCGGCCTAAATAGATTCCTTATATATATATATTTTTTTTTTCCTATGTGATTGAGGGAGGCAAAAGGCAGAATTGCCTATAGCGAGTGCCTCCCCCATAGTTGAAAGAGTGACAGGGCCAAAATCAAGGGACGTTCGAGCCAAAATGCCTGGACACACGGAGTTTGAAGCAATTTAAGTCATAGGAAGAGGGAAAGACTGATTCTGGGAGAGAGTTCCAGAGCTCAGCTATTGAGTAGAAGAAAGTTTGAGAGCAACGTTTCACTCTCGGGTTGGAGAGTTGCACAGAGTAGGGTGGGATTGAGTTGCAAGACAGGTACCACGTGCCCTACGTAAAGGAGGTGGTATACACTGGGAAAGCTCTGAGGAACACTGATTATTATAGTAGCGATAGAATAGCGAGAGAGATGCAACATTGTGGCGGAGAGAGAGATTGCAGAGAGTTGGTGAGTGGACGGGAGTTAATGATACGAAAGGCCTTCCTTTCGACTCTGTCTAGGAGAGCGGTGCGAGAGGAACCTCCTCACACATGTGAACAATACTCAATACAAGGACGCACTATGCCCCTGTACAGAGCAAGAAGCTGTGCAGGGGAAAAGAACCCCCTAAGGCGGTTGAGCACACCCAACTTCTGGGAGGCTGCCTTAGCAAGACTGGTAATATGGTCCTTCCAACTGAGAGCAGAAGAAAAAGGGACACCAAGAATATTGAGAGAAGATGAAGGATTGATTTTTGTATTGTTGAAGAATAAGGGATAGTCCGCTGGGAGTTCCTTACGGGTAGATAGATGGAGAAATTGGGTTTTGGAAGCATTAAAGGTAACAAGGTTTTCTCTGCCCCAATTGGAGATAGTATTTAGATCAGAATTTAAGAGTTCGATCTATGGCTTCATTACATTTGTCGTTGAGGGATTGCTGGCTGGGGCGTTCTGAAAAACTAATGGAGTACCGGTAGTGTAAGGTTGAGTCGTCTGCGTATGAATGGATGGGAATTGAGGTAGGCTACAGTTGAGGAGATCATTTATAAAAATTAGAAAGAGAATAGGAGATAGGACAGAGCCCTGAGGAACACCGGAGTTTATAGGGTGAGGAAGTGAACAATGGCCGTCCACAACCGTGGCTATGGAACGGCCGAAAAGGAAATTAAAGACAAAGGCACAGATGGAGGGATAGATACCGAAGGAGGGTAGTTTAGAAATTAAAGATTTGTGCCAGATGCTATCGAAGGCTTTCGATATGTCTAGTGCAATAGAAAAGGTCTCACCGAAGTCCCGAAAGGAGGATGACCAAGAGTTAGTAAGATGTGAAAGAAGATTACCAGTAGAGCGACCCTTAAGGAAGCCATATACTGGCGATCTGAGAGCAGATTATGAGAAGAGAAATGCTTAACAAATTTGGAAGCAAGAATAGTTTCAAAAACTTTAGAAAGACAAGAGATGAGAGCAATTGGACGACAGTTGGAAGGTTGAGAGCGGTCACCCTTCTTTGGGACAGATTGAATTAGTAATATATTAGTAATACTTCGCAATCGCTAATAAAAAGTGGAGGTTATGCCATAACGCCATTATAATAATTTTATAAGAAAATACAGTGAAAATAGACGACTAAAGCTGAAGGTCACGACTCGCACGAAAATCATGAAGAGGATAAACACTTAACACTATCAGTAGGCTAGGCAGCGGGTGATAACCGTCGCGGGTCTAGATTCCTAGGTTGAGAGTTTGATATGTGATGTAGGCTACTGTACAAGCATTAATATATTATAATTATGCTCAATCCTCAACCCCTAAAAGTCGGCGCGCAACTTAAGTCGAGTTAAATAAAGCTGGACTATGTGGCGGCGCTTGACATAACTCGAGTGGCAATTTCAGCACGTAATGTTGCTGAGAGAGAGAGACAAGTGGTGGCAGGAGAGTAGCGAGTGTATGACTGCTCCAGACCACCGCGGCGAGCCTACTGACACAAATCTCACCTCCCTCCTACCTCTCTCACTCGCTATATACGGAATTGTATCGGGAAAGTGGCTAATTACATGCTTTTTGCACTCGCGTTGCACGGTTATTGCAAGAAAACTAGCCATCATAAAAGGATCGTTATGGTGTCATTCGAAAGCTCTGTTTATGCCCTTTCAGGGATAGATACTTGTTTTACGTTCTGGGTCTTATTTAGGCATGAAAATGATCACGTAAACAGCCCTATTTTGGATAAAAACACCCCGCTGGGCGGTACATATAAATAAACCGCATAGGCCGCTCGTAAAGGGTTAAATATATATGTCATTACAGTATAATATTCAATAAATTGGGAGGAGAGAAAACGGTATATTCAAGTAGTAGGCTATAACACGTATGCACAACTTCAAGTTTCTACAAATACAATATCTTTGGGCAAGAATGGGAAGAATATTCTCTCAAGTGATTAAATGTACCATAACCTATATAGGTTATTGTAATCAACATACAATTATAATTTGCAACAGTAAACAATTTCTTATAACTAAATATGAGTAGTAGCTTTGTTACTGCAATGGTTAGCATACTATTCCCTTCAATATTACAAATTATGTATTCTGTATGCTTTCTATTCTTGATAAAATACCGTATTTATGCATTATAGGTTCAGTTAATGCGATGTGTTAACCCTTGTCTAGCGGGGAGTTTTGGGCTTATTTGGGCATATTCAGGCCCTCCTGAATGATAAATCATGTATCTGCATGAAAAGAAATGTATTCAGCAAAAACTAGGTGCTAAAAGCTTCAAAATGAGACCAGAACAAGCTACGTAGCACTCGTCGTTCTCATGCAGTGTTACCACTAACATGGGAGTTTAGCGTATAGCGGCATATTTTTTCCCACTACGCTCACTACTGGCAATGCTGCCGGCCTCTCGAGAACAGAGGGAACATGAGTTAGTGGGCGGCGGTAAGCCCTGTGAGTCGGCTGTCTGGCCCGCTGCGCTCCCGGCCATTTGCACTCTATTATAACCCTTTAAAAGCCTTAACCCTTAATTAGCGGCGAGCAACATAAGTCGAGTTAAATAAAGCTGGACTATGTGGCGGCGCTCGACATAGGTCGAGTGGCAATTTCAGCACGTAATGTGGCTGAGAGAGAGAGACAAGTGGTGGCAGGAGACTAGCGAGCGTATGACTGCTCCAGACCACCGCGGCGAACCTACTGACACAAATCTCAGCTCCCTCCTCCCTCTCTCACTCGCTACATACTCAATTATGTACCGAAAGTACCGAATTACCTGCTTTTTGCACTCGCGTTGAACGGTTATTGCAAGAAAACTATCCATCATACAAGGATCGTTATGGTGTCATTCGAAAGCTCTGTTTATGCCCTTTCAGGGATAGGTACTTGTTTTACGTTCTGGGTCTTATTTAGGCATGAAAATGATCACGTAAACAGCCCTATTTTGGCTAAAAACACCCCGCTGTGCGGTACATATAAATAAACCGCATAGGCCGCTCGTAAGGTGTTAATAATGCTCCTAACTTGCTGCAAATTGGAGGCGGACTAAGTCCGCCCCCGATCTTTAAGGGTTAAATAGTACTCTTTAACCCTTAACTGGCGGCACCCGGCATATGTCGAGTGAAATAAATATGGACTATGTGGCGGGGCCCGGCGATTGTCGAGTGCAATTTTGAGGACGTAATGTGCTCTGAGAGAGAGCGGAGTGGTGGGAGGAGCATAGATTACCTCCTGACCGCTCGCCACGGCCACCTTGGACCTACTGAGCTTTACTCCACTTACATCCACCCTCCCTCCCTCGCTACACACGTAATTATATAGAGAAATTGCCGTATTTTACTGTTTTTGCCCTTCGGTTGCACGATCGTTGCAAGACAACCAGTGATCGTAGAAGGATGGTTCGGGTGTCATTGGAAAGCTCAATTTACGCCCTTTCAGGGATATATACTTGTATTACGCTCTGGGTCTTGTTTATGCATGAAAAAAGCACGGAAACAACCCCATTTATGGTAAAAAGCCCCCGCTGGGCGGCACGGTCAAATATACCTCCCCACCCGCTGAAAAGGGTTAAATAACTTAGTAGCCTACATATACAGTAGGCTATACGGTATAATGTTTGGTGGGCAGTAGGCTATGTCTTGGAAATACATTCCTTATGTATAAATATATAATAATATATATATGTATATATATATATATATAAATATATAATAATATATATATGTATGTAAAGTCAGTGAAAATAGGCTAGCCTAAACAGACCTCGGATGCGGAAATACCCTGAGCCGAACAGGCCAAGTGGGATATCTCTATTGGTCTAACTGGTAAGGTGTCTGCCTCACACCCAAGGGTCGAGAGTTCGTGCCCCCACCAGGGCTTGATATTTTCGTGAGGCTATTTCCGCATTTAACGAAGTTTAGGTGTGCTGGTAAAATTGTTCAGATGGTTAAGGATAAGATCGGAGCTCCATAAATCCTCTTTCGGGTATGGTGTAAAAACCGATTCCTACATATATATATATATATATTAAACTACATAAGTGTTTAATATTTCTGATGATAATATGATAGGTGATATCCGAACCTTAAGAGCTATAAAATACCACATGGAACACATAAAATCGTACATATAATACTATTAACACACACAAGGGAAGATATACCGTCACTGCCTATTTTAAACGTGTAATACGTAAAGCACAGCCTGTGATTGGCTAAGCCGGGTGGACCCCGGTCAGTCAGTCTACACTCTCGCTTACTTCTTGTCTTTATCATTTCTTTATATTGCTTGAGTTTACTTTATTATATATACGTTATTATTATGTTTCCTGTGATATTTAATAGCTCTTTAGATTCGGATAGCACTGTAATTTATTAAGTAATCATTAACATTTCTTAAACATATCTAGTTTAATGAATAAATAAGGAACAATACAGACAAAAAATAAATGATCAGGGTACTGATACGATAGCCAATCATGAGCATGCTGCTGCTTCCACTGACTTCCACGTTTACCGACAGACGTGGATTCATGTCGCTTGTTTTAGGTAATAGCGGTCAATATACAGTAGTCATACTTAACTTGATTTTTATAAATGCTCAGCTTTTATCATACGGATTGTGATGTATTAATAGCATGACGGGAAGCTAAAACGGCCGAATTAAGACTAATTAATTTCGAAGTGACCTTGTAAAATGCCCCAGAACAAGAAGCCCACCACAGAAGCCACGAGCGAACACCACACAGAAACACCCGGAAGAAAGGTCCACAGAACGAAAGGACCAGCTGACCGAGCCCGCCATTCCAGACAGGCCCAAGCCCGCAGGGCTAAACAGCTCCAGGACACACCCATTTACCTTTTCTAAACCGACCATTTTCCACACCTCACGTACACTAACCCCCTCGTGTCCTACACTTATTAACTACAAAGATGATGAACAGGAATATACATTCATATTAAAAACACCCATGCCTGTCCCAACGTTGAGCCAATGCCAACACATCAGACAGCCATAATTATATCTATGTATGTTCTTGCATCCGAGAAGTAGATGTTATATATCTTAGAAGTTCAAACACCCACGCTTGTCCCTAGACCTCTTATATCATTTTTCATGACGAGTATAGATATGTGTAACCCGTGCTCAGTCACCCCTTGCATTGTTCCTCTAGTAACTAAGTCTATAATATTAACTGCCACCAGCATTGATGCGACATAGCGGCAGTGTCCTTGTGTCGTATTATGCCCAGTACAGATCAACCAGGTTTCATCACCTTATTAGGACGACGACTATAATGTCATCGTTCATCGATGTATGCAATCCTTTAGGTTAAGTATTTTATCCGCCATTGTGTTCACCTTTTTCCATTTACTTTCCACAATTGTCATACGTCTTCCCCTTGCCTCCTTCGTATCCACAGTCCACACTACGCCAATTTACTTCGTGTCTTACACCTCTTACCCCAACCAGAGATTATATAAGATAACCTGGTTATCAGTATCTGTCATAAGTACCCCGAAACAATAACTAAGTACCCCTACGAACTGCCGCTGTTGTTGATATTATATTTAATAGAAAACGCAGTTCCCAGGGCCAACTAATAGTATCCATAACCCTCGGACTGATCACATAACTCTATCTTTTCCAGACTCCTATACCACCCCATAGTTGCATTCCCCGGTAGCATTTGGCTAACGTATTCTACTGCCTTTTCAAACTTCCATATCAATTGTAGCCTAATGCCACCCCCACGCCCAGGGACCTTAGGGGCAAAATTTCCCTGTAGCCCTTGAACTCTCCCCCCCCCTCTCATTAAGACACCCGCGCTTCTCGACTCTTGTCCGACCTAGCCTCTCTCTCATACCTCTTGAAGATCCTTGAATTGTCCGTTACTAACGCTCTCCAACCTTTTATATATATACTCCTATCCAGCCTACCTTCACTTAGTAGGCCAGAACAACATTAGAACTTTACTAGCCCCTTGCATGCCATCTATTCTCTTACAACACATTCACAACCCTGCACCCAATGGTCGTCGGTGCGAGGCTAGCCGCCCCGCCAGTAACTAACTTCTATTGTCATACTTCCAGATAAATGTGGCAGAGTTAGCAACCCAGTCTCCACCATATCCAGCAAACCCTACAATTAACAACCAGCCGAGTAAAACCAGCTAGCTAAGGCACCTTCGGTTTTGGTATTAAAGACACTCACATCTGTCTCATACACAGAGGGTTATTACAAACACTGGTGATATGGCAAGCCCCTAGCCACAGCCGCCGGACGACTATATCAGAGAGAGGGCGCCCAGCTCCCCCTTTTTGCCCACCCGAGGAGGGAGACCCCCACCCCCGCGGAGGTATACCTGGCCCCTGTTTTGACTTTCGAGTCATTGCCAGGTAGCACAGGAATTCTTCCTATCAATGAACTAACCATGAATGACTAACACCTTTACTAACCTCTATTACCTCACAATAAACCATTTACCTTTCTTGCATGCTCTGATCACTAAATTAGCACCTCAGCTATACCATAGAATGAAGATTGAACAATCTAGAGAGACGCTCCTATCACAGCTGTCCCATCCTCCTCGCAAAGTAGATCCAGTCTCTCTCCCCTAAATACGTCCAGTATAGCCAAAATAGTACCTCTTACTAAGGCTCAGTTATATGAAAATATAAAGGCTTCCTATCGCCCTGTGCCACAACAGTAAATACCATCTTACCTAGTCCCCATATCTATTGAGAGCTCAATTAAGTCCATAAGACTCGAGATCCCTACTGTCTACAGGGTCCAGAACCGAGCCTATAAATCTAACTCCCGCCCCCAGTCAAATCAGTTGAAAGCTAGACACCAACCAGTGGTCACTACCCTGCAGTTTACCTCTAGCTCTGCCCTTGTGTTGTTCCGGAGTTGAGAGATTCCAGATCCGGCAGACTCCGTGGCAGAGAAGACTGATAGAAGCATCTGTCCATGTACAAGTCCTAACGTGCACCTTATAACCTTCACACAAATTCGTGGGTATATAAGTGTGTAGCCAGCAACGATCATCAAGAGATCCGACTTGAGAACTTCCTACATTTTGGACCATCTGGACGGCCGAGGAACCAGTCGTTAGCCCCCAACATCACCGGAAGCAAGATAACCAGGACCAGATCTACCCATACTATTCAAGATTCATGTTACTAGTACTAAGTGTTATAGTACTAGCTTGATACTCACCTATTAACTTTCTATAAAGTGGCTAAGACCTTGCCCAGTGTAATTCATATTTAACCATTCCATTTGGGACGTACTAAGCGATCAGTGTTTTTTATTAACAGGCGACCTTGACTCTCGTAATTACCTTATTCAGATATTAAAACTCTAGTGATATCTAACGTTCGCCCACTGATTCGTGTTCTACATATTTCTGCCTTAAGAATATCAAACTTAGTTCAGTACCCCCATGAGGTTGCTAGAGATTTCCGTGTTCTATAATATACGCGTCTAATCCTAACTGTGAGTTGCTACGTGGGCACGCGACCAGCCAGCAAGAGGTAAAATCAGTGACATTGAATTATACGAATATATTGAGGTCTTCCAGTAAAATATAAACTTGCTAATTAAACCCGTGATCAGAAGAATATACCTGAACGTTGGAAGTGGGAGACTAGGCTCCATCCAAATCCGCAAATGCTAGCAGTTCCCTTCTATCATTTGTTTTGTGCGAATATAACTATCTTTCTATGCTCTTTATTTCTTTATTTCAATAAACGTGAACTTGTGTCGTGTTACCGTGTGTTTATTTTGTGTTCTCTATTCCTCATACCTTGTATGGTGCATGCAGCCTTCTATAACCAGTCATTCAGAACTCACATTACCCAAGTTAAACCTGTAGAAAAACAGGGCATAACATTGGCGGCAGCGGTGGTTCTTGATTCGGATAAAAGGTTGCATTACATTGCAAGTTTGGAACAGCTAGAACACGAGAACATCATGGCGCAACCTAACCACGTTTTCATCCCAAATTATGAGGAAACAAATTATGGGATCGAAGTATTCATGGACATAGTGAAACCCTTAGTTGACATTACTTATACCACGGACGCACATAAAATAGCCGTAACATTACCACACCTGGGAAAAGCCGTTTCTCTGGTGGCCTATCAAGTGCGCCCTGATCTCACCTGGAACGAATTTCGCACAATAGTGATAGAAGCCATTAAACCTTCGTTGGGCGTTTTCGTGGCCCACACCCGTATCCTAGACACGAAATTCGAAGGCGATCTAGATGCCACAGTCAGTAAGCTTGCCCAACACATAAAAAATTCTTTCCCCACGTTGACCAAAATCCAACAAGAACAGCAAATTCTGGTCAACCTTGTGTCGATAGTGCCCTCAGCAGTAAAAGACCATTTCCGGGTGCACGATTTCGTAGAATACAAAAAAGACCTCATCACGATCCGACGTATTTTGGCCGTGCGCACAGAAGCACCCACCCAAATCGCTGCAATCAAGAGGTTTCCCACGCACCCGCAGCAAACCAACCACCAAAACCCCAAGAATGCCTACCCAGCCTCATCTTTCAACAACAGACCCACCTACCCTTCCGGCAAGCCCCAACCCAGTAGACCCCGGTTCCAACCGTCCCAGCCACGCAGAATCTTCAACCGGAACAGCAACTACAACACCTACCAAAGTAAAAATCCTACCTTAGTCATTATCAACCCCTATGAATTCCCTGCCTGTAATGCTCAGTGTGCCCTCCACCAAATTCGTGACTCTGCCAAACCTCGCCCCTCTACTCCTCGCATTTCTGTAAATGAAGAGGAGTGGGGACAAGAGGAAGAAATTGCCCCCCATACCATGACCTCAGACGATACCGAGGAAACCCTGGAAGAGGTAGATACCGACCCCCAGGATTTTTAAAGTATCCCCGCCCACGATGGGCTCGGCGGGGGACGCCATAACTAGTCGCACTGCCCCCATTTATTACATGGCCAAAATCAAGGACATTCCTGTCCGCTTGCTAATCGACACGGGAGCTGCCAAGTCATGTTTGTTCAAATCTTACTATGAAAAACATCCCCGACGATTTGGCCCTTTGTTAAACACCAAAACAGAACTCATCTCAGCTGCTGATAATTACTTAAATCTCCTAGGAGACACTTTACCCCTATCAGTAACCACTCCTGGCCCCCATGCTCGTTGTTATCACACATTTACAGTATTTTCCTCCAACTGTAAACATTATGATGGTTTCCTTGGACTTGACCTCCTTCAAAAACTAGAGGCCCAGATTGACTGCGGCCAAAGGCTGATCTCATTCAAAAACAAATTCCAACCCAAAGCCTCTGACAAACCAATCACGCAGAAACCCATTCCCAAAAAGAAAAAACAACCTCCCCCTCAACAAAACCTGATTCAGGGTTACCAAGTTGCAGCTAGCACTAAGGTTACTCCTAAAACCTCCCCTTGCCCCGAGATCTCTCAAAACCTCACTCAATTCAGTAAAAAAATGCCTCAACAAACGAAAGAAGACAAGTCCAAGCAACTCCCCCTCGGTAATCCCCTCAATTCTCGTAACTCTGCCCAGAACAAATCCTCCCATGTTTTCAGGACAGACTCTGATATATGTAACCCTAATTCTATCCAATGTTTATGTACACATGTTTCCAGAGAAAATGCCGACCAATGTACCCAACAATGTTTCCCCCATGCCCCCAGAAATGTTAACAACCCCAAATCAATACACCAGTCCTACACCAATAACCCATGTTCTACACCTAACTTTTTCCCCACCAACCCTCCGCAGTCCCCCCAGCAAATCCCGTTTTCTAACTCGCTCACCTCGCACCCTTCTGAACCGCCCGCACGCGCCGTTAATCCCCCCCTCACGCGTGCCGACCGAGGGACACAACCATGTTCCCACCATGCCCCCAGAAATGCCCAGCTATTCCACCACCCCCCCAATCCCCCTTGTGACAGTTTTTCGTCAGTAGCTCCCTTCCACCCCCCCACAATTCACACCCCTAATAAAATTCAAAACCCCACACTTGACTCACCCCCTCATGACAGACAAACCCACCAACCCCAGATAACCTCTAAACAAACCGTTACTGCCACCGACAACGCTTCCCCCACCAACCCTCCGCAGTCCCTCCAACAAATCCCGTTTTCTAACCCCCTCACACCGCGCCCCACTGATCCTCTCACACGCGCCGTTAATCCCCCCCTCACGCGTGACCCCCACCAAAGTGACCTTGCCCCCTTATAAGTACCAAGCACCTGCTCGCCAGTCAATCCCCCACCATCATTAGCCCAGCGGTAGTTCAGGATAAATGCCAAATTCCCCCCCACCATCAAAAATGGGTGAACCTGCGGCCCATACCCCAAACTCACATGGTATTTTCCCCCACTAACACATCCCCCAACCCCCATCGCTGCCTCTTACAACCCGCCATCATTCCCGCTCGTATCAACCACATTCTCGTGGCTAATATCTCAGAGGAACCCCTGACATTACCGAAAGGTCTCATTATAGGAGATCTCGAAACTTTCGATGACCTCCCCATACATTGTAACGACACCCCTACCAGCCTCCAATTGCCCCCTCTTCCTGAGACACTATCTGACCACCAAAAGAACGGCATGTACGACCTACTGATGGAATTCAGTGACGTCTTTGCCCAACAACCCACCGAAATCGGACAGACGGATGTAGAACAACACATCATTAACACCACAGGCCCCCCCATACGACAACCATCCCGTAGAAAGAACCCCATACAACGTCAGGAAGAGGAACGCCAAGTCCAGGAAATGTTAGAGGCCGGGATTGCCACCCCGTCCATTAGCCCCTGGTCTTCCCCTGTTGTCTTAGTCAAAAAGAAAGATGGGACAACCCGTTTTTGCGTCGATTACAGGAGGTTAAATGACATAACCATTAAAGACGCTACGCCCTTACCCCGAATAGACGATTCCCTTGACTCCCTATACGGATCCAAATGGTTCACTACCCTCGACTTGCAAGCAGGGTATTGGCAAGTGCCTATCAAGGCCGAGGACCAAAAGAAAACAGCATTTTCCACTAGTGGTGGCCATCACTATGAATTTAACGTCCTACCTTTTGGCCTCTGTAACGGACCCGCCACTTTCTCCCGTTTGATGGAAACGGTATTGCATGGCCTAACCTGGGAAACCTGCCTAGCCTATCTGGACGATATTATTGTGTACTCTCCAACCTGGGAAGAACACCTCCTCAGGTTGAGACAAGTCCTGCAAAGAATCCGAGCCGCCGGGTTGAAATTAAAACCCTCAAAGTGCGTGATTGCCCGGAATAAGGTAGATTTTCTCGGACACGTGATATCTGAACATGGTATTGCGCCAGACCCAAAGAAACTTCAAGCCATACAAAACCAAACCCCACCCACCACGGTTAAAGGAATACGTTCGTTTCTAGGTTTAGCCACGTACTACAGACGTTTCGTCCCCCACTTTGCCACCATAGCCAGACCCCTCCACCAACTTACCCACAAAGACACCCCGTTCACCTGGACACCTGAAAGAGACCTCGCGTTTAAACACTTTGAAGCAAAAGCTAATCCAAGCCCCTATTGTCGTTTTCCCTGACTACCAGAAACCTTTCCGTCTTTATACCGACGTATCTCTGTACGCCATAGGTGCAGTATTAGCTCAATTCAGAGATGGAAAGGAACATGTGATAGCGTATGCCAGCTACACACTCACCCCACCCCAACAGAATTACGCAGCCACCAAGAGAGAGTGCTTAGGGATCATTTGGGCACTCAGCCACTTCCGGTCATTTGTGTTAGGCGCAAAACTCGAAATAATTACCGACCATCAATCTTTACAATGGCTGCGTAGGTGCGAAACCAACTCAGCCATTTTGGTACGTTGGAGAGAGACACTAGAGGACTACGACTTTACAATACAATATCGTCCCGGCAAACTCCATACTAACGCAGACGCCCTGTCACGTTTGCCAGTACCAAAAGACCCCCCCACCAACCTAGCCGACTTACAAAACACTCAATTGGTATCTACCCCCACCTCCCGACAGAATGCCCCCCCAGCCCCCTCCCTAATTCAATCTTGGGAAGCACGAATCAGACCCCCCTGGATACCGTTAAACGTCTTCAGGAGACTGACTCGCTGGGGAGATCAACTTGCCACAGACACTGGTCACATAATCTTGGACCCCACCATAGCCCACGACTACATGATTGCCATCCACGAGGGAAATGGCATACACCTTGGACAAAAGAAAATGTTAAAGATCTTCACAGACCAATACTGGACCCCCAACCCCTCCAAAATTGCACAACGAGTGACAGAATCCTGCAAACCGTGTTTATTGGGAAAGGATAGATCACGCACCCCAGGCCCAGCTGGTACCATTTCTGCCAACAAACCGTTCCAAGTCCTATCCCTCGACATCATGGGCCCGTTCCCTTCTTACGCTGGCAACCGCTATATCGTCACATTTGTAGACGTATATTCAAAATTTCTAATAGCCTGCCCAGTTAAAGACCACACAGCCACCACAGTCGCCACACTGCTTGCCACCGAAGTGTTCCCTATATTCGGCCTTCCCCTTGCTCTTCTATCGGACAATGCCCCCGAGTTTAGTGGACACGTTTGGCAACAATTCACCCAACAATGCGGTATCAAGATTAAACACTCATCCCCGTACTGGCCTCAAGGAAATGCTATCTGCGAACGCAGCCATCGCACCATCAACAACCAGTTACGTACAAGAATGATTGCTCTTAATACCTCAGACTGGCCATCACAACTAAAAATGATACAGTGGGGTATGAACACCTGTCCTCGGGAAGACGGTATTTCCCCTCATGAACGTGTTTACGGTGTACCCCCCCTGTTACTGCCATTCCACCACCACGCTCACCTTCCCTCCACCACCTCCACAATTGACCCATTGCAACATCTGCAAAACACCCTCCATACCGCCCAGATCTGTCAAGACACCAAAACTGACAACATCGATGAAAAAAACCCTTTCGCCATCCATGACACCGTAATGGTAGCCAACCTCCCTATCACCAACAAGTTAGGCCCTCGCTATGTCGGACCCTACACCGTAATACAAGTCCCAAATGCCTTTCAAGTCACCATCGACTATCACGGCGTAACTCGCACGCTCCGAACTAGATTCGTCCGAGCTTTTAAACCTCTAAAGCCACAAGACATTACCCCACCCCACACGTCCGACCCTAAATTAAATACCCCTACTCACCCCCTCACTCAGGCTACGAATATTCCCATACAAACCCCTAAGGACCTAAGCCCTCCAGCACCGAACCGACAAATCTTTTCTCACCATATCCTTCACAACTAACCTCCACAAACCCCAAGCCCCCAATATCACACCCTCTTCCACCATGACACCTTCTTTCACTTCTGATAGTCAAGTTCCTCCCCAACTTATCCAAGTACAAAAACCTCCACCCACAACCCCGACCACAACAGAAACCCTCCCGTCTAGCCCTGACATACCTCCACCAGGCACCAGTGAGAAAACCACCACCGCCACCCCAAACCAAGTACACACCCAACCGCACCACACAATCTACCTCAGTAACCTCACGCTACAACTTACGCCCACGACAAACATCGTTTAAAACCTCCAGAAAACACACCCTACTAACCAAGTTCCGTAGGGCTGCCAGACCACTACCCTCCTCCTCCTCCTCCTCCTCTTCTTCTTCTTCGTCGAATTCTCCCCCACAAAGGGAAAGAAGACGAATAATCACCAGCAAATCACCAACCTCATCAAACAACACACACGCCCCTACCCCCAACCCTCCAACTTAAATCTACACTCCTTACCCACCCGTCTAGCCCCCCCGCATCCGCCCCTTTCCCCTCCACGATCCCCACCACCCCACCCATACACGACCAACCTCCTCATCTTACCGAACCCCCAACCAACCCCTCCTAAGAAAACCCCCCCCCCAAAGTCACCCCCGAGAAAACTCCCACATGTCATTTACCTATAAAACATGCTTCCCCTCACTATAAAACATCGTCGAGCGACTCAAGTCCCACGACAAACATCTACCTTCCCACCAGGACCGCCAGAGGTAGAATAATCAACAGACCCATCAGATTTAAAGACAGCGATACAAAAATAACACCCCGTTCTGACACTAAGGACCCAAGCCACACAACACACACACCCCCTCCTTCCCACACACCTCCTTCACCCACCTTACCTACACCGATTTTGCGCATTGCCTCACTATATATTCCCAACCTACAACACCGCCTAAGAAAACCAAATACAACCCAGACTCACATTCCCCCTTCATCCCCAGCCCGGTTGTCACGCGCGAATCCCCTTTCGGTTAGTAACCCATTCACCACACTAAACAGACTTCCTGTCAACCCCACACACCTCGCTCCGACCCCACGGGGGAAAGCTACAAACCATTCATACGAAAGGTTAAAGTAAAGACCCCACTGGACACTTGGCCCGTGTACCACACCCACACCAAGCCCGGGCAGCCGCCCGCCACAACACAGAGGACACATTCTTACAGGTATACATTGACCTGCAAAAGAAACCTGACCGTCGCTCTCATTTGGTGGAACTTTCTAAATACCCTGAAAATGACCCACCATTACTATGATTCTTTTAACTTCACCCTTGAGGCTCGAGGACGAGCCTATAATGAAGGAGAGGGAAGTAAAATGCCCCAGAACAAGAAGCCCACCACAGAAGCCACGAGCGAACACCACACAGAAACACCCGGAAGAAAGGTCCACAGAACGAAAGGACCAGCTGACCGAGCCCGCCATTCCAGACAGGCCCAAGCCCGCAGGGCTAAACAGCTCCAGGACACACCCATTTACCTTTTCTAAACCGACCGTTTTCCACACCTCACGTACACTAACCCCCTCGTGTCCTACACTTATTAACTACAAAGATGATGAACAGGAATATACATTCATATTAAAAACACCCATGCCTGTCCCGACGTTGAGCCAATGCCAACACATCAGACAGCCATAATTATATCTATGTATGTTCTTGCATCCGAGAAGTAGATGTTATATATCTTAGAAGTTCAAACACCCACGCTTGTCCCTAGACCTCTTATATCATTTTTCATGACGAGTATAGATATGTGTAACCCGTGCTCAGTCACCCCTTGCATTGTTCCTCTAGTAACTAAGTCTATAATATTAACTGCCACCAGCATTGATGCGACATAGCGGCAGTGTCCTTGTGTCGTATTATGCCCAGTACAGATCAACCAGGTTTCATCACCTTATTAGGACGACGACTATAATGTCATCGTTCATCGATGTATGCAATCCTTTAGGTTAAGTATTTTATCCGCCATTGTGTTCACCTTTTTCCATTTACTTTCCACAATTGTCATACGTCTTCCCCTTGCCTCCTTCGTATCCACAGTCCACACTACGCCAATTTACTTCGTGTCTTACACCTCTTACCCCAACCAGAGATTATATAAGATAACCTGGTTATCAGTATCTGTCATAAGTACCCCGAAACAATAACTAAGTACCCCTACGAACTGCCGCTGTTGTTGATATTATATTTAATAGAAAACGCAGTTCCCAGGGCCAACTAATAGTATCCATAACCCTCGGACTGATCACATAACTCTATCTTTTCCAGACTCCTATACCACCCCATAGTTGCATTCCCCGGTAGCATTTGGCTAACGTATTCTACTGCCTTTTCAAACTTCCATATCAATTGTAGCCTAATGCCACCCCCACGCCCAGGGACCTTAGGGGCAAAATTTCCCTGTAGCCCTTGAACTCTCCCCCCCCCTCTCATTAAGACACCCGCGCTTCTCGACTCTTGTCCGACCTAGCCTCTCTCTCATACCTCTTGAAGATCCTTGAATTGTCCGTTACTAACGCTCTCCAACCTTTTATATATATACTCCTATCCAGCCTACCTTCACTTAGTAGGCCAGAACAACATTAGAACTTTACTAGCCCCTTGCATGCCATCTATTCTCTTACAACACATTCACAACCCTGCACCCAATGGTCGTCGGTGCGAGGCTAGCCGCCCCGCCAGTAACTAACTTCTATTGTCATACTTCCAGATAAATGTGGCAGAGTTAGCAACCCAGTCTCCACCATATCCAGCAAACCCTACAATTAACAACCAGCCGAGTAAAACCAGCTAGCTAAGGCACCTTCGGTTTTGGTATTAAAGACACTCACATCTGTCTCATACACAGAGGGTTATTACAAACACTGGTGATATGGCAAGCCCCTAGCCACAGCCGCCGGACGACTATATCAGAGAGAGGGCGCCCAGCTCCCCCTTTTTGCCCACCCGAGGAGGGAGACCCCCACCCCCGCGGAGGTATACCTGGCCCCTGTTTTGACTTTCGAGTCATTGCCAGGTAGCACAGGAATTCTTCCTATCAATGAACTAACCATGAATGACTAACACCTTTACTAACCTCTATTACCTCACAATAAACCATTTACCTTTCTTGCATGCTCTGATCACTAAATTAGCACCTCAGCTATACCATAGAATGAAGATTGAACAATCTAGAGAGACGCTCCTATCACAGCTGTCCCCATCCTCCTCGCAAAGTAGATCCAGTCTCTCTCCCCTAAATACGTCCAGTATAGCCAAAATAGTACCTCTTACTAAGGCTCAGTTATATGAAAATATAAAGGCTTCCTATCGCCCTGTGCCACAACAGTAAATACCATCTTACCTAGTCCCCATATCTATTGAGAGCTCAATTAAGTCCATAAGACTCGAGATCCCTACTGTCTACAGGGTCCAGAACCGAGCCTATAAATCTAACTCCCGCCCCCAGTCAAATCAGTTGAAAGCTAGACACCAACCAGTGGTCACTACCCTGCAGTTTACCTCTAGCTCTGCCCTTGTGTTGTTCCGGAGTTGAGAGATTCCAGATCCGGCAGACTCCGTGGCAGAGAAGACTGATAGAAGCATCTGTCCATGTACAAGTCCTAACGTGCACCTTATAACCTTCACACAAATTCGTGGGTATATAAGTGTGTAGCCAGCAACGATCATCAAGAGATCCGACTTGAGAACTTCCTACATTTTGGACCATCTGGACGGCCGAGGAACCAGTCGTTAGCCCCCAACATCACCGGAAGCAAGATAACCAGGACCAGATCTACCCATACTATTCAAGATTCATGTTACTAGTACTAAGTGTTATAGTACTAGCTTGATACTCACCTATTAACTTTCTATAAAGTGGCTAAGACCTTGCCCAGTGTAATTCATATTTAACCATTCCATTTGGGACGTACTAAGCGATCAGTGTTTTTTATTAACAGGCGACCTTGACTCTCGTAATTACCTTATTCAGATATTAAAACTCTAGTGATATCTAACGTTCGCCCACTGATTCGTGTTCTACATATTTCTGCCTTAAGAATATCAAACTTAGTTCAGTACCCCCATGAGGTTGCTAGAGATTTCCGTGTTCTATAATATACGCGTCTAATCCTAACTGTGAGTTGCTACGTGGGCACGCGACCAGCCAGCAAGAGGTAAAATCAGTGACATTGAATTATACAAATATATTGAGGTCTTCCAGTAAAATATAAACTTGCTAATTAAACCCGTGATCAGAAGAATATACCTGAACGTTGGAAGTGGGAGACTAGGCTCCATCCAAATCCGCAAATGCTAGCAGTTCCCTTCTATCATTTGTTTTGTGCGAATATAACTATCTTTCTATGCTCTTTATTTCTTTATTTCAACAAACGTGAACTTGTGTCGTGTTACCGTGTGTTTATTTTGTGTTCTCTATTCCTCATACCTTGTATGGTGCATGCAGCCTTCTATACCCAGTCATTCAGAACTCACATTACCCAAGTTAAACCTGTAGAAAAACAGGGCATAACACCTTGAATCTTCAATTCAAACGTAACCAAACGAGTGTATAGCTGTTATTCTTTTAGTAAAATGTAATGTTTTGTAGTTCGTAATACATCAATTTCCGTTTATATATTATTAGTTCGTATTCAGATATAATCAAATATATGCAAAATACAAATGCATACTATAAATGGTCATTTGAGTTTAGTATTATCGTGGGTTTGACCACGCGATTTCCCAGTGTACTTGGGTAACCGTTGGCTGCCGAAAAGACCAAGAAACGAGAGATGAAGGACCACGCAAATCGTGGTTTTGATGAAGGACGACGGAAAATATGCCAGTGTGATAGCCCCCTTACCGGAGGACCTACTATTATACTGTACTGTATTATTTAACTGATTTCCTCCTCGCGATTGATTTACTATACCACTTGTTCCGCTTAATGTATCACACTTACAAAACTACTTTCGCTATTGTACTTATTGATGCATTCCTAACTACTATTTAAACTCTTCACCACAACAGGCCACTAGCTAACAGTGAACAAACAACCAACTAGTCTGTGCTGGGGGTTTGGGGGTTTACACAGATTTACAATGTAGCTAACTAGGAAAAGGTTGTACTAAGTGATTCTGAAAAAATATAAACGCCTAAGAATTCTAGAAAATACTAAGAGTACCGTACAATACTTTGAAACTGTCATACACACATACATACTTTCACATTCACACAACACAATCCGTAATAAATCTTATTCCATATTCGACGGGCAAGATATATATTTACTAAATATTTCAGGCATCCAAACCAAATTTATACAAACAATATACTGTATACTGTATGTAGCCTATATACTGTGTACATACTGTATACTGTATACAGTATATATATATATATATATATATACAGTATATTATATATACTGTATACATATAGGCTACACACACAAATTTGCCCGTCGAAACTAGTACTGTACTACATTATATTAAAGAATGAAAAATAAAGTCAAAGTACAAGATTGAGTGAAGAAAATAGAATATGGAGGAGGAGAAGGAGGAGAAGGAGGAGGAGGAGGAGGAGGAGGATGGAAAAGGGGAGAAGGGATAATACATGGGGCACGGTGAAGCAAGTTGAGGAAAGGATACAATGAACCAAGCAAGGGAGAGAATGGACCAAGGGAACACAGAAAAAGCACTTGAAATAAAAGGGCATTGCAACAAGTGTACAATTAAGGTTAGAGGGTAGAGAAAATACACAGCGATAACATATTTGACAACCCATTAAGTGACAACAGATCAGAAGTAAGGATACATTTACCCTTTAAAGAAAATGCCGCATTTTGACAGTTTACTCTGGGTATTATTAGACGATTTTATACAATTTAGGAAGGATCTGTGGGCATTATGAGGGTCAAGACTTTCTCAATTAATCCTCTGACTTCCATATACCCTTACTAATCTGAATAAAATCGCCTAACAATATCCAGAAATGAGAAAAGAAATGCGCAATCGGATCTCGAAAGGGTCAAATTCACAAACTAGAATGGAGGTACAAAACAGTGAAACACATTTAAGTAAAGGACAGTGAAGCAAGGATAGATAATAAGTAAGAATGACACAAACAACAAAAATTAACCCCTTCTCTACCGTCGACGTCCTTTTCATTTTATTCTGGCTACTGTTTATCGATTTTATTCAGTTTAGGAAGGTTCTCTATCAATTATAAGGCTTCGAACTAGCTCAATCAGTCCTTTTAACTACCACCGATCCTTCCTAAGCTGCATAAAAGTATCTAGATATAGCTAGAATAAAATATAGTAGTCATCACTGGTACAGAAAGGGTTAAATATGCACTAAAGGGGCAGTGAAACACGGATACACTTAATATATATAAGAGAATGAAACTACAACACAGAGAAAATATTATATAAACAAAATCAGTATACAATGGATATGTGTAAGGAAATCAAGTGAAGCCATATATCAATGTAATATTAGAGAAAGAGACAGTAAAGTAAGGATACAATTAAGGGAAATAAAGTGAAGCAAAACATGAATGCAATATTAGAGAAAGACAGTAAAGTAAGGATACAATTAAGGGAAATAAAGTGAAGCAAAACATGAATGCAATACTAGAGAAAGAGATAGTAAAATAAGGATACAATTAAAGTTAGAGTGAAGCAAAAAAAAAAACACCTGAGGACATTCTATATGAAGGAGTAGGAACACAAGAGTAAAGTTCAACGAAGACATGGAATCAGAAATAGACAAAAACCTGTGGGGAAAAACGATGGCTAAACAAAATTAATACCAAATTACCATAAATAAAACTATAGGAAGGATAATCGGAGCCAAAACACAGTCAGGTAACGACAGTGAACAATGCTAGAACGAAACAGTGATTAAAATAGACACCTAAATGGCACAAAAAGGTCTATAAATCGCCAACATATTGAGGCGAGGGCTTACAGTTTCAAAACTAATGGGGCTAAACATAGGGATATAGGGGGTCCAGAAAAGAAAAATACTCCCCATAAATGACATATAGAAATGGATACACTGAAGCTCTGTAAACCACTTGAGGATAAAGGGACACATTTCTTCATTATATTCTAGCTATTATTATAGACGATTTTATTTAGTTTTGGAAGGGCCTACGGGAGTTAGAGGGTGAATTTACATAGTATGTAACCCTTGGAGTCCTAGATATCCTTCCTAAGCTAACCAAAATCCAGAACAGAATTATACGCACTCTTGAATACTGAAAGGGTTAAACGGATGGGTGAATTATGAAAAATCAAGAAAATAGTAAAATAGAAAAAAGTAAAAAACAAAACAAGCAAAAGGTGGTGTTCAGTAAAGATAATCAAGTAAAGGTTCTGTAAGGTGGCGCTAATAAGTCATGTCTCAGCTGTCATTATGTTTGCCTCGCTCTGTCAGATGTTGAATAAGGTGGGCAAGTTAGTGTAGGAACCTCTTTGTATATCTCACTAAAAAAGAAGATATAATTTGTAAATATTGCTAATACCAATTATTGATCAAAACATAATTGGTGCCGAGACGCCACTTATTAGGCCGATGGACAACCAAATTTAAAAGTTCAGGGACAACCGTGATGAATAATCATGGACATTAATTTTGAATGCAAGGTAATTACTCTTTTTTCCCCTTTCTGCAAGGAAGGCAAATATAGGATGGTGAATAACGGGAAATTTCAATTACAGTACTGTAAGACAAGGACGAGAAGATAATCAACCAAAGAATAAGTCAGTTAAAAATATGTGAAAGAAAATACAATGAAACAAAAATATGAGCTATAGTTAAGAATATATATAAGAGGATAATGAAGTCAAGGATTCTGTGAGGCGAGGAGAGGGTAAGGGAAGGCCATGGGGGGAATGGTTTACTAGCATCTACTCTAATCTAACTCTATAAGAGGATAATGAAGTCAAGGATTCTGTGAGGCGAGGAGAGGGTAAGGGAAGGCCATGGGGGGAATGGTTTACTAGCATCTACTCTAATCTAACTCTATAATGAAGTCAAGGATTTTGTGAGGCGAGGAGAGGGTAAGGGAAGGCCATGGGGGGAATGGTTTACTAGCATCTACTCTAATCTAACTTACTAATAGTCAAGGATTCTGTGAGGCGAGGAGAGGGTAAGGGAAGGCCATGGGGGGAATGGATTACTAGCATCTACTCTAATCTAACTTACTAATAGTCAAGGATTCTGTGAGGCGAGGAGAGGGTAAGGGAAGGCCATGGGGGGAATGGATTACTAGCATCTACTCTAATCTAACTTACTAATAGTCAAGGATTCTGTGAGGCGAGGAGAGGGTAAGGGAAGGCCATGGGGGGAATGGATTACTAGCATCTACTCTAATCTAACTTACTAATAGTCAAGGATTCTGTGAGGCGAGGAGAGGGTAAGGGAAGGCCATGGGGGGAATGGATTACTAGCATCTACTCTAATCTAACTTACTAATAGTCAAGATTCTGTGAGGCGAGGAGAGGGTAAGGGAAGGCCATGGGGGGAATGGATTACTAGCATCTACTCTAATCTAACTTACTAATAGTCAAGGATTCTGTGAGGCGAGGAGAGGGTAAGGGAAGGCCATGGGGGGAATGGATTACTAGCATCTACTCTAATCTAACTTACTAATAGTCAAGGATTCTGTGAGGCGAGGAGAGGGTAAGGGAAGGCCATGGGGGGAATGGATTACTAGCATCTACTCTAATCTAACTTACTAATAGTCAAGGATTCTGTGAGGCGAGGAGAGGGTAAGGGAAGGCCATGGGGGGAATGGATTACTAGCATCTACTCTAATCTAACTTACTAATAGTCAAGGATTCTGTGAGGCGAGGGGTAAGGAAGGCCATGGGGGGAATGGATTACTAGCATCTACTCTAATCTAACTTACTAATAGTCAAGGATTCTGTGAGGCGAGGAGAGGGTAAGGGAAGGCCATGGGGGGAATGGATTACTAGCATCTACTCTAATCTAACTTACTAATAGTCAGACAAATAATTAGAAAAATACAAAAAAAATTTTTTTTATTTCCTGTCAATGAATCAGGACAAAACCTAAATCAATGGTAAACAAATAGGTACCAAAGACATAGACAAGGGCATAAGTAAAAATGGATTTACTTGTGCATACGCCTTCGGGATACAAAAATACCCTTAGTGAATCAACGAGCAGTAACCCTAGCTACCTTTAAATTATGTTAAAAACTTAGGAATGATATCACAGCATCATAGGGTTATAAAAACAATCGTCTACTCAAAAGACTGTTCCCGTTCTCTTCACTCCCTGTTCAGAGGAGACTAAATAAAACAGAGAGGACTCTAATACATTTGAAAAAAGAAGTTCTCTTCCCTATGATTTATTTTCTCCTGATAAACTATGGAGGACACAAGATGACATATGCACTACAAAAACTACTGACAGTTTATGATTGAACAGTTTGAAATTTAATTACAGTCTGGATTATTACTCTCACAGCAGCAACTTGCATTCTGTATATTAATATTATTCTCTAATATGAAAATATTAACCAGCAAAGAACAATATTTATAGTAAGGTCTATATATTTCATTTGATAATTAAATTTATCATCCGATGCCAGGAATGAGTGAGAAACAAGAATATTCTTTTAATTATGAGAGATGTGAACCAAATATGCTGCACAAAAATGACATCAGTAGGATCATTTCCATTTGGATATTTAAGATGGATATTTGAATTGTTTCTGTTAGGGCTTTGTCTCGAGTTGGCGATCCCGAGCTATGGGGTATTGTGAATGAGTATATGCATACATACAATACTTGAGTTAACTTGGTTTATTGAGTAAGCATACAGTACATATCTCTGAATAATTATGCTTAAGTATTAAAACCAACCTATTTTTCCTTTTTCGTGTCTCTTGTGTGAGTAAGGGCTGGCCACTGACTGACTGACTTAAAACAAAGTGTTTATTTAAAATTATCACAAATCTTATGTGTGTACTTTTTAACTTGTTCCTTTAAATTGGGTTTTGTTACTTGGGGTATGTTACTTGTGATGAAAATCTAGTATGATATATATTTTCTTATCATGATAATACTAGCATATATATTTTCTTTACTGGGAAATAATGACAAATGTTATCTAGAAGTATACTGGTGAGAGAGACACTCCAGTCAACTGCTTCATAACCTCACAAGGCATGATAGATAAAAACAGGATAGAAGGAAATTGTGAAAGGTGCAAATAACTACAGTACAAGAAAACAAGAAATGGAAAAAAATAGAGTGCAAGATGATACGCAAACCACTACAGAAAAGAAAGAAAATATTGGAAAGGCGCAGCCACACGCGCCTGAAACATTAGTGTTAAATATGTTAGCATCCATATTACCAACATGTTGCCAACATAATATAATACAGCAGACCAAAATCAATGCTATCAACATTTTGCATTTATCATGTTGACAACATCCATGCTAACAGGTTAGTTACGATTGATCCAGGCAAGTGTGGATGTGGATAAGAGAGAAAGAAAAAGTGCGAGATGATGCGCAAACTAGTACATAATAGAGAAACTAGTGAAGAATCTGAAAGAGAGTGAGAGAAAGGATGTGCGGAACACTTTACGAACGGGGGTTCTTCGTGAGGAGGGGGGTCGGCTTGGGGGGTGGGTGTCGGAGTGGTAGATGGTCCTTGGTGGAGGGGTTGAAAACAGTGATTGACCCGCCACCTGAGAGACGCAGAGAGAGACACCGGGTGGAAGCACACAGACACTAACGTAAACACCACATAAGTTGCTAATGTAGTTAATGTGGTCACCTGTTCTATACTTTATAAGTCTACAATAATAAGGTGTAGATCCAGAAGGTTGCAGAGGAGGACATGGCTACCTCCCAGATATGACTACACTACTGAATGAACTATGACTGGCCACCCTAGTGACACCCTTACATTTGTTTGTGTATATCATTGGTTTGCAGTGGGGAAAGAGAAGAGGTATTTTTGCTTTATATATTATTCATGGTGTAGCAATGCTCTTGTCAATCGATTGTATCTACATAGCTGCTTAAAGTGATTAGTGTGTGTTCTTTCATTGACCTGGTCAGCTAATGATTGCTGGCTATATAAAATATATAAAACTGCCTTTCTTGACCAAAAATGATTGAAAATTTAGATACCCTTGCTGGATATAATCCATAATTGTACATATGCGTTTAGGAACAAGTGTATGAAATAACCGAGACAAACCGTACCTTCAGCCACCCATGCACTACACTGTAACTTACTTATTATATTCCTGGTCACGCAGGTTAAAGTCATTCATACTAATTCATTGTATCACTTAATGAATGTAAAAGTGAATAATGTGTGAAAATAATGAAAGGTCGAGTGAAAAATGTGTCATCACAGACATTAATTAATCAAGTATGTATCATTCAACTAACATCCTTGATAATTTTGACAATATTGCTTGTTTTAATCATTTATGAGTTCGAAGCGTGAGCATATGATTACTAAATTGCTATTTAAGTAGTTAAAGTAATGTAATTATACGAACTGGTATTGTATTTAGGTTGGAGCATTAATGAACATGGAAAACAAAGAAAACTTTACATTATTTTGCAATTACACTGTATATGAAAGGGAATGCCCAAGAACATCTACGTACTTATTCTGTATTACGTTACATATTTGTACAGTATATCCTTTTGAGTGAGACTGTTCTAAATTATCTGTGCCCCATGAATATTCTTTCCTCTCACTTAAATATTAGGCTACCATAGTGCGGTGGGAATATGAACATGATTAGATTAATATCCAGTATACGAGAATGGATAATAAGTCGTAGGCGTGTGCATAAACCTTTAACCGTCTTGGTGGTGTAATGGTTAAGGTGTCTAAAAATCTGTGTGATAACCCAGGTTCAAATCCTGGTGGATCACATATATACTTTTATTAATTTCATTGGAGGGGTTTGGTGTTGTGGCGAAATTAATAAAAAATAGATTAATAACATCAAATGACACTAATAATCAATCAATGACTTTTGGCTAGATCCAGAAGGTGTCCGGGGCGGGATACATGATCTTTCGGTCGCTCACAAAATGCAAACATAGTGGAAAGGATTATGTCTGTCTAATTATTCAGTCCTATACTATCAACCTAATAAAGGTTTTGAAAGAATCATTGACCAGATATATTTTTCTTGTTATTTTTAAAAGTATTATTATATTATTTATTTTATTCTTATTGTTGTCAATATCATCTACAGTATTTCTTTATATTATTATGATTAAATATTTACTTAGTTTGTTTTTCATTACTGTTCTGCGGAGAGGAATGCTTATTATCACCCCAATGTTGGTCAACCTTCCCCCCTACTTGCTTTACTTAATAAAATATTGGATTATTTCTATCGAGATTTCTCTCTATTAGAAGGCTCGCATTAGATATGGCGACTTATAGCACAGGTGGGGTCATTAACCCTCTCACGACCATATGACGCAGAGGTTGCCAGATTAGCAATAAGAAATAGAGTTCTCTCACTCTTATAATTACCTCTCCAAAATTAGTTTTCTGACCACAGCTAACTCAAAGACAACTGCAGAGGTTAAAGTAACTAAACTAAAGGTTTCTAAATACCCCTGATGGTAACAAAGGCTTTAAAGTATCCCTAATAGGCTCAAAATTGCGTCAAGAACGTGAGAGGGTTAATACAGTGGCGACTTTAGTGCTGTTCACGCCAGGCGGAAGCAACAGCAGGGGGAAGAGGCAAACAGGGAGACGGCAGGATAAACAAGTACAGTCTGGGGTTAACACACTTTCTGCGTAATGTGTTGGGGGAATTTTATAACCACCAGATGTCATCCCCATCGTATTATCATACTAACAGGTAAAAGGTTTTTCTTACTTTTGGCGCTATGGATCAGCAAGTATGAAATCCATTTAACTTATAATGCATATTTATGTATGAAGACGACATAGCTCCCTCTCAACCTCACCTTCATCTATTGTAACATCCCAAATAGGAAGGCGAGGCTGAGGGGTAAGAATGTCGTCCTTCAGAGGTCCTCAATTATGTATGCATTACAGTTTCAATAGAATTTTGAATTGTGGACTAAAAATGCCAGATGTACAACAACTCCAGGCCATACCTGTTACCATGGTAACTTGGTGAGGGTGAGACATAATGGTACAAGGTGAAAGTCCCTGTGGTAAACTATCAATGGAAGTTAAATATTACTAAGCTATAATGAATCAAATAAAATCAATCTAAATGAATACTCTATATCTAAATTGAATTCAATCTGAAACAAGCTAATTTATATCCAAAGGTCTCACATAATAAATGTATATAATTATAGGGTAAGGTTATAAGGGTTAATATTAGCCAGGAATTAACTCACCAATAGTTCCACGTGGCAATGAGGCAAGGGAGAACGTTTTACCCAATATGGTGGTGGACAATGGGGAACGAGACTTCGGTCCCGAGACACGAGTCAAGTTAAAGAAAGAATAAATGATTACATGGGAATGGACATGAATATTATGCTTATCTATCAGTCAGTCATGATGTCGATGAGAGCGTCGTGATGGTGTAGCTGTGTGTATTGCTGTATGTGTATTGTGATTAGAGGCACAAAAGCACGATCAACTGAGGGCGGAAAATTAGATGTTAACTGGTTGGTGTTCGTGAAGGCTCTGACGTACCTCAAAAGCACACCTTGCTGCCTTGGCAAACCGCCAGGAGCCCAAATTATCGTACCGCATTTAGGTTGCTCTATACGATAAATTATATTAATATATACGATAAATTCATATATACTACATAAGACCATGGCAATATTGCTTAATAGCATATTAGGCCTTTTATAACTTAACTTATTTACAATCTTATAATATACGATCTACTCGTCCTACATCGTGCTGTAGGAGAGATCGTGACGTCACAGAGACATACAAGATCACAAAAGAGTCATAGTCTATCGTATTTATACGATACACTCCCCCCACAAAAAAGACCTGAACCCCACCTTAAACCTAAAGTTGCCCAGAGGCTATCTTCTGACGCCACAAGTCGACAGCGCCAGCAGCAGCGCGTCTGGGACGCGTCCCGGTCCGAGAATGATCACCATCAGTATGAGGTGAGTCGTTCCTTCGAGAATCCTCGGACCCAGCAATAACAGGTGGAGCCTCAGATTGCAATGCGGAATCTAGCTCCAAAGCGTACAAACGTGCGATAGGACGAACAGTAGTTCCAGTGGCTGTCTTTAATAGCGCCACCCGCTCTACAGAGTCTGCCCCCTTGTATACCTCCAATACGCGGCCTAATTTCCAGTATAAACGAGGACTA
This sequence comes from Paralithodes platypus, assembly GCA_032716605.1. NCBI lineage: Eukaryota > Metazoa > Arthropoda > Malacostraca > Decapoda > Lithodidae > Paralithodes > Paralithodes platypus. Next base: position 6,953,815 of record CM064496.1, read on the forward strand.
TCTTCTTTAATTAAAACAACGTCACCAACTGTAGGGGCCGTTGGTCTACCAGAGGGAGTAACACTCCTTTCCCTCAATGCTAGCAGATATTCACTAATCCACCGTTTCCTAAAATCCTCGATTATCCTGGATATATACTGGTATCTCTTAGACACCGCTACCGCAGAGTACAACGAGGGATCCTCTAACTCTACTATGGACTGAAAATCAGATGGAAACGCAGTCAATGGTTTTCCATATAGCAAGTGAGCTGGCGTTAATGGTAGTGGTTCTTGCAGGTCGGTGTACACATATGTAAGCGGGCGATCATTCACGACTGCCTCTATCTCTGTGAGGACTGTCGTCAACTCACTCTTCTTTAATAGAGCACGTCCTACAACCGCTCTTAGTCCTGACTTTACTATGCCGACACACCGTTCCCACATTCCACCAAACCAAGGTGCCTTAACTGGAATGAACCTCCATTCGCACTTCTTCTCTCCCAAAAAAGTGATGATAGTAGGATCACTACTCATATCCTTTAGATATTTTGATGCTTGGACATAAGTGGGAGCATTGTCGCTAAGAATGAGTTGAGGGAATGAACGACGGGCACAAAACCGTCTGAACGCCAGCATAAATTCTTCGCTAGACATATTATCACATAGTTCTAGGTGTACCGCTCGAGACGTCGCACAGGTAAACAATAATATATAAACCTTCTCATGCTCCCTCGTCTTCAATGCCCCTGTGTAATCTAATCCTACCGCTTGGAAAGGTTCTACGTGCTTTACACGGCATTCAGGTAGAGGTGGAGCTGGTCCAGTTGCATATGGTTTACCCTTTAGTCTCTGGCATATTACACACTTTCTCACTACGCGTCGAGCTACTTGTCGAACTCTGGGTATCCACCATATGAGACGTAAATTTGATATAATATGACATACCCCGTAGTGTTTTACTTCCCTATGTGCACGTATGATCAATAGATCAGTAACGTGATGTCTTGTTGGCATAAGTATAGGTCGGTTTGTGCCGTCTGGTACACCCGACCACTTCAGGCGACCCTCACACCTGATGAGGCCATTGTCTAGGTGCAACCTTAGTTGACGCACTATATTAGGCATTAATGTCTTATTCGAGCCTTTCAAGGATTCTAATTCATTGGAAAAGGTTTCTACTTGAACCCATTTGATCAAAGTTACTTCAGCTGCTTTAAATTCACGAGCATCAATGTTGTGACCCCTGTTGCAGAGTTGGCCCGTTACTTTAAGCTTAAGATTGGATACATATCGCAACACCCAAGCTACAACTCTGACTAGTTTATTATAGTCACCGAATCTTGCCCACTTTATGATAGGACCCGGTGGCTCATTTGGTTGGGCTGTAACTGCCACTGTTTCCAGTGGCAGAAGTCCCTCACCAACAGCATGCCATATCGTCCATTCACTTTCATGGAGCAGCCACTTTGGACCATGCCACCACAATTCGGACTTCATTAACTGGCTAGCCGTTATACCCCTAGTTATGAGATCACTAGGGTTTTCCTTTGTATTTACATAATGATAAGCAACGTCTGGCAAAAGGGCTCTAATCTCATCTACCCTATTCCGCACATAAACTGGCAGAGACTTCTTGCTATGTATCCAGTTGAGTGCGACCTGACTATCGCACCATACGTGAACGATTTCAATATTTAATTCGCTCTCGTATGCTGCGCGTACATGTTGCACCAGACGTGCTAATAGCAGCATGGCAGTCAATTCCATTTTAGGGATAGTTACCTTCTTAACCGGGGCTACTTTGGCCCGGGCTGTAACTAAATGTGCCCCAAATGAAGTAACAACATATATGGCTACCCCGTATGCCGTGGCGCTAGCATCGCAAAACGTGTGTAACGTAACGTCACCGAACGCCGCCACTTTCCGAGGTATAGGTTTAGTACATAGGATGGCATATTCATTCAACAACAATGTCCCTTGGTCATTCAGGTCCTCGGGCAAACTGTCATCCCATCCTATTTTACGTCTCCAAACTTCCTGCATTAGAATCCTAGCTCTTATGGTAACAGGTAATGCTAGACCCAAAGGATCAAAAAATTGCGCAACTTTGCTCAACAGACTTCTTTTTGTGTGCGCTCCTGTCTGCTGAGCAAAAGACCTTGTTTGAAAAGTTAGTATGTCATGTTTAGGTTGCCAGATCATCCCCAAATTTCTGGACATTTCCTGGTTAAGAGATGCCGTACCATCCACCTGTATTAAACTCTGAAGATCTTCACTATTAGTAACCCACTCGCGGAGAAATAGATGTGCATCCGCAAACAATCTGCGTGCTTGCCAGTATGCATACAACAAATCATCTTGACTATCGCTAGTACCCTGCAAATTGTCAATGTATAATCCGCGAGATAGTTTACTTGTGTCCTCATGAGTGTCAGCTAGATGTTTTCTGATTGTGGCATTTAACAAAAACTGCGAGCAAGTGGCCCCAAAGAGTACAACCCGAAAACGGTATATTATGATGGGACTTTCAGAGTCGCTAATGTCGCTGAACCAAAGAAAGCGGGTAACATCTCTATCTTCCTCCTTTAGCTTGACCATCAAGAATGCTTTCTCGATGTCACTGGTATAGGCGTACTTTCCCAGCCTAAACCGCAATAGATGTTGGGACAGGTCCGACACCATGGACGGACCTGTCAACAGGCAGTCATTCAGACTGGGTTGTTGACCTTGGTGGGCAGAACAGTCATACACCACCCGTATTGGTGTGGTGACGCTGTCTTTCTTTACCCCATGATGGGCCAGATAGTGAACCCTACCCTTCTTACACGGTTCCTTGACATCGACTCTCTCAATAAAACCCCTATCCTCATAACTCCGAAATACATCGTCATACGCCTGGCGCGTGCTCGGTTCGTTAGACAATTTCCGCTGCAATGCGCGCAAGCGACCTAATGCCAAACCATAGTTGGTAGGTAGGCTTATCTCACTGTTCTTCCAAGGTAAACTAACTTTATATTGCTTGTCTGAGGCACAGTAGCACACAGACTCGTCAAACCTTTGTAGCGCAACTTCCGAGTCATAATCAGTCTCCATAGGATTAATGCCTATGTGATCCAATCTCCACAGTCGTTCCAGGTCGAACTCGGCAGCCATCTTAGGGTCACTAGGTTGGGAATCCTCCCTTCCCAACTCCTCTGCCGCAGTTACATTGACTCTATATATCGAGACCGTGTCGACCAGGACCTTTGACTGTGTAGTATGCACCTTTCCGCTCATGCAGTATCCAAATTTAGTGGGGATTAAAATTACACCACACATCTTTTTAAATCCAGGGTATACTACTTCATAATAATGATCCACACCAAGTAGAACATGCACCTCACTCTGATTTCCCATGGGATCTGACAAGTTAACCCCTTTGCTACGTAATGCGTGTTCCACCTTCTTCACACCCACAGATACATATTCTGGTAGGGTGTCTACTACGATACAAGTCATAAAGTACCGGTTTTTACGATAGAAATATGAAATCTCCGCTATCTCGTAGTCTTGTTTATCAGTAACCCCTGTGAAGCCCTGTAATCGAAGAGTCTCAGCCCCTACGATTCGGTGCTTCAGTCCCACTAGTACGGACCTCTTTATAAAGGAACGTTGAGACCCTTGATCTAGAAGTACCCGACAAACTTTGTTACTGTCATTACCTTCCATGGGAATCTGTATTGTGGGCAATATAGTGGTGTCTTGCGTGCTACCTAGTGCCACAGTTGTAGTACCCTCATTTTTGACGTCTTTGACTTTATCTGCAGTAGGACACAACTTATCAAAGTGATGTCCTTTGCAGTGCCGACAGGGCCTTAAGTATGTAGCAGTACATTGTCCCTGCTTACCATGTTCCCCACTTAGACAACCTACACATAGCTTCAATCTTCTCGCCTGTGCTAGTTTTGTCTCATTTGTCGGGTATTTTACACAGAAACTCCATTTATGTTTGTTGTTACATAGCTTACATAGAATCTGAGCAGGTTTCTTATACACACCCTCTTTCTTTACTTTAGTCCCCACTGTCATGCTTACTGTTCCCCTCTTCTCCACATTCTCACTCCCTCCCGACTCATACATTCTCCCTTTGTTCAACTGTAGATTATTGATCTCCTTACTGAACTGAGTTTTGAATTCCCCCAGCTCAAATGATCTTACCTTATCAAGTATTGCCATAGGAAGCTTCTGACGCAAGATAATGACTATCATTTCCTGCGTGGTAAGCCCTAGGGTATCTAGCGATCGAGTATGGCACTCCATATTTGCCCTGAAGTTTGTCAACTCATCAACCTTATACTGTGGTTCTGCGAGCCCCAACAAGGCAACGACATGGGCCATCTTCAACTGCTCTCTATCCCCGTATGTGGACTCTAATAAGTGTACCGCTTCAAGATAACTACCACCTACTACTGCAAAACCCTCTATTAAATGTAAGGCCTCTCCTTCCATTTGTCCCTTCAGATAGTGAAACTTGCGGACATTATCCAAAGAGGATTCATGAACCGTAGATCGAAATACGTCCCAAAAAGCTAACCACTCGGTTAACTTGCCCCCAAATGTAGGAAGATTGAGCTTTGGGAGGTGTACAGTATGTTTTGGGTCAGCCCTTCTATGGGCCTCATTATCGCCTCCCTTCTTACTTGCGACAGCACGCTGTAATAGGCGCTTCGCTCTAAAGACAGGTTCGTCATAGAGGGCGCGATTATCACACTCTGTAACTATCTCTTCCTCCTCTATCATGTCAGCCACAATCACCTCACTCGGAGCCGTAATACGACCGTGGGTAGCCTGGACGTTATCTAATCTAGCCTCCAATTCCTCTAGATCAGCAGTAGTGATGAAAGTGTTTAAGTCCACAATTAGCCTATTTAACACTCCCCGAAGTCCCGCCCTTTGATTTTTAGGGGCTTTGCTTAGCACCCCACTAGACGGTGTCTCTTTATGGTCTTTATCCATTTTGCATGTGAGCCTATAGGCTATGTATCTAAATATCACGTTACAAAAACAACGGCCAAATAATAGGCTACTTAAGAGACGCCAACCGGCGGACTTCTATGTTATGGAGAAAAAATAGTACACTATATAGCAATACCTACTAATGGATCATATTGAACAAGAAAAAATGTTAGGTCAGGTCATATGTCACAGGAAGTCTGAAACGGAAAAGAAAATTATTGGGGAAAGACGATGGGTGGGATGCAGGACTTAGGCAGGCACAACGATGTGACCCTGCATTCCGGCTCTAACCATCGCTTGGCTAGCCTTGCCAGTTTATCATAGAGTTGTTCCTGCATCCTGTTATATGTCCCCTTGTTCATTGCCTTAAAATCCCTTACTGGTAGCTAATTCCCGGGTCTGGGCACCAATGTGGTAAACTATCAATGGAAGTTAAATATTACTAAGCTATAATGAATCAAATAAAATCAATCTAAATGAATACTCTATATCTAAATTGAATTCAATCTGAAACAAGCTAATTTATATCCAAAGGTCTCACATAATAAATGTATATAATTATAGGGTAAGGTTATAAGGGTTAATATTAGCCAGGAATTAACTCACCAATAGTTCCACGTGGCAATGAGGCAAGGGAGAACGTTTTACCCAATATGGTGGTGGACAATGGGGAACGAGACTTCGGACACGAGTCAAGTTAAAGAAAGAATAAATGATTACATGGGAATGGACATGAATATTATGCTTATCTATCAGTCAGTCATGATGTCGATGAGAGCGTCGTGATGGTGTAGCTGTGTGTATTGCTGTATGTGTATTGTGATTAGAGGCACAAAAGCACGATCAACTGAGGGCGGAAAATTAGATGTTAACTGGTTGGTGTTCGTGAAGGCTCTGACGTACCTCAAAAGCACACCTTGCTGCCTTGGCAAACCGCCAGGAGCCCAAATTATCGTACCGTATTTAGGTTGCTCTATACGATAAATTATATTAATATATACGATAAATTCATATATACTACATAAGACCATGGCAATATTGCTTAATAGCATATTAGGCCTTTTATAACTTAACTTATTTACAATCTTATAATATACGATCTACTCGTCCTACATCGTGCTGTAGGAGAGATCGTGACGTCACAGAGACATACAAGATCACAAAAGAGTCATAGTCTATCGTATTTATACGATAGTCCCCAAATACAACATATCAGAACCCACTATCTCAGGACACTAAGCCACATGTTACCTGCCTCAGGCTGCCACAGATTACATATAATTTACAAGCCCAGAACGAAAATGAAAAGCCAAGTATGCTGGCAGCCTTATATATATGGGGAATTGAGTCCCAGGCCTGAATATTCATAACCAGACATGCTGACCAAAGCACCAGAGACTGAATAATATAGGTAAGTTAGGGTTGAGTACCACGAGCGATTTCTCCAACATAATTGTTTCTAGTAGCAATACTAGGTTAGTAGTTTCTGACTTAATGTTAGGCTACACATAATTTAGCAACTGATAAAATTGACCTTCAGTTTGGATACCAATACTAGTGCTAAAGAACCCAGAAATGTTCCTGGAAAAAAATATATGGAAAAAGCTCTCGTGTTACTCTGCTTTTATGACCACACTAAGAAGTGAGAGGATAGGGCAAAAGGAAGGGAACAAATAAGCCGAAAGTGGAAACTATGACTCGGGTAATCACAGTCACTTAATTAAAACTCTAACATGAGGATGGGAAAAGTTGGAGAGGAAAGAAGATAACTATTGAGGAGAGAATAACACGAGAGCCAAATGGTGTCAATATACTGTACAGCATATGGAAACATGAAAACAAGAGAACCAAGAAAGTATGATAACAAAAGACAAGTAGAGAATCAAACTACTGTATATAACAATGCCTCACAGTAAACGTATAAGAATATAACTTTAAAACAATGCCTCAGAATAAACATATGAACCAAGACTTGAAAGCAGACCAATAATAAAATATAATAAAAGTTAATAAAGCAAACTTTGAAATAAGAACATGATGAACCAGAGACATAACAGAGGAGGGAAGTGGAGAGACAAGATAACACAGAAATAAGAGGGGAGAATAAACGGGGTGGGTAGAATACAGTATAATATTAACCCTTTACGAGCGGCCTATGCGGTTTATTTATATGTACCGCCCAGCGGGGTGTTTTTAGCCAAAATAGGGCTGTTTACGTGATCATTTTCATGCCTAAATAAGACCCAGAACGTAAAACAAGTATCTATCCCTGAAAGGGCATAAACAGAGCTTTCGAATGACACCATAACGATCCTTTTATGATGGCTAGTTTTCTTGCAATAACCGTGCAACGCGAGTGCAAAAAGCAGGTAATTAGCCACTTTCCCGATACAATTCCGTATATAGCGAGTGAGAGAGGTAGGAGGGAGGTGAGATTCGTGTCAGTAGGTTCGCCGCGGTGGTCTGGAGCAGTCATACACTCGCTACTCTCCTACCACCACTTGTCTCTCTCTCTCAGCAACATTACGTGCTGAAATTGCCACTCGAGTTATGTCGAGCGCCGCCACATAGTCCAGCTTTATTTAACTCGACTTAAGTTGCGCGCCGACTTTTAGGGGTTAAAGCATACAATAAATAAGTGAGGCCAAAGTGAGACAAAACTGCAGATGGGATAAGGAAGAATAGAGAAGAGAATATAATAATAAAGGCAAGTCGGAAGAAATATATAGGAAACCAAACCATTGAAGAGAGCTGAGGAAAGGCTTGTATGAGAGAGGATAAACATTGAATAAGGACAACAGGGGACATTTGTTTAACCCTTTCAATCCAATGACCATATCCATTTATTTAGTTTCTGTGAAAGACAAACATAAATAGCAAGCCTTTAATTATCTTTAGAAGAAGCATACTTAGAAAGCTTGAAAATAACAGACTATAGCTTTTATCTTAAAAGTGCGTCTCATTCTCACGTTCCTCAAGTAGTTATTAGTAGTTCAACTGTAGTAAAAAACAGCAATGAATTAGCTTCTAGAGTAGAATATCCACTCTCACATTCCTAGTAATTATAAGTAGCTAAAATACAGTATAGTCAAGAGCAGCGATGAATTAGCTAAAATAGAATAAATATATCTGCACTGGATTGATTAGGTTAAAGGACGATAGGATATATTGGGAGACGAAGGAGAAAAGACCCTGGAGAAGAGACATAATCGGCCAGTTTTACAGTCATGAGTATTGGGTTTATTATAACAAAACTTAAATTGATCTATCTATCTATCTATTGCCTGACGCCGTGATCCCCGAAGGGGTGGCCACGAACGAACCGCCCCCATGCACCTCTGTCCCCAGTCAGTCGACGCCCCTCCCCCCAACCAGCACCGCCTTCGTTCATGTAGTTCCTCACTCCATCCTTCCACCACATATTCGGTCTACCTCTCCCCCTCGCTCTCGTACACCCTCTTAGTCATTCTCTCGCTTTCCATACGTTCCATATGGCCGAACCATCTCAAGTTGTTCCTTTTCACACTTTCCAGCACATCTACCTCCACACCACACCTCCTTCTTACTTCCTCATTAGTCTGTCTATCCCTCCATGTAACTCCGCACGCACTCCTTAACCTCTGAAGTGCGCATGGGGGTAATTGGAAACGTCCCCCTGTGCTGACGTATTTGAGGTGTTTCCGTCACTAAAATATTCATTGTGCCATTAATAGCATTAATATTTATCCATATGCGCCTATTATGGGTTGATTATAAAGGTATTAACCTGAAACAACAATAAAACGAGTGAAAACAGCGTTTGGATGGTCAAAATCGGAGATATAGCCCGCGAGTTGTATAATGTATGGGTGAGGCAATCTGCTTTCCCGCCAATTTCCCCCAAGGCCACTGAGACACAGTCGATCGATACTCTCTCTCTCTCTCTTGCACTCGCTTGCTATCAGTGATGACCACACCCTCCAATCGGATTTCTAATGTTAACACGAAAATATACCTCAGAATAAGGGAATAACAGGGAAAATAGGTGATAACTGAAGGAGAGGAGGAAAGTGGGGAAGGAGGGGAGGTAGAGGACTGAGATTTTGCATGGCCCAGGGGCCAAACATTTTTTTTTTTTTTTTTTTTTTCGATGTCAAAAGTTGATTTTGTTTTTCTCTGACTCTTAAGAGTCTCCCCGCAGTGCGCCGGGGGAACTCTTAAGAGTCTCCCCGCAGCTCCCGGGTTAAGTAATTCATTTCCACTGCTCTCACTCTTGGTCGGAGTCTCTCAACCAACGTCCATGCTTCGCTTCCGTAAGTCAGTGTCGGGATTACCACACTGTCATGCAAGGACTTCTTCACTACCATACTGACCACCCTATTTCTTGTTACTGCTTTTAGCGTTCCTACAACCCTCTTCCCCTGTTGTACCCTCTCCCGCACCTCTTCATCCATAGTCCCATCTTTACTCAACACACTTAACAAACTTAAATTGATGCAAAGTAAATTATTCTCACTGAAATATCAAATCAAATCATATTTGTTGTATATCTGAAATTGCTTCTACAATCAATGCAATAGCAGAGAATATTTAAGAGTGGTTAGAGAATATGGTTTATAGGACTTGCTTTGATAATCAACCCCTTCTGTACCGGTGATGTCTTTGTAATTCCATTCTAGCTATATTAAGATGATTTTGTGCAATTTAAGAAGGAACTGTGGTAGTAAAAAGAGTTGTTGTTGTTCCCTAAGCTGCCGAACAGCCCAGAGTCCCTGAGGAAGGCCATGGCCACGATCGGGCTTTCCCACAGAGCTCTCATTGAGTGTAGATTGTGTTGTTGGCGTAAGTGGTTGTGTGAAATGCAGTCTTCTATGATGTGTTTAATGGTATGGGGTGCTGTGTTACATCCCGGGCAGGCGTCGACAACGGAGTCATCCAGTCTCTTCTGATAGCTCAGGAGAGCTGGATGGTGTCCGCATCTCAGCCTGGCCAGGTGGACTCTGTCCTCGCGAGGAAGGGAGGATTTGGAAGGATGGATTTCGGGAGGTCGTGCATGCAGCTGCGTGTTGTCTGTGAGTGAGTGGATGGATCGGCGAGAGATATGAGTATGGATGTGCTTCTGGAAGTTGGTTTGGGGTGGGCAGGGAGGGAGAGAGGACAATAATTGTGTGTGATACTGTGTGCTTGGTGTTGTTTTGATATTTCTTGGTGTCTGTGGGTGTGTTGCCATGTAGTTTAGTGGGTGGTCTTGGTTCGTGGAGGCTGCTGCCAGGAATTGAGTGCCTCTCATGTCCAGATGGTCTTTGACTTTGAGGATTTTGGTTTCTTGATGTAGGTGATCTGTGGGTGCAGTAGCTGTGCAGCCTGTAATGATCTTTAGGGCTTTGTTTTGAATAGTCTGTAAGGTCTTATGATGTGTTTCAGCTAGGTTAGAAGCCCAGGCTGGGCTTGCGTATTCCATCACTGATCTTATGTATTGTTTATATACTGTGGTGGTAGTTTCTTTGTTGTGTCCAATTTTTTTGTGAGCAAGTGACCTGAGGGCATTAAGTCTGGGTGTCAGTTTCTTTTTAATGTTTGTGGTGTGCTGTTTGAATGTCATATGAGTATCATATGTTACTCCTAGGATTTTGGGTGTGTGTGTATGTGTTAGGGGTGTGTTGTTTATGGTGAGTTGAGGGATGTATTCGTGTTCTCCTGTCCAACTTGTGAGCAGGGTTGCGGTGGATTTGGCTGGGGCTAGATTAAGTCTGTTAAAAGAGTTAAGTTAGATAGTTCGAAGCCTGTCACTTGCTTGAGGCCATTTTAAAGCTGGATACAATCGTCTAAATATAGCTAAATATAATTAAAAAGACATCGCCGGTACGGAAGGGGTTAAAACAGTGATTGAATACTGTAAAATAATGGCCTAGTAATATGCAAGAGGGGGGGGGGGGTTGAAATATATAACACAATGATTCACCGTACAAACTCACGAACACACAGAACAAGGAGTACTGTATATACAGTTATACAGAACAATAATGTAAAGGGGTACAAAGGAGTACAAAGGAGTACAAAGGAAATCAAGCAACAACAGATCTAGTGACCCTTCTAGGTTGCTTGTCCTCCAAAACACTGAGGATCAAGTGTCCAAACAGTGGTTTAGAGTGGGTAAGGGAACATTGGAAAGGGAACTACTGCCCTGCCACTAACGTGGCAGGACTAGGAAGTTAGTAGGGGACATATGGGTTAGTAACTGAGGGGAGGATAAAGTTATTCATTTACAAACGCAGTCAGTCGCGGGTTTGATGCGAGATATTTGTCTAGGCGAAATTTAAATGAATCAACGGTGCTGCAGTCTATAACGTCTCGGGGAAGCCCATTCCACAAGTTGACAACTTGATTGAAGAAGAAATTCTTAGATTCGTGCGAGTTAAAAGATTTACCAATAATTTTGCAACCGTTTCCCCGCGTGTAATTAGATTGGTCGATAGTGAAGTACTTACTACAGTTCATATTGTCGATGCCTTTGATGATTTTGAACACTTGAATTAAGTCGCCTCTTAATCTGCGCTGGGTTAAAGGAAATAGATTTAATTCTCTAAGACGCTCTTCGTATGGTTTGTTCTTTAGGCTAGGTATCATTTTGGTAACTCTACGTTGAACTCGTTCTAGCTTGTTTATATCTTTTTGGTAATAAGGGCACCAGGATTGAACGCAGTATTCCAGAAGAGGGCGGACTAAGGAATTGTAAAGGGTTAGGATAACTTCTTTGGATTTATGCTCAAATGACCTGCCTATAAAGCCAATTATTTTGTTTGCCTTCTTAACAACTTCTGAACATTGTTGACTCGGTTTTAGGTTACTCGATATTGTTACTCCCAGATCAGTTTCTCTGTTTACATTCTTAAGCTGAGTGCCATTCATCGAATAGTTTGCTTTCTCATTTAGGTATCCGACATGTAGTACTTTACATTTATCCGCATTGAAACTCATTTGCCAAATTTGGGCCCAACATGACAATTTATCTAGATTGTGTTGCATATCGTCAACTTGTTCTTTTGAGAGTACGCTATTTGCAATTTTTGTATCGTCAGCAAATTTTGAGATTGTGCAGGTGAGACCCTCATCTATGTCGTTGATGTAAATTAGAAAGAGAATTGGTCCTAGTACCGATCCCTGGGGTACCCCGCTACTTACATTGGTCCATTTAGATGCCTTACCGTTTATGACTACCCTTTGCTTTCTGTTGCTGAGCCAATTTTCTATCCATTTCAACACACCGTCTTGTATTCCATGCGCTTTTAGTTTTAGCAGTAAACGTTTGTGGGGAACTTTGTCAAAGGCCTTTTGAAAATCAAGGTATATAATATCTACAGCTTTACTCTCATCGTAGAGGTTGAGGATATCGTGGAAGAAGTCTAAGAGGTTTGTTAAACAGGAACGTTTTTTACGAAAGCCGTGTTGAGTATCTTTAAGTATGTTATTTTCCTCCAAGTGATTTACGAGTCTGTCTCGTATGACCGTTTCTAGCATTTTACATACAACTGAGGTTAAGCTAATTGGACGATAGTTACTGGGTAGGGATTTGCTGCCTTTTTTGAATATCGGTGTTACGTTGGCTAGCTTCCACTGATCAGGCATAGTTCCAGACTGCAAGGATTTATTGAATAGTAATGTCAGTGGTTTGGAGAGCTCATTCTTAGCTTCCTTTAGAACTCTAGGCGAGATTGTATCAGGTCCTGGCGTTTTATTTACCTTGAGTTTATCTAAACAATTCAATACTTCTCTCTCTGTAACGGTGATATTGCTTAGAACATCTGAATTATCAATCTGAATCGGCGATGGTGTAGGGATATCACTGAGGTCTTCTGTTGTAAAAACTGATGCAAAGAAGGTATTGAGGGCATTACTCATTTGTACTTCGTCTTTGGTGTATTCTCCTTTTTCATCGACTAACGGTCCAACAGTTGAAGTAACTACTTTTTTCTTTCTGATATAACTATAGAATTCTTTCGGGTTTGTTTTACTTTGATTCGCAATATGTAACTCTAAGGTCTTTTTACTTTGCTTAATTAACTTTTTGGCTTTGCGTCGTAGCTCTACAAATTTCACCCGTTCTTCGTCATTTTGTGAGGATTTTAATCTATCATTAGCACATTTTTTAGCAAGCAGGCAGTTTGAAATATCTTTATTCCACCATTTGGGCTTATTATTATGGCCTGGACGCCGTATTTTCGATGGTATGCAGTCTTGCACTGCTTTTAGGTAAGTGGTTTCGAATAACTTCCAAGATGTATTTATGTCGTTATTGTTAATTAAAAAGCTCCAGTCAGTTTCTTTAAACATAGCTCTAAGTTTATGGAAGTTTGCTTTCTTGAAATTAGGGACTTTTTCGATGCTACTATTTGGTTCGTTACTAGTAAACTTTAAAGTGAAAGTTATCGTACGATGGTCGCTGTTACTGAATTCATCACCAACATTCAAATTCTCTATCAATTCTTCTTTTGTTGCAAGTACAATGTCAAGAACGTTATTACCACGGGTCGGCATTCGAACAAATTGATAAAGCGAACTCTCTTGCAAGTTCGTATACAAGTCATGTCCGGAGTGTGAAGTAAGAGTATCGCCCCACTTGGTCACAGGTAAATTAAAGTCGCCAAAAATTACGGTATCTTGTGAGTTACTTACATCTGCAATTTGTTCGTAAATTTCTCGGTCAGTTTGCACTGATTGAGCTGGAGGTCTGTATATTAACGCAAGTATTATTTTTGTACCTTTATTATTCTTTATTAGCACAAAAGATGTGTCGACGTTCACAATTTGAGGTTTTGACACGAGGGTCGGGTTAAGACTTTCTTTGATATAAAATAAAACGCCACCTCCATTTTTATTTATTCGGCTGTTCTCAAACATTACATAACCGGGAAGTGAATACTCTGCTAAAAAGTCTCTATCTTGTGTATTGAGCCAAGATTCTGTTATGCCAATCACATCATAATTTTCTGTAAACACTAGTTCCTCTAAATCTGAAAATTTATTGCGTATGCTACGAGCGTTTGCATAGAAAACCTTTAAAGTTGCGGTTTTAGAACTCGCAGATCGTTCTTTCATCGAATTTTTGGTTCTGGTCGGATCTACATTTACATTCATGGCTGTCCTCGGTCCTCGGTCGTTATCCCTGACGGTTTTGAATTTGGGTCGTGTTGGTGGAGCTTTATCCAAATTCGCGGTTCTTGACGGATTAGTATTTAATTCCTTTGTAGATTGCCGTCCTCGCTGTCTTCGGTCCTCCTTCCTGGTTGTCCTGTGCTGAGTCGATTTCTTCTCCGAAAATCCTTCACCGCATCGTGAGAAGACGCCCAAAACGCGCTGCTCCCACCTGGTTCAGATGAACTCCATCATCCGAAAACAAATAGTCATCGTAGTAGAAATTGTCCCAGGTGTCGACGAATCCCACGTTCTCCTTCCTGCAGAGGTTTGCTAGACAACGATTTGTGCTGGTGGCTATGTTGTAAAATCGGCTCTCTACACCGAGCCGGGGGACGATTCCTGAGACGATGATCCTTGATGACTTCTCCTTAAACGACTTGATCAGCTGCTGGTACTTTAAAAGCAAATCTTCCGACCGGGTTCGCTGTATATCGTTGGATGTATCGTTGGGTGAGAGGTGAACACAGCAATCGAGTACACCAGGATAATGAATGAACACAACACGAGCATACAGTGATGATAAGTGAACACGGAACACGAGCATACAAGGATGATGGATGAAAACACGACATGAACACACATATATGCTGAATGAACACATACAACGAACACCCTGAGATAAAGGTTGAACAACACATGATGGTTAAACACAGAACACAAACATACAAGGATGATGGATGAAAACACAGCACGAACACACTTGTAAGCTGAATGAATACATATAACAAACGCACTGAGATGAAGGCTGAACAATGAACACATGTACACTGGGGTTAGGAGTGAACCTAAGTACACCAGGTCGAGAGGTGAACATAGAACAGGAACATAAACCACTAACACACATGTATATTCTGTACTCAGAACAAGAACACAAACACACAAGGGTTAATACAGAATAATAAGTGGCGTAACGGTACGAATATTAAACAATACAAGTTAATACAGGTAAAAGAACATCGACACATATGGGTGAGGGTGAACATAACACACGAACACATAGGAGTGAGGTGAACAAACACATTAACACACATAGAGGTGAGGTGAACAAACACATGAACACACAGAGGTGAGGTGAACAAACACATGAACACATAGAGGTGAGGTGAACAAAACACACGAACACACAGGTGGGGGTGAGCACACGAATAGTTAGTATGAAGGAGTAACAATAAACTCAAGATTAACCCCTTCAGGACGATGACGTAATTTTCATCATCTTTTGGTTACCATTAGATGATTTTCTTTAGCTTATAATCTACCTCTAGGACTCACAGGGGTAAATACAATCGCAAACCCTCTGAATAACATATATCCTTCTGCATAACATCGTCTAATTTTAGCCATAATCAAAGGTAAAAAGGCATAATCTTGCTAAAGGGGTTAACCATTTCATAAGATGACGCCATGTTTAATTTATTATCGATTTAAAATTAGACAATATTCTTCAGTTTGGTCTGGACCATAAGTAAAAAGGTTGTTGTTGTTGTTGTTGTTTTTCCCCAAGCTGCCTGGCCAAACAGCCCCAAGGCCCCGAGCAAGGCCAAGGCCACAACCGAGCGCCCCCACAGAACCCTCCCCGCCGACCACAATAAAGCCTGGGTGACCGAAGCCACTCCACGGCGGGGAGCTGAGGAGGGTGCGGAAATGCCCGGGAAACCAAAGCCCCACCCAGGGCCCTGTGCCCCTCAGCAATTATGAAGAGAAAGTTGAGGGGCAAAGGAAAGATGTGACGCTTTGGCTTCCAATCTTGGTAGATTAGGAGGTCAATCCACGCAAGAGACGCCGTCACTTGAGATCTAGAAAATATATAAGTAAAAGGAACAGTCAGAGTAAGCTATGGGTATGGCAGAGATCGCTCAGTTCTCACTCTGATAGACCAGCCCATCACCACATGACTAGAACCCAATCCTCTCAGCATCAGCTAGGAAAGGCCCTAGAAAGCCGCCTTTGGCGGGGGGATAGCTCCCCTATTTCAACCCTTTTCGGGGTTGGGCACCCGCCCAAGTAAAAAGGTAGTTTACAATTACTCCAACCAAAGCTGCATAAAATTGTCTACTGAAAGCCAAAATTAAATTAATCAGTTGTAATCGAAGTGAAAAGTTTAGGAGAGAAACGTAGACATAGCTATGCAATATATTTAGATAAAGCAATGAAACAAAGTATAAAAACAATCAAAGTTACTAAAAAGTAATTATTTAGGAAATACTCTCTGAGAAACAAGAAAACCACTTGTAAGATTTACTGTATGTGATTAATCATATTTAGGGAATACACTATGCACAGAGGAAGCTATGACAATTTGAAATAAAAACAGAGAAAAACAGGAAGTGTGGATTTATGGAACATACAAATAGATAGACAGACAAGAGAGAAATATAACCGAGATGTACACTGTTATACGCTCATGCCGTGAGACTTTGCATAATGATTTTGATTTTCATATATCCTTGTTACATAATTTTATACAAGTTCCTCGAGGTGTTTTCTGTAAGTTAATTTTGTTTTTTCATTCGGTGATCTCTGCGTGATTTAATAGATAAGTTATGAAGCATTATTATTATTATGTCATTACGTAAGTGAGATAAAGGCCTATGTGCGAGTTTGTAGGTACGGCATATATTCGTTCAGGTTGGCATGATTGTCATCAGTCATCAATCAGGCGCAGTGGCAGATTTGGTGTGATATGTTCTCTGTTTTAGAAGCCAAGTTGCTATTTTGCCAGAGGCTTTTTAGTTTATATTGCATTAACAGTGCCCTGAGTTTGGTATGTAGTGATTTAACTTGTAGTTGCTAAGAATAAAAATTGCTTATTTACACCTCTGGCATTCCCGCTCGGCAGGCAGAACCGGATTCCTTGGGCGACTCGGACGAGAAAGACTTACTTCTGACCTATCTCTCTTAACGTAAACACTCGCTGCTTCCATCCGACCTTTTTATTCTTATTCTCTGGTTATTTACCCTCTATTGGGTCCTGTTTCGCATATTCATACTGCAGTTGGTGTTAAGTCACTCACATGTGGCTGACTACTGAAGCAGCTGTCCTGTTTGTCCTCACACAAAATGGCTGATCAACTCCATGGCCACCTGGAAGTTTTCACTGGAACTGTTCCAAGATGGCTGCTGTAGTTCCAAGATGGTTGCCAGCCCAATGCGACTGACAGGTCACACAATTCACACTTAACAAATTCCCCCTTTTCTATTTTCTTGTAGCAACCAATACGGTCTCCATAACCCGAAATTCTTGGTAATCCAATTTGTTTCAATAAGCATTTCTTATCACCATATTCACAAGTAACTTTCCAAACATGCGGAACAAACTTATTTACACTATGTACACAAAAGCTGAGGTATTCTTAATCTATAGCTTAAGCCTCACCAACAACAGCAGATATCAATAAATCTGCGTTGGCACCACGCTTAGTGAGGACATTTGCCATTTGATGTGCAGACTGTACCCAGCTAACACTGCTCAATTCTCCACGATTTAACCTGTCCCCAAGAACAGCCAAGTTGATTCGAAGATGCTTATCGTCTACAGTCTTGGTAGAGTACAGACTCTGTACGAGAGACTTATTATCCACAAAATATTTCACAAGTGGGGGATCGTTCAAATTCAGGAGCTCAGCGACCAGATTTGCCAAATAAATACCAGCTTCAGCGGCATCCAAAAGAGCCAGTGTCTCTGCAGCAAGTGTAGACTTCACTACCCTCCTTACTTTCTTTGACTGCCAGGAGAGGGGACATCTTCTACCATTATGGTCAACCAGAAATATCACATATCCACCTTGTGATCCCCCTCCTGGAAGATTACCAAATGACGCATCACTGTAGCATGCCATAGAGCACTGTTCTGCATTATCCAAGGCACAAAATTGGAGCATCACACCATTCTTCTTCACTTTGCGAACAACTTTGTTTGCCTTATGAACATCTTCAATTGTAGCATTATGCATTACTGTACTCAAGTTACACACATCATATGCTATATCCGGCCGTGTCTGGGTTCCCAACCAATTGAGTTGTCCAGTTAGTGCTCTGTATTCCTCTAGCTCTTCCATTCTCAGTTGATCCCTTCTGTGACTTGAACGTCCATGTGGAAGAGAAATTTCCCCAAGAGCATCTACATAATCATTCTGATGCAGACCAATGCCATTTTCATTTTGAACAACATTAACACCAATGTACCTGAATGATGTGTCAGTACTTGAAGACCCAATTCTGACTTTCTGCTTCAAAGGTTCCATGACAGAAGCATAAAACTCACTTGTGCCAACCCATAGAATATTATCCACATGTATGCACATCACACCAGAGAACACCCCATCATGTATCCAGTAAAACAAAGCAGGATCAAGATGACTGAATTTCATTCCAAGTGAAAGTAACAAATCTTTCAATCTAGAGTACCATGCTCTTGCAGCATCATTTAGTCCATACACAGTTTTCTTGAGCTTCCATAAACAGCCATCATTGTATTCCTTGGGTGGACGAAGAAAAACATCACGCTGAATGGAGTTCCCTTGAAGAAAAGCATTTCTGATATCAACAGTATGACATTCCCATCCAGATGATGCAATTAGAGCTAAACTAATTCTTAATGCATCCTTAGAACAAGTTGGAGAGTCTGTACGGTTATTAGCCAAATCTTCCTCAAAACCACGAGCTACAAGTCTAGCCTTCACGACTGTGGATCCACCCTTCACTTTTTCAGTAATGACCCATCTCACAGATACCGGCATCTGTCCACAGTCTCTCACTTTCTCAAAAACATTATTCTGGGTCCAGTTCTCCAATTCAGCTAACTTTGCTTCATAAACACCATCTCCTGCGGCTCTACATAGCTACAGCTTCATCATCAGGCAACTCCCTCCACCTGGTTACAGATTTAGACAAATCTATCCATTCTACTTCACCCTGTTGATTCTGAACATTGTAACAATGTGTGTGTAAACCTCCAAATTTTCCAGCTCTACTTACAATTTTTGCAACAGTTTTCTTGCCATCAAGATCAAAGTACTCTATTCTTTTGCCTGCCTTGGCACTAGGCATGGTCCTGCCTGGAGTAATGTAAGCCTAATCAATGGTAGAGCTTGCATCAACAGTACCTTCTTCATTTCCATTTTCTGAACACAATTCACTCTCATCATCACTATCTGCATTCTCATTCTTCTGACTTGATACAGGAGTGGAGTCCTTTTGGAACATATCATCAGCCTCAGTAGCCTTACAAGTATTCCGTTGCAGCCTACAGGAGTGCACTCTAACATAAGTACCCATGTTTTACAAGGATCTGTTTACCATCTTTACCAATGACATTCCCAGGACCACGCCACTTATCATCATCCTGTCGCTTATAGAATACACTGTCACCATTCTTCAGATCTGATATATCATCTTCTCTCACTTGACGTAACAAAGCTCTACGTATTCTTTCATTTGATTAATTTCTTAAAAAGTCCTGTCTAGCAGCATGCATAGCATTGAGGTTGTCAGCAACAATTTGTGAAGAAGTTCTCCCTTCAAGTGCAGGAGGCTCATCAGTCATTACATTAGGGAATGCAGGGTTACAACCAAAGACCAGCTGGTTCGGGGAAAAACCATGAACATTCTGAAGAGCATTTCGTGCAGCAGTGGCCCAGGATAAAGCAACGTGGACATTGCACTTTGTGTCATCAACAATGCGCTGCACACTGATCCCAAGTATGTAGTTCAATCTTTCACACACACCATTTGACCAAGGACTTTCAGCTGCAGTACACATCAATTTAATACCAAAATGGTCTCCAAGACATCTCATAACTTCATTATTAAATTCTCCACCATTGTCTGAGAGGAACTTGTGAGGTGCGCCAAAAGTTGATATCCAACTTGTAAACAAGGCATTCACCACAGATTCAGCCATTTTATTTGATAAAACTGTAGCAGAACAGAAGCGAGGGTAAACCTGACTTTTTGGACCGACAGCGATTTCAGTAAGTTTTAGTTTGTATTTTTTCATTTTTCATTCAGATATAGTGTTGTTTTATACTGAAGAGGAGCTGAAATGAGTATTTACCCATTATCCAACAATCTAAACACACGCCCCCCACTAGTGGGGAGGGCTATGAAGTTCAGGGAAAATGAGGGGTTAAAAGCGTAAAAATACAATAATATAGCGTTTTGTATCAAAACTTGGCTCAGGTTTTCCCAAATTGCAAACCCATAAAACCCAATTTTGTGAATACCCGAGCCAACTTTTGACGAAAGCTGGCTCGGATTTCACGGGGTGGAGTGGGTAGCCTAATATCTTATGTTATAAAAATAGTCAACTTTGGGAAGACATTAGCCTAACCTAACAACCTTACCTAACCTAGCCTAGTATTATGGGTGGGGGCTGCCGCCCCCACACCCCCGCTGGTTGGGTACTGGCTGAAAACCTTATTGTTTTACAGTATAGGCTACTGTATTTAAAAAACAAAAAAAATTCTCCCTTATAACACATTTCAGCTCTTAATGACATATATAGCAATGATGTATATGCTCTACCGGACCTATTAGGCCTAAAAAGATCGATGGGCTAACTGTCGGTCCAAAACATCAGTGTAACCGAAGCGAGTTGCCAGATCAACCATAACAAGGAAGTGTAATCCATTCCAACTTTTCAAGTCCATTGCCACTGTTTCATTGAATGTGGTAGCAAGTGGCAAAGACACTACAGGCCGTGGACGGGGTCTCTTATAACGGACACAGGTTTCACATTCATTCGTAATCTTGTCAACAGATTTCAAAAGGTTCGGCTCAGTACGACCTGCATCCTTCAAGAATTTCTTTAGCTTTTCAGAAGAAGGATGAGCAAACTGGCGATGTAATTTTCTGGCCACTGCATCAGTATTATCATCATCCACACTTATAAGGATTCTCTCCATCTTAGCACCATAAATAGGATGAACAATTGGTAGCATGTAATGTCCAATGGAAGTTGTGCACAAATCTACTTTGCGACCAAACACCAGTACTGTATCAATGTTTGTATCAATGATCATCCCTGCAGTCTTCATTGATGCTTTACTCAGCAATAGGGGAATGTTACAGTCAACTACATCTGTAGAAATATTGACATTCTTGCCAGCAATGACACATGGAATGATTACCCGTTTCAAAGAAGGCCACCGTCTGCCATCACCAATTTTGAAAACTGATGTTGAAGATGCAGAAGTAACTTTCTGAAGCTCATTCTCTTCGAACGTGTCTAAATAAGAGTTAAGCCATTCTCTACCACAAACTGTCTTTGAACAACCTAAATCAAGAATCTTGGCTCCGATTGTTTCGCCCAAAAGAATGTCAATCTTGTCATCAAAGTTCACCTCTGAAGCCATCAATGTAATCTGCACTTCCTCTTCATCTTGACATGTAGAGTTCTCTCTCTTACTATCATAACGAGAATTACCTATAGAATGAGGACACTCCCGTGCCCAATGCATTTTCGAACCACAGACATTATTGCTAGTAAAATTAGAAACCACTTAGAAACATTTAATTTAATAAATTCTTCTCAGCATGGATTCACTCAGGGACGTTCTTGCCTTACAAATTTGCTTAGTATTTTCTCAGAGGTGTATGAAGCAGTAGATAATGACAAGTCATATGATATAATATATTTAGATTTCAGTAAAGCTTTCGACAGAGTCCCTCATGAGAGATTGATGAGAAAAGTTGAGGCGCATGGAATAGGTGGGTCATTGTTGGGATGGATTAGGTCATGGCTAATTGGTAGGAAGCAGAGAGTCAGCATAAATGGTACTAAGTCAGAGTGGGGATCAGTCAAGAGTGGTGTCCCCCAGGGATCTGTATTGGGTCCTCTGTTATTTATTATATACATAAATGACCTTGATTTAGGTATAACTAGTAGGATAAGTAAATTCGCAGACGATACCAAAATAGGGAGACCAATAGATTCAGATAGCGACATAGAGTGCCTCCAAAGGGATCTAGATACCTTACACGAATGGTCAGTAATATGGCTGATGAATTTTAACATTGACAAATGCAAGGTATTAAAGATAGGGAAGACGAATACTAATGCAAAATATAAACTAGCTAATGCTGAATTAGAAAACTCAGACTGCGAGAAAGATTTTGGTGTGTTTGTTAGCAACGATTTGAAACCTAGAAAACAGTGTATAAGCGTACGTAACAAGGCAAACAGGATTCTAGGGTTCATCTCAAGGAGTGTGAGTAACAGAACTGCCGATGTTATCTTGAAACTTTACTTGTCATTAGTGAGATCTCATATGGATTATGGTGTCCAATTTTGGTGTCCTTATTACAGAATGGACATAGATTCGTTGGAGAGAGTACAGCAAAGAATGACAAAAATGATTCATATTAGAAATCTACCATATGAAGAAAGGTTGAAAAAATTAGGCTTACATTCGTTAGAAATACGCAGAGTTAGAGAGGATATGATAGAAGTGTTCAAGTGGGTTAGTGGGACAAATAAAGGAGACATGAAAAATGTACTGAAGCTCAGTGATAGCGAAAGAACTAACAAATGGTTTCAAATTAGATCAATTTTGTTTCAGAAAAGATATAGGCAAATATTGGTTTGGTAACAGTTGTAGATGGGTGGAATAGGCTACCAAGTGATATAGTGGGATCAAGAACGATTGGGAGCTTTAAGATAAAATTAGATAGGCATATGGACGAGATGGGTTGGGTGTGAGGGGGATCTACCAGGTGTGGGCCAATCGGCGCTCAGCAGACCCCCGTAATCTTGTGTTAATCTCTGACCGATTTGGTGGGGTCAGTACTCAAGGTATTAGTGAGTTGGGCCTATAATTGGGGTTGGGTGTGACAGGGATCTGCCTTGTATGGGCCGATCGGCTTTTTGCAGACTCCCATTTTCTTATGTTCTTATAACACTCAGATACTTGGGTCAATATTTACGATTTGCACCACAGCTGGGATCTCATTTCTAATGGTAGTTTTGGGTTCCTATCATTCTATGCTTCATTGCTATATACTTTTTATCCACGTTTTTTTTGTTTTTTGTTTGTTTTTGCATTAACCTAACCAAAAAACCTAACCTAACCTAACCTAAATGTATTTGGGGGCTGTTAGGTTAGGTTAGGTTAGGTTAGGTTAGGTTAGGTTAGGTTAGGTTAGGTTAGGTTAGGTTAGGTTAGGTTAGGTTAGGTTAGGTTAGGTTAGGTTTTTTGGTTAGGTTAATGCTGAAAAAACAAATTACGCCAAGAAAAAAGAAAAACATTCCCGTGGATAAAAAGTATATAGCAATGAAGCATAGAATGATAGGAACCCAAAACTACCATTAGAAATGAGATCCCAGCTGTGGTGCGACTTGTAAATATTGACCGATACTTTTCCGTCAGTACCAACTGGATTAGTCCTACCACCTCTCCTGTTCCTGCCAGCCTGGTAGGTGCCCCCTCGACCATGAAATGGACGACTAACTCCACTGCCGCGTCGACTGCCAGAAGTGCTGTAGTATGCATCATTTACCAACACTGGTTCCACTTTCACAGCTCAAGCCCTAATACCCAAGTCATCATTGGATCTAGGCACAGCAGCAACACCACTATCAGCAAATAGTCTCTTAATTGTAGCTCGCATATTCTCAAAGGTCATTGTTGCTGTTGTAGACAATGCAAGTTGAAAATGAACATCACTTAAGTTACAGCTTTTCAGCAATCTACAAGCCAAAACCGCATCATGAATTTCAACACCACATTCTTTCAGTTTGTAATGTCTTTTATCAAATTCACTCAAGAATTCATCAACTGACTGGTCATTCACTCAAGAATTCATCAACTGACTGGTCATTCACTCAAGAATTCATCAACTGACTGGTAATTCACTCAAGAATTCATCAACTGACTGGTAATTCACTCAAGAATTCATCAACTGACTGGTAATTCACTCAAGAATTCATCAACTGACTGGTAATTCACTCAAGAATTCATCAACTGACTGGTAATTCACTCAAGAATTCATCAACTGACTGGTAATTCACTCAAGAATTCATCAACTGACTGGTAATTCACTCAAGAATTCATCAACTGACTGGTAATTCACTCAAGAATTCATCAACTGACTGGTCATTCACTCAAGAATTCATCAACTGACTGGTAATTCACTCAAGAATTCATCAACTGACTGGTCATTCACTCAAGAATTCATCAACTGACTGGTCATTCACTCAAGAATTCATCAACTGACTGGTCATTTTTTCGTTTACAGTTTTCAAATTCTAAATAGTTGTTAAAACACCGCCAGTTCTTATCTTGAAGAAATACTCTATCTAGTTTGACAATTAATGCTTTGATTCCTTCTTCAGCTTTCAATTCATCAATTGATAATTCAGATGAGGCTTGTCTAGCACGACCAGTCAACGACAAGTGAACAGCAATAGCCACCTTTTTCTTGGGTAGATCAGTCAGCAAAGTCCACAATTCTAAGTCCTTTTTCCATTCCTCATAATCTTTCACATTATTACTAAACACTGGAGGGGACTTCAAACTAGAAGCCATGGCTGCTGTGCTTCACTATACTTCATGGCAGAACTACGCTCTGCTACCATGTTAAGTCACTCACATGTGGTTGACTACTGAAGCAGCTGTCCTGTTTGTCCTCACACAAAATGGCTGATCAACTCCATGGCCACCTGGAGATTTTCACTGGAACTGTTCCAAGATGGCTGCTGTAGTTCCAAGATGGCTGCTGTAGTTCCAAGATGGCTGCCAGCCCAATGTGACTGACAGGTCACACAATTCACACTTAACAGTTGGTAGTTGGAGACTGCCATCATCCACATTCTGTGACCAATGTGTCTGTCAAAGAACGCAATCTTTGCTGAAGAGTGTATCGGGTCAGTGACCTGTTACACTTTTCTAGCATCACGTTAAGGTGGCTGATAATATAGCCCGGTGTGCCAGTAAGGACGTACAGCCCTGTAGTTGGGAGCAGAACAATGCTCCCAACTACAGTGTTACGTATCCTGGTGCCTGCAGCTACTGCTAAACTACAGCACTACTTTGCCTTGTTTCTTGCCTCACCGCTCATCTCTGGTTTCCGTCATTGTTAGGCCCGGGCCAGATTATTGCAATTTAAGATCCTAGGGATTTGGAAGGGTGCTTTCAGTGGCTTAGAGGTGTTGTGATTCCTGTCCTGGTACTTATATTTCTTATGCCAAGTAGGAAGTACTTTAGTTTTAGGATTTGCTTTCGAGTTAACTGCCTGGAGGTTTCCTACCTCCTGTGCTTGTTTGTGTAACAAACCGAGGTTCAGCCTTCGCAGGCCGTTTGACAAGGGCGGTTTGCTATAATTTATATGAGGAAAGTCCAGTTGGCTTATCCCTTTGTTGTAGAGTAACATAATTAATGCTTTGATGACTAGGTTATAATGTCTTTTTGAACCTGGATCGTTGAGACTCCAAGTAAGTTTTCTGTTGCACTCGAGCGGGATGGTTTTAGCAGTTGCTATGTCGATGAATACAATCGTTGTTGTGCTATGCTCTTCCATTCGTAACAACATATAAGAACAGAGGAGACAAAATAGGAAAGATCCCCGAACGAAGAAACATATACTGGAAGTTAGAAATTAAGTGCACATACTAACTCACAAACAAACACAAGACAAATGTAGACATATAGATGAAACACAATAATACAAAATGACAATCTGGCTACTAGGAATTAGGAAGTCGGTAAACTAGGAAACACACACACTTACAACAAAAAAGAAACAATCAAATCCAAAGCCAGGAAATATACATAGAAATAAAAGACCAAACAGGAAAAACAAAACAAAAATCCCAGAAACTAGGAATTTATGAGGCAAAAAAACAAACAACACATTGTTTAACACTATCTGATCCGACGTCTTGTGGGTTATTATAATAATATATTTAATTAGTGTTTCAGATTTTGCTTGCTTTTGTCATTTTCGAGCAATGTATTTTAGTTTGTCCCCTAGGGTAACAAAAATGCCTTCCCCAGACTTCCTTCAAACAAAAAAAATGCCCGCCCAGAACCCTCTTCAACCTAAATTTGTACATTTTTTGATAGAAAAATGTCCCGAACAAAAGGCCAATATCTTGTAAGCAACAGGCTCGCTAATGCTCGCCCAGAGTTGACACCTAAATTGGGTGAAGCGTCGCCAAGCTAACGGGGTGAAATGTCCTAAATTCTCCAAAATGATGGAGTGAAACCGGGGAAGACCCGGTTTAATATCTATGTATGTATGTATGTACACAGGCATATATCCCATAGCTGGGGTGGCCGACTCTAGACAGAGCCAGAACAGGGAAAAAAAAAAAATATATATATATATATATAATAATAATAATATACTATTATGGTAAAAGTACTGTACAGTATTTACACTGCATGGAATACAAAATACAAATTATATTTATAAAAACAGCTCATTAAACGGGTAGGCCTACCGGTACTTAAGAGAATCATGGAGAGAGAAAATAGGAGAAGAAAAAAAAGATGGACATATAGACCATAAAGATGGACATATAGACCATAAAGATGGACATATAGACCATAAAGATGGACATATAGACCATAAAGATGGACATATAGACAAAGATGGACATATAGACAAAGATGGACATATAGACCATAAAGATGGACATATAGACCATAAAGATGGACATATAGACCATAAAGATGGACATATAGACCATAAAGATGGACATATAGACCATAAAGATGGACATATAGACCATAAAGATGGACATATAGACCATAAAGATGGACATATAGACCATAAAGATGGACATATAGACCATAAAGATGGACATATAGACCATAAAGATGGACATATAGACCATAAAGATGGACATATAGACCATAAAGATGGACATATAGACCATAAAGATGGACATATAGACCATAAACACAACTGAAAATAATGTTAACCCTTTCAGTATCATGACGCCTTTCTTCATATTAATCTGGAAAACCCAACAGTCTTTTACTTAGATTAGCAAGGATCTGTAGGAGTTAAAGGGTTCATTGAAATAGTACCCCTTACGAGCCCCAGACGTTCTTACTAAGCTGAAGGAAATCATCTAATGTTAGCCAGAATGCAATACAATTAGTGTCACTGAGAGCGGCAAAACAGACTGAAGGAAAAATATTATTAACTCGTTGATGATTACCGTCGTTGATACCAACAGACTAACTCAAATTACTAAAGCGATAAGTTGCTAGAAATATATAAATAATGTTACCGGAAAAGGCGCTGATGTAACTAGGACTTTAAGCACTTTTTGTTTTCTTGACATCATGGGGTTGTTATTCAACGTAAACAATGCATTACAGATACATCATCAGTATAATTAAAATACTTATACTACCGACACTTCTCAATGCCTCCCTCATTCACATAGAACAAAAAATATATATATATATATTGATTAGGTTTCGTGTCTCTACTAATATTATCTTAGGGACTAATATTATTTTAGGAGGCACAGTGTCGATGTAGTGTTTTTTTGTTAGGGCAAGTGGCGGTAATATTGTAATGACTTTAAAGCTCTGATTTCCAGAGACTATTAAAATCATCTGGCAGTGGCAAAAATGTAAACAAATAATATGTTAATTGGAGGCGAGCTTATGCATGCTTTTTGCAAGTAGCCTACATTTTTTTGTTTTTCTGAAAGGCCAAGAGTTGCTATACATTTTCATTATTATTTATTAATTTATTAATTAGTTTAATTAGTTATATGTTAATTAGGTAAATATTTTAGGGGAGGGGGTAAACAGGACGGATTATTCAACCACGAACATCACAACAAAAAACAATACTAGCCCATTCAGTACGATGAAGCCATTCTTTAAGGCATCTTACGACGACTTCATTCAGTATAGGAAGGACCTGTGTAAGTCAAAGGGTCAACTGAGATCGCTTTGACCTCTCTGATTCACTGAGGCCAATCCTAAGCTAAGTCAAGTCGTCTAATATTAGCCATCGTAACGAAGGGGTCAAACCACACAGAAAACAGGGTGATACTCAAACACAGTGGAGGGATCAAGAAGGGAGAAGAAAGTGGTCAGATGCAGCTAGAATAATAATAATAATAGTCATATGGAACTATATAAAGGGAGTACTAGAAATAACACATCATCACACGCTAACCCTTTCAGTACGTTGGCGACGGTTTCATTCTGTTCTGCCTAATGTTAGGCGATATTATTCAGCTTACGCAGTATTACTGGGAATCATTGGGGTAAAAACTAACTATCTCAATTAACCCTATGACTCCCACATATTTTCTCTAAGCGGAATAATATCTTTAAATGGAAGCCAGAATATAAGAAATAACCGCACGTCATAGTACTGAATAGGTTAAAGTCTGAAGGTGGCCAATGTAATCATAATAATCACTAGTGGACGGCAAACCAAAACCATACCAAAAGAATTTGTTTACTCATCTACTTGAGTGTCACCAACTCGATCAAGGGCAGGGGAAAACAAAACTCCAGGTGGCTACAGTAAAAGTTAGTTTGGATCCGTTGTTTTCTTTGACCGGACCTACACTCGAAAAAGAGAAAATGGCTCTGGGGGTGAGGTGAAACAATTATGAAAAGGTCGGTTTTCATTGACTGTACCTGCACTCGAAAAAGGGAAAATGGCTTAGGGGGTTGGGGGAAACATTTATAGAAAAGTCCGTGTTCTTTCGCCGAACCTACACTCGAAAAAGATAGAATGGCTCTGGGGATTGCAAGGAATCATATATAAATGTATATTATTAATTAGTGAAGCACACTTGAAAAAGAGGGAGGGAATTAGTTACTTTGGTATGTTGAAGGGAGCTTAAATCATCGTCTCTGTGTAAGTTTTTGGCTATAATTTGCTTCCCAGTGAAGACCCATGCAAAGTTTCTATAGAGACATTTAGGAGAGTCAAAGAGGCGCTGTCGAAGGGAGTTTTCTTGGCTGGAACACAGATCATTCAAGGGAGTTTCTTTGTCAGTCAGGAAACATATAACAGCAAACGGATCTTCCACCAAAAGAGATATGGGTGGGTTTACTATAATGTTTACTTATTTATTTTTTTAGAAGAGCGTTAACATCAAAAGCTGCACACTGGGGTCTGAGAATCTACAAATTGGTTTAATGTCTACAGACACCTATGTAACTACCGAAAATGGTGGTAAGGGTGAAGCCGCTTACAAGAACAATTAAGTAGTTAGGTCTTAAAAGGGGGAGAAGACTAATTACTAGGAACAACCGCGTCCTCATCTCTGTTTGTGTACTCGGGTTACCTCAATACTTTACGCTACTGTATGAGTGGCTCTATCTCAACGCTACGACATGATCAGCTCAATGCAAACTTTAACGAGTTCTCCGGATACGGAATATGAATCTTGCGAGGGTGTCGTGAAGGTCGGTGAAGGAGAACTATTGTGACTGACGAAGGATAACTACACTGTAATATTTGTGTATGAATAATCGAATGACATAGACTGTAACAAAACTGGTATACATTGTAAGAGTAATGCTGGGCTCATCTTGAGTCCCCTTCAGAAGGCCCAAGATGAAATGAAACTGTTCTATCTCTATCTATTGCCTGACGCCGTGATCCCCGAAGGGGTGGCCACGAACGAACCGCCCCCATGCACCTCTGTCCCCAGTCAGTCGATGCCCCTCCCCCCAACCAGCACCGCCTTCGTTCATGTAGTTCCTCACTCCATCCTTCCACCTCATATTCGGTCTACATCTCCCCCTCTGTCCCTCCACCTCGCTCTCGTACACCCTCTTAGTCATTCTCTCGCTTTCCATACGTTCCATATGGCCGAACCATCTCAAGTTGTTCCTTTTCACACTTTCCAGCACATCTACCTCCACACCACACCTCCTTCTTACTTCCTCATTAGTCTGTCTATCCCTCCATGTAACTCCGCACGCACTCCTTAAGTAATTCATTTCCACTGCTCTCACTCTTGGTCTGAGTCTCTCAACCAACGTCCATGCTTCGCTTCCGTAAGTCAGTGTCGGGATTACCACACTGTCATGCAAGGACTTCTTCACTTCCATACTGACCACCCTATTTCTTGTTACTGCTTTTAGCGTTCCTACAACCCTCTTCCCCTGTTGTACCCTCTCCCGCACCTCTTCATCCATAGTCCCATCTTTACTCAACACACTGCCCAGATACTTAAAAGAGTTGACGATCTCCATAGCCTGACCGTTCAGCTTCACCTCACACTCTGTGACTTCACCCCTTTCGAAGACCATAACCTTGCTCTTCCCCGTATTTACCTTCAAATTCCGTTTTTCGCACACTGTTCCAAACTCATTTACCAGACCCTGCAACTCCCATTCATTATCACTCATCAGAACTGTATCATCCGCAAACAGCAGTATAGGTAGCTTCCACTCAATTCCCTCCCTTTTCAGCGATACACCAACATCCACTGCTCTTGATAGTATTTCTTTCATAACTCCATCCATATATACAGTAAACAACCACGGGGACATCACACACCCCTGTTTCAAACCAACATTCAGGTCAAAGAACTCGCTCTGCTCACTCTCCACACGTACTGCCGCCTTTGCACCCTCATACATGCTCTTCACTGCTTTCAGCAACTTGCCCTCTACTCCATATATTCTAAGTACTTTCCACAAACCTTCTCTATCCACTCTGTCATAGGCCTTCTCCAAGTCCATAAAGGCAACATACACCTTTTGTTTCTTCTCCAGATACTTCTCCACAACACAATTCAGGGTAAAAATCTGATCTACACATCCTCTTCCCTTCCTAAAACCTCCCTGCTCGTCGCCTATCCATTTCTCCGTTCTCACTCTCACTCTCTCAATCACTACCCTACTGTATACCTTCCCTACTACGCTTAGAAGACATATTCCTCGGTGGTTACCACACACTCCTCTTTCCCCTTTGCCCTTATATAGGGGGACTATTATGCCAGTCTTCCAGTCATCGGGTCCCTTCTCCCATGCTAGTTTGCACATTTTCCATACCCATTCTATCACTATCTCACCACCATACCTCAACATTTCCCCACACACTCCATCTGTTCCTGGTGCTTTCCCCAACTTCACTCTTTTCATGGCTTCCCACACTTCTGACCTCCTGATCCAGCGTGGTTTGACCTGGGGTTTCTGAGGTCAATCACCCACAGAGTGACTTTTGGATTCTCCTGGCCAGGCTGGAACAAATACAACTTATTAGTGGTGTTATAATCAAATAATAAAAGTGAAACACTATCAACTCTACTAATTATTTAGCTGTATGAGGATATTCAAGAGAATAAGGTCATCATTAAGTTCGTACTATCGATAACATTGTTGTAGCATTGAGGGAATGGTCACTCAAAGTAGTAAGAACACACATTTTTAAGGTCACCAGTCTCTATGATTCACAGATGTGCATAAGCAAGCACATGAAATCTCAGGAAATGCAAATATGGCAATTATTTGTATTATTAGAAAGCTGAGATGCCCCAACTCCCAGTCAAACAATATATGCAAAAAGTATCCAGTCGTACAGTTGCCAACTGACGAGCCTTCTACCAAATGATGAGGGAGGTCTGGCTGTGTATGACCATCATACCAAATTATTGCACCATATTAATGAGAATTAATGGTCAAGCATTATTGGAAAATAATAAAAAGCAAATTCCCATTCCAATTGTCACCCTTTCACGTCACATATACCAGGTTAGTATACCTATCTATATCTGTTGGCTACTCTTTGAGTGTCAGTGAGGAAAGGGGGATGTTTATGTTGCTGTAGAGGAGACAAAGATGTTTTTTTAAAGTCTGATTGTTGGCACTATTACCAAGTGTGAATAAATCACGAATATATTAAAGCACAAATCTATGACACAATACATATTGATACACATCTAATGATAATGTACGACAGATTGGGAGCAGATCATCTGCTCATGGCCGAGTGATTACGGTGCCCGACTCTCCCAAATATACCAAAAGTGAGTGGGTTCGAATCCTGGTCAGGATACCTCTCTTCCAACATATTGATACACATATGATCCATATGTACAGGGGCGGCCACTACAGATAGGGTCAAGTCACACCTTTAAAACCTATATTTGATTTTTCTCTTCAGGTTTATAAGCTTTTGGTCAAAGCACCCCTGACAAAAAATTGACTGCAAATATTAGATACAAGAGTTTCAGAAAATCAAGTCCTGTAATGCTAAAACTACAAAGAACTTTGTTCGGATTTGTCAAAGTTATATAACACTTATGACTCCTGTATATTGTATAATAAGAATGCAAATTAGGTTGCATTGCCTGATGCTATAGATAACCTGGGTATTCTCCTTCTCACCTTGGGGTATCGGAGAGTGTGCGGCTTGGGGTACTGCTGGTGAGCGTCGTACTGCGGGATGGTCACAGTCTCCACCAGTGTATCGTTGAAGGAGGCGTATGCTAATCGCTTGCCGTCCGGGGAGAACCACAGGGCGCTGTTGCTGTTCAGGATCTCCTCTGTTGATCAAGGAAACCAAGGAATATATTATCGATTATAAAAGAAACCTAGGCACGTTTTAGTTATTATAAACAAGATGAAGAAGTATCGTAGAAGTTTCCGTTATGATTTCAGAGCATGATTCGGACACTTTTGGCACACGAAGAGAACCAGAGGGTGCTGCTGCTGTTGTTCAGCATCTCTGTTAAAGGGGGAGGTAGTTGCTTTTTCTCTCATGTTTAGTCCCATTACCATTGAGATTTTAAGACGTTTGTTTCATTAGTTTGGCGATAATAAGACCTTTCACCCCATTTCTTTGTCAATATAAAGACCTTTCCTGCAATTTAGGTGTTGATTTTCTCCTGGCGAGCGATAGCGAGCTTGTATTTCTAGGAGGAATTGGCCTTTGGCTGAGCCAATTTCCTACTAAAAAATGTACAAATCTATCTTGAAAGGGGGTCTAGGGTATGTTTTTAAAGCTTGATGGAGGTCTAGCGAGGTTACTTAAAAAAAAAAAATAATAATAATAATATATACAGTATATATATATTATATATATATATATATATATATATATATATATATATATATATATATATATATATATATATATATACCCCCTTAACGAATAAAACCAATGAACAGTGTTAGCTTTGTTGTTGTTGTTGTTGTTCCCCAAGCTGCCTGGCTGAACAGCCCCAAGGCCCCGAGCAAGGCCAAGGCCATAACCGAGCGCCCCCACAGAACCCTCCCTGCCGACCACAATAAAGCCTGGGTGACCGAAGCCACTCCATGGCGGGGAGCTGAGGAGGGTGCAGAAACGCCCGAGAAACCAAAGCCCCACCCAGGGCCCTGTGCCCCTCAGCAATTATGAAGAGAGAGTTGAGGGGCAAAGGAAAAATGTGACGCTTTGGCATCCAATCTTGGTAGATTGGGAGGTCAATCCACGGAAGAGACGCCGTCACTTGAGATCTAGAAAATATATAAGTAAAAGGAACAGTCAGAGTAAGCTATGGGTATGGCAGAGATCGCTCAGTTCTCACTCTGATAGACCAGCCCATCACCAGGTTTAGCTTTGTAGTACCCTTTAGTTCCAGCCTCCATGACATAACCTCCCTCCCCTCTACCCTCTTGTTCACAATCTCTCCCCACCCCTTCCCCTCATCCTCCTTCTGTAGAAATGTCCTTAATGGAGATTTTGGTTGTTTTTCTGGCCCCACCCTTCTCCCTTATTTTTAACCCCATTAGTTTTGAGATTTTAAGACATTTGGCCGATTAGTTTGGCGATATAAAGACCTTTCACCCTATTTCTTTGTCAATATTAAGACCTTTCGTGCCATTTAGGTGTCAATTTTTTCTTGTCGAGCGATAGCAAGCCTGTAACTTAAGAAGAACTAGCCTTTGGGCGGGACATTTTTCCTACCGAAAAATGCACAAATTCATCTAGAAGGGGAATCATGGGGGTGTTTATTTATGCTTGATGGAGGTCTAGGGAGGAAACTGAAATAATAATGACTAAATACATATTATATCAACCAATAAATAATCCCTCCCCCCTTTAAGGAGAGATGGGTCGTTTTTCTGGTCCACCTTCTTCATCATGTTTAGCCCCATTAGTTTTCAGATTTTAAGACCTTCGCCCCATTAGTTTGTCGATATTAAAACCTTTCGCCCTATTTCTATATCAATATCAAGACCTTTCGTGCCACTTAGATATCAATTTGTTTTACTGGCGAACGATAGCGAGCCTGTAATTTAAAGAGAAAATGGCCTTCGGCCGGGACACTTTTCTATCGAAAAAATTAAAAATTTACCATTAAGGGGGGTCTAGGGAGTGTTTACCATTAAGGGGGTTCTAGGGAGTGTTTACCATTAAGGGGGGTCTAGGGAGTGTTTACCATTAAGGGGGGTCTAGGGAGTGTTTACCATTAAGGGGGTTCTAGGGAGTGTTTACCATTAAGGGGGGTCTAGGGAGTGTTTACCATTAAGGGGGGTCTAGGGAGTGTTTACCATTAAGGGGGTTCTAGGGAGTGTTTACCATTAATGGGGGGTCTAGGGAGTGTTTACCATTAAGGGGGGTCTAGGGAGTGTTTACCATTAAGGGGGGTCTAGGGAGTGTTTACCATTAAGGGGGTTCTAGGGAGTGTTTACCATTAAGGGGGTTCTAGGGAGTGTTTACCATTAAGGGGGGTCTAGGGAGTGTTTACCATTAAGGGGGTCTAGGGAGTGTTTACCATTAAGGGGGTTCTAGGGAGTGTTTACCATTAAGGGGGGTCTAGGGAGTGTTTACCATTAAGGGGGGTCTAGGGAGTGTTTACCATTAAGGGGGTTCTAGGGAGTGTTTACCATTAAGGGGGGTCTAGGGAGTGTTTTACCATTAAGGGGGGTCTAGGGAGTGTTTTACCATTAAGGGGGGTCTAGGGAGTGTTTTACCATTAAGGGGGTCTAGGGAGTGTTTTACCATTAAGGGGGGTCTAGGGAGTGTTTACCATTAAGGGGGGTCTAGGGAGTGTTTACCATTAAGGGGGTTCTAGGTAGTGTTTTACCATTAAGGGGGTTCTAGGTAGTGTTTTACCATTAAGGGGATTCTAGGGAGTGTTTACCATTAAGGGGGGTCTAGGGAGTGTTTACCATTAAGGGGGTCTAGGGAGTGTTTACCATTAAGGGGGTTCTAGGGAGTGTTTACCATTAAGGGGGGTTCTAGGGAGTGTTTACCATTAAGGGGGGTCTAGGGAGTGTTTACCATTAAGGGGGGTCTAGGGAGTGTTTACCATTAAGGGGGGTCTAGGGAGTGTTTACCATTAAGGGGGGTCTAGGGAGTGTTTACCATTAAGGGGGTTCTAGGGAGTGTTTACCATTAAGGGGGGTCTAGGGAGTGTTTACCATTAAGGGGGGTCTAGGGAGTGTTTACCATTAAGGGGGTTCTAGGGAGTGTTTACCATTAAGGGGGGTCTAGGGAGTGTTTACCATTAAGGGGGGTCTAGGGAGTGTTTTACCATTAAGGGGGGTCTAGGGAGTGTTTACCATTAAGGGGGGTCTAGGGAGTGTTTACCATTAAGGGGGTCTAGGGAGTGTTTACCATTAAGGGGGTTGTAGGGAGTGTTTACCATTAAGGGGGGTCTAGGGAGTGTTTACCATTAAGGGGGGTCTAGGGAGTGTTTACCATTAAGGGGGTTCTAGGGAGTGTTTACCATTAAGGGGGTTCTAGGGAGTGTTTACCATTAAGGGGGGTCTAGGGAGTGTTTTACCATTAAGGGGGTTCTAGGGAGTGTTTTACCATTAAGGGGGTTCTAGGGAGTGTTTTACCATTAAGGGGGGTCTAGGGAGTGTTTACCATTAAGGGGGTTCTAGGGAGTGTTTACCATTAAGGGGGTCTAGGGAGTGTTTACCATTAAGGGGGGTCTAGGGAGTGTTTTACCATTAAGGGGGGTCTAGGGAGTGTTTTACCATTAAGGGGGGTCTAGGGAGTGTTTACCATTAAGGGGGGTCTAGGGAGTGTTTACCATTAAGCGGGGTCTAGGGAGTGTTTACCATTAAGGGGGGTCTAGGGAGTGTTTACCATTAAGGGGGTCTAGGAGTGTTTTACCATTAATGGGGTTCTAGGGAGTGTTTACCATTAAGGGGGTAGGGAGTGTTTACCATTAAGGGGGTCTAGGAGAGTTTACCATTAAGGGGTTCTAGGGAGTGTTTACCATTAAGGGGGTTCTAGGTAGTGTTTTACCATTAAGGGGGGTCTAGGAGTGTTTTACCATTAAGGGGGTTCTAGGGAGTGTTTACCCATTGAGGGGGTTCTAGGGAGTGTTTACCATTAAGGGGGACTTAGGGAGTGTTTTACCATTAAGGGGGGTCTAGGGAGTGTTTACCATTAAGGGGGGTCTAGGGAGTGTTTTACCATTAAGGGAGGTCTAGGGAGTGTTTTACCATTAAGGGGGGTCTAGGGGGGTCTAGGGAGTGTTTACCATTAAGGGGGTCTAGGGAGTGTTTACCATTAAGGGGGTTCTAGGGAGTGTTTACCATTAAGGGGGTTCTAGGGAGTGTTTACCATTAAGGGGGTTCTAGGGAGTGTTTACCATTAGGGGGGTTCTAGGGAGTGTTTACCATTAAGGGGGGTCTAGGGAGTGTTTACCATTAAGGGGGGTTCTAGGGAGTGTTTACCATTAAGGGGGTTCTAGGGAGTGTTTACCATTAAAGGGGGGCCTAGGGAGTGTTTACCATTAAGGGGGTCTAGGGAGTGTTTACCATTAAGGGGGGTCTAGGGAGTGTTTACCATTAAGGGGGGTCCAGAGAGTGTTTACGATTAGGGGGGGTCTAGGGAGTGTTTACCATTAAGGGGGGTCTAGGGAGTGTTTACCATTAAGGGGGGTCTAGGGAGTGTTTACCATTAAGCGCGTTCTAGGGAGTGTTTACCATTAAGGGGGTCTAGGCAGTGTTTACCATTAACGGGGGTCTAGGGAGTGTTTACCATTAAGGGGGGTCTAGGGAGTGTTTACCATTAAGGGGGGTCTAGGGAGTGTTTACCATTAAGGGGGTCTAGGGAGTGTTTTACCATTAAGGGGGTCTAGGGAGTGTTTACCATTAAGGGGGTTCTAGGGAGTGTTTACCATAAGGGGGTTAGGAGTGTTTACCATTAAGGGGGTCTAGGGAGTGTTTACCATTAAGGGGGGTCTAGGGAGGGAGTGTTTACCATTAAGGGGGTTCTAGGGAGTGTTTTACCATTAAGGGGGGTTCTAGGGAGCTTTTACCATTAAGGGGGGTCTAGGGAGTGTTTACCATTAAGGGGGTTCTAGGGAGTGTTTACCATTAAGAGGGGTCTAGGGAGTGTTTACCATTAAGGGGTTTCTAGGGAGTGTTTACCATTAAGGGGGGTCTAGGGAGTGTTTACCATTAAGGGGGTTCTAGGGAGTGTTTACCATTAAGGGGGTTCTAGGGAGTGTTTTACCATTAAGGGGGTTTTAGGGAGTGTTTACCATTAAGGGGGACTAGAACGTGTTTACCATTAAGGGGGGCCTAGGGAGTGTTTACCATTAAGGGGGGTCTAGGGAGTGTTTACCATTAAGGGGGGTCTAGGGAGTGTTGACCAATAAGAGGGGTCTAGGGAGAGTTTTACCATTAAGGGGGGTCTAGGGAGTGTTTACCATTAAGGGGGGTCTAGGGAGTGTTTACCATTAAGGGGGTTCTAGGGAGTGTTTACCATTAAGGGGGGTCTAGGGAGTGTTTACCATTAAGGGGGGTCTAGGGAGTGTTTACCATTAAGGGGGGTCTAGGGAGTGTTTACCATTAAGGGGGGTCTAGGGAGTGTTTACCATTAAGGGGGGTCTAGGGAGTGTTTACCATTAAGGGGGTTCTAGGGAGTGTTTACCATTAAGGGGTTTCTAGGGAGTGTTTACCATTAAGGGGGGTCTAGGGAGTGTTTACCATTAAGGGGGTTCTAGGGAGTGTTTACCATTAAGGGGGGTCTAGGGAGTGTTTACCATTAAGGGGGTTCTAGGGAGTGTTTACCATTAAGGGGGGTCTAGGGAGTGTTTACCATTAAGGGGGGTCTAGGGAGTGTTTACCATTAAGGGGGTCTAGGGAGTGTTTACCATTAAGGGGGGTCTAGGGAGTGTTTACCATTAAGGGGGTTCTAGGGAGTGTTTACCATTAAGGGGGGTCTAGGGAGTGTTTACCATTAAGGGGGGTCTAGGGAGTGTTTTACCATTAAGGGGGGTCTAGGGAGTGTTTACCATTAAGGGGGGTCTAGGGAGTGTTTACCATTAAGGGGGGTCTAGGGAGTGTTTACCATTAAGGGGGGTCTAGGGAGTGTTTACCATTAAGGGGGTTCTAGGGAGTGTTTACCATTAAGGGGGGTTCTAGGGAGTGTTTTACCATTAAGGGGGGTTCTAGGGAGTGTTGTACCAGTAAGGGAGGTCTAGGGTGTGTTTTACCATTAGGGGGGGTCTAGGGAGTGTTTACCATTAAGGGGGTTCTAGGGAGTGTTTACCATTAAGGGGGGTTCTAGGGAGTGTTTACCATTAAGGGGGGTCTAGGGAGTGTTTACCATTAAGGGGGTTCTAGGTAGTGTTTTACCATTAAGGGGGTTCTAGGTAGTGTTTTACCATTAAGGGGGGTTCTAGGGAGTGTTTACCATTAAGGGGGGTCTAGGGAGTGTTTTACCAATAAGGGGGGTTCTAGGGAGTGTTTACCATTAAGGGGGTTCTAGGGAGTGTTTACCATTAAGGGGGTTCTAGGGAGTGTTTACCATTAAGGGGGGTCTAGGGAGTGTTTACCATTAAGGGGGGTCTAGGGAGTGTTTACCATTAAGGGGGGTCTAGGGAGTGTTTACCATTAAGGGGGGTCTAGGGAGTGTTTACCATTAAGGGGGGTTCTAGGGAGTGTTTTACCATTAAGGGGGTCTAGGGAGTATTTACCATTAAGGGGGGTCTAGGGAGTGTTTACCATTAAGGGGGTTCTAGGGAGTGTTTACCATTAAGGGGGTTCTAGGGAGTGTTTTACCATTAAGGGGGTCTAGGGAGTGTTTTACCATTAAGGGGGGTCTAGGGAGTGTTTACCATTAAGGGGGGTCTAGGGAGTGTTTACCATTAAGGGGGGTCTAGGGAGTGTTTACCATTAAGGGGGTTCTAGGGAGTGTTTACCATTAAGGGGGGTCTAGGGAGTGTTTACCATTAAGGGGGGTCTAGGGAGTGTTTACCATTAAGGGGGGTCTAGGGAGTGTTTACCATTAAGGGGGTTCTAGGGAGTGTTTTACCATTAAGGCAGGTCTAGGGAGTGTTTACCATTAAGGGGGTTCTAGGGAGTGTTTTACCATTAAGGGGGTTCTAGGGAGTGTTTTACCATTAAGGGGGGTCTAGGGAGTGTTTT
The DNA here is from genome assembly GCA_032716605.1 of Paralithodes platypus. Classification (NCBI taxonomy): domain Eukaryota; kingdom Metazoa; phylum Arthropoda; class Malacostraca; order Decapoda; family Lithodidae; genus Paralithodes; species Paralithodes platypus. Next base: position 6,993,293 of record CM064496.1, read on the forward strand.
ACCATTAATGGGGTTCTAGGGAGTGTTTACCATTAAGGGGGGTCTAGGGAGTGTTTACCATTAAGGGGGGTCTAGGGAGTGTTTACCATTAAGGGGGGTCTAGGGAGTGTTTACCATTAAGGGGGTTCTAGGGAGTGTTTTACCATTAAGGGGGTTCTAGGGAGTGTTTTACCATTAAGGGGGGTCTAGGGAGTGTTTTACCATTAATGGGGTTCTAGGGAGTGTTTTACCATTAAGGGGGGTCTAGGGAGTGTTTACCATTAAGGGGGGTCTAGGGAGTGTTTACCATTAAGGGGGGTCTAGGGAGTGTTTTACCATTAAGGGGGGTCTAGGGAGTGTTTACCATTAAGGGGGTTCTAGGGAGTGTTTTACCATTAAGGGGGTCTAGGGAGTGTTTACCATTAAGGGGGGTCTAGGGAGTGTTTACCATTAAGGGGGGTCTAGGGAGTGTTTACCATTAAGGGGGTCTAGGGAGTCTTTACCATTATGGGGGCTCTAGGGAGTGTTTACCATTAAGGGGTTCTAGGGAGTGTTTACCATTAAGGGGGTTCTAGGGAGTGTTTTACCATTAAGGGGGGTCTAGGGAGTGTTTACCATTAAGGGGGGTCTAGGGAGTGTTTACCATTAAGGGGGGTCTAGGGAGTGTTTACCATTAAGGGGGGTCTAGGGAGTGTTTTAAGGGGGTCTAGGGATTTTTGTTTTAAAGTTTGATGGAGTCTAGGGAGGAAACTAATAATATAATAAATAAATGAAAAAATCGGCTAAAAAAAATATACCCTCCCCCATTAACCCCCTCCTGTTATATTGCACCCCCCCCCCCATCCCCCCCCTCCTGCGGTTCCTCCTCTTTTATTCCTGATCTTGATTATGTGTTCATCTTCCTCTTCCTCCTTCTATTCCTCTTCTCTCCTGCATCAATCAATCTCTCTCTCTCTCTCTTTCTCTGTCTTCATCTCCGCTATCCTTTCCTTCCACTTCCCTTACTCTTGGGGTTGTTGTTGTTGTTGTTGTTGTTCCCCCAAGCTGCCTGGCCGAACAGCCCCAAGGCCCCGAGCAATTCCAAGGCCATAACCGAGCGCCCCCACAGAACCCTCCCCGCCGACCACAATAAAGCCTGGATGACCGAAGCCACTCCATGGCGGGGAGCTGAGGAGGGTGCGGAAACACCCAGGAAACCAAAGCCCCACTCAGGGCCCTGTGCCCCTCAGCAATTATGAAGAGAAAGTTGAGGGGCAAGGGAAAAATGTGACGCTTTGGCTTCCAATCTTGGTAGATTGGGAGGTCAATCCACGAAAGAGACGCCGTCACTTGAGATCCAGAAAACACACAAGCTAAAGGAACAGTCAGAGTAAGCTATGGGTATGGCAGAGATCGCTCAGTTCTCACTCTGAAAGACCAGCCCATCACCACATGACTAGAACCCAATCCTCTCAGCAACAGCTAGGAAAGGCCCTAGAAAGCCGCCTTTGGCGGGGGGATAGCTCCCCTATTTCAACCCCTTTCGGGGTTGGGCACCCGCCCAAGGGTTGCTATCTTTACTAGAATTAAGTCCTGGCCACCTTGCTGGGATTGTAAGATCTGTGTGGCCAGTGTATCAATATATTGTACATATCGCTCTCGCTCTCTCTCTCTCTCTCTCTCTCTCTCTCTCTGCTTTGCTATCTTTACCTTCCACTTTGCAGCAAATTCTATGTTAGCATTAACCCCTAAGTGTCGGGGCGCAACATAAGTCGAGTTAAATAAATCTGGACTATGTGGCGGTGCGCGACATAGGTCGTGTGGCAATTTCAGCACGTAATGTTGCTGAGAGAGAGAGACAAGTGGTGGCAGGAGAGTAGCGAGCGTATGACTGCTCCAGACCACCGCGGCGAACCTACTGACACGAATCCCACCTCCTCCCTCCCTCTCTCACTCGCTAAATACGGAATTGTATGGGGAAAGTGCCGAATTACATGCTTTTTGCACTCGCGTTGCGCGGTTGTTGCAAGAAAACTAGCCATCATAAAAGGATCGTTATGGTGTCATTCGAAAGCTCTGTTTATGCCCTTTCAGGGATAGATACTTGTTTTACGCTCTGGGTCTTATTTAGGCATGAAAATGATCACGTAAACAGCCCTATTTTGGCTAAAAACACCCCGCTGGGCGGTACATATAAATAAACCGCCTAGCCCGCTAAATAAGGGTTAAGTCCGGACTGCCTAGTAGGGATCACAAGGTCTGTGCAGTCTGTGTATCTATGTAAATCTCCATCCTTCCATTCTATCTCTAAAATACCTCTCTCTACTCCCCTTCTCCCCCCTCTCGCCCTCCTTCCTCCACCACCTCCCCCCTCCCTCGTCCTCACTCCCGCTCCTTCCACCCACCTCTTCCTCCTCCTTCCACCCACCTCTTCCTCCTCCCTCCACCTACCTCTCCCCCTCCTTCCACCCACCTCTACCCCCATCCCCCTTCTCTCCACCTTCCCCTCCTTCCTCCTCCAGCCTTCGAACGTGACCAAGACTACAAGCTTGGTTCTAGTGGCTTGCTATACAACCTCAAGATTTTTCATATTTAAACATGCATACACAAATATATGCCCAAATCTGCTATACCATTCAAAATTACTCTATTCTCAATACAAAATAATAGGCTACAAATAATTCTGTAATTTATATTCAAATTTTTCATTACAATAGGACACATAATAATAAACTTACTCTTCAGATACAAGACTATTTTTACTTTATAAGATAAATTTAAAGGTTTTCAAGTAATTCGACATTCCTCTTAGCACGATATTTCTCAGTAATGCAAACCAAATAATGTAATATAATCTACCCATTATTGCTGACCTTTGTAATCCTAATCATGTACGGTATAGTCTACCCTTCATGAATCACCCACGTAAACCTAAGCAATCACAATATGCGCTATGGTCTATATTGCACTCACTCACTCACTCACTCACTCACTCACTCACTCACTTACTCACACTCACTCTCACTCTCTCAGTCCAATCGGTGTGTTTTTCTGGCAGTACAACCAGGGACATCATTGCAGCCTACACTATAAGCCCCAAACTGCTGCTCAAGTTAGTGAAATTGAAGACCTCGATGTCTAAGATGTCTCACTTGTAGATCATATTAAAGTTTTCGTCCATTACAACTATTCCCAAAACTAAACTATTATACGAGCATACCCCTGGTGATGGGCTGGTCTATCAGAGTGAGAACTGAGCGATCTCTGCCATACCCATAGCTTACTCTGACTGTTCCTTTTACTTATATATTTTCTAGATCTCAAGTGACGGCGTCTCTTCCGTGGATTGACCTCCCAATCTACCATGATTGGAAGCCAAAGCGTCACATTTTTCCTTTGCCCCTCAACTTTCTCTTCATAATTGCTGAGGGGCACAGGGCCCTGGGCTTTGGTTTCCCGGGCGTTTCCGCACCCTCCTTAGCTCCCCGCCATGGAGTGGCTTCGGTCACCCAGGCTTTATTGTGGTCGGCAAGGAGGGTTCTTTGGGGGCGCTCGATTATGGCCTTGGCCTTATTCGGGGCCTTGGGGCTGTTCGGCCAGGCAGCTTGAGGAACAACAACAACAACGAGCATACCCTCTAACACCACGCTGCGTAAACTCAAACAAATACAAACACATCTATCTTGTCTTACTAAGGCTAGTGACATAGTATTTCACAAGCATAACAAAAATTACTCTTTTAACAAACCTGGGTGGAATGACCATGTTTCAGAACTATACCAGGCATCCCGAGATGCTCGTAGTGTATGGCTGGATCATAACAAACCGAGACAGGGACCCATTTTTGACATGTTCACCAGACTAAAGGCTAGATGCAAGTATGCAATCAGATATATAAAAAACAATGAAAATGTATTAAGAAGAGAAGCATTGGCCAAAAACTTTGCTAGCAAAGACACATTGGCCTTCTGGAAGGATATTAAAAAAATGCATAATAGCTGCACACCTCTACCCGTTAGTGTAGATGGGATCTCTGGTACTAATAACATAGCCAATCTTTGGAAAACACATTACCAAACTTTGTTTAACTCTGTTGGGCACCAAGGAAATACCATTGCTGCTACAACAGAGTGTAACAAAGAAGAAAAATATGACACAATTAAAGTTACAAGTGAAAAAATCAAGGCTGCAATAAGTAGGCTAGATGCTAACAAATCCTGTGGTTTTGATGGTATATATGCTGAACATTTGAAGTACTCCTCCACTCTCCTCTTGGAGAAACTCAGCAGTTGCTTTACCAGCTTTCTAATCCATGGTTTCCTACCAGAATCTATGATGTCCGTTACCTTGATACCAGTAATTAAAGACAAGGCTGGCAAAATTACATCAAAAGACAACTATAGACCTATTGCCCTTGCCAGTATTGTAAGTAAGATACTAGAGTTAATCATTTTAGACAGAATCTCAGTGTATATCTCAACTAATAGTAATCAATTTGGTTTTAAAAAGAATCATGGTACGGACCAGTGCATCTACACTCTGAAGGAGCTAGTGGATGGGTACATCAAAATGAACAGCTCTATTTTTGCATGCTTTCTTGATGCTAGTAAGGCATTTGACAGAGTCTGCCACAATATCCTGTTTGATAAATTAGCAACAAGGGGAGTGCCATCCTATATACTGAGAATCTTGAAGTACTGGTACGCCAATCAAACATTTAATGTAAGATGGGGTAACATTATTTCGGATTCCTTTACAGTAACCAATGGAGTGAGACAGGGTAGTATTCTCTCACCTTACTTATTCAATGTATATATGGATGAATTAAGTGATAAATTGAATAAAGAGCAGATTGGATGTTATGGTGGGAATAAAATCATCAACCATCTCATGTATGCTGATGATCTGGTCATTATTGCACCGTCTTCTGCGGGTCTGAGCAAACTTCTTGATATATGTGAATCTTTTGGTAGTAAACATTGTGTTAAATTCAACCCACTGAAAAGTGCTGTTCTTATATTTAGATCAAAATTACTGTATAAAAGTAAACTGCCAAATTTCTCACTCAATAATCAAATTATTCAAGAAGTAAACAAAATAAAATACCTGGGACACATTATCTCAAACGATTGCTCAGATGATGCAGATATCGGCCGTCAGCGCAGACAGCTATATTTACGTGGTAACACCATCTTGAGAAAATTCCACATGTGTAATTGGGAAACTAAAGTCACTTTGTTCCGGACATATTGTTCCTCTATGTACACGGCCCATTTGTGGTGGAAGTATAAGAGAGCCACCATAAATGGTCTGTGTACATCCTATCATAATATACTCAAGATGTTCATTGGTCTCTCTAAATATGAAAGCACTAGTATGGTGTGCACACTGTTGGATGTGCAGTGCTGTCGGGCTGTCATCAGGAGACTGGTGTACAGCTTTTCGCAGCGACTGCAATCCTCCAGTAACACGCTGATTGTAGCTCTTTGGTCTAGTGATCATATCTATGAATCCCGTATTATATCTCACTGGCAGAAGCTGCTGCACACATAGTATGTACTGTAATGTAATATATAGGTCTAATTGAACTATGAGCAATGATCTGTGCAATAGGTGTTAACCAACATTGAGCAATAGCCTTAGTTAGCCTATCTGTGTTATATTGTGACAAAATGTGATATGTGCTCTATTCTGTAAATAGGCCTACTGTATTTTTTATTTTATTGTGTCTTTATTAATATATCTTTGTGTATAATTATTATCTGTGCTCTGACGAGAAGTGTATGTGATATGGACCATTAGGTCGTACTGTATTTATACTGTATCTATCTTATGTGTCTGGAATAAAGAATTATTATTATTATTATTATTATTATTATTATTATTATTATCTATATTGTACTTCTGAACTCAGCCAACCTAGTAATGTAGAACAATTCCTAGCATAAGAGCACCCAATCAATTAAGGGGAGGGAGGGGTTTAGTTTCCTCACTAGACCTCTATCAAGCTTAAAAAACATCCCTAACATCCACCTTCTAGATAAATTTATAAATTTTTCAGTACAAAAATGTCCTGGACAAAGACCGATTTCTCCTAAATTACAGGCTCGCTATAGCTCGCCAGGAAAAAATGACACCTAAATTGCACGAAAAGTCTTAATATTGACAAGGAAATGGGGTGAAAGGTCTTAAAATCGCCAAAATAAAGGGCTGGACGTCTTAAAATCTGAAAACCAATGGGGCTAAACATGAGGGAGAAGTGGGGTCCAAAAAGAACAACCATCACCCCTTATTTTAAAGATCTTGGTGTCGGTAATCTCCTGCTTGTAGACCATGTTGTAGTTCTCGCCTAACATCACTAGGCCCGAGAATAATCTATACCCTATTTATATTACCTTTATAAATTCAATCAGGTATCAAATAATCTAATCTTTAACCCTCACCTTTGTAATAGCTTAATCTTTTAATCTTTAACCGTCACCTTTGTAATAGCTTAATCTTTTAATCTTTAACCGTCACCTTTGTAATAGCTTTAGAAACGCAATACTTTACAAAGAAATTGACCCAATCTTAGCCCAAGAACGCACCAAAGAACATATCCTACCTTCGTAAACCCAATCAGGAACACCATTATAGACGAGGCCCGGACTGCCCGTATTGGTCAACTTGAAGATCTCTGTGTCGGTGATCTCCCGTTTGTAGATCATGTTGTAGTTCTCGTCCACCATGATGATGCCGGAGTCTACGGGCGCCCACTGTACCAGGATCGCTGGCTGGTGGCCTCGCACTTCAGGGTCCGGGAGCAGCGCCTTGTGGTGTCTGCGGAAGAGGTTGGCACGTCAGATGGGGAGAATTGTATTTATTTGTTAATTTTTGTTATTATTATTTTCTTTAGTTTCTTCCCAAGACCACCAGTAAGCTTAAACAAATTGCCACAAGATCCCCCTTCGAGCTAAATGTGTAAATTTTTCGGTAGAACCGGTTCCTCCTAACTTACAGGCTCGCAATCGCTCGCCAGGAAAAAGTCGACACTTTAATGGCGCATAAGGTCTAAAAACCGACAGAAAGAGAGCAAAAGGTCTTAAAATCGCCAAAATAATGGAGACAATATCTAAAAAATAAAATAATAGCATGAGGGTAAGTAAAAGTCTCCTTCAACAGGTCAAGGTCAAATTTGTTCATAATAAACTTTATTTTTATGAAGGGGTCAGAGCCAAATTTTGGAGAACAGCATTAAATGGATATAAAATTTGCACATAATTAAGTCTATGAAGCCAAGTAAATTGGTGAAGGGGAAATTCATATAATAGTAATGTCATTATCAAATATAAAAAAGGTCAAATACTGAGAATACATACGACCAATCAAGGTCAAATTTAGACAACCTTCATTTCATGAACTCAAAATAAAAATTGAAAATTAGAAAATGGAATTAGTTGGTAAATGTATGTATGTATGTATGTACGGTATGTATGTATGTAATAGTATGTATGTATGTATGTACTCAGGCACATACCCCATAGCTGGGGGTGGTCGACTCGAGATAGAGCCCGAACAGAAACAAACAAATGGGGAAAACAACAAAAATCACATAACTAGGACACCCAGGAGAAGACTCAGAGACCAAGGATCACTAGGGGCCTCCAGCAGCCCAGGTAACCCCAGGTAATAATAATAATAATAAAAATTAAACTTGCAAGCAACGTTGTGCGGGGTTCGAGCGGGGTTGCATGCAGGGTATTGTGTTGGATACAAGGGCTGTTCCACATAATGTATCAAAATATCATGTATCTTATCGGGCATGGAGAAAGTACAGAAGGAATATAGTGTAGCCATTTTGGCTATGGCCACTTAGACCATTAAGGAGTGTGACCATTTTAGTTAAAGCTATTAATCCTGTACGAGTTGTTGTTGTTCCCTAAGCTGCCTGGCCGAACAGCCCCGAGTCCCTGAGGAAGGCCATGGCCATGATCGGGCTTACCCACAGAGCTCTCATTGAGTGTAGATTGTGTTGTTGGCGTAAGTGGTTGTGTGAAATGCAGTCTTCTATGATGTGTTTAATGGTATGGGGTGCTGTGTTACATCCTGGGCAGGCGTCGACAACGGAGTCATCCAGTCTCTTCTGATAGCTCAGGAGAGCTGGATGGTGTCCGCATCTCAGCCTGGCCAGGTGGACTCTGTCCTCGCGAGGAAGGGAGGATTCGGAAGGATGGATTTCGGGAGGTCGTGCTTGCAGCTGCGTGTTGTCTGTGAGTGAGTGGATGGATCGGCGAGAGATATGAGTATGGATGTGCTTTTGGAAGTTGGTTCGGGGTGGGCAGGGAGGGAGAGAGGACAGTAATTATGTGTGATACCGTGTGCTGGGTGTTGTTTTTGATATTTCTTGGTGTCTGTGGGTGTGTTGCCATGTAGTTTAGTGGGTGGTCTTGGTTCGTGGAGGCTGCTGCCAGGAATTGAGTGCCTCTCATGTCCAGATGGTCTTTGACTTTGAGGATTTTGGTTTCTTGATGTAGGTGATCTGTGGGTGCAGTAGCTGTGCAGCCTGTAATGATCTTCAGGGCTTTGTTTTGAATAGTCTGTAAGGTCTTATGATGTGTTTCAGCTAGGTTAAAAGCCCAGGCTGGGCTTGCGTATTCCATCACTGATCTTATGTATTGTTTATATACTGTGGTGGTAGTTTCTTTGTTGTGTCCAAATTTTGTGTGAGCAAGTGACCTGAGGGCGTTAAGTCTGGGTGTCAGTTTCTTTTTAATGTTTGTGGTGTGCTGTTTGAATGTCATATGAGTATCATATGTTACTCCTAGGATTTTGGGTGTGTGTGTATGTGTTAGGGGTGTGTTGTTTATGGTGAGTTGAGGGATGTATTCGTGTTCTCCTGTCCAGCTTGTGAGCAGGGTTGCGGTGGATTTGGCTGGGGCTAGATTAAGTCTGTTTGTAGTGCACCAGCCATGTAGTGTGTTGAGATAGGGTTGAAGGAGATCTGTTGCTCTTTTTGGGTCATGGTGTGTGCATGTGAGTTTTATGTCATCTGCATAGGAGGCTAAGTTTATTTGGGGCGTATTGGGTGTAGTTATATCGTGCATGTACAGATTGAAGAGTGCGGGCGATAGGACGGATCCTTGTGGGACTCCGTTTAGAAAGTTTCTGATTTTAGATGACTGACCGGCAAAAGATACGTGTGCACATCTTCCTGCTAGGAAGTTGGCCAGCCACCTTTTTGTGTTGTTGTGCATGTTTGTGTTGTAGATTTTGTTTGTTAGGTTGTGGCGGAGGATGGCATCGAAGGCTTTACTAATGTCGAGTGTGGCTAATAGTGATCTGTGTGGTGGTCTAGCTGAGTTGATGCCGTCAAAAGTTCTTTGTGTAAGGTCTGTGAGAAGTGTGTTTGTGGAGTGCAGTTGCCTAAAGCCATGTTGTGTTGGAGCTAGGGGTAGGTCGGGTGTAATTAGTTGTAATACTAGGCGTTCCATGACTTTGGAGGGGGAGCAAAGGAGTGTGATGGGGCGGTGCGAGGAGGGTAGCGTGGGGTCTTTGTTGGATTTGGGGAATGTGGTGATGATACCATGCTTCCAAATGTCTGGTATTGTGTTGTGTGAATAACTGTAGTTTGATATGTTAGTGAGTGCTTGTATGCCTTGTGGTCCCAGGTGTCTGAGGTGTATGTTACTTATGTTGTCTAGGCCACAAGTGGGTGAGTGCTTGAGATTGTTGATGATATGCTTTGTCTGGTGATTGGTGAAGGGTGTATAGTCAGGGTCTGTGGGGAATTGTCTCTTACGTCGGATGACACGTCGGTCGTCTTTGTGAGGTTTTAGGTGGCTGACATGTGAGAAGTGATTGATGAGAATGTTTGCTTGTTGTTTACATGAAGGACTAGAGTCTGTTGTTGTGATTGCAGCATGTGATTGTGTTGTGTTGCTGTTGGAAAGTGTGATGCTGTTTAGTGTTTTGTAGAGTTTCTTGGGGTTTGTTTTGTGATCAAGTGTTTGTAGGAAGTTATTCCAATTTAGTTTTTGTTGTTCTTGTATTTTGTTGTTAGTGTGGGTGTTGAGTGCTTGAATTTGTTGTGTGATGTCTTGTGTGTGGGGTGCTGGGGAGTGTTTCAGTATGTCGCGTTGTCTGATGAGGTTTTGAATTTCTGGTGTGAAGTTGGGGTTGTGTCTTTTTCTGTTACCTCTTGGAATGTGTTTCTTGTCAGCGTTTTGGATAGTTTTATTGAGTATGTGTACAGCATTGTTGATGTTAGTGATGGGTGTACTGTTTAGAGTTGTGAAGTGTTGTTCGGTCTCATTTGTGAATGCTTCCCAGTTAGCTCTTTTATAATTGGTGTATGTGTGTTTGTGGCTAGCTGGGGTGAGTCTGGTTTTGGTGGTGATAATGATCGGGAGGTGGTCAGAGCCTAAGGTTCTGACCACCCTCCAGGATGTTGTGGGGGCGAGTTCTGGGGAGCAAAAGGTGATGTCTGGAGATGATGGGTTATAGAGGGCTTGGTGAGGAATATGGGTATGTTGATGGATGTCGTTAAGGATGATGAGGTTATCAGTTTGGTTTTGTAGTACCAGCCCTCTGTCTGTGTCGGGGTTGTCAACAAACCAGGCCGACGTCTTGGTGTTGAAGTCACCACCCAGGATGATGTGTGGGGTGTTTGTGATGTGTTGTAAGTGTGGTCTGTATTCATTTGGTACTGTAGGGGATGTATGTGTTTATGATGGTTATGTTGGAGTTGTTGCCAATGCATATTTTAATTGATTGTATTTCTGTTGTATTATCATTTGGGGGGAGGAGGGATTTGGTTTGTACACTGGTAACTATGTATGATATTTCTTTGTGTACCAGGGTGATGAGTCCACCGCCTCCGCCGACAGCCCGGTCTTGTCTGATGGTGGTGAAATCATGAAATGTGGGTGTTTTTTGTGTTGTGCAGAGTTTTGTTTCTTGTAAGATGGCAATGTGTATGTTGTGTTGTTTGATGAAGTGTGAGAGTTTGTGTTTCTTTGTGTTGATGCCATCTATGTTCAATTGGAGAATGTTAATGTTATGTGCACGATGTATGTTGGGTGCTGCTGCACGAGGAGGGGATGGGGGTGGGGGTGAGGGAGGGGCTGGGGGTTGGGACGGGTGAGGTGGGGGTGGGGATTGGGGAGCAGGAGATGGGGGTTGGAATGGATTAGGATGGGGTGTGGTGTGTTGAGTTGAGGATGTGGATGGTATGGGAAGGTTAGGTGGGTTAGGGAGGAGAGGTGGACGGGTTTTAGGGGGGGAGTGGATGATATGGGAAGGTTAGGTGGGTTGGGGAGGAGAGGTGGACGAGTTTTAGGCGAGGGATTTGACTGGGAGAGGGAGGGGCATGAGGAACAGGTCCAGGTGTTCGTGTAGTGTTTCTTGGAGGCAAGTGTTGTGCAGGTGAAGTGGGTCCAGTTCCTGCATGAATTGCAGAGAACTGAACCCTTAGTGTGGCGACTTGAAGTGATGGGTTTTGAGCAAGTTGGACATATGTATGTGTAGCTGGGTCCTGGGTTGCTCTCAATGTCTCCAGCTAGAAGAAGTCTTTGAGAAATGACAGCCGGAGAGTCATTTCTCGGTGTAGGAAAAACTGTGTGATGTGTGTGTGTGGTGTGAGAGGTGTGGAAATTCCCGGCGCGACCGAAGCCGCTCCAAGGACTCCTGTACGAGTAGGCATAATTGCCCGAAATTGCCTTCATTCCCTGCTCATTTTCATGCATAAGCAAAAGCCAGAGCGTAATACAATTATGTATTCGTGAAAGTACGGTAATAGCTTTCAAATTACTCCTGAATCATCCCTGTACGACATCTGGTTTCTTGTAAGGATCTTGCAAACGAAGGGCAAAATTTCTAAAAATTACCAAATCCGATAGGCGAAATCGCTAAAAATTACCAACTATTTTCTGTTTTCGCTATGTGTGACGCTGCACATAAGTGAGCTCTCTCTCACACAAACCTCAGTGTTGTGGCAGGGCCTGTAGGCTCCGGCTGACGTCCATCCGTGCTGCTTGCAAAAGCTGGCCTGGCTCACAGGCTACAAAATAGCCGGAAAATCGTCTCCGTCATATGAGGGGCCCCGCGGGAATTGGGTTAAGAAGTGTGGTTGTTTTGATTATTTGATAGGGTCACCATAAGGGTAATGGTGTGGCATTTTTTCTGTACAGAAGCTTGGCCTTTTTGGTTGGGGCTTCTTAGGAATGCGACCTTTTTCGTTAGCCATGGAGAAACTGCAGAGGTACAAATTATTATAAGCAACCTCATGTTAAAAATATCTTATATATTTTTTTTTAGCTTTACTTGGCATTCCTCTTCCTTTATGTATCTAGCAATTTAACCCCCTCAAACTCCTTATGACGCGATGGTGTGGTAATTACCCCGGGCCAAAAAGCTCTAAAAGACGATCGAGTGATAACTCAAGCGAGCTTGAAATACGCAGGCGTTTCGTTCATGGTCACCCCTTCGGGGATCAAGGTGTCCGGCAATATATACCGGTAGGCTATAGATAAATTCATTTTTGGGCTATTTCTTCCATTTTATTTATCCTGTTAACCCTCCAGCCCCGGCTATGTAATATATATATATTCCCCGAAACCCGGGTGTTTTGGCCGAAAAATGTCTACGCCTAGGCTACCATATCTTTGTTATTCTGACTGCTTCCGCATTCCCGCGCATCCCCAAGCGTAGATGTGTTTATTACCTGTAGAATGGCGTTAAGTAGAGCTCTCTAAGTCAAGTGGTTGAGTTGTGATGATGATTTCAGTGGAGATAACTTTATGGCAAAAACAGCCACTTTACACTACTTTTCGATACTTAACAACAACATACAGGCACACACGAACAAGTGACGCACTCCTTCTTGTGGCCGGAGATGCGGGGCGTCGGTCCAGCCGGCTGTTGTTTACATGCGTCGGACCGACGCCTCGCACACCAAGCTCACAGGCTTTCAACCACTGGGCGTTAAAGAGTCCTTCCGGACAGCTCGTGTATGCTTTTTTATGGGCGTTCAAGAGCCCTTCCGGGAACGAAGGGTTAAAGTGCTTGATTGATTTTTGTGCTAATGTAGTTAGTATTTGGTGTAATTTTACATATTTCAGCTAAATCTGAAGAGCACATGCAATTTATTTGTGCATGTTCAGTAAGTATTGCTGGGGAAAGGGTTAACGTATTCATCTTTTGGGGTATTTATTCTATGTTTTTATCCTGTTTCTGTGATTGATTGAGTTTTGTGCTAATGTAGTTGGTATTTGGTATAATTTTACATATTGTAGATAAATCAGAAGAGCACATGCAATATATTTGGGCATTTTCAGTCAGTATTGCTGGGGAAACGGTTAACATACAGTATTCATCATAGGAAGGGAAGAGGATGTGTAGCTCAGATCTTTGCCCTGAAATATGTTGTGGAGAAATATCTTGAGAAGGGACAAAAGTTGTATGCTGCCTTCATGGACTTGGAGAAGGCCTATGACAGAGTTGATAGAGAAGGTACCGGTATGTAGAAAGTACGTGGAATATACGGAGCAGATAGCAAGTTGCTGAAAGCAGTGAAAAGCATGTATGTGGGTGCAAAGGTGTCAGTATGTGTTGAGAATTAGCAGAGCGAGTTCTTTGATCTGAATTTTGGGTTAAAGAAAGGGTGTGTGATGTCCCCGTGGTTGTTCAATATATACTGAACTGTATATGGATGGAGTCATAAAAGAAATGCAAGGATGAGCAGTGGATGTTGGTGTACCACTAATAAGGGAAGGCAACGAGTGGAATGACAGAGTTGATAGAGAAGGTATGTGGAAAGTACTGAGAATATATGGAGTACCGGTAGATGGCAAGTTGCTGAAAGCAGTGAAGAGTATGTATGAGAGTGCAAAGGTATCAGTACGTGTGAAGAATGAACAGAGGGAGTTCTTTGATCTGAATGTTTGGTAAAGCAAGGGTGTGTGATGTCCCGATGGTTGTTCTATATATACAGTATATGGATGGAGTCATAAAAGAAATACAAGGAAGAGCAGTGTATGTTTGTGTACTGCTGTTTGCTGACGATATGAATGGGAGTTGCAGGGTCTGGTAAATATGTTTGGAACAGTGTGCGAAAAATGGAATCTGAAGGTAAATGCGGGGAAGAGCAAGGTTATGGTCTTCGAAAGGGGTGAAGCCACAGAGTGTGAGATGAAGTTGAACGGTCAGGCTATGGAGATTGTCAGCTCATTTAAGTATCTTGGCAGTGTACAGAGTAAAGATGGGAGTATGGATGAAGAAGTGTGGGAGAGGGTGCAACAGGGGAAGAGGGTTGTAGGAATGCTGAAAGCAGTAACATGAAATAGGGTGGTCAGCATGGAACTGAAGAAGTCATTGCATGACAGTGTGATAATCCCGACACTGACTTACGGAAGCGAAGCATGGACGTTGTTGGAGAGATTCAAACCAAGAGTGAAAGGGATGGAAATGAGTTACTTGAGAAGTGTGTGCAGAGTTACATGGAGGGATAGACAGACGAATGAGGAAGTACGAGAGAGGTGTGGTGTGAATGGACTGGAAAGTGCGAAAAAGAACACTTTGAGATGGTTAAGCCATGTGGAACGTATGGGAAGCGAGAGAATGACTAAGAGCGTGTACGAGTGAGGTGGAAGGACAGAGGGAGAAATAAACCGAGAGAGAGGTGGAAGGATGGAGTTAAGAAGTATATGCGTGAAAGCGGTGCTGGATGGGAGGAGGGGCGTCGACTGACTGGGGACAGAGGTGCATAGGGGTGTTTCGTTCGTGGCCAATCCTTCGGGGATCAAGGCGTCCGTCAATAGATAGATAGATAAATTCATCTTTAGGGCTATTTCTTACATTTTCTTTATCCTGTTAGTGTACTTTATTACATTTTTTGGTAATGGAGTTGGTAATTGGTGTAATTTTACATATTTCAGATAAAGGATGTCAACAGAATAACAAATGATGAGCTGAAGAGACGTTTAGGTATAAAGAGTATTAGCGAGGAGATGCGTACAAGTAAACTGGGATGGTATCGACATGTGGAGAGAATGGATGAACAAAATTGGGTGAAAAGATGCAGGTCTGCGATTGTGGAGGGAGCTGCACCAAGGGGTGGACCGAGTAAGACCTGGGATCGGACTATACGTGCCGATCTCGAATCCAAAAACTTGACAAGTAAAGCATCCCTTAACAGGGTTGCCTGGAACGCCGCCATTAGGAAAAGAGACAAACTGCACATCTGTGTGGAGCAATCAGTCTTAAAATGTTATGTACATATGTATGTATAAATCTGAAGAGCAAATGCAATCTATTTAGGCATTTTCAGTCAGTATTGCTGGGTAAAGGGTTAACATATTAATCTTTTGGAGTATTTCTTCCATTTATTTATCCTGTTAGTGAGTTTTATTGATTTCAGTGCTACTGTAGTGGTATTTGGTGTAATTTTACATATTTTACATAAATCTGAAGAGGACATGCAATATATTTGGGCATTTTCAGTCAGTATTGCTGGGGAAACAGTTAGCATACTGTAGTCATCTTAGGAAGGGAAGAGGATGTGTAGCTCAGATTTTTGCCCGGAAATGTGTTGTGGAGAAATATCTGGAGAAGCGACATTTATGGAGTTGGAGAAGGCCTATGACAGAATTGATAGAGAAGGTATGTGGAAAGTACCGGTACTGAGAATATACGGAGTAGATGGCAAGTTGCTGAAAGCAATGAAGAGCATGTATGAGGGTGCAAAGGTGTCAGTATGTGTGGATAATTAACAGAGCGAGTTCTTTAATCTGAATGTTGGGTTAAAGCAAGGGTGTGTGTGATGTCCCCATGGTTGTTCAATATATACCGGTACAGTATATGGATGGAGTCATGAAAGAAATACAAGGAAGAGCAGCGGATGTTGGTGTACCGCTGATAAGGGAAGGAAACGAGTGGAAGTTGCCTCAACAGTACAGTACCGGTACTACTGTTGCTGACAACACAGTTCTGATGAGCGATAGTGAATGGGAGTTGCAGGGTCAGGTAAATATGTTTGGAACAGTGTGTGAAAAACGGAATCTGGAGGTAAATGCTAGGAAGAGCAATATTATGGTCATTGAAAGGGGTGCAACCATAGAGTGTGAAGTGAGGTTGAACGGCTATGAAGAATGTCAGCTCATTTAAGTATTTGGGCAGTGTGTTGAGTAAAGATCTGAGTAGGCCTATGGATGAAGAAGTGTGGGAGAAAGTGTAACAGGGGAAGAGCGTTGTAGGAACTCTGAAAGCAGTAAGAAGAAATAGGGTGGTCAGCATGGAAGTAAAGAAGTCCTTGCATGACAGTGTGGTAATCCCGACATTGACTTATGGGAGGGAAGCATGGACGTTTCTGACTGGGATTGATCATTGATAATCATCAGTTATGCTAGTTTGAAAATTAGTTGGGTAGAATGTAGAGTTCGGGTGTACCGCCAGCCTTGTTTACACTAC
The DNA here is from genome assembly GCA_032716605.1 of Paralithodes platypus. NCBI lineage: Eukaryota > Metazoa > Arthropoda > Malacostraca > Decapoda > Lithodidae > Paralithodes > Paralithodes platypus. The sequence goes on from CM064496.1 coordinate 7,009,694, forward strand.
GCGGAGTGGCGGCGGACGCTGGCCATCATGTTCCCGTCTATTTGACTGCTTTTGGATACAATAATAGGTTGAGGGGGGTCACCCCCCCATGACATATTGTCATCATGATATACTGTATTGCCAGCAGGAGGCAAATAACGGATAAAAACGCCTTCAAAATAGACGCGAACTAAAGGCTGGTTCACACATAGCCGAGTCGGTGTGCGAGTCCAACACGAGTGATGAAATTTTGCTATTCAGCAATGACTCGTCGATACTCCTCAACACTCGTATAGACTCGTGCTACGCTCGTGTATACTCTTTGTTTACTCGACACACTCGTGGGTACTCGCCACGGGGTCCAAAAATGTCATGCATGCATGAAATTTTGGGGTCCCGTGGCGATTAGCCTACCCACGAGTGTGGCCTAAATACGTGTAGACTCGTGCATATGTGTTCACTCGTGTTTGACTTTGAATAATTTCGTTATTCGTGTTAACTCGTGTTGACTCGTGTAAATCCGTGTAACACTCTTTGGTGATTCGTCGCTTTTCGTCATCATTTCGATGTTGACGAAGCAACACGTGTCTACACGCAACAACACGTATGTTACACACATGCAACACGTATCAACAAGAGTAGAAAGCACGAATGTGAGTGCCAAAATTTGGTGCCTCCATGATACCAGAGTTTACACGATTCAAACACGAGTGAAAACACGAGTAAACAAGAGTAAACACGATCCACTGAGAAAAAAACATGAGTGTAACACGAAAAAGCAAGTGTCATTTGAAATACCGTTATTTAAAAAATGTAGGACGAATCAACGAGAGTTTACACGGATGTAACACGAGTCAACACGTGTGCAACAGAGATCCAACGAGAGTCAACGCCTTGTCTTTCGTGTCGATCCGTATAACAATCGTGTTGATCCGTGTAACAATCGCGTTGTGTTAGACTCGTCCATATTCTTTGTTTACGTGCCCTGGAATGTGGCCATTATTTTTCAAATTTTTGACACTCGTGTTGGGTTCGTGATACACTCGTTTTGACTCTCAGTTACTCGTATAGACTCTTGCATGAACACGTGTTGACTCGTATTGACTCGAGTTAATTCGTGTTACACTCTCCTTGACTCGGGAGCAATTGCTACTCGCGGCCGACTCAGCCTCCAGCGACGGCGATAATCGACGAGTGTGACTCGTGTTGGACTCGCGCACCGACTCGGCTATGTGTGAACCAGCCTTTAACTACGGTGATCGACATATGTAAACATGACGGCGGCGGTGTCGGCGTCGGACACTTGCGATAATGTTCCCGTCTATTTTGAATGCCATTGGATACAATAATATGTTGAGGGGGGGCTTTGCCCCCATGACGTGTTGTCATTATCATATATATTGCCAGTAGGGGGAAAACAACCAAAAAAATTGCCGCAAAGCCCTCCCCTCAACATATTATTGTATCCAATGGCAGTCAAAGTAGACGGGAACATGATCGCAAGCGTCCACCGCCGCTGTCGCCGTCATGTTTACATGGTCGATCACCGCAGTTACTGTAAGTTCGCGTTTATTTTGAGTTTTTGACGACGATTTTCTTTGGTTAGGCCTATTTGCTCCCTGCTGGCAAATTATATGATGATGACAATATGTCATGGGGGTTGTTTGCCCCCCTCAACATATTATCGTATCCAACGGCATTCAAAATGGACGGAAACATGATGGCAAGCTTCCGTCGCCGCTCTGCGCAGTGTAAACAATGGTCGCGGTACGCCCGAACTCTACATTCTACCCGGCTAGGCCTATATTATAGGCTACAGTAAATAAGTAGGCTAGGCTATTTTATCTATAGGCTATGCCTAGTCTAATATTACAATTTAAGGTAGCATTTAAATTGACTACACCAGGACTTACCCTTGACCAGGTATAGGCTATCCTAGTGTTTACTAGGCCTATACCCCTTTGAAAGGACATTAGCCTAGCCTAGCCTAACCTAACAACCTTACCTAACCTATTATAGTAGGCTATTATGGGTGGGGGCTGCCGCCCCCACACCCCGATATTTGGTGTATTTGTCTATTTTGTCTGTGAAGTGGGAATTTTTTCAATTTGTCGATAACGAAAATCCTCCATGCGGACTATAGCCTATGGAGAAAAATATGGCGAATCTATAGTTGCCTATTATCTCTAATAAATTGTTTCTCATAATGCTGCAGTAGTGTCGTTTAAAATACCAACCATTTAATTGTGTGCCTTTAAAAATGACCTAAATTAGGCTATAGGCTACTGGAAGATTAGAAGAATCTTTAAGAAAGACTGGGTTAGGGTTATTGTCGTGCCAAAGCTAGATTATAGCCTAAATATAAAATGAAATATGCCGAAAAAAATCGCCGTCAAAATAGACGCGAAGTTAACCACGGCGATCGCCCTATGTAAACATGACGACCGTACACCCGGTAACTACATCCATCCCATTAAAAGTTACTGTGGGACACAAAATATGTTGAGGGGGTCTCTGTGGCTCTGCCCCCACACGTCGGCCCGTCACGTATTATGATGTACGGTAAGTCATCATCATCTGTGCTAATTCATAGGATCCCCAATTAAGGACAAAGTCAATCAACAGACGAAATAAGCTCCCAAATTACAATAACATAGTGGCCCGCCGTTTATGGGCGACTTTTTACACGTCATTTTAAATGTTACTTTCCTGCCCTGGTCTAGGCCTAATAGATTTTTCCAAAGAATCAAACTTAAATTAAAAGGAAGTAGCCTAGCCTACAGTTTATAGGAAGGCTATTCCAACATGCATTCCAGAACTTAGGCTAGCCTAGGCCTAGGCTATATGAAAATTTGTGGGTGGTCTGCCAAAAAAGAATCACTAGGCCTATTAGGCTATGGGTAGGCTAGTATGGGGTGCATTTTGCAAATCTTCTGAAGTCTTAGGCCTAGGCTAGGCTAAATTAAAACTCACATAATCTGAGTAAAACCAGCACTAGAATTTTGTCTTGTCTTGTCTTGGGGGTTAAGGGCAACCTCAGGCGAATACTCGCCCGCTCCGGCCCTACCGTAGTCGCGGAGATCCTATGTCATAATTTAAATTAGTTTATAGTTAAGGTTAAAATTCACCACCGTGTCACTTTCACTCTAGGTCATTCGTAGAACCGTAACACTGTAAAGGCAACAACCCAATAGCAGGTCATCAGGTGGTGAACCAGAGACCTACAAACCGCGGTACTAGGGCCAGAGCAATGTCTTGAAGCGAGGTGCCCTTATCAACCAACCCCAGACAATCCAGTAGGAGCTGTCGGAAGGAATCCATCTTTGAAGCCAGAAAGGGACGCCCATCCACATGCTCAGTGACGGGACGAGGCGAGGCTTAGGAGGCATATGTAGGACGACCAGATGTAGGATGTGGAGGGGAAGAGGTACCGTACGACGATACATGGGATGCGGAGACTGCGGAGGGAAGAGCTCGTCAAAGTCATACGGTTCCTCAGGACCTCAACAATAACCGGGGGACAGCCGGTGCAGGCAATGGTCGATCGCCGTAGTTAATATAAGTTCGCGTATATTTTGACGGCGATTTTTGTTGTAGTTAGGCTAGGCCTAGGCTATTTTCCCCCTGCTGGCAATATATATGATGATGACAATATGTCATTGGGGATGATTGACCCCCTCAACATATTATTGTATCCAACGATCTCTAACCTCTGTATCTCAAAAAGGGCTAGAGCAAATTGGCTGTAAATTTCCACATCTAGGCTATTCCTTTACAGATTTGCGCCCTCCAATTAATATTTATTAGCATAAATTCAGCCTAGTTTAGCCTATAAAACAAAAACTAACATTTGTTTAGCCTAGGCCTACATATAAAAAGAAAAAACCCACTCGTACTGCAATTATAAGCATAAATATGAGTACCGTATCTAAGTTACCGGTACAAAGCAAATGTTTTTGTATAGCCTAAAATAAACCATAAAATTGTCATCTTTCAACTGTTGAGGTCATAAATATAAAAAAATCTAATACATTAGGAAAAAATGCGTTAAGAGTTGTGTTAGCATGTCTATCGTCCCCTTTACTTACGTAGTCGCACGCTCGCAGTTACATTCGCGTCTAATTTGACTGTGGTTATTTGCCCCTGCTGGTGATATAGATGATGATGACAATAAGTCATAGGGGGATAAAGCCCCTTCAACCCATTATTGTATCTCACGGCCAGGCGTTGGGTAAATTGTTTTGTTACCGGCCGGCGGATTGCGGGTGGCTTTACCAAGTTTACCCCAGCAGTTAAATTAGAAGCGAATGTAGGCCTAACTGCGAGAGTGCGACTAGGCTATATAAACAAAGCTTTTGGTATGCCCATAACTACAACTCTTACCAAAACTGCAATTAGCCTATTTTTGTTTGTTTTTTCAGTCTAGGCTAAATTGTGGAGGCTAGGCTAAATTATTTAGCTGCAATTAGCCTAGCCTATTTTTGTTTGTTCTTTCAGTCTAGGCTAAATTGTGGTAGGCTAGGCTAAATTCTTTAACATGTGTACTATTGTGTAGGCCTGTGCTTTCCAATAGAAGTAAAAATATGTAGCCTAGCCTAATTCAATTTTACTAAAACCCAAGCCTACCTGAATATAGCCCTATGCAGAGCTCAACAGTAAAAAAAAAAATATGTTGAGCAGTGAAATAAAATTAAGCTAAGCCTGTTTTCTCATAGGCCTAATAACCTAATGAAGTATCCTATAGCCTAACCTAATTTAAGTTATTTCACAAAATACTAATAGGCCTACCCAGCCCTCCTCATGCATTATTTTCCATTGTTGTTGTTGTTGTTCCCCAAGCTGCATGGCCGAACAGCCCCAAGGCCCCGAGCAATTCCAAGGCCAGAACCGAGCGCCCCCACAGAACCCTCCCTGCCGACCACAATAAAGCCTGGGTGACGAAGCCACTCCATGGCGGGGAGCTGAGGAGGGTGCAGAAACGCCCGGGAAACCAAAGCCCCACCCAGGGCCCTGTGCCCCTCAGCAATTATGAAGAGAAAGTTGAGGGGCAAGGGAAAAATGTGATGCTTTGGCTTCCAATCTTGGTAGATTGGGAGGTCAATCCACGGAAAACACTTGAGATCTAGAAAATATATAAATTAAAAGAACAGTCAGAGTAAGCTATGGGTATGGCAGAGATCGCTCAGTTCTCACTCTGATAGACCAGCCCATCACCACATGACTAGAACCCAATCCTCTCAGCATCAGCTAGGAAAGGCCCTAGAAAGCCGCCTTTGGCGGGGGGATAGCTCCCCTATTTCAACCCCTTTCGGGGTCGGGCACCCGCCCGATTTTCCATTGTAAAATAAGTTTGTGCTTAACTGCAGTAATGAAAGGTAGCCTATAAATAGGCGAGCCTATGTTGGCTGTGCAATTGTCTCGATTTGACCATTTTTACCTAATTAGGCCTAAAGCAGCCTGAGCCTATTCCCAACCCCCAAACAGTACCCCATGTCTAGGCCAAGCTAGGCCTAGTCTAGTATTACAATTTAAGGTAGCATTGAAGGAGACTACAGCAGGACTTACCTTTGACCGGGTATAGGCTATCCTAGTGTTTACTAGGCCTATACCCCTTTGAAAGGACATTAGCCTAGCCTAACCTAACAACCTTACCTAACCTATCATAGTAGGCTATTATGGGTGGGGGCTGCCGCCCCCACACCCCGATTTTTGATGTATTTGTCTATTTTTCCCCCTGCTGGCAATATGACGATGACATGACAAGTTTTTCATTCCTCTTTCTATGTTTTTCCCCTTCAGTTCTTATTCTGTCTCATTCGGTTGTCCTCTGGACGGCCTATATCATATGCCACCCTGGCCTGGCTAGGTTATTAGCTCCTGACCTGATTTGTGTCGGTCGCTGATGCGGTCGAGCTGACTCGATTTCCCTCGGTGTGTGTATTTTTGTTGCATTTCGGTGCGATATATTTTTTTCATAGACCTGATCTCTCATTCTTCGCTTTTGATCACTTCTTAATTGGTGCTGTGCTGCAGTGTAGCAGTTCTTGCCTCATCTTTCGGCTCTACCCTATAAGAGTTCTGCTGTGGAACTCATGTGGTGCGGCTGAATTGGTGAAATGGCGAGAAATGTCTGCGTATCTTCACCATCTTAGATTTGTTCACCTGCCCTTCCCTACCTATCATGTCTTGATTGGTTGTCCATCTTGATCTAATTCTTCAGGCCAGCCCTATTAGAGTATTTTGGGAGAACTCAGTGGTGTGGTTAAACTATTTTTAATATATATTTGTTTAAATATGTAAGATATGGAATAAATTATGTAAAATATATTGTTTTTACTTTATACCTATACATATAATTGTCATTATTAAGGAAATTCCATTGACTATTTACATCGCTAGGCCTAGCTTCCTTATTTCTATTAATTTCCTCCAGTTCACAATGAAACCTATTGCTAACTTCCTTGTTCTTCAGCAGCCGCGGCGGTGTCGGCGTTGGACGCTTGGGATAATGTTCCCGTCTATTTTACAATGAAACCTATTGCTAACTTCTTTGTTCTTCAGCAGCCGCGGCGGTGTCGGCGTTGGACGCTTGGGATAATGTTCCCGTCTATTTTGAATGCCATTGGATACAATAATATGTTGAAAGCCCCCCCCTCGACATGTTATCATCATCATATATTATATTACCAGTAGGGGGCAAACAACCAAAAAAATTGCCGCAAAGCCCTTCCCTCAACATATTATTGTATCGAATGGCGGTCAAAATAGACGGGAACATGATCGCAAGCGTCCACCGCCGCCGCCGCCGTCATGTTTACATGGTCGATCGCCGCAGTTTGGTTAGGCCTATTTGCCCCCTGCTGGCAAATTATATGATGATGACAATATGTCATGGGGGTGTTTGCCCCCCTCAACATATTATTTTATCCAACGTCATTCAAAATGGACGGGAACATGATGGCAAGCTTTCGTCGCCGCTCTGCATAGTGTAAACATTGGTGGTGGTACGCCCGAACTCTACATTCTGCCCGGCTAGGCCTATATTATAGGCTACAATAAATGAATAGGCTAAGCTATTTTATCTATAGGCTAGACCTAGTCTAATATTACAATTTAAGGTAGCATTCAAGGAGACTACAGCAGGACTTACCTTTGACCGGTCACCGGGTATAGGCTATCCTAGTGTTTACTAGGCCTATACCCCTTTGAAAGGATATTAGCCTAGCCTAACCTAACAACCTTACCTAACCTATCATAGTAGGCTATTATGGGTGGGGGCTGCTGCCCCCACACCCAATTTTTGATGTATTTGTCTATTTTGCCCCCTGCTGGCACCCTCAACATATTATTGTATCCAATGGCATTCAAAATAGACGGGAACATGATTGCAGACGTCCGCCGCCTCCGTCATGTTTACATTTGTCGATCGGCGTTGTTAAGTTTGTGTCTATTTTGACGGAGATTTATTTTGGTTATTTGCCCCCTGCTAGAAATATATTATGATGACAATATGTCATGGGGGGGTGAAGGGGGGCAAAGCCCAACCTCAACATATTATTGTATCCAAAGGCAGTCTAAATAGACAGGAAAAGGATGGCAAGCGTCCGACGCCACTACGCGTACGCGTAGTGTAAACAAGGCTGGTGATACACCCGGTAACTACATCCTACCCGGCTAATGTCCTTTCAAAGGGGTAGCCTATAAATTAGTAAACACTAGGATAGCCTATACAACGCAACTCTTGCCGATAGGCCTAGCCTAAAGGCTAACCTATTCATAAAGGTGTCTATTTTGACGGAAATTTTTTCGGTTATTTGCCCCCTGCTGGCAATATAAATTATATGATGGTGAAAATATTATGTCATGGGGGGGGGGGGGGCAAAGCCCCCCTCAACATATTATTGTATCCAATGGCATTCAAAGTAGACAGGAACTTTATTGCAAACGTCCGACACCTCCCCCGCCACCGCCATGTTTACATGTGTCGATCGCCGTGGTTAAGTTCGCGTCTATTTTGACGGCGATTTTTTTCGGTTATTTGCCCCCTGCTGGCAATATATAAGATGATAACAATATGTCATGAGGGGGGGAGCCTCAACAATGACCTCTAACCTCTGTATCTCAAATAGGGCTAGAGCAAATTAGCTGCAAAATTCCACATCTAGGCTATTCCTTCACTGACTCTTCCCAAATGGTAGACATATTAGCTTGATCACTCTAGGCCTAGGCTAGTTGTTTTTTAGTTACAGAGGTTATAGCCTAGGTCATGATTTCTTGCCTACTTACAGCGAATAGACTAGGCCTATTGTAGATTGGTAAAATATTTGCTTAATAGCCTAGGCCTAGGCTATGCAATTGTCTCGATTTGACTAATTTTACCTAATTAGGCCTAAAGCAGCCTCAGTCTATTCCCAAACCCCAAACAGTATCCCATGTTAAGCCCTAGGCTAGGCCTAGGCCTAATCCCACTCTCAATCAAAATTCGAACTGATAAATTCGTACCTACCGGTAGCGTTGCCTAGGCTAGGCCTATATTTTTCGTGAATAGATATAGAAAATGGTTTAAAGGAAAGAGCATCCTATATTATGTTCAAATAATATGTAATAGGCCTAGCACTGTGTATGGTTGTATTACATTTAAATAGTGATAGATGTGTATATTAATGGGATAAATACTCCGAAGTTCGCATACGTTCAGAAAATTTTGTGCAACACTGTTGCCAGATACTAATCAATCCCATTATCATTATATCATAATGGATTTTACTCATTTGCATAATTTCAAATGCCTAGGACATTAATATAATATTTTCCTATCTTTTTTGTAGTGATATTTGTCTGATTTAGTGGTATATTGGTGTCTGTCTAGGGTTACAATGCATTGTGAAAGTTACCTCTGCATCTCTGACTTGGCTTAAGTGCCCCTGCTTTCTTTGAGTACTACACGGCAAGAGAAGCTTTCGGTTCTGTCTCAGAGTGTCAATTACTGTTCAAGGTAAACACAACTGCTAAATTCGACCTCATGTTCAAATAATATGTAATAGCATTATCTATGGTTGTATTAGACAACAATCGTGATAGGTTTCTATTTTATGTGGATAAATAGTATTAAGCTGAATAAACTAAATACCAAAAGTTCATTAGAGTGGTAGTTGATACATATGAGGGAGGTAGAAGATAGGAGGGAAGGGCTAGGCAGTGTTGCCAGTTGTATCGCTAGATATTACCGCTAGATGTAGAGCTATTTACTTCAATTTAGCAGCCATTTTTTCATATCTAGAGAGATTTACTAGGGATAATTTTAAAATGTCAGACATTCTAGTCATATTACATTGTAAAATTTGCAAAACAAACAAACCAAAACTCTTTAGAAATTGCAGCATTATTCTAACATTGTTTGACTATGTAGCAACATGCTAGCGACTTTTGAGAAAGGATCTAGCGGTATTTTGTGGAGACATACTGGGTGGTGGTTGCAGTGGTGCCAGTTGTAAAGCTACATATTACCGCTAAATGTAGAGCTATTTACTTCAGTCTAGCAGCCATTTCTTTTATATCTAGAGACATTTACTAGGGATAATTTGAAAATTTCAGACATTCTAGTCATACTACATTGTAAAATTTGCAAAACAAACAAACCAAAGCTCTTTAGAAATTGCAGCATTATCCTAACATTGTTTGGCTATGTAGCAACATGCTAGCGACTTTTGAGAAAGGATCTAGCGGTATTTCGTGGTAACACTTTAGGAGGGTTAAAATACGAGTCACACGGGCAATTGCCAAAACTTTAAAGTTCCATATCATTGTTATTAAACTAAGCATTTGGCAAAGGGAGGAATTGTTAAAAACCTTAGCCAATACTCTGTCATTCACCAAAAATAAATTTGAATTTATCATTATTATTTGGTAGGGTAGGTATGTATAGGTAGGTTGGCTAAATAATTGCTGGAATTCGTAGGGACTCGAACGGTTTTGAGAGAGTTAAATAAAAAACAAAAGTTAGGACTGAATAATAAAGAGATTATGTTATTAAGCAAAACTGGGGGATGCGTGGAAGCCTATAGACTGTAGACGGTAAACTTTGTGTGTGGTAGCGAATTCGGTTTTAAAGTAATTTTAGAATAGACAGTTTTCAATGCTGCGGCCAAACTATTCCACCCATTTATATTTTTTTGGTATCAAAACGTTCGGAATCGCGAGCCTCACCCAACTACGCAAGCATGGCTCTGATCATCGGCGTAGTTTTCAAGATGTGGAATTTTAAGTGGAATTCGAGGTTTTTTCAAGATTGCCGGAAAAAAACCCATGTGCAAAAGCAAAACCTTCTCTATAAAATTTGCGGAGCATTAGTAGGGGAGTGCGTATGCCAAAGCCCAGTCGTTTCCTGTGAGTGGGAGAGACGGTATTTAAGCATCAAGTTTTTCGGGAAATCGGCTGCCACGGACCTGTTTGGCCACCATGCTGGATGTTTAGCATATCAAAAGTTGCCCAATACAAAAACGCACCTCTTGTGAAAGTTTGATCCCGATCCAAAAAGCGGTTCTGGAGTTATTACGTCGAAACCGGCGCGTAAGAAACATTTGGATGAAATTCCAGGTTTAATGATTACAATAGGGGTTCCTCGTAGGGGACGAACCCCTAATAATAATCTTAATAATAATAGCAATAACATTAATAATAAAACCCTTAGAAAACGGCCTGCCCCAAACAACAGATAAACAAAGAAACAAGAAAGTAAACAGAAAAACTGGAGCAACAGAGCCAAGCAAAAGGAAAAAACTAACAGGATGCACAGTTGCCCTCAAAAGTCACATCCCACCTTTTACCTTTGATTCTGGCTACTATTAGACGAGTTTATTCAGTTTAAATAGGGCCTCCAGCAATTAATAGCCTTCGAACTATCTCACTTAACCCCTCTTACCACTACAGATCTTTCCTAAACTGCATAAAATCATATAATTATAACTAGAATACATTTTAAAAGACGTCGCCAATACAGAAGGGGTTAGTACAAGCAAAGCAAAACTATATATGGCTGACTAAAACTTTGTTCATGGGTGCTGATGATGTTATCCTTATATTAAAGGGAGGGGGGGGGGGGGGGGGTTCTGGACCCCTTTGTCCTTCATATTAAGACCCACCACTTTTGACTATTTAAGACATTTGCCCTATTTGTTCGGCAATTTTAAAACCTTTCGTGCCATTTAGATGTCGATTTTTTCCCTAACGAGCGTTAGCAAGCCTGCAATTCTGTCTTCGTGGTGCGATGCATAAGGTGTTGATTTTCGGTGTGAGCGTCCTGGGTTCGAATCCATGGACTACCACATGTGATTGTAAATTTCATTAATCGATTTTAGGAGTATAGTTGGTTGTTGGAAGGAACATAATAATTCAAGAGGAATCGGCCTTCGGCCGGGGTATATTTCTACCGAAAAAATGCATACATTTATATCATAGGGGGATCTTTTGGGGTATTTCTTTAACCCTTTTGCTGCGGGTGACGTTCTGGAATGTTTTGGCAAGTTACAGCAATTTCCAGGCTTTAAAAGCCTGTAAAAAACGTAAGAATCGAGTGTCCACCTCGACCTCAGAGGGGTCCAGCTCTCGACTCTCATGTAGCAAGGAGCACATAATAGCGGGTGTCTAGCTATTGACAGACTTCGAACTATCTCACTTAGCATTATAGAGGGACTCTAGCATTATTGACAGACTTCGAACTATCTCACTTAGCATTATAGAAGGGACTCTAGCAATTGACAGACTTCGAACTATCTCACTTAGCATTATAGAAGGGACTCTAGCAATTATTGACAGACTTCGAACTATCTCACTTAGCATTATAGAAGGGACTCTAGCAATTATTGACAGACTTCGAACTATCTCACTTAGCATACGGGACTCTAGCAATTATTGACAGACTTCGAACTATCTCACTTAGCATTATAGAAGGGACTCTAGCAATTGACAGACTTCGAACTATCTCACTTAGCATTATAGAAGGGACTCTAGCTATTGACAGACTTCGAACTATCTCACTTAGCATTATAGAAGGGACTCTAGCAATTATTGACAGACTTCGAACTATCTCACTTAGCATTATAGAAGGGACTCTAGCAATTATTGACAGACTTCGAACTATCTCACTTAGCATTATAGAAGGGACTCTAGCAATTATTGACAGACTTCGAACTATCTCACTTAGCATTATAGAAGGGACTCTAGCAATTATTGACAGACTTCGAACTATCTCACTTAGCATTATAGAAGGGACTCTAGCAATTATTGACAGACTTCGAACTATCTCACTTAGCATTATAGAAGGGACTCTAGCAATTATTGACAGACTTCGAACTATCTCACTTAGCATTATAGAAGGGACTCTAGCAATTATTGACAGACTTCGAACTATCTCACTTAGCATTATAGAAGGGACTCTAGCAATTATTGACAGACTTCGAACTATCTCACTTAGCATTATAGAAGGGACTCTAGCAATTATTGACAGACTTCGAACTATCTCACTTAGCATTATAGAAGGGACTCTAGCAATTATTGACAGACTTCGAACTATCTCACTTAGCATTATAGAAGGGACTCTAGCAATTATTGACAGACTTCGAACTATCTCACTTAGCATTATAGAAGGGACTCTAGCAATTGACAGACTTCGAACTATCTCACTTAGCATTATAGAAGGGACTCTAGCAATTATTGACAGACTTCGAACTATCTCACTTAGCATTATAGAAGGGACTCTAGCAATTTGACAGACTTCGAACTATCTCACTTAGCATTATAGAAGGGACTCTAGCAATTGACAGACTTCGAACTATCTCACTTAGCATTATAGAAGGGACTCTAGCAATTATTGACAGACTTCGAACTATCTCACTTAGCATTATAGAAGGGACTCTAGCAATTGACAGACTTCGAACTATCTCACTTAGCATTATAGAAGGGACTCTAGCAATTGACAGACTTCGAACTATCTCACTTAGCATTATAGAAGGGACTCTAGCAATTGACAGACTTCGAACTATCTCACTTAGCATTATAGAAGGGACTCTAGCAATTGACAGACTTCGAACTATCTCACTTAGCATTATAGAAGGGACTCTAGCAATTGACAGACTTCGAACTATCTCACTTAGCATTATAGAAGGGACTCTAGCAATTGACAGACTTCGAACTATCTCACTTAGCATTATAGAAGGGACTCTAGCAATTGACAGACTTCGAACTATCTCACTTAGCATTATAGAAGGGACTCTAGCAATATGACAGACTTCGAACTATCTCACTTAGCATTATAGAAGGGACTCTAGCAATTGACAGACTTCGAACTATCTCACTTAGCATTATAGAAGGGACTCTAGCAATTGACAGACTTCGAACTATCTCACTTAGCATTATAGAAGGGACTCTAGCAATTGACAGACTTCGAACTATCTCACTTAGCATTATAGAAGGGACTCTAGCAATTGACAGACTTCGAACTATCTCACTTAGCATTATAGAAGGGACTCTAGCAATTGACAGACTTCGAACTATCTCACTTAGCATTATAGAAGGGACTCTAGCAATTGACAGACTTCGAACTATCTCACTTAGCATTATAGAAGGGACTCTAGCAATTGACAGACTTCGAACTATCTCACTTAGCATTATAGAAGGGACTCTAGCAATTATTGACAGACTTCGAACTATCTCACTTAGCATTATAGAAGGGACTCTAGCAATTGACAGACTTCGAACTATCTCACTTAGCATTATAGAAGGGACTCTAGCAATTATTGACAGACTTCGAACTATCTCACTTAGCATTATAGAAGGGACTCTAGCAATTATTGACAGACTTCGAACTATCTCACTTAGCATTATAGAAGGGACTCTAGCAATTATTGACAGACTTCGAACTATCTCACTTAGCATTATAGAAGGGACTCTAGCAATTGACAGACTTCGAACTATCTCACTTAGCATTATAGAAGGGACTCTAGCAATTATTGACAGACTTCGAACTATCTCACTTAGCATTATAGAAGGGACTCTAGCAATTGACAGACTTCGAACTATCTCACTTAGCATTATAGAAGGGACTCTAGCAATTATTGACAGACTTCGAACTATCTCACTTAGCATTATAGAAGGGACTCTAGCAATTATTGACAGACTTCGAACTATCTCACTTAGCATTATAGAAGGGACTCTAGCAATTATTGACAGACTTCGAACTATCTCACTTAGCATTATAGAAGGGACTCAAGCATTATTGACAGACTTCGAACTATCTCACTTAGCATTATAGAAGGGACTCTAGCAATTTGACAGACTTCGAACTATCTCACTTAGCATTATAGAAGGGACTCTAGCAATTATTGACAGACTTCGAACTATCTCACTTAGCATTATAGAAGGGACTCTAGCAATTATTGACAGACTTCGAACTATCTCACTTAGCATTATAGAAGGGACTCTAGCAATTGACAGACTTCGAACTATCTCACTTAGCATTATAGAAGGGACTCTAGCAATTATTGACAGACTTCGAACTATCTCACTTAGCATTATAGAAGGGACTCTAGCAATTGACAGACTTCGAACTATCTCACTTAGCATTATAGAAGGGACTCTAGCAATTGACAGACTTCGAACTATCTCACTTAGCATTATAGAAGGGACTCTAGCAATTGACAGACTTCGAACTATCTCACTTAGCATTATAGAAGGGACTCTAGCAATTGACAGACTTCGAACTATCTCACTTAGCATTATAGAAGGGACTCTAGCAATTGACAGACTTCGAACTATCTCACTTAGCATTATAGAAGGGACTCTAGCAATTGACAGACTTCGAACTATCTCACTTAGCATTATAGAAGGGACTCTAGCAATTATTGACAGACTTCGAACTATCTCACTTAGCATTATAGAAGGGACTCTAGCAATTGACAGACTTCGAACTATCTCACTTAGCATTATAGAAGGGACTCTAGCAATTGACAGACTTCGAACTATCTCACTTAGCATTATAGAAGGGACTCTAGCAATTGACAGACTTCGAACTATCTCACTTAGCATTATAGAAGGGACTCTAGCAATTGACAGACTTCGAACTATCTCACTTAGCATTATAGAAGGGACTCTAGCAATTGACAGACTTCGAACTATCTCACTTAGCATTATAGAAGGGACTCTAGCAATTATTGACAGACTTCGAACTATCTCACTTAGCATTATAGAAGGGACTCTAGCAATTGACAGACTTCGAACTATCTCACTTAGCATTATAGAAGGGACTCTAGCAATTGACAGACTTCGAACTATCTCACTTAGCATTATAGAAGGGACTCTAGCAATTTGACAGACTTCGAACTATCTCACTTAGCATTATAGAAGGGACTCTAGCAATTGACAGACTTCGAACTATCTCACTTAGCATTATAGAAGGGACTCTAGCAATTTGACAGACTTCGAACTATCTCACTTAGCATTATAGAAGGGACTCTAGCAATTATTGACAGACTTCGAACTATCTCACTTAGCATTATAGAAGGGACTCTAGCAATTATTGACAGACTTCGAACTATCTCACTTAGCATTATAGAAGGGACTCTAGCAATTATTGACAGACTTCGAACTATCTCACTTAGCATTATAGAAGGGACTCTAGCAATTGACAGACTTCGAACTATCTCACTTAGCATTATAGAAGGGACTCTAGCAATTGACAGACTTCGAACTATCTCACTTAGCATTATAGAAGGGACTCTAGCAATTGACAGACTTCGAACTATCTCACTTAGCATTATAGAAGGGACTCTAGCAATTGACAGACTTCGAACTATCTCACTTAGCATTATAGAAGGGACTCTAGCAATTGACAGACTTCGAACTATCTCACTTAGCATTATAGAAGGGACTCTAGCAATTGACAGACTTCGAACTATCTCACTTAGCATTATAGAAGGGACTCTAGCAATTGACAGACTTCGAACTATCTCACTTAGCATTATAGAAGGGACTCTAGCAATTGACAGACTTCGAACTATCTCACTTAGCATTATAGAAGGGACTCTAGCAATTGACAGACTTCGAACTATCTCACTTAGCATTATAGAAGGGACTCTAGCAATTGACAGACTTCGAACTATCTCACTTAGCATTATAGAAGGGACTCTAGCAATTGACAGACTTCGAACTATCTCACTTAGCATTATAGAAGGGACTCTAGCAATTGACAGACTTCGAACTATCTCACTTAGCATTATAGAAGGGACTCTAGCAATTGACAGACTTCGAACTATCTCACTTAGCATTATAGAAGGGACTCTAGCAATTGACAGACTTCGAACTATCTCACTTAGCATTATAGAAGGGACTCTAGCAATTGACAGACTTCGAACTATCTCACTTAGCATTATAGAAGGGACTCTAGCAATTGACAGACTTCGAACTATCTCACTTAGCATTATAGAAGGGACTCTAGCAATTGACAGACTTCGAACTATCTCACTTAGCATTATAGAAGGGACTCTAGCAATTGACAGACTTCGAACTATCTCACTTAGCATTATAGAAGGGACTCTAGCAAATGACAGACTTCGAACTATCTCACTTAGCATTATAGAAGGGACTCTAGCAATTGACAGACTTCGAACTATCTCACTTAGCATTATAGAAGGGACTCTAGCAATTGACAGACTTCGAACTATCTCACTTAGCATTATAGAAGGGACTCTAGCAATTGACAGACTTCGAACTATCTCACTTAGCATTATAGAAGGGACTCTAGCAATAGACAGACTTCGAACTATCTCACTTAGCATTATAGAAGGGACTCTAGCAATTTGACAGACTTCGAACTATCTCACTTAGCATTATAGAAGGGACTCTAGCAATTGACAGACTTCGAACTATCTCACTTAGCATTATAGAAGGGACTCTAGCAATTGACAGACTTCGAACTATCTCACTTAGCATTATAGAAGGGACTCTAGCAATTATGACAGACTTCGAACTATCTCACTTAGCATTATAGAAGGGACTCTAGCAATTGACAGACTTCGAACTATCTCACTTAGCATTATAGAAGGGACTCTAGCAATTATTGACAGACTTCGAACTATCTCACTTAGCATTATAGAAGGGACTCTAGCAATTATTGACAGACTTCGAACTATCTCACTTAGCATTATAGAAGGGACTCTAGCAATTATTGACAGACTTCGAACTATCTCACTTAGCATTATAGAAGGGACTCTAGCAATTATTGACAGACTTCGAACTATCTCACTTAGCATTATAGAAGGGACTCTAGCAATTATTGACAGACTTCGAACTATCTCACTTAGCATTATAGAAGGGACTCTAGCAATTATTGACAGACTTCGAACTATCTCACTTAGCATTATAGAAGGGACTCTAGCAATATTGACAGACTTCGAACTATCTCACTTAGCATTATAGAAGGGACTCTAGCAATTGACAGACTTCGAACTATCTCACTTAGCATTATAGAAGGGACTCTAGCAATTATTGACAGACTTCGAACTATCTCACTTAGCATTATAGAAGGGACTCTAGCAATTGACAGACTTCGAACTATCTCACTTAGCATTATAGAAGGGACTCTAGCAATTATTGACAGACTTCGAACTATCTCACTTAGCATTATAGAAGGGACTCTAGCAATATTGACAGACTTCGAACTATCTCACTTAGCATTATAGAAGGGACTCTAGCAATTATTGACAGACTTCGAACTATCTCACTTAGCATTATAGAAGGGACTCTAGCAATTATTGACAGACTTCGAACTATCTCACTTAGCATTATAGAAGGGACTCTAGCAATTATTGACAGACTTCGAACTATCTCACTTAGCATTATAGAAGGGACTCTAGCAATTATTGACAGACTTCGAACTATCTCACTTAGCATTATAGAAGGGACTCTAGCAATTATTGACAGACTTCGAACTATCTCACTTAGCATTATAGAAGGGACTCTAGCAATTATTGACAGACTTCGAACTATCTCACTTAGCATTATAGAAGGGACTCTAGCAATTGACAGACTTCGAACTATCTCACTTAGCATTATAGAAGGGACTCTAGCAATTATTGACAGACTTCGAACTATCTCACTTAGCATTATAGAAGGGACTCTAGCAATTGACAGACTTCGAACTATCTCACTTAGCATTATAGAAGGGACTCTAGCAATTATTGACAGACTTCGAACTATCTCACTTAGCATTATAGAAGGGACTCTAGCAATTGACAGACTTCGAACTATCTCACTTAGCATTATAGAAGGGACTCTAGCAATTGACAGACTTCGAACTATCTCACTTAGCATTATAGAAGGGACTCTAGCAATTATTGACAGACTTCGAACTATCTCACTTAGCATTATAGAAGGGACTCTAGCAATTGACAGACTTCGAACTATCTCACTTAGCATTATAGAAGGGACTCTAGCAATTATTGACAGACTTCGAACTATCTCACTTAGCATTATAGAAGGGACTCTAGCAATTGACAGACTTCGAACTATCTCACTTAGCATTATAGAAGGGACTCTAGCAATTGACAGACTTCGAACTATCTCACTTAGCATTATAGAAGGGACTCTAGCAATTGACAGACTTCGAACTATCTCACTTAGCATTATAGAAGGGACTCTAGCAATTGACAGACTTCGAACTATCTCACTTAGCATTATAGAAGGGACTCTAGCAATTGACAGACTTCGAACTATCTCACTTAGCATTATAGAAGGGACTCTAGCAATTGACAGACTTCGAACTATCTCACTTAGCATTATAGAAGGGACTCTAGCAATTGACAGACTTCGAACTATCTCACTTAGCATTATAGAAGGGACTCTAGCCAATATTGACAGACTTCGAACTATCTCACTTAGCATTATAGAAGGGACTCTAGCAATTGACAGACTTCGAACTATCTCACTTAGCATTATAGAAGGGACTCTAGCAATTATTGACAGACTTCGAACTATCTCACTTAGCATTATAGAAGGGACTCTAGCAATTGACAGACTTCGAACTATCTCACTTAGCATTATAGAAGGGACTCTAGCAATTGACAGACTTCGAACTATCTCACTTAGCATTATAGAAGGGACTCTAGCAATTGACAGACTTCGAACTATCTCACTTAGCATTATAGAAGGGACTCTAGCAATTGACAGACTTCGAACTATCTCACTTAGCATTATAGAAGGGACTCTAGCAATTATTGACAGACTTCGAACTATCTCACTTAGCATTATAGAAGGGACTCTAGCAATTGACAGACTTCGAACTATCTCACTTAGCATTATAGAAGGGACTCTAGCAATTGACAGACTTCGAACTATCTCACTTAGCATTATAGAAGGGACTCTAGCAATTGACAGACTTCGAACTATCTCACTTAGCATTATAGAAGGGACTCTAGCAATTGACAGACTTCGAACTATCTCACTTAGCATTATAGAAGGGACTCTAGCAATTGACAGACTTCGAACTATCTCACTTAGCATTATAGAAGGGACTCTAGCAATTGACAGACTTCGAACTATCTCACTTAGCATTATAGAAGGGACTCTAGCAATTGACAGACTTCGAACTATCTCACTTAGCATTATAGAAGGGACTCTAGCAATTGACAGACTTCGAACTATCTCACTTAGCATTATAGAAGGGACTCTAGCAATTGACAGACTTCGAACTATCTCACTTAGCATTATAGAAGGGACTCTAGCAATTGACAGACTTCGAACTATCTCACTTAGCATTATAGAAGGGACTCTAGCAATTGACAGACTTCGAACTATCTCACTTAGCATTATAGAAGGGACTCTAGCAATTGACAGACTTCGAACTATCTCACTTAGCATTATAGAAGGGACTCTAGCAATTGACAGACTTCGAACTATCTCACTTAGCATTATAGAAGGGACTCTAGCAATTGACAGACTTCGAACTATCTCACTTAGCATTATAGAAGGGACTCTAGCAATTGACAGACTTCGAACTATCTCACTTAGCATTATAGAAGGGACTCTAGCAATTGACAGACTTCGAACTATCTCACTTAGCATTATAGAAGGGACTCTAGCAATTGACAGACTTCGAACTATCTCACTTAGCATTATAGAAGGGACTCTAGCAATTGACAGACTTCGAACTATCTCACTTAGCATTATAGAAGGGACTCTAGCAATTGACAGACTTCGAACTATCTCACTTAGCATTATAGAAGGGACTCTAGCAATTGACAGACTTCGAACTATCTCACTTAGCATTATAGAAGGGACTCTAGCAATTGACAGACTTCGAACTATCTCACTTAGCATTATAGAAGGGACTCTAGCAATTGACAGACTTCGAACTATCTCACTTAGCATTATAGAAGGGACTCTAGCAATTGACAGACTTCGAACTATCTCACTTAGCATTATAGAAGGGACTCTAGCAATTGACAGACTTCGAACTATCTCACTTAGCATTATAGAAGGGACTCTAGCAATTGACAGACTTCGAACTATCTCACTTAGCATTATAGAAGGGACTCTAGCAATTGACAGACTTCGAACTATCTCACTTAGCATTATAGAAGGGACTCTAGCAATTGACAGACTTCGAACTATCTCACTTAGCATTATAGAAGGGACTCTAGCAATTGACAGACTTCGAACTATCTCACTTAGCATTATAGAAGGGACTCTAGCAATTGACAGACTTCGAACTATCTCACTTAGCATTATAGAAGGGACTCTAGCAATTGACAGACTTCGAACTATCTCACTTAGCATTATAGAAGGGACTCTAGCAATTGACAGACTTCGAACTATCTCACTTAGCATTATAGAAGGGACTCTAGCAATTGACAGACTTCGAACTATCTCACTTAGCATTATAGAAGGGACTCTAGCAATTGACAGACTTCGAACTATCTCACTTAGCATTATAGAAGGGACTCTAGCAATTGACAGACTTCGAACTATCTCACTTAGCATTATAGAAGGGACTCTAGCAATTGACAGACTTCGAACTATCTCACTTAGCATTATAGAAGGGACTCTAGCAATTGACAGACTTCGAACTATCTCACTTAGCATTATAGAAGGGACTCTAGCAATTGACAGACTTCGAACTATCTCACTTAGCATTATAGAAGGGACTCTAGCAATTGACAGACTTCGAACTATCTCACTTAGCATTATAGAAGGGACTCTAGCAATTGACAGACTTCGAACTATCTCACTTAGCATTATAGAAGGGACTCTAGCAATTGACAGACTTCGAACTATCTCACTTAGCATTATAGAAGGGACTCTAGCAATTGACAGACTTCGAACTATCTCACTTAGCATTATAGAAGGGACTCTAGCAATTGACAGACTTCGAACTATCTCACTTAGCATTATAGAAGGGACTCTAGCAATTGACAGACTTCGAACTATCTCACTTAGCATTATAGAAGGGACTCTAGCAATTGACAGACTTCGAACTATCTCACTTAGCATTATAGAAGGGACTCTAGCAATTGACAGACTTCGAACTATCTCACTTAGCATTATAGAAGGGACTCTAGCAATTGACAGACTTCGAACTATCTCACTTAGCATTATAGAAGGGACTCTAGCAATTGACAGACTTCGAACTATCTCACTTAGCATTATAGAAGGGACTCTAGCAATTGACAGACTTCGAACTATCTCACTTAGCATTATAGAAGGGACTCTAGCAATTGACAGACTTCGAACTATCTCACTTAGCATTATAGAAGGGACTCTAGCAATTGACAGACTTCGAACTATCTCACTTAGCATTATAGAAGGGACTCTAGCAATTGACAGACTTCGAACTATCTCACTTAGCATTATAGAAGGGACTCTAGCAATTGACAGACTTCGAACTATCTCACTTAGCATTATAGAAGGGACTCTAGCAATTGACAGACTTCGAACTATCTCACTTAGCATTATAGAAGGGACTCTAGCAATTGACAGACTTCGAACTATCTCACTTAGCATTATAGAAGGGACTCTAGCAATTGACAGACTTCGAACTATCTCACTTAGCATTATAGAAGGGACTCTAGCAATTGACAGACTTCGAACTATCTCACTTAGCATTATAGAAGGGACTCTAGCAATTGACAGACTTCGAACTATCTCACTTAGCATTATAGAAGGGACTCTAGCAATTGACAGACTTCGAACTATCTCACTTAGCATTATAGAAGGGACTCTAGCAATTGACAGACTTCGAACTATCTCACTTAGCATTATAGAAGGGACTCTAGCAATTGACAGACTTCGAACTATCTCACTTAGCATTATAGAAGGGACTCTAGCAATTGACAGACTTCGAACTATCTCACTTAGCATTATAGAAGGGACTCTAGCAATTATTGACAGACTTCGAACTATCTCACTTAGCATTATAGAAGGGACTCTAGCAATTGACAGACTTCGAACTATCTCACTTAGCATTATAGAAGGGACTCTAGCAATTGACAGACTTCGAACTATCTCACTTAGCATTATAGAAGGGACTCTAGCAATTGACAGACTTCGAACTATCTCACTTAGCATTGACAGACTTCGAACTATCTCACTTAAATTATAGAAGGGACTCTAGCAATTGACAGACTTCGAACTATCTCACTTAGCATTATAGAAGGGACTCTAGCAATTGACAGACTTCGAACTATCTCACTTAGCATTGACAGACTTCGAACTATCTCACTTAGCATTATAGAAGGGACTCTAGCAATTGACAGACTTCGAACTATCTCACTTAGCATTGACAGACTTCGAACTATCTCACTTAGCATTATAGAAGGGACTCTAGCAATTGACAGACTTCGAACTATCTCACTTAGCATTGACAGACTTCGAACTATCTCACTTAGCATTATAGAAGGACTCTAGCAATTGACAGACTTCGAACTATCTCACTTAGCATTGACAGACTTCGAACTATCTCACTTAGCATTATAGAAGGGACTCTAGCAATTGACAGACTTCGAACTATCTCACTTAGCATTATGGAAGGGACTCTAGCAATTGACAGACTTCGAACTATCTCACTTAGCATTGACAGACTTCGAACTATCTCACTTAAATTATAGAAGGGACTCTAGCAATTGACAGACTTCGAACTATCTCACTTAGCATTATAGAAGGGACTCTAGCAATTGACAGACTTCGAACTATCTCACTTAGCATTGACAGACTTCGAACTATCTCACTTAGCATTATAGAAGGGACAGACTTCGAACTATCTCACTTAGCATTGACAGACTTCGAACTATCTCACTTAGCATTATAGAAGGGACAGACTTCGAACTATCTCACTTAGCATTATAGAAGGGACAGACTTCGAACTATCTCACTTAGCATTATAGAAGGGACAGACTTCGAACTATCTCACTTAGCATTATAGAAGGGACAGACTTCGAACTATCTCACTTAGCATTATAGAAAGGACAGACTTCGAACTATCTCACTTAGCATTTTTACTATCAAAACTCCTTCTTAAACTGCACAAAATCGTCTAAATATAGTAAGCAAAAATTCAAAAGCCGTCGCCGGTAACGAAGAGGTTAAGGGGATATCACACGAGAGTTTTTACAGTCGACTTTCAATCCACAACCTCTTTCTGGCAATGGTTATACACTATATATAACTCTTTTGTTCATAACTATAGTCTGTTCAGTATAATTAAGCCAGGAGTCGTGACTCCAAAACCCTTATGCCTAAAAGAAAAAAAGATAGGGTAGAGCAAACGGGCTGTAAATAGTGACACCAATCCCCATAACTCAAAGAAGGGCTGGAGCAAGTGGGCTGTAAATCGTGACACCAAATCCCATAACTCAAAGAAGGCCTGGAGCAAGTGGGCTGTAAATCGTGACACCAAACCCCATAACTTAAAGAAGGGCTGGAGCAAGTGGGCTGTAAATCGTGACACCAAACCCCATAACTCAAAGAAGGGCTGGAGCAAGTGGGCTGTAAATCGTGACACCAAACCCCATAACTCAAAGAAGGCCTGGAGCAAGTGGGCTGTAAATCGTGTAAATCGTGACACCAAACCCCATAACTCAAAGAAGGGCTGGAGCAAGTGGGCTGTAAATCGTGACACCAAACCCCATAACTCAAAGAAGGGCTGGAGCAAGTGGGCTGTAAATCGTGACGCCAAACCCCATAACTCAAAGAAGGGCTGGAGCAAGTGGGCTGTAAATCGTGACACCAAACCCCTATAACTGAACAAAAGGGCTTGAGCAAATGGGCTGTAAATATCCACCCCTATTCCCTGACTGATTTTTCCACAATGGCAGATATAATAGCTCGATTATTATTAATAGTATTATATATTTATATAAATCATTTTTGTTATTTATAGACGTTAGTGGTCTAGATGTGTGGATTAATTATAGTGGACAGACTCTAAGAGTTATATTATCATGGACACCAAAATGTGTTAAAAAGTGTATTTCAAAAGCTATGAAATCAGAGTTGCGAAATGAGGTGGAAGGGAAAAGCTCTCATGTGATACTTTCCTTTTTTACACTCTCCATGTACAGTCAGAAACAAAATCAACTTACGAATGTGATGTTGGAGACGAGGACCCTGGAGGTGAGGGTCTCGGCGTCGAAAATGGACAGGCCGCCGGAGGGGTCGCGGAACACCAGCTCGTTGTCTGTGGAGGATATAAAGAAGACATGGTTAAGCGTCTCACGCATGGATACTTGAATCGCGTATTCAGGAAGGGTGTCCCTGAATGCACGGATACGTGATTAGAGTTTTGCATAATTTAGAAATCAATTGAATGAAAACTGAATACTCGAATTGCGTATAAATTAGGCAATGATAAGTTTTGGTAGTGGCATGCTCAATCAAACCATTGCCAACCAACCCCCTCCCGCTAGGTAGGGAGAGTGAGAGTCTTTAGTCTCACTCAGTCAAGCCGGTATCACATGAGCGCTTTTTCCCTCAACATTTATTCTCAACACTGAGGTCAACTTCTAAAATATTTCGGATACCTAAATTCATCTACCATCAGTCTAGTTTCCGATACCAGTGCAAAATATTCCAGAAATGTTGCCAGAAAAATTTTGATCATCGAATGTTGACTATAAAAGCTCTCGTGTGATACCGGCTTTAATCACACACTGTGGTCCGGTCCCCTGTCCCTTTAAAGATGGCAGATATTTCGCCTACACTGTGGGTTAGTGTATCTAAAATACTATATAATACGGTTTTGTATCTTAGAATATTTTGTTATGATATATATGATATAATGTGTGTGTGTGTGTGTGTGTGAGAATGTGTGTTTTACAGGGAATACAAGGAATATTTAGGACCTCGTAGACCTGAGATCCATTCCTTAAGTACGGTAACTGGTAAACTCTACGCCACAACTCCGGGTCCGATATGAACCCTCAAACAGCAAAACGAACCTCCTAAATGGAAATATCAACTATGGTACAGAATTAATGAGAAGATTCGATTCAGTTCGGGATATCTTCGAAAACTTAAGGCCACGAATTTATGTCCTAGAGTGTACAGTACATGACATCAAATATTGCATACTACAGTAAAAACAAAAAAGTGGGAAAATGTGTAAAGTACTACCTACTCTCATCTTGAATGGCTCTTATTGAATTGTATTTACAATTCTGAAAGAAGTGTGTTCCAGGTAGAACAAATATTATGTGTAAAAAAAGAGAGAGAGAGTGAGTGAGAGAGAGTATGTGTGTGAGAGAGAGTGAATGAGAGAGCATGTGTGAGTACGAGGGGCAAAGTAAGAGTGAGAGTGGAAGTGAGAGAGCGTGTTACAGAAATAGATGGTGCGGGTTAGAGAGAGAGAGAGCAAACACCGATAAAAGGTAAACAATGAAGACAGATGAGAAGGAAGGTGGAGAGATAAAAGGAGACACTATAAGGAGAAACCAAGGCGGCGGAGAGAAATGGGGGGATCGGACAGAGAGGACAGAGATGAAGGGGGGAGAAGAAGAAGACAAATAAAAAATATAAATAAAAAGAAAAAGAAAAAGAAGATGGAGAGAGAGAGAGCGAGCAGGGGGGGGGGGATAGTAAACCTAGACAGTAAACAGGTAATATCCGTCCCTCAGCATCACTTTACACGTTCCTGCCTTACCCCTGCCTTCCCTCTGCCTCACCCCTGCCTTCGTCTCACCCTGCCTTCTGTCTCACCCTGCCTTCTGTCTCACCCCTGCCTTCTGCCTCACCCCTGTCTTCGTCTCACCCTGCCTTCTGTCTCACCCTGCCTTCTGTCTCACCCCTGCCTTCTGTATCACCCTGCCTTCTGTCTCACCCCTGCCTTCTGCCTCACCCCTGCCTTCTGTCTCACCCCTGCCTTCTGTCTCACCCCTGCCTTCTGTCTCACCCTGCCTTCTGTCTCACCCCTGCCTTCTGTCTCACCCTGCCTTCTGTCTCACCCCTGCCTTCTGTCTCTCCCTGCCTTCTGTCTCACCCCTGCCTTCTGTCTCACCCCTGCCTTCTGTCTCACCCTGCCTTCTGCCTCACCCCTGCCTTCTGTCTCACCCTGCCTTCTGTCTCACCCCTGCCTTCTGTCTCACCCCTGCCTTCTGTCTCACCCCTGCCTTTTTCCTCACACTGCCTTACTTCTTCCTCACCCCTGCCTTCTGCCTCACCCCTGCCTTCTGTATCACCCCTGCCTTCTGCCTCACCCCTGCCTTCTGCCTCACCCCTGCTTTCTGTCTCAGCCCTGCCTTCTGTCTCACCCTGCCTTCTGCCTCACCCCTGCCTTCTGCCTCACCCCTGCCTTCTGCCTCACCCCTGCCTTCTGTCTCAGCCCTGCCTTCTGTCTCACCCTGCCTTCTGTCTCACCCCTGCCTTCTGTCTCACCCTGCCTTCTGTCTCACCCCTGCCTTCTGCCTCACCCTGCCTTCTGCCTCACCCCTGCCTTCTGTCTCACCCCTGCCTTCTGTCTCACCCTGCCTTCTGCTTCACCCCTGCCTTCTGTCTCACCCTGCCTTCTGTCTCACCCCTGCCTTCTGTCTCACCCCTGCCTTCTGTCTCACCCCTGCCTTTTTCCTCACACTGCCTTACTTCTTCCTCACCCCTGCCTTCTGCCTCACCCCTTCCTTATGTCTCACCCCTGCCTTCTGTCTCACCCCTGCCTTCTGCCTCACCCCTGCTTTCTGTCTCAGCCCTGCCTTCTGTCTCACCCTGCCTTCTGCCTCACCCCTGCCTTCTGCCTCACCCCTTCCTTCTGCCTCACCTCTGCCTTCTGCCTTACCCCTGCCTTCTGTCTCACCCCTGCCTTCTGCCTCACCCCTGCCTTCTGCCTCACCCCTGCCTTCTGTCTCACCCCTGCCTTCTGCCTCACCCCTGCCTTGTCTCACCCCTGCCTTCTGCCTCACCCCTGCCTTCTGTCTCACCCCTGCCTTCTGCCTCACCCCTGCCTTCTGCCTCACCCCTGTCCTCTGTCTCACCCCTGCCTTCTGTCTCACCCCTGCCTTCTGCCTCACCACTGTCCTCTGTCTCACCCCTGCCTTCTGTCTCACCCCTGCCTTCTGCCTCACCCCTGCCTTCTGCCTCACCCCTGCCTTCTGTCTCACCCTGCCTTCTGTCTTACCCTGCCTTCTGTCTCACCCTGCCTTCTGTCTCACCCCTGCCTTCTGTCTCACCCCTGCCTTCTGTCTCACCCTGCCTTCTTCCTCACCCCTGCCTTCTCTCTCACCCCTGCCTTCTGTCTCACCCCTGCCTTCTGTCTCACCCCTTCCTTCTGCCTCACCCCTGCCTTCTGTCTCACCCCTGCCTTCTGTCTCACCCTGCCTTCTTCCTCACCCCTGCCTTCTGTCTCACCCCTGCCTTCTGTTTCACCCCTGCCTTCTTCCTCACCCCTGCCTTCTGCCTCACCCCTGCCTTGTCTCACCCCTGTCTTCTGCCTCACCCCTGCCTTCTGTCTCACCCCTGCCTTCTGTCTCACCCCTGCCTTCTGCTCACCCCTGCCTTCTGCCTCACCCCTGCCTTCTGGCTCACCCCTGCCTTCTGCCTGCCTACTCTGTCTGATTACTCTGCGTAACTTTAACCTGCCTTCCTTCTGCCTTTTCCTTCCTTCCTTTATCAACACAGGCCCTGGTATTATCAGCGAGCACAAATACTGCCCCTAACACTCCTCTCTCTCTCTCGCTCTCTCTCAAGCTGTGTGTGTGTGTGTGTGTGTTACTCAGTTACTTGTTCGTCAAGGGGAATCCACGCAATGCGAGCTAAGCTCATTATTATCGCGCCTCCTTAACTGGGAATGTATTGCGTGAAATGCATGTTAAGTGTTTTATGTACTGTTGGAATGGCTGTGGATGTGTGTGTAGTCTGTATTTTAGCCAATTTTAGCCTTTCTAGAATTAATGAATGGGGACAAGAGAATCTAGTTTCCTTTAATGCACAGAAAACCAAGTACATTCAATTTTCTAACCGACAGAATCTCACTGACTCCCATATATTTTTTAATGATGTAAATATTCCCACTTCCCCTAGTATTGACATTCTCGGTGTAACATTAACTACTAACTTGAGCTGGACACATTATGTTAGAAGCATTGCTAAGAATGCCTCTAAAAAACTGGGACTCCTGTACAGAGTTCGAGAATTCTTCACTGACGAGCAGTTGGCCGTAATATATAAAAGTCATGTGCGCTCTCAGATGGATTACTGTTCACCTCTGTGGGGTGGAAGTGGAGTGGTTGCATTGAGGCAGTTGGACAAAATTCAAAATAAAGCTATTAGATTAATCAATAACCCTGCAATCACACAGGACCTTCCTACATTATTCATACGAAGAAACGTTGCATCCCTTGCATTATTCTACAGATATTTTCACAGCAATTGTTCCGAGGAACTTGCTTCAATTGTGCCGCCTCTCCACATCTTTCCCCGTAGAACTAGGGCAGCTGAGAGCGCCCATGAATTTACACTTTCTCCTCCACAATGCAGAACTTCTGCTTATCAGAATTCATTTCTCCCCAGAGCTACTACTCTTTGGAATTCACTTCCCTCGAATTGCTTTCCACAAACTTCTATCTATCTATCTATTGCCTGACGCCGTGATCCCCGAAGGGGTGGCCACGAACGAACCGCCCCCATGCACCTCTGTCCCCAGTCAGTCGACGCCCCTCCTCCCAACCAGCACCGCCTTCGTTCATGTAGTTCCTCACTCCATCCTTCCACCTCATATTCGGTCTACCTCTCCCCCTCTGTCCCTCCACCTCGCTCTCGTACACCCTCTTAGTCATTCTCTCGCTTTCCATACGTTCCATATGGCCGAACCATCTCAAGTTGTTCCTTTTCACACTTTCCAGCACATCTACCTCCACACCACACCTCCTTCTTACTTCCTCATTAGTCTGTCTATCCCTCCATGTAACTCCGCACGCACTCCTTAAGTAATTCATTTCCACTGCTCTCACTCTTGGTCTGAGTCTCTCAACCAACGTCCATGCTTCGCTTCCGTAAGTCAGTGTCGGGATTACCACACTGTCATGCAAGGACTTCTTCACTTCCATACTGACCACCCTATTTCTTGTTACTGCTTTTAGCGTTCCTACAACCCTCTTCCCCTGTTGTACCCTCTCCCGCACCTCTTCATCCATAGTACCATCTTTACTCAACACACTGCCCAGATACTTAAAAGAGTTGACGATCTCCATAGCCTGACCGTTCAGCTTCACCTCACACTCTGTGACTTCACCCCTTTCGAAGACCATAACCTTGCTCTTCCCCGTATTTACCTTCAAATTCCGTTTTTCGCACACTGTTCCAAACTCATTTACCAGACCCTGCAACTCATTATCACTCATCAGAACTGTATCATCCGCAAACAGCAGTATAGGTAGCTTCCACTCAATTCCCTCCGTA
>CM064496.1:7039697-7202197 GCA_032716605.1 Paralithodes platypus
ATGATAATACTGATTCACCTGAAAGTTCTGCATCTAACCAGTTTGTTACAGCACAAGAAATTGATGGGTTCTTACTCATGCTCTATCTAAATTCTTTAATCAACAACAGGAAAACCCCACAATGGACTTGGGGGCTCCCTCGACAAGTTCTGCGGTACGGCCTCTGATAACGTCAATCGATTTATCTAAGATTCCTAACCCTCCTACTCTGTCACCGGCAGGGAGCTCTAAGCCTGCTACGGCGGCATTCACTACGTCAAATGTCAGGGTCATTACGGATGTTAATCCACCCCCTCTAGACAAAGCGCCTCTTAGAAAGGTAGCTATGCCCCTGCTTTATGGGCCAGACGAGTCATGGGTTCTTTTGAACCCCTCTAAGCCAGAGCTTGCCCAGCCTACCTTGTCAGGGGAACTCCCGGTACCACGTGAGTGGTTTATCCAGGGAAATAAGTCAAAGAAATAAAGGGCATTGGATGCCTTGGGTAATGTTCTGGACGTAAATATCAAGGCTATACCTAGTTATTATCATCAGGATTATTTTGTTTATGCATCTAAGCCTGCTTTACCCCCTGCCTCAGCTTCAAAACTTTTTTCAGACTGGTCTAAGCTGGATGGGTTTAATGATATTAAGGCTCTGTCGGCTCTTACTCCTGAACTAGATTTACAGACCGTCACAGACGAGACAGCTAATCCAGTGTTGAAGGTGGGACAGTTGGGACCAGGACCTTGGGTGGATTGGGAGGTAGAGGCTCAAAACTTTGCAACCACTTTCACTTCTAAATCTTCCCACCAGATCCCTCAGGATACACATTCATGGTTCTCCATGCCGGTAGGTTCTGCCGGCGGAGTTCCGTCAGCTTTATTTTCTTTTCTAGCTGCCCCTAAGATTAATCTTTGTGAACTAAAGGAACCATTCACTACCCCTACCCCTTCTCACCTAGACAGAGAATTTAGGCTAAGGGGAAAAGCTTTTCGCCTGTTTTCACAGAACATAGTATCTCAACAGGTGGCTAAATCTTTACTACGGTCTACTCAGGCAATCGCAGACGCGGATGCTCGAAGATCAGTTGAGTTATCCCGGCGTCTGATTCTTCAGTCGTCGATTCAATCCTTAGGTGACATACGCACAGCCTTACTTGAGGCGGTGCGAGCACGACAGGATCTTAGGATGTCATTAGTTCGCAAGCTGCCTGATCGCATTGCTAACCAGGTGGTAATGTCCCCAGTACTTACTCCCTCTTTAATGACCCCTGATGTATGGCGAACAGTGTTTAACATGGCACAGGCCGTGAAGCACAGTCCCACCCCTTCTAATAAACCTGCCTTTAACTTCCCCAAACCTAAGCCTCCTACTAAAGCTCAGCCAGGGGGTTCTAAACCGTTTCTTCCGCCTAAGTCCTCCCAATCCCCCCTGGGTCAGTTCAGGCATAGACAGAGAGGGTTTTCAGGACAGAGAGGACGCGGCCAGTATAAGCCAGGGCAGGGCCAGTCTTCGGCCCACACCAGCCAGCCGGCGAAGCGTCCAACACCACCAAACCCACCATAAAAAAACTAAAGTCTTTCTCACTCCCAGTGCCTGTCTTAAGGCCGGAGGAACCGAGGGAAGTACAGCCGGCGAACCCTTGTCTGCTAACTGGGTCGTTCCGAACGTGTCACCAAGCATGGCCGTTAAAAACTGGGCACGGATGGTGGCACGCAAAGGCATCACTTGGCAGTGGCTCCGGCGACCTCGCTTACGTCAGCCGACAACGGCAAATTGTGTTTCTTTAGAGGTGGAGTCGCTAGGTCAGGAGATGATTGCCAAGAATGTCATCATCCCGGTCCCTCCAGATTACCCTGTATTCACGTCCAAACTATTTTTGGTTGCCAAAAGGGGCAGTGTTCAGATGAGGCCGGTCGTAGACCTGTCTTATCTGGATCTTCACATTCACAACGACTCTTTCAGAATGTTAACAGTACACCAAATCAGGCTAACACTTCCGCCGGGAGGTTGGGTGTGTTCACTAGACCTGACAGACGCCTATTTGGCACGTATCTGTCAACAAAAGATTTCAAAGGTTTTTGGCCTTACGGATCAGGCACCAAAATTTTGTTTTTCAGAGGATGCCGTTCGGCTTGAACCTAGCACCTCGATTATTCACTAATCTAGTCCGGCAAGCCCTGATGCCATTGTTAAAACAGGGGATCAGAGTGTTGTGGTATCTAGACGACTGGCTGGTGGTGGCAGAGACACAACAATTATGCATAAAACATGTCAATATCATTTTAAATTATGTCAAACTCTAGGCTTCAAGGTAAATCTGGTAAAGTCAAACCTTGTTCCCTCAAGAGTAATTCAGTGGATAGCGCTGTTCAGGGACACCGTCTCGCTCACTCTGAGTCAGAGTGTCGCCTATCGCACCAGGATTCGCATGAAACTGTTCAGGTTTCTTCACTGTCTGACTACCACGCGAAGCGTCTGCGACTCTCTCGTCGGCTCTCTCATCTGGATTCAACTACTGTCAAGTTGGGCCGGTTGAAAGTAAAACGATTAATATTGGAAGGCAACAAATAATTCCCGCTCTTACCGGCGAAAAAATTATGGCCCATCCCGAAATTAATCCACACCTTACTATCGGTCTGGGCGAAGAGGGAAACATTGGCACTCAATATGTCCTGGACCTCTCCTCCACCAACGGTATGGGTAGACACGGATGCGTCAGGCACAATAGGGTGGGGATTTCAGTCAAATCAGGGGCACCAGGGTCAGGGGCTTTGGTCCCACTTAGAAATCTCTCACATAAATGTCAAAGAATTACTAGTCCCCTTGTATTTCCTTCAGGCTCACGGCCCGGCGTTACGGGGCAAGTCGTGGCCTTCAGAATGGACAATCTGAATGCAGTCCACTGTATTCAGAAACAAGGGTCAACGAGGTCAAGGAAGTTGCTAAACGTGTCGGAAGAGATTTTTGCTCTAGCCACCAGTCTAGATATTTATCTTCACGCATCTTATCTCCCAGGCGTAGCGAACGTCAGGGCAGACGCTCTGTCCCGGAGACAGAGCACGACAGTAGAATGGGAGCTCAAGCAACCCATTTTCAACCTAATGATTGCAGAGCTCTCCCATCCACAAGTGGATCTGTTTGCGTCCGAGGAGACTCACAAACTCCCTCTATACCTCACCCGCCGGGCGAAAATGCCGGCAGGGGGGCCAGACGCCCTAGTGACAGACTGGAACAGATGGAGCGCCATCTATCTGTTTCCACCGCCAGATGCGTCACTAATGTGCCACGTAGTGAACAAACTACGAGATTATCGAGGCTTAGTCCTCGCTAATCGCGCCTCTGTGGCCAGCGCAGTTGTGGTACCAGCAATTGAAAATGTGGTGCCCGGACCCGGTATCGCTCCCGGTCGGGTATTTCCACTTAGACACGATTGGCAACCTAGCGACCTCGCTGACTTTTGCATTATGGACATTCAGGAGGCCAAGTGGCTAGCACCATACGGTAGAGATGTGACCAATAAATTACTCAATCAATATACTCAGTCTACGAAACGACAGTATCAATCACATTGGCAAGCCTTTACTTCTTGGATAGTTAGAACAGAACAAACTGTACCCTCAGTGGCATTAGTTTTTAATTATTTGAATTATCTGTTTGAGCAGAAACGTTTATCTGTGGTAACATTAAAGAATCCACTTAACTGCGATTAGAGTGCCCTTTTTAGACCTTACGGGTCTGTCCATACCGGTAGCGGAGGAAACAGGTTTTATGAGAGCATGTTTTAAACTCCGCCCACCTCCCCGTCAGCTCATGCCTACTTGGTCTCTGGACAAAGCTTTGTCCTTTGCTTCACTCTCGTCTGTACCAAAATACTGCAGACTTTGCATTACTCTTACAAGGCAGTTTTCCTTTTGTCTTTGGCCACCGGGAACAGAGTGTCTGAACTGGCGGCGATGAGCAACACACCTAATTGTCTTAGGTTTGGTAGACTTAATGAATGTACAGTAGGGTCCCGCATAAAACGTGTTCGCATAAAACGAGTCTCGATTAAAACGTCCGACCTAAAATATTAATATTTAATTTTCGCTCAGAACGAATGTGATCACATAAAACGAGTCCGCCGCCAAAGTGGGGCAAATACAAGGAGTTTTCATATAGAGCGCCGAAATATCGTACAAAACGTACAAAATATCGTACGCTTTCATATAAAACGCCGAAATATCGTACAAAACGTCCGAAATATCGTTCGCTTTGTACGAAAATTTTCGCTTACAGTGAACATTGACGATATTGCGCCACCAAAATGCTGTGTTCACATAAAACGAATTCACATAAAACGCCCTCGTTTATCGACCATAAACTCGTTTTATGTGAGACCCTACTGTCTTTCCATTGCAACCCTCCCCAGTTTTGTAGCCAAGAATGAGCATAGTGCACACGTGTTTTTCTGAATTCACGGTGCCGGCGTTAAAAAGGGGAAAGGTGCATCATAATCTTGTCCAGATGCAAGCTCTAACCAAATTTGAGAGTAGCTCCTCGAAACCCCCAAGGTGCTTTATGGGTAGCAAGTACGGGTAAACGCTTACTTAAACGGCGATTAGCCTCTCTTCTGGTAGAAGTCATTAAAGAGAGTACTCCCGGCGTTGTGGGTCGGGCCCACGATTTACACGCAAATGGGCAGCCTCTTTACGTTTCCTGAAATTTTTTTCAGTGGAAGATATCGCGTCCACGCAGTTGTGGGCGTCTAATCATACGTTTCTGTCTAGATACTTGTCAGTTGCTCTAGACCAAACCTTCCTTACCATGTATAGCTTTAAGGCAGAGGGTCTAGGTGGCCCTGCAGTCACTTTTGTTTACTTTCACGGGAAAGGGGGGGGGGGGGGGGGGGTGCAGTCAGTTTGACATAGGACACCCTAGACCCCGCCGGAGTATGAGAGCTGTGATACAATTTAAGGTTAAAAAACTGTGATATGAAAATTTCTCAGCGAGAAATTGTGCTAGTACAATGTTAAGTACAAAACAACAGGGTTGTTATGTAGTTTTAGCTGCGAAAGTAATTTAAAATTAGAACAATGGAGTTCCTTTGCAATGTATCTCCAAGTTTATTTTGGGGTTTATTATGTGCACATATAAACTTATAACTTGTTATTTTTTGTCACCACTCGTTGAGTGGGGTGCCTTTGTAACTACAGATCTGTGTTCAACTCTTCAGGGTTACCCATTTTTGTTGTCAAGGCAGGCTTCTTTGAAGCACGCACCTGCCTGAACCCCCTTTTTCTTGTATATTTTCGGCCTACGCCGGGTTAAATATATTTTTCAAAAGTAAGAATACTATGTGGTTGTTTTTATTATCTGCTTTTCTAGAGTTATGATATGATTACGAATGTCCCCCTCCAGTCTTAGAAATCAGGCATGTTCGTCAATGATGGAGGGGCCACTAATAAATTATAGGTTTGACTCCTGTAAGGAGATAAAGAAAACCTATTTTTTAGTAGTGCCCCCGTAATCATTGACGACTGGGGCCCTCCCGACCGTCCCCTTCCCATTCGTTGATGTATTGAGGATTTTGGTTTACTTGATATGTCAGTGAAGGAGGAAAGACGCCAGAATCAGCGTCTGGTCAGAGAATCCACACAAGTACAATCCACGATATGATGGAAAGCTTATTAGATAGTTATTCTTATTTTCTTTTTGTTTTTATTTTTTAACGAAGTTTTTTTCGTAGTGAGAACCCAATTCATAATGACTGAAGCCATGAGTGAGGTCGCGTGCACTCATGATGAAGGCTCCTCAGTTTTTAAATGCTCTGCGCGGTAGATTCAAAACTACGGCGGATTAGTGTTTGAAGAGGATGCCTTATGTAATAGGCATGTTCGTCAATGATTACGGGGCCACTACTAAATATTAGGTTTTCTTTATCTCCTTACAGGAGTCAAACCTATAATAAGCCTTCTTTTGATGCATTGATTTTGTTCTTTTTTTCTTTCTCTTTTCGAGCGCTAGTGAATTCTTCGGAAAAATTGGCGCTTATGCGAAATAAGTAACATGCTTATTATTATTATTATTATTGAAGTAAAATGTGCAAGAGGATCAATTCTAATTGCCTCTATATATAGAAGCCCAAATAATAGTAGGGAAGAGGATGATAACTTACTGAAAGCAATGGAGGAAATAGATAATAGAGAGAACAAATATAAAATTTTGATTGGAGATTTCAATTTGCCAAGGATCAACTGGGCAAATTGTACTACTCCAGCGGGACAGGGTAGCCTGGAAAACAAGTTTATAGAGAAAGTGAGCGATATTTTTTTAACGCAACATATTACAGAGATGACAATATATAGAGATGGGACGCAGGGGAGTGTACTTGATTTGATTTTTAGCAATGAGGAGGATATAGTGGAACATGTCAATGTGGATAGCCCTATAGGTCGTAGTGACCATGCCTGTATAAGCTTTAGTTGCAATATTAAAACAGAGAGGGATAATAGAAGCAATAGAAAAATATACATGTATGATAGAGCAGATTATGAGCTGCTGAGACGGTGTTTGGACATTGACTGGGGGGAATACTTGAACGGTGAAGACGCTGAAGGAATGTGGAGGAAAATTAGAGTCAAACTGGAGAATGCTGTATCCAAACGTGTACCAGTAAGGGAATATAAGGATAAAACAAAATTGAGGAAAAGAACAAACCCAATATTGCCAATGAAATGAAAGCTTTGGACATTGATTAGAAGAAAGAAACGATTGTGGGAAAGACTAAAATTGTTAAAAAAAGAACAGGGGGTCTAGTATAGAAGCTAAAGAAGTGGATCTGGAACGCAGACAAATAAACAATATAATAAGGTGGGAGACAAGGAGGGGGGTGAAGGAGAGGGAGAGAGAGATTGCTAGAGATGTGAAGGATAATCCAAAATATTCTGGAAGTACATTCAGGAAAAGTTGACAAGAAAGTAGGGATCCCAGAGCTGGTAGTGGGGTTGGATGATGGGAGTAGAGCGGAGACTGATACGGAGAAAGCAGAGGTGCTGGGGAAATACTTTGGGGGGGTACTAACAGTGGAGTCGGATGATGCAGTGCCTACTATTCCCATCAAACAGGCACCGGCACTAGAACTAATAGAGTTTTCCCATGCTAGAATAAGAAGGGCTATAGAAAAAATGAACAGAAGTAAGTCCCCCGGGACCGGATGGGATACACCCAAGAATCGTAAAGGAAGGAGGTGAGATGTTAGTAGAGCCATTGAAAATGTTATTTGAGGTATCGTTTAATACAGGACAAATCCCGATGGACTGGACAGAGGCGAACATAACAGCTATATTTAGAGAAGGGAAAGAGAAATGACCCAGGGAATTATAGACCAGTCAGTTTGACAAGTGTTTGTGTGTAAACTAATGGAAACGGTAATTAGAGAAGGAATAATGGAGCATATGAAGTCAAACCAACTTTTCAGTGGGAGACAGTTCGGATTCTTGCCGGGGAGGTCACGGTACTACAGCTAATTAAGGTGGTAGATGATTGGATGCAAATTCTAGAAGATGGTGATGTAATAGACGTGGTATATTGCGATTTTATGAAGGCCTTCGATTAAGGTCCCACATAAAAGGTTAATAGAGAAAGTTAGAAGCTATAATATAGGGGAGAAATGTGTGAAATTGATAGAAGC
This sequence comes from Paralithodes platypus, assembly GCA_032716605.1. Taxonomy (NCBI): domain Eukaryota; kingdom Metazoa; phylum Arthropoda; class Malacostraca; order Decapoda; family Lithodidae; genus Paralithodes; species Paralithodes platypus. The sequence goes on from CM064496.1 coordinate 7,047,350, forward strand.
CTTCCCGAAAGATCGGAGACAGAGGGTACTGGTGAATGGAATAGGCTCGGGGTGGAGGGAAATTACAAGTGGGGTACCTCAGGGATCTGTGTTGGGACCACTGCTGTTCGTTATATTTTTCAACGACTTACCTGAAGTTATAACTAATGGAAGTGAGGTATACTGTACCTGTATGCGGATGACACTAAGCTGTATAGAAGAGTGAGGAGTAAGGAAGATGTGGGTTTGCTTCAAGGAGATATGGAGGGCATGAGGGGATGGTCTGAGCATTGATTAATGCCTTTTCATCCAAAAAAATGCAAGTACATGCGGATTGGGACAAGCAAGATAGACAAGGTAGGATACAGTATGTATGAAGCGATGGAGGAAGTGAATGCAGAAAAGGATATAGGAGTAGTGATAGACAATAAGTTAAATTTCTCAGAACATTTAGCGGAAAAGATAAACAAAGCCAATAGAATTGTAGGGCTGATAAGGAGGACATTTGTGTCACTTGACGAAGAAATCTTCAGGAATCTCTATACAACGCTGGTTAGGCTGCACCTGGAATATGCGAACCAGGTGTGGGCTCCATATACAGGTATGGTAAAGGATATAGAAGCAGTGGAGAAAGTGCGAGGAGAGCTAGCAAGCTAGTACCAACGTTGAAGAACGCGGGCTATGAGCAGAGGTTGAGGACACTGGGACTTCCGACACTGGCATATAGGAGAAAGAGAGGGGATATGATAGAGACTTTTAAGATAGTGTCAGGAAAGTATGATGAGGATGTGTGTGAAGGTATCTTCTTGATGCGGGAGGGAATTGCTCGGTGCCTTGGGGCTGTTCGGCCAGGCAGCTTGGGGAACAACAACAACAACAACAACAAGAACGAGAGGACACTCTAAGAAAATTTACAAAGAAAGAAATAGGCTTGAGAAGGCAAAGAACTAATTTTGTGATAGTGGTAAATGAGTGGAACGCACTGCCCCAGTATGTAGTCGATTCCGAATCAATAAGGGAGTTTGAAAGTAATCTTGATAAAGCATGGGGAAGACAAGATTTGAAGTTTGATTATAAAACAAAAATACAGAATAGTAAAAATGTTGCGTCTGCTACCGCCGCCGCCAACACCGTGAACGACCGCAGCAGTGCAAGTACTGGTACTGAGCTGGATACACAGGCCTAGTTTGCCTTTTTCCAAAGGATCAACTGTAAGAAACTGTAAGAAACATCAAGCATTATTGAATGAAATATAATTTTACAAGGAAATAATATACCGGGTATATATATATATATATATACAGTCTATCCTCCTATAACACGGATTCCTACAACGCGATCCTCCTTTGACACGAGGGGGGGTCCCGATCAATTGTACATTTATGCAGTTAATTGTGGCCATGATATTGTAGATTCAAAAAATGTCTAACTAATTGTTCTATTATATATTCATACATTTTGATATATTCTAGGAACTAATATATTCTAGGTCTTTCCTAGGACCGATCGGTCACTTTTATTTACCGCCGTATTTATACGCGATCGCATAGAGCGAATTTCATGTAGTGCGAGGGTCGGATCGGCCCATTTTTCTTCATTAGTTTTAAGGTAAGTGAGAGGGAGAGGTAGACCGAATATGAGGTGGAAGGATGGAGTGAAGAAGTACATGAACGAGGGAGGTGCTGGTTGGGGGGAGGGGCGTCGACTGATTGGGGACAGAGGTGCATGGGGGCGGTTCATTCATGGCCACCCCTTCGGGGATCACGGCGTCAGGCAATAGATAGATAGATAGATAGATGTTTTTTTTATATTTGTTAATGGTTTGATGATATCTGGTAGGTAATAAAGGTGTTTGTTTAGCAAGAAATCAGGAAAAAAAGGGGCAAAATTGTGCAGACCCATATAGAATTATCTCCATATACTGTACTGCGTTATTCCTACAACGCGAATTCCTACAGTGCGACGGGCTCTGCCGCCCATATACAGTATTCGCATTATAGGAGGATGGACTGTATATATACTGTATATATATATATATATATATATATATATATATATATATATACTGTATGTACAGTCGACCCTCGCAAATTCGGACTAAAAGAGACTGGGCCTTGTCCGAATTCAGGAAAAGTCCGGATTCAGAAAATAGTGTACGGGGGGGCCACACACGCATACACATACGCACACAACTCGATTAGTGGGTGGAACAAATTGTCAGCCGAAGTAGTGTCTGCACCATCAGTGCATAGTTTCAAAGCACGGTATGACAAACATATCTTAGGAGGCGGGAATTAACGAGCATGCTCACTCCCGCAAATACAACTAGTGTAAGTACACATTATTAATATTAATAGCCTAGCAGTAAATAAAAGTTACGTAATATACAGTACTGTACAGTACTCATCTTATCCTAAATCTTCTATTTACACTATTTACAGGGGTTGATTGAAGGGGGTTAATCAGAATCCGAGGTCGAATCCACGACCATCGGATCATCCACCTCACATCCACTACTGGGACCCGGCTGAGGCTCCTGGGTAGTGGCTGGCCGGCGATGGTCGGGGGCACTACTGGGACCCGGCTGAGGCTCCTGGGTGGTGGCACTACTGGGACCCGGCTGAGGCTCCTGGGTGGTGGCACTACTGGGACCCGGCTGAGGCTCCTGGGTGGTGGCACTACTGGGACCCGGCTGAGGCTCCTGGGTGGTGGCTAGGGTGGCTGTGGCTGGCCGGCGAAAGAAAGAGTGGATTTTCGTCTGCCTACCCACTTGGTGCTGCTTCAGTATGATTGCCTCCCTGAGTAAACGTAGCTGGGTGTAGTGTGACGCTACCTCAGGAGTGTATTCAGTGAAGGCAATCAGGTCGTCCACACTGGCCCTCAATGACGATAGTAATGTGTCGGTTTACTGGTTCCTCTTCCTCGTCACTGCTCTCTTCTTCTGCTTCTTGGCTCTGGATCTGTTCTGCAATCTGTTCATGAGTGTAAATTTCATGCCCTGGTACTATCTCTGCCTCGTCCAGCCAATCTTGAACATCTTCCACAGTGACATCCTTTTCCCCAGCATTCCTCAATAGGTTGTGGAAATCAGCAGCCGCATCATTACCAAACCCCTCGAAGTCGTTGGGATCATCTTCGGCATGAAGGAATGGTTTCCAACAGTTGGCTAAGGTGGAAATTTGTTGGCTATCCCAAGCAGAGCAAAGATTGCAAATAGCAGAGCGGATGTTATAGGCTTTGATGTTAGCCAGTGTGCGTGCCCCACGAGTGTCCTGTACTGAGTCGGACTCGTCCTCCAGCACCACCAGGACTTCATTGAGGTACTTCCTGGTATATTTCCTCTTGAGGGTGCTAATAATGCCCTGATCCATGGGCTGGATAAGTGCTGTGGTGTTAGGCGGGAGGTAAACAACTATAATACGCCCGTCAGGTGAGACCAATATATCAGCGCTGGGGTGGGCTGGGGCATTATCCAACAATAGAACTGCCTTCACTTCGTCTCTGGGGATGCCCAAAACTTCCACTTGATATCTGATGACAGCTGGCACGAAGTATTCGAAAAACCATGCAGTAAAAATAGCGCAGTTGAACCAGGCTTTCTTGCTGTGGTAATTCTTGGCTGGCAGTTCTGTTTCGAAGTCTAGGTTCCTCATTGCATGTGGCCTCTTGCTTTTTCCCACAATCGCCAGCTTGAGACGGTGCGTGCCACTGGCATTTCCCCCACACAGGGCTGATAATCGTTCCTTGGATAGTTTCTTTCCTTTTGTTTTCCCCTCATGCTTCGTTACCTGGGTATTTTTGGGCATAGAACGCCAGTAAAATCCAGTCTCATCGGCGTTATATACTTGAGAGAGGGTTAGGTTCTCTTCCTCCACAAGCTTATGGAAACGAGCACGGAAAGCTTCTATCCCAGAACTGTCTGCACTCCCACTTTCCCCATGAGTTTTAACATTAAACAATCCATGTCGATTCCTAAACTGCCATAACCAACCATCACTACCCTTAACCCTCTCACCACGGAAGGGCTCTTGAACGCCCATAAAAAAGCATATAACAGGTACCCGGAAGGGCTCTTGAACGCCCAGTGGTTGAAAGCCTGTGAGCTTCGTGTGCGAGGCGTCGGTCCGACGCATGTAAACAACAGCCGGCTGGACCGACGCCCCGCATCTCCGGCCACAAGAAGGAGAGCGTCGCTTGTTCGTGTGTGCCTGTATGTTGTTGTTAAGTATCGAAAAGTAGTGTAAAGTGGCTGTTTTGGCCATAAAGTTATCTCCAATGAAATCATCATCACAACTCAACCAGTTGACTTAGAGAGCTCTACTTAATGCCATTCTACAGGTAAATAACACAGCTACGCTTGGGGATGCGCGGGAATGCGGGAAGCAGTCTGATTAACAAATATACGGTAGCCTAGCCTAGACGTTTTTCGGCCAAAACACCCGGGTTTCGAGGAATATATATATAATACATAGCCGGGGCTGGAGGGTTAAAGTTAGCTAGGCCTAAATTTTCAGCCAGCTTCACTGCAGCGGTCATAATCTCCACACCCCGTACATTCACACCACTAGACCTCTCCTGATGTGGCGGCGTCTACGCCGTGGGGCCACCTCCCGAGGCTGCCAACCGCGGATGGCTGCCGACCCTCCACGGCCGAAGACAAAATCACCGACCAGTGGAGGAAAATCGGATGCCGGCCGCGGGGAGCAGTTTCGGGAGCCAAACCGTCACAACCATCCCCTGCCCCCTCCCTGGGGGCACGGGTCCTTGGAGCGGCTTCGGTCGCGCCGGGAATTTCCACACCTCTCACACCACACACACATCACACAGTTTTTTCCTACACCGAGAAATGACTCCGGCTGTCATTTCTCGAAGACTTCTTCTAGCCGGAGACATTGAGAGCAACCCAGGACCCACGTACACATACATATGTCCAACTTGCTCAAAACCCATCACTTCGAGTCGCCATACTAAGGGTTCAGTTCTCTGCAATTCATGCGGGAACTGGACCCACTTCACCTGCACAACACTTGCCTCCAAGAAACACTACACAAACACCTGGACCTGTTCCTCATGCCTCTCCCTCTCCCAGTCAAATCCCTCACCTAAAACCCGTCCACCTCTCCTCCCCAACCCACCTAACCTTCCCATATCATCCACTCCCCCCCCCCCCCCCCCCTAAAACCCGTCCACCTCTCCCTAACCCACCTAACCTTCCCATACCATCCACATCCTCAACTCAACACACCACACCCCATCCTAATCCATTCCAACCCCCATCTCCTGCTCCCCAATCCCCACCCCCACCTCACCCATCCCAACCCCCAGCCCCTCCCACACCCCCACCCCCCCCCTCACCCCCTCCCCCCCTCCTCGGGCAGGAGCACCCAACAAACATCGTGCCCATAACAATAACATTCTTCAAGTGAACATAGATGGCATCAACACAAAGAAACACGAACTCTCACACTTCATCAAACAACACAACATACACATTGCCATCTTACAAGAAACAAAACTCCGCACAACACAAAAACACCCACATTTCATAATTTTCACCACCATCAGACAAGACCGGGCTGTCGGCGGGGTTGGTGGACTCATCACCCTGGTACACAAAGAATATCATACATAGTAACCAGTGTACAAACCAAATCCCTCCTCCCCCCAAATGATAACACAACAGAAATACAGTCAATTAAATACGCACTGGCAACAACTCCAACATAACCATCATAAACACATACATCCCTCCCCAAACATCCCCTACAGTACCAAATGAATACAGACCACACTTACAACACATCACAAACACCCACACACCCCACACATCATCCTGGGTGGTGACTTCAACGCCAAGACGTCGGCCTGGTTTGTCGACAACCCCGACACAGACAGAGGGCTGGTACTACAAAACCAAACCGATAACCTCATCATCCTTAACGACATCCATCAACATACCCATATTCCTCACCAAGCCCTCTATAACCCATCATCTCCAGACATCACCTTTTGCTCCCCAGAACTCGCCCCCACAACATCCTGGAGGGTGGTCAGAACCTTAGGCTCTGACCACCTCCCGATCATTATCACCACCAAAACCAGACTCACCCCAGCCAGCCACAAACACACATACACCAATTATAAAAGAGCTAACTGGGAAGCATTCACAAATGAGACAGAACAACACTTCACAACTCTAAACAGTACACCCATCACTAACATCAACAATGCTGTACACATACTCAATAAAACTATCCGAAACGCTGACAAGAAACACATTCCAAGAGGTAACAGAAAAAGACACAACCCCAACTTCACACCAGAAATTCAAAACCTCATCAGACAACGCGACATACTGAAACACTCCCCAGCACCCCACACACAAGACATCACACAACAAATTCAAGCACTCAACACCCAAACTAACAACAAAATACAAGAACAACAAAAACTAAATTGGAATAACTTCCTACAAACACTTGATCACAAAACAAACCCCAAAAAACTCTACAAAACACTAAACAGCATCACACTTTCCAACAGCAACACAACACAATCACATGCTGCAATCACAACAACAGACTCTACTTCTTCATGTAAACAACAAGCAAACACTCTCATCAATCACTTCTCACATGTCAGCCACCTACAACCTCACAAAGACGACCGACGTGTCATCCGACGTAAGAGACAATTCCCCACAGACCCTGACTATACACCCTTCACCAATCACCAGACAAAGCATATCATCAACAATCTCAAGCACTCACCCGCCTGTGGCCTAGACAACATAAGCAACATACACCTCAGACACCTGGGACCACAAGGCATACAAGCACTCACTAACATATCAAACTACAGCTATTCACACAACACAATACCAGACATTTGGAAGCATGGTATCATCATCACATTCCCCAAACCCAACAAAGACCCCACGCTACCCTCCTCGCACCGCCCCATCACACTCCTTTGCTCTCCCTCCAAAGTCATGGAACGCCTAGTATTACAACTAATTACACCTGACCTACCCCTAGCTCCAACACAACATGGCTTTAGGCCACTGCACTCCACAAACACTCTTCTCACAGACCTTACACAAAGAGCTTTCGACGGCATCAATTCAGCTAGACCACCACACGGATCACTATTAGCCACACTCGACATTAGTAAAGCCTTCGATGCCATCCCCCGCCACAACCTAACAAACAAAATCTACAACACAAACATGCACAACAACACAAAAAGGTGGCTGGCCAACTTCCTAGGCAGGCAGATGTGCACACGTATCTTTTGCCGGTCAGTCATCTAAAACCAGAAACTTTCCAAACGGAGTCCCACAAGGATCCGTCCTATCGCCCGCACTCTTCAATCTGTACATGCACGATATAACTACACCCAATACGCCCCAAATAAACTTAGCCTCCTATGCAGATGACATAACACTCACATGCACACACCATGACCCAAAAAGAGCAACAGATCTCCTTCAACCCTATCTCAACACACTACATGGCTGGTGCACTACAAACAGACTTAATCTAGCCCAAGCCAAATCCACCGCAACCCTGCTCACAAGTTGGACAGGAGAACACGAATACATCCCTCAACTCACCATAAACAACACACCCCTAACACACACACACACACACAAAATCCTAGGAGTAACATATGATACTCATATGACATTCAAACAGCACACCACAAACATTAAAAAGAAACTGACACCCAGACTTAACGCCCTCAGGTCACTTGCTCACACAAAATTTGGACACAACAAAGAAACTACCACCACAGTATATAAACAATACATAAGATTAGTGATGGAATACGGAAGCCCAGCCTGGGCTTCTAACCTAGCTGAAACACATCATAAGACCTTACAGACTATTCAAAACAAAGCCCTGAAGATCATTACAGGCTGCACAGCTACTGCACCCACAGATCACCTACATCAAGAAACCAAAATCCTCAAAGTCAAAGACCATCTGGACATGAGAGGCACTCAATTCCTGGCAGCAGCCTCCACGAACCAAGACCACCCACTAAACTACATGGCAACACACCCACAGACACCAAGAAATATCAAAACAACACCCAGCACACGGTATCACACACAATTATTGTCCTCTCTCCCTCCCTGCCCACCCCGAACCAACTTCCAGAAGCACATCCATACTCATCTCTCTCACCGATCCATCCACTCACTCACAGACAACACGCAGCTGCATGCACGACCTTCCGAAATCCATCCTTCCGAATCCTCCCTTCCTCGCGAGGACAGAGTCCACCTGGCCAGGCTGAGATGCGGACACCATCCAGCTCTCCTGAGCTATCAGAAACACATCATAGAAGACTGCATTTCACACAACCACTTACGCCAACAACACAATCTACACTCAATGAGAGCTCTGTGGGAAAGCCCGATCGTGGCCATGGCCTTTCTCAGGGACTCGTGGCTGTTCGGCCAGGCAGCTTAGGGAACAACAACAACAACAACAACCATCACTACCCTTAAAGTTAGCTAGGCCTAAATTTTCAGCCAGCTTCACTGCGGCGGTCATAATCTCCACACCCCGTACATTCACGCCACTAGACCTCTCCTGAAGAAACCACTTCAGTACAGCTGCATCTAGCTGGGAATGATCAGCTGTGGTCATATTTTTCCTTGGTCTTGCTTTGCCAGTTTTAGATTTATTGCCTTCGACACAAAATTTAGCAGCATAGTTCTTTAACTTGTCCTGGTCTTACGTATATCGGAGACGGTTTGCTTCTTGCACCCATACTCCTCACAAACCTGGAGCACTGTAACGCCATTCTCAAGCTTCCTTATCAGTTCTAGCTTTTGTTCTACACTCAGAGTAACCTTTACCTGCTTGACAGTCTTTTGAGGCTTGGGGGGCATGGTGGCTGGCAATGAAAGTCGATAATAACTTCACAAACACCTTAATAACCAGGTAGTCGCACGGCGGGTTGTAAACAAGCTTGAATGACTAGGCGGGAACGGGTGGCGTCACCCGTCGCGAGAGCCACCTACCGGATTTTTTTTTAAGTATTCGGACAAGTATGCGTTACGGTACGCACTACCGGACGATCGGACCGGACTCCGGATTGTGTCCGGATTGTTGAAAGTCCGGATTGGTGAAGTCCGGATTTGCGAGGGTCGACTGTATATATATATATGAGTGTATCTGAGTGTAAAATGGAGGGAGAGTAGGAAACTGTTCTGGAAAGAAGTCAAGAAAGTTAGGGAAGGTAGCAAGGGAAACAGTAATGGTGTGAAAGATAAGAATGGGATAATGCTAGCCGAGAAGCAAGAGAGTCGAAAGATGGAGGGAGTACTTCAGTGAGTTGCTAAATGTAAGGAATGAAGAGCCAGCAAACATAGCTGGATATGGTATGGGAGGGAGAAGAAGAGAAGTAGTGGAGGAGGAGGTGGGGATCAGGAGGTCAGAAGCGTGGGAAGCCATGAAAAGAGTGAAGTTGGGGAAAGCACCAGGAACAGATGGAGTATGTGGGGAAATGTTGAGGTATGGTGGTGAGATAGTGATAGAATGGGTACGGACAATTTTCAAACTAGCATGGGAGAAGGGGAGTGCACCCGATGACTGGAAGACTGGCATAATAGTCCCCCTATATAAGGGCAAAGGGGAAAGAGGAGTGTGTGGTAACCACCGAGGAATATGTCTTCTAAGCGTAGTAGGGAAGGTATACAGTAGGGTAGTGATTGAGAGAGTGAGAGTGAGAACGGAGAAATGGATAGGCGACGAGCAGGGAGGTTTTGGAAGGGAAGAGGATGTGTAGATCAGATATTTACCCTGAATTGTGTTGTGGAGAAGTATCTGGAGAAGAAACAAAAGGTGTATGTTGCCTTTATGGACTTGGAGAAGGCCTATGACAGAGTGGATAGAGAAGGTTTGTGGAAAGTACTTAGAATATACGGAGTAGAGGGCAAGTTGCTGAAAGCAGTGAAGAGCATGTATGAGGGTGCAAAGGCAGCAGTACGTGTGGAGAGTGAGCAGAGCGAGTTCTTTGACCTGAATGTTGGTTTGAAACAGGGGTGTGTGATGTCCCCGTGGTTGTTACTGTATATATGGATGGAGTCATGAAAGAAATACTATCAAGAGCAGTGGATGTTGGTGTATCGCTGAAAAGGGAGGGAATTGAGTGGAAGCTACCTATACTGCTGTTTGCGGATGATACAGTTCTGATGAGTGATAATGAATGGGAGTTGCAGGGTCTGGTAAATGAGTTAGGAAAAGTGTGCGAAAAACGGAATTTGAAGGTAAATGCGGGGAAGCAAGGTTATGGTCTTCGAAAGGGGTGAAGTCACAGAGTGTGAGGTGAAGCTGAACGGTCAGGCTATGGAGATCGTCAACTCTTTTAAGTATCTGGGCAGTGTGTTGAGTAAAGATGGACTATGGATGAAGAAGTGTGGGAGAGAGTACAACAGGGGAAGAGGTTGTAGGAACCCTAAAAGAAGTAACAAGAAATAGGGTGGTCAGTATGGAAGTGAAGAAGTCCTTGCATGACAGTGTGGTAATCCCGACACTGACTTACGGAAGCGAAGCATGGACGTTGGTTGAGAGACTCAGACCAGAGTGAAAGCAGTGGAAATTACTTAACCCGGGAGCTGCGGGGAGACTCTTAAGAGTTTCCCCGGCGCACTGCGGGAAGACTCTTAAGAGTCAGAGAAAATAAAAATCAACTTTTGACATCGAAAAAAAAATATTTTTTTATATTTTTTTTTTTTTATTTTTTTTTGGCCCCTGGGCCATGCAAAATCTCAGTCCTCTACCTCCCCTCCTTCCCCACTTTCCTCCTCTCCTTCAGTTATCACCTATTTCCCTGTTATTCCCTATCTGAGGTATATTTTCGTGCTAACATTAGAAATCCGATTGGAGGGTGTGGTCATCACTGATAGCAAGCGAGTGCAAGAGAGAGAGAGAGTATCGATCGACTGTGTCTCAGTGGCCTTGGGGGAAATTGGCGGGAAAGAGATTGCCTCACCATACATTATACAACTCGGGCTATATCTCCGATTTTGAGCATCCAAACGCTGTTTTCACTCGTTTTATTGTTGTTTCAGGTTAATACCTTTATAATCAACCCTAATAGGCGCATATGGATAAATTAATGCTATTAATGGCACAATGAATATTTTAGTGACGGAAACACCTCAAATACGTCAGCACTCGGGGACCTTTCCAATTACCCCCATGCCCACTTCAGACGTTAAGCTGTGCGTGCGGAGTTGCATGGAGGGATAGACAGACTAATGAGAAGTAAGAAGAGGTGTGGTGTGGAGGTAGATGTGCTGGAAAGTGTGAAAAGGAACAACTTGAGATGGTTCGGCCATATGGAACGTATGGAAAGCGAGAGAATGACTAAGAGGGTGTACGAGAGCGAGGTGGAGGGACAGAGAGGGAGAGGTAGACCGAATGAGAGGTGGAAGGATGGAATGAGGAAGTACATGAACGAAGGCGGTGCTGGTTGGGGGGAGGGGCGTCGACTGACTGGGGAAAGAGGTGCATGGGGGCGGTTCGTTCGTGGCCAGCCCTTCGGGGATCACGGCATCAGGCAATAGATATATATATATATATATATATATATATATATATATATATATATATATATATATATATATATATATATATAATAGTCCCCCTATATAAGGGAAAGAGGAGTGTGTGGTAACCACCGAGGAATATGTCTTCTAAGCGTAGTAGGGAAGGTATACAGTAGAGGTACATGGGGGCGGTTCGTTCGTGGCCACCCCTTCGGGGATCACGGCGTCAGGCAATAGATAGATATATATATATATATATAGGGATCACGGCATCAGGCAATAGATAGATAGATATATACATAGATAGATAGATATATATATATATATATATATATATATATATATATATATATATATATCTATCTATCTATCTATCTATCTATTGCCTGACGCCGTGATCCCCGAAGGGGTGGCCACGAACGAACCGCCCCCATGTACCTCTGTCCCCAGTCAGTCGACGCCCCTCCCCCCAACCAGCACCGCCTTCGTTCATATACTTCCTCACTCCATCCTTCCACCTCTCCCTCTCTGTCCTTCCACCTCGCTCTCGTACACCCTCTTAGTCAATCTCTCGCTTTCCATACGTTCCATATGGCCGAACCATCTCAAGTTGTTCCTTTTCACACTTTCCAGCACATTACCTCCACACCACACCTCCTTCTTACTTCCTCATTAGTCTGTCTATCCCTCCATGTAACTCCGCACGCACTTCTTTAGTAATTAATTTCCACTGCTCTCACTCTTGGTCTGAGTCTCTCAACCAAAGTCCATGCTTCGCTTCCGTAAGTCAGTGTCGGGATTACCACACTGTCATGCAAGGACTTCTTCACTTCCATACTGACCACCCTATTTTTTGTTACTGCTTTCAGCGTTCCTACAACCCTCTTCCCCTGTTGTACCCTCTCCCGCACTTCTTCATCCATTAGTCCCATCTTTACTCAACACACTGCCCAGATACTTAAAAGAGTTGACGATCTCCATAGCCTGACCGTTCAGCTTCACTTCACACTCTGTGACTTCACCCCTTTCGAAGACCATAACCTTGCTCTTCCCCGCATTTACCTTCAAATTCCGTTTTTCGCACACTGTTCCAAACTCATTTACCAGACCCTGCAACTCCTATTCATTATCACTTATCAGAACTACTGTATTATCGTCCGCAAACAGCAGTATAGGTAGCTTCCACTCATTTCCCTCCCTTTTCAGCGATACACCAACATCCACTGCTCTTGATAGTATTTCTTTCATGACTCCATCCATTTATACAGTAAACAACCACGGGGACATCACACACGCCTGTTTGAAACCAACATTCAGGTCAAAGAACTCGCTCTGCTCACTCTCCACACATACTGCCGCCTTTGCACCCTCATACATGCTCTTCACTGCTTTCAGCAACTTGCCATCTACTCCATATATTTTAAGTACTTTCCACAAATCTTTTCTATCCACTCTGTCATAGGCCTTCTCCAAGTCCATAAAGGCAACATACACCTTTTGTTTCTTCTCCAGATATTTCTCCACAACACAATTCAGGGTATACATCTGATCTACACATCCTCTTCCCTTCCTAAAACCTCCCTGCTCGTCGCCTATCCATTTCTCCGTTCTCACTCTCACTCTCTCAATCACTACCCTACTGTATACCTTCCCTACTACGCTTAGAAGACATATTCCTCTCTGGTTACCACACACTCCTCTTTCCCCTTATATAGGGGGACTATTATGCCAGTCTTCCAGTCATCGGGTGCACTCTCCTTCTCCCATGCTAGTTTGCACATTTTCCATACCCATTCGATCACTATCTCACCACCATACCTCAACATTTCCCCACTCGCTCCATTGTTCCTGGTGCTTTCCCCAACTTCACTCTTTTCATGGCTTCCCACACTTCTGACCTCCTGATCCCCACCTCCTCCTCCACTACTTCTCTTCTTATCCCTCCCATACCATATCCAACTATGTTTGCTGGCTCTTCATTCCTTACATTTAGCAACTCATTGAAGTACTCCATCCATCTTTCGACTCTCTCTTGCTTCTCGGCTAGCATTCTCCCATTCTTATCTTTCACACCCTTACTGTTTCCCTTGCTACCTTCCTTAACTTTCTTGACTTCTTTCCAGAACAGTTTCTTACTCTCATAGTATATATAGGCTATGCACACAGTATATATAAACACCAATTTAATGTTGTGTCTGTAGTGACTGGGTACACAAGAGATGTATAGTGGAGCTAGAGGACCTTTGACAAGAATCATAGACTTTGAATGTGCAGTGTGCAAGGGAGATCTTGTATTAAATGACCCGCCTGTCAGTGTTGATTTCAAAAGTTTAACGCTGGAGTGTGTGAATAAGTTCTGCTACCTGGGTGATACAGTTTCCGCTGGAGGTGGCGCTGAAGCTAGCTCCATTGCTAGAGTCAGAAGTGGCTGGGGAAAGTTTAGAGAGCTGTTGCCACTCCGGACCATGAGAGGGCTCCCACCCCACCTTAAAGGGAAGGTGTATACCTTGTGTGTTAGGAGCGCGATGACCTATGACTCTGAGACGTGGCCAGTTAAAGCGGAGGATGTCAATAGAATGGAACGGAATGAAAAGAGAATGGTGAGATGGATGTGTGGGGTTAATCTTAGGGACAGGGTATCGAGTGAGGAATTGAGAAGGTGTCTGGGCATTAGGAGTATCAGTGAAGTGATGCGCACTAGCCGACTTGGTTGGTTTGGACATGTGGAGAGAATGGATGATCAGAACTGGGTGAAGAAATGCCGGACTGTGAACTTGGGGGGGAGCTGCGCGTAGGGGTGGACCTAGAATGACGTGGGCTCGGGTATTCCGGTCCGATCTCAAAATAAAGAATTTGACAACAGAGGCAGCCCTTGACATGACCGCCTGGAAAGCTGCCATTTAGGACGTGAGACTGTAACCACAGTCTCTGTGGACAAACGGTCTATAAACTTGTATGTAGCCTATGTATGTATGTATACCAGTACAGTATACACGGTAGAGAGTTTTGAACACTCAAATCCTTTGTTGCTGGAATTGCATATTGTAGATAATAATAATAATAAGCATGTTACTTATTTCTCACAAGCGCCAATTTTTCCGCAGAATTCACTGGCGCTCGAAAATCAAAACCAAACCAAAATAATAAATACGAATCGCTTAAATCAACGAAACACAAAACTTATACGCATCACCTAGCCACCAGCAATGGCAAATAGCTTACACCCTATAGCCCTCCATGATGACACCCCTCTCGAGATCATAGCTTCTTTCAAAGAGAAAAGTCTTAAGTTGCCTCTTGAAGCACTCAACAGAACTTAGTTGTCTCATGGTCAGTGGCAGTCTGTTATATAACCTTGGAGCCATGTAAGAGAATGATCTCTCAAAGAAAGATGACTGCCAAAAAGCCCACAGCTCATCAAGACGCAGGGGGTCATCATGGCGCACGACTACACCATGGTGTGCCGGTGGACGCCTGAGCAGCTCTGCAAGATACCCGGGCTCACCAAATTTGAGGACCTTGAAAGTTACCAGACACAACTTGAATTCTATTCTAGCTTTTATTGGTAACCAGTGCAGTTCGATGTGATAAAAAGTGGTAGGGGTCCTGGTGGAATTTCAAAAATGAGTCTTGCAGCTCTGTTCAGAACAGATTGTACTTTCTTTAATATGTAATTTGGAAGACCCACGAATAAGGCATTGCAATAATCAACAAGAGAGAATATCAATGAGTGGACCAGTGTCAGAAGGCAACGTCTAGGTATAAACTGCTTCACCGAGTAGAGATTTCTGATGTGTAGGTAGCAACTTTTGACAATCTGATTTACGTGCTCCTTAAAATCAAGTCTTGAGTTCAGATACACTCCCAGATTTCGAACAGAGTTTACTGGTTGCAGCTGTGAGTCACCCGTATCGATGGAGAGGGCATTTACTGCGTCAGTAGCCCTTCTGTTTCCTCGGATGATGAGAATTTCAGTTTTGTTATCATTTAGTTTAAGTTTTCTTGTCCTCATCCACTTCTTGATATCGGTCATCAGCATTTCCACCTTCCTCTGTGTATCAGCTATACCTGTGATCCTCACGTAAATCTGGGTGTCATCAGCATAGAAATGATAGGTGACACCGTGTGCACGAAGCAGAAGAGACAAGCCACTAGTGTATATCGTGACCAAGACAGGACCCAACACTGATCCCTGCGGAACGCCATAGAGCAGGGGTGCCGAGTCCGAGACTATCCGATTCATCATCACACTCTTGGTTCTACCTGACAAGTATGACCTGAGAAGCAAGGGAGCAGAGTCACGCACACCACAGTCATAAAGATCACTCAATAGCAGCTCATGATCCACTGTGTCGAAGGCTGCAGAGAGATCAAGTAAAACCAACAATGAGATCTCACCGTCACAAGTGTTCTTGACTAAATCATTATGTATTCTGATCAATGCTGTCTCAGTCGAATGATGCTGCCGATAAGCACACTGAAAAATAGGAATACAGTACAGTACTTCCTCGAATTTTGCGAGAATATGGTCAACATTGCAGGCCGCAAAATTCAAAATAGCAAATTTCAAATAACTAACCTTATGGGATTAATTGAATATGGTCGACATCTCATCATCGAGGGCCTATTTTTTGGTGATTTTCGTCCTTGTTTGTACACACATTATGACACATACACTTAATTATACATCCTACAATAAAGAAAAACACAGAAATACAGATTCAGGGGACCCAGGGCACAGGTAACACTTCAATTTTGCCCAAGGAAGTCGATTATGCGAGAGCGTGAGAACATATAGGAGCGTGGGAGAATCTATAAACAGTAAACAATGGGCCGCAGGGCGGCCCGACGTCACGACCCTCATACCCCTCCCCCCCGAAAACTAGTGCGGAAACCCCGTATCATTGAGCGCCACCCTCAAAACTCAAGTAATATCGCACATATCAAGTCCCGCAAAAATGGTGAAAACTTTGGTTCCGGTTCGCAAAATCGAAATTTCGCAAATTTGAAAGACGCAAAATTCGAGGGACTACTGTAGTTTCATTTTGCTAAAGTAGCGGCAGCAGTTGATCATGTATGGCACGCTCTCATATCTTTGATAAAAAAAGACAAGTTGGAGACAGGATGGTAGTTCGACATGTTCTCTACATCAAGTCCAGGTTTCTTAAGGATAAGTCGGAGCAAGGCATGTTTTTCAGACACTGGGAAGCTGCCTTCGGAGAAAGATTTGTTAACTATTTTGGAAATAAGTTCCACTGCATTATTATATACAACAGGTAGTTTGGAAACGTTTATAGGATCCAATTGACAAAATGTTTTAAGGTTTCTTATATATGATGAAACAACATCAGCCTCCACCGGATGGAATGATGAGAGGACACTATTAGGAGTATGTCGTGGTTGGGGTACAATTGAATATTCTTCATTAGAGGGGCCTTCATCCAGTTCATGTCTCATACGAGTTATCTTGCTAGTAAAAATTTTGACAAAGTCTGCAGCCAACTCTGCATCAGATGCAGAAGGTCTTGAGTTCACGTGTCTTTTTCCAAGTAAGCTACTGACAACCGAAGCCAGCTTTCTCTGATCACCACCACATGACTCGACTTTCCCCTGATAATATGCTTTCTTTTCGTCTTTGATTGTGTGAACTACGGCTCTTTTTGCCAACATGTATGGCAGCCATGTGATGTCAGTTTTATTTTTCCGCCATTTACGTTCGGCTCTTCTACGCTCTCTTCTAAGAAATTTGACTCGAGGGCTGTACCATGGTGAGTCATCTCGCACTATGATTCTCTTTTCTACCTCCGGATAGTGATGATCAAACACAGACTTAAGTGCACCATTGTGTATCTCCACCAGCTCATCTGAAGAAAGATTGGAAGTATCAATACTTGCAAGGTGCTGTCTTATTTCATTGCAAGCAATATTCTGGTCAGTATTTCTGTAGTTTCTAAATCTGATCACTCTCTCGTATATGGGCGGCTTAGGGAAATCAAAGCCGAAAGTAACCAGAGAATGATAAAAAATAGAAGAGTCCAGAACCTCCACCTCAACATCCAGAAGACCATCACAATCGGTGGGAGACAGAACCAAGTCAAGGGTGTGTCCTGAGATATGAGTTGGGTTGGACACGTGATTTACAAAATTATTCTGGTCAGTCAATTCAAGGAACTCGGAGGAAAATGGTTTCAGATGAGGGTTGTCGATCCAGTACTGTAATTAAAGTCTCCACATATCAAGAGTCTTCCAGTTTTGGCCGAAAACTCTTCAAGAAACTGTCCAAACTCATCCATAAAACCTCTATCTGTTCCTCGATGGCCAGGCCTGTAAATAACTGCTATTCTTAGGATTTGTTGACAAACTTTTATTTCCAATTCCAACAGTTCATAAAAAAGAGGGGCTGGGTTATGACTTATCTGAGAGATATTTACTAGTGACGTAGAGTATAAAAACGCTACTCCACCACCCGGATGATCACTACAAGACCTAGGAACACTTATTATTGAATGAGTTTTAGGCAACGCAGCTTGAATAATATTGAGATCTGACTCAAACAACCAGGTCTCAGTGAGGCAAAATATATCGAGACCGAGCTCATCCAAGACCTCACCAATGTAATCCATCTTGTTGCGCATGGAACGAACATTTAGCATGCCCAGTCTCAACCGGCTCCTTGGGACGTTTTTCAGTTTTTTGAACTCACAAAATTGGTGTTTTCGATAAGTCTATTTCTTTGGGCTATCATAAGAGGACAATTTCTACTTGAAGCAAAATGAGTTGGTGGCTCTGTGACTGATGAGGAGTTTACACAATTTATGCATTTAAAATAAGACCTGATGCTATCTTATCGCCAGTATCGCCTCTCCCTATCTCCATCCCTCTTCAATTTCTCTCTTTCTCATCTGTTTGTTTATCAAGCTGACAGATGCCTTAACCCTCCCTCCCCGGGCAGCATTTATAGAGGTCGATAAGTCTATCCGGGTGATCTGGCCAAAAAACGTATGTAAACATAGGCCTATTTTTGTTATTTTAACTGCTAGATAATTCAAACAAAGCTCAAAATGTAGCCCTTACTTGCACAGTCAGGCCTGCCAATCCACAAGTTTATGGGCGGCACAAGGCTTCGTGGATTGAAAATTCGCGTATTAGAAATAATGCATCTTATGGGAATAATTGCTTATGGGCGGCATCTTGAGGGTTATAAGCTTGTTTTTCGTGGCTTGATGAATGAGTAACCTTCCATTCCGCTCCGAGGTAGCTGTAAGACTGGCGTATCCCGCAACGCCGACCCGGCGCATTAGGTAAACACAGCGGAAATGCCCGTATTTCGGCGCTCGATTCGCATATTGTAAGTACATCTTCGTATTTTTTAAGTTTTTGGTAATGTTTATTTTGGACCCCTGCTCGTGTATTAGCAATTTCGCGAATTGAAAACTTGTGTACTGTATTTACCTAATTGCGTAATTGTATTTACCTAATTGTAGTTTACAGGAGTTGAGCTAAGCTCGTGTTGTCCCGTCTCTCAGTCTACTTTTTATCCAATTTTTTCTTGAAAATATGGATGTTCCTTGCCCCTACCACCTCCTCCTCCAGCCCATTCCATTTGTCAATACATTTATAGGGGAAGCTAAACTTCCTGATATCGTTCTTGCAGGTACGTAGGTCTTTTTACTTTGTAGCTGTGGCCTCTAGTTATTCCTGTATCCATAATTAATATATCCTCCCTATCCAGCCTCTCCAGCCACCGGGTGCATTTGTACATCATTATCATGTCTCCCCTCTCTCTCCTCTCTTTTAAACTCGGTAGATTTAATTTGTCTAGCCTCCCTGCATATGGCAGTTCTCTGAGACTTGTATTGGCAGGCCAGACTGTATCTGTAGACTGGCGTTAAGTAGAGCTCTCTAGGTCAACTGGTTCAGTTGTGATAACGATTTCTGTGGAGAGAATTTTGCCACGGATTTAGCGATATCGTACACTTATAAACACTAATTTTCGCTCTAACTAGCAATGGCGGACAAGGTCGGACTTCTTCTTGCTGAGGCTTGGCATCGCTCTGATCGGCTTTGTAAACAAACGTTTCGCCGCGCAGCTTTCAAAACACACTTAATAGGCTTTCAAGCTTACGGATTTAAAAGGGAAACCCGGGCTCCGGGGCTTCACAAGGTGCATCATTTTAAAAGGCTGCCCGGGCGGGAAGGGTTAAGGCGATGTCACAAACGTTTTTTCCGTAAATTTTCAATGAGTAAGTTTTTTTTTCATATTTCTTTTTGGTATTTTTACATTGGAATCTACAACTAGACTGAATATATAGGATTTTAGGAAACTGAAAAAATACATAGCTATACAGTATTTCAGAAGATGCCAGGCCACAATTGTCAGAAAAAATCCGTTCGTGTGATACCGGCTATATCTTACCTTCCTTTCTTACAAAGGATAACAAGCCACAACATATCTATTGATCCTTACGAGGCTGCTTGTATCTAACCTACTGGTACCTAGTCAATGTTGACAGAATATATAAATGTTGGGAGGCTATTCATTTGTAAAAGCAGTTAATTGGAGGAAGATATTTATCAAATTATTTTTTTAACGATTGGCCGAAATGACTAAACAGCCTGTGACTCCAACCCTAAATTGCTCTCATTACTATAGCTCTTGGTCGTTTTGGTGGTCGAGGCAGATTTTCTGTATTTTTGTTTTATGATCAAAATGTTAGTTGGTCTTCTCATATTCTTTCTATCCAATCTTTTGTCAAGCATCTTTACTGACTCAGAGCTTACAAAGGAGACTGGGACTCTATTCCAATTATTTACAACCCTGTTGTAAACCGTATATTTCCCATAATTTATTCTTGACTGTACTTTGTATAACTTCATATGATATATTAGTGTTGTTGAATTGGATCATTTTGTGAATATGTCGTCACTCACCTCTTTTTCATACTTTCCACGGAAGTTAAAAGGACGACACTGATACTGAAAATCATAAAGTTCTCAATCATGTCTCCTCGTCTCATATATTTTCTGAAACATTTTTGTATCATCAGCTTACACAAAAATCTTGACCATATTTGGTATGTAACAAAGAGTAAGGGACCCATATACTGTATATATATATATATGATGAAAAGGACGTCACAGGTACTGAACGGCTTAATTACTGTATTGTACTTTTTCTTTAGGAGGAAAAGTATCTCAATGGTATACGTAGCGAACAACACCTTTATTAAAGTAACAACATTTCGACATATTAACTGTCTTGGCATGGCACTGCCGAGGCTGGTGGGGTGCGGATAGGTGCCACAGGGGACTGAGTCTTACCTGAGCGCTGTTTGGCACCACACCTGATGTCGGCAACAGTGTTTGCATGTTGGGACAGTGTTGGGGCAGGACTTTATTGTTCTATAGTCCAATTGCCTAATATACAGTAAGGGTTTAAGGGTTTAAGAGTCAATATTAACAAAACCAAGGTTATGCATTGTAGTTTGAGACTAGGTAATGTGGAAAAGAGCGGTGCATACCCATGTGCAGTGTGTGGAAAGGGAGTGGGCGTTAACTCAATTCAATGTAGCATCTGTCGATGTTGGGTACACCATGGGAGTAAGCGCTGTAGTAGAATAAAGGGGCCCCTGCCGAAGGATAAGTCAGAAATAGTGAAATTTGAGTGCGTAGTGTGCAAAGGCGAGCTTGTGTTAAGTGATGATCCTGTGGCTGTGAATTTTGGAAAGGAGTCTTTGAAGCTGGTGAACAAGTTTTGTTACCTAGGAGATACCATCTCTGCCGGTGGTGGGGCCGAGGCTGCCACTGTTGCTAGAATTAGGTGTGGCTGGGGGAAGTTCAGAGAATTGATGCCAATCCTGACCATGAAAAGAATGCCTCTTCCCCTGAAGGGAAAGGTGTATGCCTCATGTGTTAGAAGTGCAATGACTTATGCCTCAGAAACATGGGCCGTTAAAGTAGAGGATGTCAACAGAATGGAGCGTAATGAGATGAGAATGGTGAGATGGATGTGTGGGGCCAGGCTACAGGATAGAATAACAAATGTTGAGCTGAGGAGACGTTTAGGTATAAAGAGTATTAGCGAGGTGATGCGTACAAGTAGACTGGGATGGTATGGACATGTGGAGAGAATGGATGAACAAAATTGGGTGAAAAATGCAGGTCTGTGATTGTGGAGGGAGCTGCACCAAGGGGTGGACCGAGGAAGACCTGGGATCGGACTATACGCGCCGATCTCAAATCCAAGAACTTGACAAGTGAAGCAGCCCTTAACAGGGTTGCCTGGAACGCCGCCATTAGGACAAGAGACTGAAACTGCACTTATGTGTGGAACACTCAGTCTTAAAATTTTATGTATGTATGTATGTATGTACTGTAGTCTTGTTATGGTGCTGTCTTTTTGTAACACTGTTAAGGCTGGTGTGGTTGCAGATACTGCAGGGGGACTCAGTTGAGTCTTGCTGAGGCACGGTTAGCACTATACCAACATCTGCCACAGTGATGACTTTGTGGGGCAGTGCTGTGGCGGAACTTTATTGTACTACAGTACACTGCAACTACTGAAAGGCAACCCCGTCTGAGCCCTTACAATGCATGTAATGGAAAAATGACGTTAAACCATTGTATGTATGTATCTATGTATATCACGGTCTATGAACACCCCTATATCTGAAGTACTTAATCATTGTTTCAGCTTGGTCTGTCTTCCAAGTTTCACCAACTGGATATTGACGATGGTGCCAGCATTTCAAGATTTGCCGATTAAATCAAGAATACCCACGGAGGACTTGATGTGCTGATTAACAATGCTGCCATCGCTTATAAGGTAAGGCTGGTTTGGTGCCTGGCTGCCTGCCTAAGCAGAGGTTTTTCCACACAGTGATTTTAATAAGTCCTTTTGTCTTTATGTTGTGCTGTTCCTGTTTTGGTTTGTTTGTTTTGCAAGTTTTATATTTTACTTAACCTTCATATAGGCTACTGTATATGTTGTTGTTGTTGTTCCCTAAGCTGCCTGGCCGAACAGCCCCGAGTCCCTGAGGAAGGCCATGGCCACGATCGGGCTTTCCCACAGAGCTCTCATTGAGTGTAGATTGTGTTGTTGGCGTAAGTGGTTGTGTGAAATGCAGTCTTCTATGATGTGTTTAATGGTATGGGGTGCTGTGTTACATCCCGGGCAGGCGTCGACAACGGAGTCATCCAGTCTCTTCTGATAGCTCAGGAGAGCTGGATGGTGTCCGCATCTCAGCCTGGCCAGGTGGACTCTGTCCTCGTGAGGAAGGGAGGATTCGGAAGGATGGATTTCGGGAGGTCGTGCATGCAGCTGCGTGTTGTCTGTGAGTGAGTGGATGGATCGGCGAGAGATATGAGTATGGATGTGCTTCTGGAAGTTGGTTCGGGGTGGGCAGGGAGGGAGAGAGGACAATAATTGTGTGTGATACCGTGTGCTGGGTGTTGTTTTGATATTTCTTGGTGTCTGTGGGTGTGTTGCCATGTAGTTTAGTGGGTGGTCTTGGTTCGTGGAGGCTGCTGCCAGGAATTGAGTGCCTCTCATGTCCAGATGGTCTTTGACTTTGAGGATTTTGGTTTCTTGATGTAGGTGATCTGTGGGTGCAGTAGCTGTGCAGCCTGTAATGATCTCCAGGGCTTTGTTTTGAATAGTCTGTAAGGTCTTATGATGTGTTTCAGCTAGGTTAGAAGCCCAGGCTGGGCTTGCGTATTCCATCACTGATCTTATGTATTGTTTATATACTGTGGTGGTAGTTTCTTTGTTGTGTCCAAATTTTGTGTGAGCAAGTGACCTGAGGGCGTTAAGTCTGGGTGTCAGTTTCTTTTTAATGTTTGTGGTGTGCTGTTTGAATGTCATATGAGTATCATATGTTACTCCTAGGATATTGGGTGTGTGTGTATGTGTTAGGGGTGTGTTGTTTATGGTGAGTTGAGGGATGTATTCGTGTTCTCCTGTCCAGCTTGTGAGCAGGGTTGCGGTGGATTTGGCTGGGGCTAGATTAAGTCTGTTTGTGGTGCACCAGCCATGTAGTGTGTTGAGATAGGGTTGAAGGAGATCTGTTGCTCTTTTTGGGTCATGGTGTGTGCATGTGAGTTATGTCATCTGCATAGGAGGCTAAGTTTATTTGGGGCGTATTGGGTGTAATTATATCGTGCATGTACAGAATGAAGAGTGCGGGGCGATAGGACGGATCCTTGTGGGACTCCGTTTGGAAAGTTTCTGATTTTAGATGACTGACCGGCAAAAGATACGTGTGCACATCTGCCTGCTAGGAAGTTGGCCAGCCACCTTTTTGTGTTGTTGTGCATGTTTGTGTTGTAGATTTTGTTTGTTAGGTTGTGGCGGGGGATGGCATAGAAGGCTTTACTGATGTCGAGTGTGGCTAATAGTGATCTGTGTGGTGGTCTAGCTGAGTTGATGCCGTCAAAAGCTCTTTATGTAAGGTCTGTGAGAAGAGTGTTTGTGGAGTGCAGTGGCCTAAAGCCATGTTGTGTTGGAGCTAGGGGTAGGTCGGGTGTAATTAGTTGTAATACTAGGCGTTCCATGACTTTGGAGGGGGAGCAAAGGAGTGTGATGGGGCGGTGCGAGGAGGGTAGCGTGGGGTCTTTGTTGGGTTTGGGGAATGTGATGATGATACCATGCTTCCAAATGTCTGGTATTGTGTTGTGTGAATAGCTGTAGTTTGATATGTTAGTGAGTGCTTGTATGCCTTGTGGTCCCAGGTGTCTGAGGTGTATGTTGCTTATGTTGTCTAGGCCACAGGCGGGTGAGTGCTTGAGATTGTTGATGATATGCTTTGTCTGGTGATTGGTGAAGGGTGTATAGTCAGGGTCTGTGGGGAATTGTCTCTTACGTCGGATGACACGTCGGTCGTCTTTGTGAGGTTTTAGGTGGCTGACATGTGAGAAGTGATTGATGAGAGTGTTTGCTTGTTGTTTACATGAAGGAGTAGAGTCTGTTGTTGTGATTGCAGCATGTGATTGTGTTGTGTTGCTGTTGGAAAGTGTGATGCAGTTTAGTGTTTTGTAGAGTTTTTTGGGGTTTGTTATGTGATCAAGTGTTTGTAGGAAGTTATTCCAATTTAGTTTTTGTTGTTCTTGTATTTTGTTGTTAGTTTGGGTGTTGAGTGCTTGAATTTGTTGTGTGATGTCTTGTGTGTGGGGTGCTGGGGAGTGTTTCAGCATGTCGCGTTGTCTGATGAGGTTTTGAATTTCTGGTGTGAAGTTGGGGTTGTGTCTTTTTCTGTTACCTCTTGGAATGTGTTTCTTGTCAGCATTTTGTATAGTTTTATTGAGTATGTGTACAGCATTGTTGATGTTAGTGATGGGTGTACTGTTTAGAGTTGTGAAGTGTTGTTCTGTCTCATTTGTGAATGCTTCCCAGTTAGCTCTTTTATAATTGGTGTATGTGTGTTTGTGGCTACTGTATATATACATATACAGTGTATATATACATATACAGTGCATTCCCGATATTCGCGCCTAGGTTGTACCAGCCCCCTTCCGCGAATATGTGGTTTCGCGGATAGGTGGGCAGTGTTTAACATAGGTTTCAATGGGAAATAGGCCTAGGTCGTACCAGACTCGGCCATCTTGGACCCTCAAACCATTATTTTGACCTACTTTATGACATTGATATGGACCAAATGATTAAACAGATACGGTGACGGACCTGGACGAATGTGGAACAATGTGTGGTACCGGTACCGTCAGTAACGGTACCACACTTTGATCCACATTCGTCCAGTCACCCATAAGTTACCCATTTCCCCCCTAATTATGTCCAATAAATACATATTATGTGAGGAGAATACTTATAAATACATATTATGAGGAGATAACTTACCACACAAACTTTATTTGAAATCAGTCATTAGGCCTAGCCTAGCCTTACGCATCGGCATAATTTGCCCGCTTTCCTCCGACAGCGTCGCTGTCGGTACGCTTGCTCTCTGTTTTGATGGTCCCGGGCATTTATTTCCATCATGATTACCACCAGGCCCACTGTCCCTATCACTGAATGCTCTAAAGGCCCTAATAAATGCGGGAGATAAGAGGTTCGTGCAGAAAAAAGCTTGTAAACAGGTGGTTTTCAACTTTTCCAACACTGGGCTGTGAACTGCTGCCTCAGCTGGGACGCTGTGTTGACGTCACGCAAGAATGCAAGATGGCCGACCAAATCAAGAATCGGGACGCGCACCGACCCGCCCGATTCAAATCCGTGAATAGCTGGTATTTTGCTGTTTTTTAGCGCGGATGACGAGTAATGGGATATTTAGGGGTGTCCGTGGATAGCAAGGATCGCGAATACTTGGATAACGGTAGTGCACTGTACATACATACAAGTATAATGACCGCTTCATCCACAGATATATGACAATATGGCAATGATATAATTCACAGTACTGTACAGTAACTTTATAGAAACAATTGTTTGATACTTGCTCCATGATGAAGACCCTATAGTATATAGCAGAGAACTTCACCATATTGGTGCCACAGGTGTCATTAACCTATCTTTACACTCTCTTTACCCACAATAAACATGGAAATACTGGTAAAGGATGTATACCATGGTCATTGGATCTATATTCTAATGATAACAAATTAAATATCAACCTGATGCGTATTTTACCACCGTGCACTCCCTGCTCAAGAGCTGGGCTAGAGTGGGTGCCCTGATGATCAGGGACATCAGTGAATAGTTGTCACAGATTGCTAGACCGTGCCGTCCACCAACAGCGCTGGCGTCTGCCAATAACATACACTGGCCGGCCCGAGACTCGAACCGTCGACCTCACGGTTTGCAAGCGAGTGCTCTACCAACCACGCTACGGCCTGTGGCGTAGTTAATTAAGTAGCTATTATTTGTTAATTTCAACTCCAATATGCTGTCTCATGAAAGAAAAGGCCGCTTACTGGGCACTCAAACCATAGGATCTCTAGTTCACGCCACATCATATTTTCAATTACTTTATCTCCATAAGTATGTAGTCGATTCCGAATCAATAAGGGAGTTTGAAAGTAATCTTGATAAAGCATGGGGAAGACAAGATTTGAAGTTTGATTATAAAACAAAAATACAGAATAGTAAAAATGTTGCGTCTTCTACCGCCGCCGCCAACACCGTGAACGACCGCAGCAGTGCAAGTACTGGTACTGAGCTGGATACACAGGCATAGTTTGCCTTTTTCCAGTGGATCTACTGTAAGAAACTGTAAGAAATAACTCTCAAGTCTCAACTATAGTCTATAGGGCCTACCTTATAATTAGTAAACAAAAAACACAACCACTAACAGCTTCTCTTCCGTGGATTGACCTCCCAATCTACCAAGATTGGAAGCCAAAGAGTAAATTTTTGCTTTGCCCCTCAACTTTCTCTTCATAATTGCTGAGGGGCACAGGGCCCTGGGTGTGGCTTTGGTTTCCCGGGCGTTTCCGCACCCTCCTCAGCTCCCCGCCATGGAGTGGCTTCGGTCACCCAGGCTTTATTGTGGTAGGCAGGGAGGGTTCTGTGGGGGCGCTGGGTTGTGGTCTTGGCCTTGCTCGGGGCCTTGGGGTTGTTCGGCCAGGCAGCTTGGGGAACAACAACAACAACAACAACTCAAAACAACTAAAGTAATCAAGCTACTATTTCTACCATTTGGGGAGAGTCAGCCATGGAATAGGTGCAGAAAGTTACAGCCCATTTGCTCTAGCCCTTTCTGAGTTACAGAGGGTAGGGGTTACTATTTCTGGCCTACTTATAATGAATGGACTAAAGGAAAGTCAGGTTTCACTTCCATACGAGTGTTGGGAGCAGCACATTGTTTTTTCAGTGTCTTTGTCCCTTAGTATATTTTCACCAAGCAACAAAGAGCCTTTTGGAGAACAGATGGAAAATGGGAGTAACACATTGTTGCTTTGTTAATTTTTCTAATTCTATGTTTGTCATTTTGAAGGTTTGTGGTGAAATTAACCCTTTCACGTTTTTATGACGCAGAGGTTGCCAGATTAGCAATAATAGAGTCCTCTCCCTCTTATAATTCCTCTCCAAAATTAGTTTTCTGGCCACAGCTAACTCAAAGACAACTGCAGAGGTTGAAGTAACTAAACTAAAGGTTTCTAAATACCCCTGATGGTAACAAAGGCTTTAAAGTTGTTGTTGTTGTTCCCCAGGCTGCCTGGCCGAACAGCCCCAAGGCCCCGAGCAAGACCAAGGCCATAACCGAGCGCCCCCTCAGAACCCTCCCAGCCTACCACAATAAAGCCTGGGTGACCGAAGCCACTCCATGGCGGGGAGCTGAGGAGGGTGCGGAAACTCCCGGGAAACCAAAGCCCCACCCAGGGCCCTGTGCCCCTCAGCATTTATGAAGAGAAAGTTGAGGGGCAAAGGAAAAATGTGACGCTTTGGCTTCCAATCTAGGTAGATTGGGAGGTCAATCCACGGAAGAGACGCCGTCACTTGAGATTTAGAAAATATATAAGTAAAAGGAACAGTCATATTAAGCTATGGGTATGGCAGAGATCGCTCAGTTCTCACTCTGATAGACCAGCCCATCACCTAATAAGCTCAAAATTGCATCAAGAACGTGAGAGGGTTAATAAAAAATATATTATATATTATACTGCACCTTATACTGTACTTGTGTGTTTTTTAATTTACTTTCATTGTGTTTTGCTTTGTTCATAGGCTACTGTCTTTTATTTCAGTTTGTTTATGTCATTCATGTTATTTTTTATATTAATTTTCTGCAAATGTAAGTTATTTTTTTGTTATGAATATGTGACACTATTATTAAAAAAAATCATCAAATTGCAATGGACCCTTTGGGAGAACAAGCGAAAAATGGGAGCAGAACACTATCCTTTTCTCTTCTTTATTGTTCCTTCAGCAAGTAGCAACGGAGCCCTTCAGTTCAATGAATTTCTCTTATCAATTCCGCAGCAAGTACCAACAAAGTTTTTAGGTGTTTTTTTTAGTTAATTGTTTGCTTCTCATTGGTTTAGTAAGCACCAACTAAAGCTTTTGTTGTTCCTCTTTTACCTTTGACCTTCTATTTATTCCCTAAGCAAGCAGCAACAGAATCCTTTGGAGAACAAGCGGAGAACACCATCCGGGTGAACTTCTTTGGGACCCTGGCGTTGTGTAAGGCGTTGTTCCCCCTGTTGCGGCCCCACGCCCGGGTGGCCACAGTGTCCAGCTCCATATGGGTCATCTCTCTGTTGTCAACGGGGACGAGCCCACTGCCACCGCTCTCAGGGAAAAACTAGCATCCCCCTCTCTCACGGAGGAGGAACTCTGTGGCCTCATGAACCAGTTTGTTGAGTAAGTTCTCCTAGGGCAATTATAGACAAATGAGGAATCAGTATATTCTGAGGGGGCTAGTTTTCGCCATGATCTCTGGCATACATCTATTTACATCCTGTTGATGGTCTCGAGTTTGGAGTAAATATTTTGAATGTGATATTCTAGAACATTTATGATAGAAGTCTCCCTCGATATATGATAGGGGTACGAACCCGATCTTAGAAAAACCCTATAGCGAACCCTAATATTAATGGGGTTGTTGCTGTTCCCCAGGCTGCCTGGCCAAACAGCCCCAAGGCTCCGAGCAAGGCCAAAGCCATAACCGAGCGCCCCCAAAGAACCCTCCCTGCCTACCACAATAAAGCCCGGGTGACCGAAGCCACTCCATGGCAGGGAGCTGAGGAGGGTGCGGAAACGCCCGGGAAACCAAAGCCCCACCCAGGGCCTTGTGCCCCTCAGCAATTATGAAGAGAAAGTTGAGGGGCAAAGGAAAAATGTGACGCTTTGGCTTCCAATCTGCCAACCTCTAGGTTGGCAGATTGGGAGGTCAATCCACGGAAGAGACGCCACTTGAGATCTAGAAAATATATAAGTAAAAGGAACAGTCAGATTAAGCTATGGGTATGGCAGAGATCGCTCAGTTCTCACTCTGATTAATGGGGTAAATGGGGGTGCGTTCTTGGACCAGCCTAAGCACAAACACCTAAAAACCTATAATGTATGTATGTATATTTCTCAGGCCCAATCCCCACTTTTTCCTATTTTTTTTTTTATTTTTTTTTTTTTATTTTCTATTTTACTCTTTTATTATTTATTTTTTTATATTTTCTTGGGGGTGGCCGACTCAAGACAGAGCAAGAACTGGGAAAACACAAAACACAAGACAAAACAACGAACAAACACAGACAAAACACAAAATTGACACACATCTAGGTCACCCAGGAGAACACCTATAATAATATTGTAAATCAAGGCATCGGGAGACCTGTAGCCTACCTTATTTCTCTCTGATCGTCGTTGTAATTCTAGCGCCATTCATACTTAAAACAAGTCATAAATGGGCATTGTAACTTATGATAGTCTACAGTAGTATACCTGAGGATGAGCAAGTGATGATGTCTTGATCAAGGAAAACGCTGTTAATTCATTGATAGGCTTCTCACTCGTATGTACAGTTGGCCACATAAATTCTGTTCCCCGTTGTAATCTTGTGTGTGAAAATAAAATAGTATGAATGATTGCGAGTGGTTTCTTTTGATCATCAGTTTACTAATCAGTTAATTAAACTACTGCATAAGAAACTGCTCTCGTAATTCAATCATCCATATTATATTTTTTTTGTATAAAATCACAGAGATGAACACAACTTATAGGAGCAACTGTACCTTAAGGCATCCTTAGGCTTCCAAGATCTGATCTATTAAAATCTAAAACTTACAAAACAAACAAACCAAAACAGGCATCGCACACAATATTAACAAAAAGTATGTGTTTACATTTTTTAAGTTTTTAGCTAAAATATCTAATATGCAGATGAATCAAGAGTTCTCATGCTTTAGGAAATAATAGGCCAAAATATTTGTTTACCTTTATGTCAAAGAGTTACTCCCAAAATTAATACAATTGTCTGGAATAATCTAAAATTAATTGTACAGTAAACCCTCGCTCTTTCGTACTTCACTCTTTCGGAATTCCAAGGCTTTCGGACAAGCATTTCAATTCGAACTCATGGTTCAGCCTTTCGGATTTGTCCGAAAGGCTGAGAAAAATTATTTCGCATTCGGACCGAAGAGCCGAGTTTCGGCCTTATATTTATTATATATTATATTTTTCAATTCCATTGCATTAGATATGATTCAAAGATTACAAAAAGTCCAAATAAGACATAGTTATGTTAATGTATAAGGGAGTTACGTAGATGCATTAGAGAGATAGATAGATAGAAAGAGAGAGTTACAGAGGGGGAGTGAGCGATAAACACGAACTATTAATTAAAATGTAAAACTTATGAGACGGACTTATTGGTTCTGAAAAGACAAGATAGATAGAAAGAGAGTTGCAGAAGGGGAAGTGAGCGATAAACACGAACTATTATGAGACAGACTTAATTGGTTTTGAAAAGACAAGATAGATAGAAAGAGAGTTGCAGAAGGGGAAGTGAGCGATAAACACGAACTATTACGAGACGGACTTAATTTGTTCTGAAAAGACAAAGGAGACTTTTATATTGACTCTTTTTCATGTTATTATTTGTGTGCTAGAAGGATAATATTGTTTTCAATTCCATCGCATTAGAAATTATTTATAGATTACAAAAAGTCCAAATAAGACATAGTTATGTTAATGTATAAGGGAGGGAGTTAGATGCATTAGAGATAAATAGATAGAGAGAGAGAGTGGCTAGGGGCGAGCGAGCGATAAAATACTAACATATACGAGACGGACTTATGTTTCTGAAAGACAAAGGAGACATTTTTATTTACTCTCTTTTTCATTTTATTATTTGTGTGTTAGAAGGGTAATATTGTTTTCAATTCCATCGTATTAGAATTGATTCATAGATTAAAAAAAGACCAAATAAGACATAGTTATATATATGTATAAGGGAGATAGATGCATTATTTCAGACATTCGGACAAGTCCGAATGGCTGAAGTGTGAGTTCGGACTCGGCCCTTTCGGACTTTTGACTCTTTCGGACAGGGGTCTCCCCCAATTAGTCCGAAAGAGCGAGGGTTTACTGTATGTAGATTAGTTAACCTTGCAATTTAGATTTGATTGATTTTCTATACAATATTATAATAAGCTTTTTCTTTTTGCAATGTTCTGTGTGTTTTACTAGCCAGGCACGGGCAGATTTGTTAGTTCAGTACTAAGATGATAAGCAGCAGTATTTGTAGGAAACACCATGTAGAAACAATAAATACAGAGTATACTCAGTTATTTTTTTGTTTTATTGGTTTAGACCTATTTAAAGTATATTCCAAGTGTTTTTACCATTCTTCATCTTTATTGTTATACCGAAATCTGGCAATCAGACACCGAAGACAGCCATTATAAAGGAGTCCACCCCGAAAAATACAACCTCTATGGATACTAGTTCACCTGTTCTGTCTTCGATGACCTTTGCTCCGCCCCCTCAACAAAAGCCAAAGGTCCCGGCTGCCCAATGAATGAAAGATTTTTTTTTTTTTTTTTACAACCTACTGGGCCAGGACCCGGCTGCCCAAACCACACCCCTTAGGTCCCAAGGGAGTCAGAAGACTGGCCCACCTGCCCCGCTCCCTTGCATCTCGATGCTTCCCCTGACCCCAGGGCAAGACAGACACAACTGCCACGCACCTGTGTAGTGAGAGAGGAACTTCTAGCCCTGAGCCAGAGGACTAGTAAAACAAGAGTAAAATAGAATTATTTGTTTGGGGAGGGCTCTGACATCAGCTCACCTCTCTGAGCAAATCGTGAGGTAAGGCCTGAGTATTTCGGCCACAGACATGAGCAACTCCCTCACTATGGTTACGAGTTACACTATTCTCTGTTATCTAAATCCCGCTTTGAGTAACTCATTTGGGTTGGCCTGAGTATTCTGGCCACAGACATGAGCAAATCAGTCCCTCTACTGTAGTTACGAGTCAACCTAACCCCCTCTTTGAGTAACTCATTCGGGTCACGCCATAGTATTTCGGCAGTGACGTAAGCATCTTTGTCAAAGCTGTTGATTGCAGTTATCTAAACCCCGCTTGAGTAATGCATTCGGGTCGGCCTGATCATTCTGGCCAAAGACGTGAGCAAATCCATCACTCTGGTTAGAGTTACCGAACCCCCGATTTGAGTTAGTTCATTTGGGTTATGCCTGAGATTTTTGGCACCAATGTGAGCAACTCCGTCCCGTTCCAGTTGTAGTTGACCAACCCCCGTATTGAGTTGGTTCGTTTGAGTACGCCTGATTATTCTGCACCAACATGAGGAACCCCGTCACCTTGTTTGTTCCAAGGCATGACTCTTGGTGGAAGAATTAGATGGGGATCCCCAATGGCAATACACCAGTTGTGTGGAAGGTCCCAGCTGTAGCACAATTGTGCTAGCTCTTGGCAACTTAAATAAAGCTTGGATAACGATGGCCCTCTGTGGAGCCAACTAACATCTACATTACAGTATAAGGTTGCCATACAGATTTGTCAAACTAATATATCTGAGCATAATAATTGAAACAGTGCTTATCAAATTAGTTGTTGTTATTGCTGTTGTTGTTGTTGTTGTTGTTGCTGTTCCCCAGGCTGCCTGGCCGAACAGCCCCAAGGCTCCGAGCAAGGCCAAGGTCATAACCGAGCGCCCCCACAGAACCCTCCCTGCCTACCACAATAAAGCCTGGGTGACCGAAGCCACTCCATGGCGGAGAGCTGAGGAGGGTGCGGAAATGCCCGGGAAACCAAAGCATCACCCAGGGCCCTGTGCCCCTCAGCAATTATGAAGAGAAAGTTGAGGGGCAAGGGAAAAATGTGACCCTTTGGCTTCCAATCTGCCAACCTATAGGTTGGCAGATTGGGAGATCAATCCATCGAAGAGATGCCGTCACTTGAGATCTAGAAAATATATACAGGTATGTACAGTAAAAGGAACAGTCAGAGTAAGCTATGGGTATGGCAGAGATCGCTCAGTTTTCACTCTGATAGACCAACCCAATCCTCTCAGCATCAGCTAGGAAAGGCCCTAGAAAGCCGCTTTTGGCGGGGGGATAGCTCCCCTATTTCAACCCCTTTCGGGGTTGGGCACCCGCCCTCAAATTAGTAGTAGGAGTAGACAGCCAAGTCCAAAGAAGTACTACCACCTCGTGTGATGGGAGATTCGCGGAATTACCTGGATTATCCTTTCTCGCCGAAACCTATCTAAAGAAACCTGACCAGAATATTCATCACAGCTCAAAAAAAAATCAGCCCCCTATGCTGTTGTACCAGCACTGTTTGACTTCACTGCTCAGCTACAGCAACCCTGCTATGACATACAGCACCGCTTGGTACCTGGCTGTTACTGCTTAACATTTAGTCAGCATCCCCTGCTGTTACAAGAGGAGCCTCTGCAACACAACCAGATACCAGAGCCAGCGATATGGACTTCAACCCAGACAGGCTGTTAGAGAAATCAACATACTGTACTTAACAACTTCAGCACCATCACCAACTGCCTGCCCTGTGAGTTTCTTGATGCCATCTTCACTAAGGACAATATTATTACACAGACCATTGCTTCCCACACCAGGTAGACTCCTTAGTACCCTGTGCACCTTTAGGCGTCACTTGTCACCTAACTCCACCGCCCTAACTTCTAATGAATAAATAATAAAAGATAGCCGGTGCAAACCTTAACCCAGTGCAAACCCCTTTCAATTTTATTGTTTCTTGTTTGTTTTTG
Source organism: Paralithodes platypus (assembly GCA_032716605.1). Classification (NCBI taxonomy): domain Eukaryota; kingdom Metazoa; phylum Arthropoda; class Malacostraca; order Decapoda; family Lithodidae; genus Paralithodes; species Paralithodes platypus. The sequence goes on from CM064496.1 coordinate 7,081,599, forward strand.
GAGTATGCCCGAGACTTGACCTGACTATATACTCGGGCACATACCCCATTGCTGGGGGTGGCTGACGTGAGACTGAGCCTGAACAGAAACAACATTTATAGTTCCTATTTTTAGGGTCCCTGATCACTTTCGAGTTCCCTTCCCTGTTTCTCTGTCTCGTCGAGTAGGAGAATTATACAAGTGGAGGAGGATTTCTAGCCCCCCTGCCCCCAGAAGGAAAAGTAGGACAGTAAAAGAGACAGACAGAAACAGCTAAGGTTGAGTAGAGGATGCCAAACCTTACTCTGGATATGACCAGCCCGCACCCAGCTAAGGTTTAGTAGAGGATGCCAAGCCTCACTCTGGATAGGACCAGCCCTCACCCCTACCCTGAATGGTTGACCCACAATAGATTGTACGTTGGAACTCGCAAGTTCCAGTTAACACCTATTTGGATACCCGCTATTCAGGTATTGACTCGCTCCGACTTCGATCCAAAGGCACATTACTAATCTCCAAAATAATATATCAACTTTACCGGGCCTCAATATGTCTAATCCAAAGACCAAGGCTTTAATGCCCATAACCTTGGTAAACTCCCACCCATCCAATTTGATCATGTTGACGTTACTGTGCTCCTTAGTGAGATCAAGAAAACTCAGTCAGAAGTTTCTAATCTGAGAAAGTGTTCCTCAGCCCAAAATGACTGTATGAAGGACTTATTGAGTGCAACTGGTGATCTGAGTAGTAGAGTGCTAGTGATTGAGGACTACAGCCAATCCCAAGGAAATTTAATATCTTCAGGTGGCTTTCCCTCAAATAGGCCTAGGCCTACTGCATCTGTAAATGACACTAATCCAGAGCCTATAAATACCACACCTGCAGTGTCCACTACCAGCCGCACTACATCAGATAGCGCCCCCTCCACTACACAGGAGACCACGGCCACATCCACAACTGTCCACGACACAACGATCAGAACCGACGGCGACGACTCCGACGAGACAACCCGAGGGAGGCCTAACTCCGTTGAAACCTTTGCCACAGGGGAAATTACTGATGCCACAACCAGCTGCTCCACACCAGGTGCCAGTGGCGCCTCCTCCATCACACAGGAAGCCACAGCCATAACGAGTAGAACCAACGAGACAACCCGAGGTAGGCCTAACATCAACGTAACTTCTGCCACTGAGGAAATTAATGAAGTCTACCCTGCAGTGAGGAGCGTCGGAAGCGGTACACCCGCTATAATGAGTATAGCAACACCTGGGGCCTATAATGTAGCTGTAAGTACAGGCAACGCGCAAGGCATCACTACAGCACTTGCGACGGGAAGGAGCTCGACGACAACCCCTATCGACAGGATCACAACGCCTCCACCCTCAGGTGATAAGGGGGAGGGTACTGTTCAAGGACAATGGTTTAGGGTACATTCCACCAAAGGTAAAACTCATCACATACCTGAGGGGGAACAGAGGCTGAATGGAGGTACCGGTACTGGTACCACAAACAATGTTAGGAATTCTATGGCTGTGCAAATTCAACCTAGGAATTTTATGCATCAGGGGATTAAGGGTAAAAATAAAAGTACGGGGATAAGTACAGTTAAAAAAGTGAAAAGATCACGCATAGCCAAAGTATTCGCGACAGGTTTTAAGCCAGGAGTGACGGCATCCGACTTGAAAGAATATCTCTCCAATAAACTCAGTCTTAGTATGGATGTTGAACCAATTATTCCCTGGTCTGATAGGCACACATATATTTCATTCAGAATAAACTGCGAGTGTCCAAATCCCGAGGTGTTTATGGATGAAGAACTTTGGCCAGAGGAAGCATCGGTGTACTGGTGGAGAGAACGTAGGGCACAGGTACCGGTATCAACAAATGAGGACTCTATAACTACGGTAACCCACCCTCCCAACAACTCTTAATCATGGATATAAAGTCTACTTCATCTCCCAACAATTTGCGTATTGCTACTTATAACTGTAGGGGGCTCCCTAAAACCAACAGAGGGCTTCTCCTACGCCCTGATGTAGTAGACGTATTTAATACCAGTGATATTGTGTGCCTGCAGGAGACTTGGTATTTTAAACAGGATTTGGGTAACCTCAGTACTATCTGTGATAATTTTCATGGGTTTGGGGTCTCGACAACCGATGCTATGGATGGTCTAGTAGCAGGTCACCCACCGGGAGGAGTAGCTATTTTGTGGAGGGACTCTTTAGACAGCCGGGTTAAACCACTTGTAACAAATTTACCATGGTGTACAGGTATAGAAATAGAAGATATCCAACGGAAAGTAGTTATTCTTAGTGTGTACTTGCCCTACCAATGTAATGAAAATGAAGAACAATACCTGGAATGCCTTGGAGAGCTAAGTGCTCTTTTACAAGAACTAAATACCACCTGCTATTCTGTAATAGGGGACTGGAATGCTAATCTGAAGGACATGAGTAACTCTCTGTTTGCTAGTCATATGACTAACTTCTGTGGTGAGCATGATCTAATTATCTCTTCTCAGCTCATGCTCCCTCATAGTAGTTACACATGTGTCAGTGCAGCATGGGGCTCAACGTCTTGGCTAGATCATACCGTAGCTAGTGCTGATTTCCATGATATGATAACAAATATGGAAATTCAGTATACATATACAGATGAAGATCATATCCCATTGACCTTAACAGCTAGTTTGGAAAGAGCGCCAGAATTAACCCAGTCAAACAATAGTGTAAATCCAAAACTGCCATGGGGCGGGCTTGACGAGGAGGAGTGTGAGCAATTTTGCACTTTAACACACACTCTCCTTTCTGAGCTTGATCCTGGCAGTGAGGATGCCATTACCTGTGAAGACCCCAATTGTGTTAATGCTAGTCATCGAGAAGAAGTCAGCAAGCTGTACAATAAAATTATATCTTGTCTTACTAAGGCTAGTGACATAGTATTTCACAAGCATAACAAAAATTACTCTTTTAACAAACCTGGGTGGAATGACCATGTTTCAGAACTATACCAGGCATCCCGAGATGCTCGTAGTGTATGGCTGGATCATAACAAACCGAGACAGGGACCCATTTTTGACATGTTCACCAGACTAAAGGCTAGATGCAAGTATGCAATCAGATATATAAAAAACAATGAAAATATATTAAGAAGAGAAGCATTGGCCAAAAAATTTGCTAGCAAAGACACATTGGCCTTCTGGAAGGATATTAAAAAAATGCATAATAGCTGCACACCTCTACCCGTTAGTGTAGATGGGATCTCTGGTACTAATAACATAGCCAATCTTTGGAAAACACATTACCAAACTTTGTTTAACTCTGTTGGGCACCAAGGAAATACCATTGCTGCTACAACAGAGTGTAACAAAGAAGAAAAATATGACCCAATTAAAGTTACAAGTGAAAAAATCAAGGCTGCAATAAGTAGGCTAGATGCTAACAAATCCTGTGGTTTTGATGGTATATATGCTGAACATTTGAAGTACTCCTCCACTCTCCTCTTGGAGAAACTCAGCAGTTGCTTTACCAGCTTTCTAATCCATGGTTTCCTACCAGAATCTATGATGTCCGTTACCTTGATACCAGTAATTAAAGACAAGGCTGGCAAAATTACATCAAAAGACAACTATAGACCTATTGCCCTTGCCAGTATTGTAAGTAAGATACTAGAGTTAATCATTTTAGACAGAATCTCAGTGTATATCTCAACTAATAGTAATCAATTTGGTTTTAAAAAGAATCATGGTACGGACCAGTGCATCTACACTCTGAAGGAGCTAGTGGATGGGTACATCAAAATGAACAGCTCTATTTTTGCATGCTTTCTTGATGCTAGTAAGGCATTTGACAGAGTCTGCCACAATATCCTGTTTGATAAATTAGCAACAAGGGGAGTGCCATCCTATATACTGAGAATCTTGAAGTACTGGTACGCCAATCAAACATTTAATGTAAGATGGGGTAACATTATTTCGGATTCCTTTACAGTAACCAATGGAGTGAGACAGGGTAGTATTCTCTCACCTTACTTATTCAATGTATATATGGATGAATTAAGTGATAAATTGAATAAAGAGCAGATTGGATGTTATGGTGGGAATAAAATCATCAACCATCTCATGTATGCTGATGATCTGGTCATTATTGCACCGTCTTCTGCGGGTCTGAGCAAACTTCTTGATATATGTGAATCTTTTGGTAGTAAACATTGTGTTAAATTCAACCCACTGAAAAGTGCTGTTCTTATATTTAGATCAAAATTACTGTATAAAAGTAAACTGCCAAATTTCTCACTCAATAATCAAATTATTCAAGAAGTAAACAAAATAAAATACCTGGGACACATTATCTCAAACGATTGCTCAGATGATGCAGATATCGGCCGTCAGCGCAGACAGCTATATTTACGTGGTAACACCATCTTGAGAAAATTCCACATGTGTAATTGGGAAACTAAAGTCACTTTGTTCCGGACATATTGTTCCTCTATGTACACGGCCCATTTGTGGTGGAAGTATAAGAGAGCCACCATAAATGGTCTGTGTACATCCTATCATAATATACTCAAGATGTTCATTGGTCTCTCTAAATATGAAAGCACTAGTATGGTGTGCACACTGTTGGATGTGCAGTGCTGTCGGGCTGTCATCAGGAGACTGGTGTACAGCTTTTCGCAGCGACTGCAATCCTCCAGTAACACGCTGATTATAGCTCTTTGGTCTAGTGATCATATCTATGAATCCCGTATTATATCTCACTGGCAGAAGCTGCTGCACACATAGTATGTACTGTAATGTAATATATAGGTCTAATTGAACTATGAGCAATGATCTGTGCAATAGGTGTTAACCAACATTGAGCAATAGCCTTAGTTAGCCTATCTGTGTTATATTGTGACAAAATGTGATATGTGCTCTATTCTGTAAATAGGCCTACTGTATTTTTTATTTTATTGTGTCTTTATTAATATATCTTTGTGTATAATTATTATCTGTGCTCTGACGAGAAGTGTATGTGATATGGACCATTAGGTCGTACTGTATTTATACTGTATCTATCTTATGTGTCTGGAATAAAGAATTATTATTATTATTATTATTATTATAATGAATTTGACCTCTATTTACCTATCTTTAACACTCTTACATTATATATATTCTTATCTTTAACACAAATAAATCCGTACCCATAGGCACCTACATTAATATAACCCTTTGGTTTGGAATATCTCCACTTTGACTTCCTATCTGACAAATAAATAAACTCAATAACACTGACACCACTTACTCAAATAATATATCTCGTTACATGGTCCGATATAATAAATATTTCATAAACACCTATATTATCAATATTCAACACTTAATTCTCTATATATCATGATTACATAATTATCCTCAATGTTTAATCTGATTGATACTATATTTATCAACTCACTAACTACTTATCTCAGGAGTACAATATTTCCTCACACTAGTCGCCTCGACTTGTTACTTATATCATGATCACAAAGTTCATTATCATACCGGCGAATTCTTCTTAAATGCTACGAATAAAAAAAAATCCTTTATAACAAAAAGTATATTTCATCGTATGGACTAGTGTCCGTCCTAACTATTTCTCAAGCTAGATCTAATCTATCTGCAACTATTATTTATTTCCACGTCATTCCTATAGTTGCTTCTAACTTTTAATCTCTTATTTCATCTTCCCCATATCTTTATAGTTTACATTTATCTACTAACCTAGAAGATCCTATACTATTGGTAGCTAAGTGGCATGGAGCCTTCTCTATAAATGACAGCTATATTCTCTCAACACTTCATCCTTTTATTTATTTCATGAGTCTAATCTCTTATTTTTATTTTGTTCTATAAGAACACATAAATTTTAATGGTTGGAACCACTGGGTTTGTCAAACATTTCTCTCTTATTAATAATGGTGTTTCGGGCCCATCAGGGTCCTGTAAAAAGTCTTGGGTATCTCTGGAACAATCTTCACCACCTCAAGGCCGGCCAATAGAACTGGAAATCCTCAGTTCCATCTACTATCTGTCGTCCCTCTTGAATTGCTTGGCTATAGGTGTGTAAGCCAGCAATGTGACGACAAGCACCAAGATACTTGTGGTGTATCTGGTTAGTAGACGAAAGCTGTGTTGGGCCAGAGGTGGACTTTATTGGGGCGGGATAGGCGAGCTGGGAAGCTGGAGCAGGTGTAGCCAAGTTCCCATTGTTGCCCAGGTGAGGGAGAGAGTGTGAGTTGCTGGCAAGTGAACCCAGTGGGACCCGTGGCGGGAGTGACGTCTGCAGCCCCTCCCCCCCCCCTCTTTATAGCCCCGCCTCACGAATTGCCGCGCTGTGATTGGTTGAGCCAGCTGCCCGGGCAGTGCTTTCTCTAGCCGCGCGGTTTGAAAATTTCTTACCCTCTCCTCTGATCTTATCTCTTCGTAATAGGTCTCAGGGAGATGGTTGCAAAGGTCTTGTAGTGGCTTACGAGAGTATAGGGCTTGCACTGATGTCGTAAACCTATTGCAACTCGAAGAAACCGCCTGTGGAGGGAGCGAGAGCGATTTGAAAGATGAAGATGTGTGCGCGGCTGGCTCAGTTTTTGCTTGCTCCGACAATGGAGGCTCCTGATTGGCTGCACGGGAGGGTGTGGCAGAGTTGGGGGAAACGTCAGGAATGTCAAACTCAGCTGGTTTAAAGAGATAGTCAAATGCAGTGCATTGATTGGCTGGCAGGATTCTTACTTTATCACCCTGTACTAAATTAAGGCGAGCTCCTGATCACCGCAGTACTATCCCTTTAAAATCCCTGCCATCAGCCTGCCAATCAACCAGTCTACTGTGTTCACAAATACACCTGTGCAACTGGATTGCTGGATTTTGGTTCCCTACCGCAGTCTTGGCTAACAGAACTTGACCCAGTTGGCTGAGAAGTTGCTTGAAAGTTCTAGTGGTCTGTACTCTCTGCCCTTTTCCCTCAACAATAGCTATGAGGCGACGGAGCCGGTACTGAGGGTCAGTTGGGAGAGGCATAGTGCCTTTCAACTGACAGGCACGCGCCTCGGGGGTTCTATTTATAACCTCGTCCGGATACCTGATTGGTGGACAGCTAACTCTACCACTGCGTGTAATTGTTTCTGCGGGGCCCATTGGTTTAGAGAACTTTACTGGATTCTTCCCCGGGAAGTCAGTCGCTCTGTTTTCCTGTGACTTATTTATTTCCGTTAAAGGGGGACTACTTATGCTTTTACCCTCAGTAAATACTGCTTTTCCAGTCATTTCTCCTCAGGGATACTCTTCCTTACTACTTAAAGTCTCATTGAAATCTCTCTTGGGGTCTGAAACTTCGCTTTCTGGGTCCGTAGAATTATCGTCATTGGTAAATTCTCGGGATCCCCCCCTCCCCGCTTGTCGTAACTTCCTCGGTTCCCCCATTTCTCTCTCGGTGGTATTGATTCCCCAGACAATTTCTGGCAATAGTTCTGGCCAACCTCGGGATATTTCTTACCCTTGCGAACTTAGACTAGCTCGTACACAATTCGCTAGTAACTGTTACGACCGGGGCTCGTATAAAACAAGGGCTCTTAATCATTGGACTAGGAAAGCACACAGCCACAACGGTAACACTAGATCCAACCCCTGAACTTATAATGCCGGCGCACAAAAACACCTATACCCTCCAGAGTTAAATCTGCGATAACGGGGTATCCTATAACTCAGTATAAGTGCACTACTACTACAGGCTGATGATCTCTGATACAGCCTGATCACAACAACATACAATTACGGTAATAAGGTATACTAGGAAAAGATAGAGATCTTAATTAAATCACTCCAATGATTTAATGCAAACTAGAAGAAGGTATATTTAAAGTTACTCTAAACAATAATGAACTGTCACTCCTATACTAAAGAAAGTGAACGAAAGTCCCAAAGCATCGAGCAGGAATCTTCTGAAGAAAGTCTGATGCTGGGGTAAGATGATTGTATCGGATTTTGAACTGTATTATAAAGCAGGAACAGGATATGACAATTGTAAGGACATATTTATTAGTGGCCCCTCCATCATTGACGAACATGCCTATTACATAAGGCATCCTCTTCAAACACTAATCCGCCGTAGTTTTGAATCTACCGCGCAGAGCATTTAAAAACTGAGGAGCCTTCATCATGAGCGCACGCGACCTCACTCATGGCTTCAGTCATTATGAATTGGGTTCTCACTACGAAAAAACTTCGTAAAAAATAAAAACAAAAAGAAAATAAGAATAACTATCTAATAAGCTTTCCATCATATCGTGGATGTACTTGTGTGGATCTCTGACCAGACGCTGATTCAGGCGTCATTCCTTCTTCTCTGCTCTGCGCTCAGCCTGCCCGGACGTGCCTCCCCACGCTCCGCTAGTTCCGCATTCGTTGCGTCCCTAGTGAGTTTTTTCTCATTTGTTTACTCCAGGATGTATCGAGTAAGGTTAGGATAGGCGTAGCAGGAGTGTCCTGGGCTGGTTGCCCGCAGTGCAGTGTATTTTGGGTCGTGTGTGTGGGGCATCTATTTCGGATGTACCCTCGTGGTCCCGTTGTGGACATGTGAACTTTTTCACAGTTGAGTTAGTTTGTGATGCAGGCGGCTTTCACTACGCGTTAATTATTGCTGCCTTTTATCTTTCTGATGAGGTAAGCTTTGCTTTCTGACGTTCCCAGCGTATTTTTCTTCACTTAGTGAAGGTTTTTCTGGGTCCCGAGTCAGTCTTCCCTTTGTCGGAAGTATTTGCTACAGTGGTGTGTTGGCGGTGGTTCCTGTTGTGATATTTCCAGTGTTTTGTGTATATTTCAACATTTATTATGCCGTCTACCTAGGCCTAGCCAGCCGCTCGTAGCTTTGCCACATGTACTAGTGTTATTGTTTATTATTTATAAATATGCCCTACTGTGTCATGTGTATCCGGGTTTTAGTTGTGTATTGGCTAATTCCTCGGACTATAATTGTTTCCTGGTTTAGTTGTGTATTGGCTAATTCCACGGTTTATTGAGTGACCTTGGGTTAGTCGTGCGTGGCTCTCCTCGTGTCTCTTGTTTGTTCAGATGGTGTCTGTTCAGGGTGGGTTTCCTTCCGGCGGGTTTTTTTCTCGGTTTCACCATGAAAAAATCCCGGCCGAGAGCCGTGTTGGGCCACACGTGGTTGTTAACACTGGCTTGTATCCCCGGCGATGGGGTGTCTGTGGCTCTCCAGGACTGCGTCTCTGTGGGTGCCTGGTTTCAGGCCTCCTTTGATTCCCGGCGGGATGGCTGTACCCATCTATAAAACGTTGTTCATGCGAACATACGTTATGTAGTTTTTCTACCCGGTTTTACAAAAACCACATGAAAAACCTAGCTGTTGTTTTAGGCTTTCCTCCCCGGCGATCTTTTACAAAGAAGTGGGGACAGGAACTTATGGGGTTAACGTTTGGACATCTCACCCGGCGGGTGTACCTGGGTAGGGTGGGATGAACGACTTATGTCTTTCAGTTAGTTAACCAATCCATTTTAAGTGATACTATGTGTATCGCCGCCTTTACACTTACGGCGATTGAAGGTTCAATTAGGTTAATATCGATTCTTCACACCCGGCGGGTGCTCCTAGGTGGAGGAACTAAGGAATTTACAAAATTCGATTTCGATTTAACCACTTAATTTAGTGATACAATTAGGTATCGCCGCCTTCAAACTTACGGCGATCTTTTGTGACAATTCGTTAGACATCAGATCTCGTATCATCCTGCCCTGTGCTATTCTACTAAAATATTTCAAGGGCCGGCGTCTTTTTGGGGGGTTGCTTTGTTCCAAAATTGAATCTTGAGACAGTCACCACCAACAAAAGACTATAAGCGCCATGCTGGACCGTTATATTATATCAGAGGGTATTCTTCACTTTCTTTAAAAAAAAATTTGTTTAGATATTCTGAACCCCGCCGCGTAGCGAGCTGTGTTCGTTGTGTCATTACATCTCGTTACCCGGTGGGTTATTAACACTTGTGTGCGAACATGTTGGGTTAACCTTATGAGCATTAATTCCTGGAAATTTTCTTTTTTTCCAGAGCTGAGCTCCGGCGGACCAATACAGACCCGGCGGTAGTTTTCTCCCACCAGTCTCTGTCATGGCTACCGTGGCCCCAGTTTTTGCTTTGTGCACTACCCCTGCTTGTGCTGGTATCCCTATTTTTGCGCATACCCTTTGCATAAGGTGTGTTAAATGTCTAGACCGTTCAAGGGGTCTCTGGGTAATGCGTAATTGTTCTTTTTGCTCCCAATTAGCTGTAAAGGTCCTTTGTGATAATGATAATAATAATAATAATAATAATAATAATAATAATAATACTTTATTTCAGACTCACACAGTACAGAGGGGACCATACTGGGGTCCATATATACCTTACAGTAACATAAATATATATAAATATATATAAGCTACTGTACATAGGCTACATAAAATAAAAAGAAATTAAATAATACCCAGCTTGCTATCATGTAGTTCACAGCACTGCCTCAACCAAAAACAGTGGTCATCAAACTACTGTGTTACCAAAACCACTGTCCTAATTGTGTACAGTACCATGCCTCACATCATTTAGCTTCCGGTACAGTATGTTGCTACAGTACAGTATAGGAATATCGGTACTGTACTGCACTATGAGGATCAGTACCGGTATGCTAATTCTGTAGAGTAGCAGACCTGAAATCATTACTTAAGGTTAAATATAGAGCAACTTCCTCCAGTGTGCCTGGATCCTGGAGGTGTACACTATGCTTGGAGTTTGTAGCATTTTAATGATCCTGTTCTCAGAAGTGTTAAGGCGCTGAATGAATTTATATGTTAGCTTTCTAATGAGTGATTTGTAACAGTGTAAGTTCATATAGGCACATAGCGTACTTGTACTCTCATATTTTGAGAGCCCCAGAAACATTTTCATGATATTGTGATATGAGATACTTAGTCTATTCACTGTCATTTTCTTATAGTTCCACCATAGTTGTGCTGTATACATTGGTGAGCAGTAGGAGTTGAACAATGTTATTTTTGTATCCCATGTGCACATATGAAATTTTCTTAATATTGAATTTCCCTGCATGTAAAGTTGCCTTCGCTGACGACCCATATCCTCATCATCTGAGCGATCACATGAAATATAGTGTCCTAGATACTTTACTTTACTTACTTCTTCTATAATTTCTTCATACAAATGGAATTTAGGTAGCTTTGATTTCAATAGAAGGTTAGATTTAAATATTATGATATTGCTCTTTATAGGATTAAATTTGACTGAATGTTCGATTCCAAATTTTTCACATACTCTTAATAATTTATCCAGTCCTGCTCCAGAGGGCGCGATTAAGGCTAGGTCATCAGCATACATGAGATGATTTACAATGGTGCTGCCAATACAGCACCCAGTGCGAGTCTTGTTCAGCTCCAGACTAAGATCATCCATGTAGACGTTGAAAAGATACGGAGACAATATCCCCCCCTGCCTAACACCATTGGTTACGGCGAAAGAGCCTGACAGGATGTTTCCCCATCTTACACACATTTTTTGATTAGCATACCAGAAAATAAGTATCCTAACAATATAGCTAGGCACTCCCCTGTTAACTAATTTTTCAAATAAGGTTTTGTGACACACCCTATCAAAAGCCTTACTTGCATCAAGAAAACAAGAGAAAATTGAGCTATTTAGTTTGTTGTATGTATCAATCACTTCTTTCAGCACATATATGCATTGGTCTGTGCCGTGATTTTTCTTAAAGCCAAACTGATTGCTGCTGGTGACAATATATGCAGACATTCTTTCTAGCATTATCATTTCAACTACCTTACTCACCACACTAGCAAGTGCTACTGGGCGGTAGTTGTCTTTTGCTGTAATTTTACCTGATTTATCTTTAATGACAGGAACAAGTATTACGGATATCATAGACTCCGGCAGGACACCATGCGTAAATAGACTGGTGATGCACGAACTAAGTTTATCTATTAACAACTTATCTGCATATTTAAGATGTTCTGCATATATACCATCCAGCCCACAAGCTTTGTTTAGGTTAAGTTTTCTTATGGCATTCTCAAGATCACTTTCAGTCACTTTAATGTCTTCATAATTACTATCTTTCACATATTGAATTGCACCATTAGTAGACCTTTGGTTTACACTGTTAAGTAGTTCCTTAAAATGAGTTTTCCATAAGATAAGACCGCGGCGGTAGCGTTAAGAGAAGTTAGGCAACAGATGTCAGCCTACACTACCATTGTTGCGCATAAATCACTTCAATGTGACAACGTCCCACTTTGGGATAGATTGCTCTCCGAACACCCTCCCCCTAAACGTTCCTCTAGAGTCACGAGTATTAAGCCGGCGGAGACTGGTCAGGGTTCTGTATCTTCTGCTGCTACACCTAAACGCCCAAGAGAGCCTACACCCCCGGCATCCGCCTCCTCGTCTCGGGCGAGATCTCGGTCTAGGTCACCTCTCAGACACCAGTCATCTAGTCGTGCCTCTTCACCGGCGAGTAAGAAGAGTAGGACGGAAGGTTCCACCAGTGGTCACGGCGAGGAATCCTCCAGATCTAAGAGTAGTTCGCGGTCACACCGTAGCCATAAATCCTCCAAAAAGGATTCCCATAAACGGAAGTCCTCTCGACATTCACCAGCTTCTAGTGCATCTCATCGTACCTCTACCCCAGACAGAGTTTGTGTTACGGCCCAAGGGTCCAGTGCAGCGCCTGTCCCGAAAGAGGATTTGCCACTTAATATTTTAACCCTGGAATTGGAAAGTTCAGGGGGTTCAGTAATTGAGAATGTTTCAGACTCTCAAGAGAGCGTAGGCCAGGGCCTCGGTGTTTGGCGGTTTGCTCAACCAGGGTCTGACCACCCACGTCCGACTCAAATGAGTCACACAGTAGCCGATGTCCACAGGGACGCGGCAATCCCATCCTCTATTCCGGACTTATCTTGGCAACAAGGTACCCCAGCCTCGGCGGGGTCTTCTCAGGAGGATCAGGAGGAGAAAGACGAAGTTTCAATAATTTCGGAGATGGACGGACAAGGGTCAGGCTCAGGCTTGGACGCCGCACGGGATACTAATGATTCACCTGTAAGTTCTTCATCAAACCAGTTTGTTACGGCACAAGAAATTAATGGGCTGCTTACTCATGCTTTATCTAAATTTTTTGGCCAACAACAGGAAAACCCCACAATGGACTTGGGGGCTCCCACGACAAGTTCTACGGTACGGCCTCTGATGACTTCGATTGATTTATCTAAGATCCCTAACCCTCCCACTCTGTTAACCTCAGGGATCACTAGGCCTGCTACGGCGGCATTGACAACTTCAAATGTCAGGGTCATAACGGATGTCAATCCACCCCCTCTAGACAAAGCGCCTCTTAGAAAGGTAGCTATGCCCTTGCTTTATGGGCCAGACGAGTCATGGGTTCTTTTGAACCCCTCTAAACCAGAGCTTGCCCAACCTACCTTGTCAGGGGAACTCCCGGTACCGCGTGAGTTGGTCATCCAGGGCAATAAGTCAAAGAAATTAAGGGCCGTGGATACTTTGGGTAATGTTCTGGACGTAAACATCAAGGCTATACCTAGTTATTATCACCAAGACTATTTTGTGTATGCTTCTAAGCCTGCTTTACCCCCTGCCTCAGCTTCAAAACTATTTTCAGACTGGTCTAAGCTGGATGGGTTTAATGATATTAAGACCTGTCAGCTCTCACTCCTGAACTAGATTTACAGACCGTCACAGACGACGCAGCTAATCCAGTTTTGAAGGTGGGACAGTTGGGACCAGGACCTTGGGTAGATTGGGAGGTAGAGGCTCAAAACTTTGCAACCACTTTCACTTCTAAATCTTCCCACCAGATCCCTCAAGATACTCATTCATGGTTCTCCATGCCGGTGGGTTCTGCCGGCGGAGTCCCGTCAGCTTTGTTTTCATTTCTAGCTGCCCCTAAGATTAATCTTTGTGAGCTGAAGGACCCGTTCACTACCCCTACCCCTACTCACCTAGACAGAGAATTTAGGCTATGGGGGAAAGCTTTTCGCCTGTTCTCGCAGTACATAGTATCTCAGCAGGTGGCTAAGTCTTTACTACGGTCCACTCAGGCAATCGCAGATGCGGATGCTCGAAGATCGGTTGAGTTATCCCGGCGACTGATTCTTCAGTCGTCAATCCAATCCTTGGGTGACATACGCACCGCCTTGCTTGAGGCGGTACGAGCACGACAAGATCTTAGGATGTCGTTAGTGCGCAAGCTACCTGATCGCATTGCTAATCAGGTGGTTATGTCACCAGTGCTTACTCCCTCTTTAATGACCCCTGAAGTGTGGCGAACGGTGTTCAATATGGCACAGGCCGTTAAGCACAGTCCCACCCCTTCTAAGAAACCTGCATTTAACTTCCCCAAACCCAGGCCTACCACTAAAGCTCAGCCAGGGGGATCTAAACCTTTTCTTCCGCCTAAGTCCTCCCACTCCCCCCAGGGTCAGTACAGGCATAGACAGAGTAGGTTTTCAGGTCAGAGAGGACGCGGCCAGAATAAGCCAGGTCAGGGCCAGTCTTCGGCCAACACCAGCCAGCCGGCAAAGCGTCCAGCACCACCAACCCCACCATCAAAAAACTAAAGTCTCTCTCACTCCCGGTGCCAACCTTAAGGCCGGAGGAACCGAGGGCAGTACAGCCGGCGAACCCTTGTCTGCTAACTGGGTCGTTCCGAACGTGTCACCAAGCATGGCCGTTAAACACTTGGGCACGGATGGTGGCACGCAAAGGCATCACTTGGCAGTGGCTCCGGCGACCTCGATTACGTCAGCCGACAACGGCGAGTTTTGTTTCTTTAGAGGTGGAGTCACTGGTCCAGGAAATGATTGCCAAGAATGTCATCATCCCGGTCCCACCAAATTACCCTGTATTCACGTCCAAACTATTTTTGGTTCCCAAAAGGGACAGTGTTCAGATGAGGCCGGTCGTAGACCTGTCTTATCTGAATCTTCACATTCACAACGAATCTTTCAGAATGTTAACAGTACACCAAATCAGGCTAACACTTCCGCCGGGAGGTTGGATGTGTTCACTAGACCTGACAGACGCCTATTGGCACGTATCGGTCAACAAAAGATTTCAAAGGTTTTTGGCCTTACGGATCAGGCACCAAAATTTTGTTTTTCAGAGGATGCCGTTCGGCTTGAACCTAGCACCTCGATTATTCACAAAACTAGTCCGGCAAGCCCTGATGCCATTGTTAAAACAGGGGATCAGAGTGTTGTGGTATCTAGACGACTGGCTGGTGGTGGCAGAGACACAACAATTATGCATAAAACATGTCAATATCATTTTCAATCATGTCAAAACTCTAGGCTTCAAGGTAAATCTGGTAAAGTCAAACCTTGTTCCCTCACGAGTAATTCAGTGGATAGGGCTGGTCTGGGACACCGCCGCTCTCACTCTGAGTCAGAGTGTGGACAATCGCAACAGGTTTCGCAGGAAACTGTTCAGGTTTCTTCACAGTCTGACTACGACGCGAAGGGTCTGGGAGTCTCTGGTCGGCTCTCTCAACTGGATTCAACTAACTGTCAAGTTGGGCCGGTTGAAAGTAAAACGATTAATATTGGAAGGCAACAAATATTTCCCACTCTTACCGGCGGGAAAATTATGGCCCATCCCGAAATTAATCCACACCTTACTAGCGGTCTGGGCGAAGAGGGAAACATTGCACTCAATAATGTCATGGACCTCTCCTCCACCAACGGTATGGGTAGACACGGATGCGTCAGGCACAATAGGGTGGGGATTTCAGTCAAATCAGGGGCACCAGGGTCAGGGGCTTTGGTCCCACTTAGAAATCTCTCACATCAATGTCAAAGAATTACTAGTCCCCTTGTATTTCCTTCAGGCTCACGGCCCGGCGTTACGGGGCAAGTCGGTGGCCTTCAGAATGGACAATCTGAATGCAGTCCACTGTATTCAGAAACAAGGGTCAACGAGGTCAAGGAAGTTGCTAAACGTGTCGGAAGAGATTTTTGCTCTAGCCAACAGTCTAGATATTTATCTTCACGCATCTTATCTCCCAGGCGTAGCGAACGTCTGGGCAGACGCTCTGTCCCGGAGACAGAGCACGACAGTAGAATGGGAGCTCAAGCAACCCATTTTCAACCTAATGATTGCAGAGCTCTCCCATCCACAAGTGGATCTTTTTGCGTCCGAGGAGACTCTCAAACTCCCTCTATACCTCACCCGCCGGGCGAAAACGCCGGCAGGGGGGCCAGACGCCCTAGTGACAGACTGGAACAGATGGAGCTCCATCTATCTGTTTCCACCGCCAGATGCGTCTCTAATGTGCCACGTAGTGAACAAACTACGAGATTATCGAGGCTTAGTCTCACTAATCGCGCCCCTGTGGCCGGCGCAGTTGTGGTACCAGCAATTGAAAATGTGGTGCCCGGACCCGGTATCGCTCGCTCCCGGTCGGGTATTTCCACTTAGACACGATTGGCAACCTAGCGACCTCGCTGACTTTTGCATTATGGACATTCAGGAGGCCAAGTGGCTAGCACCATACGGTAGAGATGTGACCAATAAATTACTCAATCAATATACTCAGTCTACAAAACGACAGTATCAATCACATTGGCAAGCCTTTACTTCTTGGATCGTTAGAACAGAACAAACTGTACCCTCAGTGGCATTAGTTTTTAATTATTTGAATTATCTGTTTGAGCAGAAACGTTTATCTGTGGTAACATTAAAAAATCACTTAACTGCGATTAGAGTGCCCTTTTTAGACCTTACGGGTCTTTCCATACCGGTAGCGGAGGAAACAGGTTTTATGAGAGCATGTTTTAAACTCCGCCCACCTCCCCGTCAGCTCATGCCTACTTGGTCTCTGGACAAAGCTTTGTCTTTGCTTCACTCTCGTCTGTACCAAAATACTGCAGACTTTGCATTACTCTTAAAAAAGGCAGTTTTCCTTTTGGCTTTGGCCACCGGAAACAGTGTCTGAGCTGGCGGCGATGAGCAACACACCTAATTGTCTTAGGTTTGGTAGACTTAATGAATGTATTTCCATTGCACCCTCCCCAGGTTTTGTAGCCAAGAATGAGCATAGTGCACACGTGTTTTCTGAGTTCACGGTGCCGGCGTTAAAAAGGGGAAAGGTGCATCATAATCTCTGTCCAGTGCAAGCTCTAACCAAATATTTGAGAGTAGCTCCTCGAAACCCCCAAGGTGCTTTATGGGTAGCAAGTACGGGTAAACGCTTACTTAAACGGCGATTAGCCTCTCTTCTGGTAGAAGTCATTAAAGAAAGTAATCCCGGCGTTGTGGGTCGGGCCCACGATTTACGCAAATGGGCAGCCTCTTTACGTTTCCTGAAAAAATTTTCAGTAGAAGATATCGCGTCCACGTAGTTGTGTGCGATATCATACATTTCTGTCTAGATACTTGTCAGTTGCTCTAGACAAACCTTCCTTACCATGTATAGCTTTAAGGCAGAGGGTCTAGGTGGCCCTGCAGTCACTTTTGTTTACTTTCACGGGAAAGGGGGGGGGGGTGCAGTCAGTTGACATAGGACACCCTAGACCCCACCGGAGTATGAGAGCTGTGATACAATTTAAGGTTAAAATGTGATATGAAAATTTCTCAGCGAGAAATTGTGCTAGTACAATGTTAAGTACAAAACAACGGTGTTGTTATAGTAGTTTTAGCTGCGAAAGCAATTTAATATTAGAACAATGGAGTTCCTTTGCAATGTATCTCCAAGTTTATTTTGGGGTTTATTATGTGCACATATAAACTTATAACTTGTTATTTTTTGTCACCACTCGTTGAGTGGGGTGCCTTTGTAACTACAGATCTGTGTTCAGAATCTTCAGGGTTACCCATTTTTTGTCAGGCAGGCTTCTTTGAAGCACGCACCTGCCTGAACCCCCTTTTTCTTGTATATTTTCGGCCTACGCCGTGTTAAAATATAGTTTCAAAAGTAAGAATACTATGTGGTTGTTTTTTATTATCTGCTTTTCTAGAGTTATGATATGATTACGAATGTCCCCCTCCAGTCTTAGAAATCAGGCATGTTCGTCAATGATGGAGGGGCCACTAATAAATTATAGGTTTGACTCCTGTAAGGAGATAAAGAAAACCTAATATTTAGTAGTGGCCCCGTAATCATTGACGACTGGGGCCCTCCCGACCGTCCCCTTCCCATTCGTTGATGTATTGAGGATTTTGGTTTACTTGATATGTCAGTGAAGAAGGAATGACGCCTGAATCAGCGTCTGGTCAGAGATCCACACAAGTACATCCACGATATGATGGAAAGCTTATTAGATAGTTATTCTTATTTTCTTTTTGTTTTTATTTTTTACGAAGTTTTTTCGTAGTGAGAACCCAATTCATAATGACTGAAGCCATGAGTGAGGTCGCGTGCGCTCATGATGAAGGCTCCTCAGTTTTTAAATGCTCTGCGCGGTAGATTCAAAACTACGGCGGATTAGTGTTTGAAGAGGATGCCTTATGTAATAGGCATGTTCGTCAATGATTACGGGGCCACTACTAAATATTAGGTTTTCTTTATCTCCTTACAGGAGTCAAACCTATAATAGGGTTAACTGGCACGGGAATAATAACTGCGCAATAGTAGGAACTCAAACAGCAAAAGAAGTACTTCCTCATCAAAGAAACAGCCTACTAGGGTTGTGCATCTCAACAACAACCTCGACTAATAAATGCCGTGAATAATAATGCATACGTAACAGAAAGAGTTTATAATCTAAATCTGGTGTCTGCTAGGCGAATAAAGTCTATCTGGGATGTAGTAGGCTAGGAAACAATGGCTGAGCAAGCGGCTCGTAGCCTAGCGAAGTCCTTAAGGCTGTGCGGCCAAATTACGTTAATTGACGGGGTGCTCTCTTGAGAGATCCAGATCGCTAGTATCTGGTTCTCTCCTGCCGACCCTCTCAAAGTCAAAGCAAACGAGTTAGCACACTGTTGGGTGGCAGAGGCAAAAGCCCTCACTCGCAACACAGGGCTAAACTCACAAGGTACACAGTCAGAAAGACCACCTAGGCTTCCCACGTCTCCGTTGCGATTGTACAGGTTCAACAAAACCTAGTACACATCGGAAATCACAACACCAGTAGCCTTATCCCAGTCTAGCATTAAATCCCCCAGCAGACCACCACGATACAGGAAGGGAGACACCGTGAGTGTGTCAAACCTCTACAGACAAAAATGGCAACCCTTCCAAAATGCCTAACTAAACATGGGTTATCTGAGAGCTTCAGCATATAATACGATGGCCGATATATGAATCGTGCAGAACCAAAGGGAAGTTATGATATTAAATAGAGTAGAAGAATGAGAGGTAAGAAGTTGAGAGAGAGAGAAAGTGCTCTATAGGTAGAAGTCGGGAGACAGGGGGGCAAGGGACATGTGAAGGGTATGCTAGTCAGGAAAGCTCTGAGGAGAATAGCTCCTCTGGACCCCTCCAGGATCCCACACAAAGGCACGGTGGTCAGCCAATCACAGGCCGCTACGTCACCTGGCAGCAGGCCTGCAGAAGGCACCAGGAACCACCAGCCAATCAAAACCGAGAGAAAAGACCACGCGGGCCAGCAACTCCTCCGGGAGGGAGGAGGGAGGAGGAGGAAAGCAACATTCACCTCCCCCACCCTGCTCGCTCGCTCTCTCTCTCTCCTTCACTACAATGCATCTTATGTTCAACTCATGATATCAAATACAATGCATTGTCACAGGCGAAAACAAAGACCACTTCTACCCTGCCTGTGACATGACGATTCACAAGAAAGAAAGTACAACATTGTAGACAGACTGTAGCCCATTTCACTGCCCTGGCGAGTGCTAGTGGCTACCGGGAGGCGATTCTGCCAACGCTGGTAGGCGTCACATAACCGATGATTTCTTTCACATACAGCGTTCCCTTGCGGTTAATACGGGGAGGTATGTTGAATCTGGTAACCCAAAGTATCCCCCAAATGTTGCCAAATTTCATTATTAAACTCCGTTCCTCTATCACTCAGAATACATCCGGGGGTGCCATACACAAAAATGACTTTCTCCAGAATACTATTAGCCAGTTTCAGCTTTCTTGTCCGGAATAGCACAAGCAACCGTATATTTTGAAAAGACGTCGACACAGGTCAAAATGTACCTTTTGTTCGTCTGTCTAGGCAGAGGTCCCATAATGTCCACAGACAACTTCTCCCACGGTTTTCTGGCCAGAATGTGTCCTGGTGATTGTTTGGGTCCTCGTCCGTCTTTCCCTCTTTGACACCCCAAACAACTTTGGATCACTTCTTTAACAATTTTGTCGGCTCGTGAGGTCCAGTACCTTTCATGAAACTGCTTCAAGACTCTAGACTGACCTAAATGAGCCCCCTTACTCTCCTGTCCATGGAGATTTTTAATCATGTGTTTATCCTCAAGGTAATCTAATACCACCCGATCCTTAGAATCCCTTCAGGCTCCCTTAGAAAATTTTACTTTATTTCCACATTTTGATCTCGGATAATTCTTTTTCTTGTTGGGTCGAGTGGGTTGGACTGGTGCTACAGGTAATCTGGATAGACCATCGGCATTGGTATGTAATTTACCCGGTCGATGCCTAACTTCAAAGAATATTCTTCCAGAATCCCCTTCCACATAACAAACAATCCATCTTCTGTCTTAATTTTTCTAAGCCATTGTAAACTATGGTGGTCCGTGATTACTTCAAAATTAACTCCGGCTAAATAAGAACGGAAATATTGTACAGCCCAGACTAAAGCTAGACATTCTTTTTTAGTAACGCTGTAATTCGTTTCGCCCTTATTCAGGGTCCGGCTGGCGCATGCCACTATGCCTTCTTTCCCATCCACCTTCTGGGCCAAGACTGCCCCTATAGCCCTTCATCAGAAGCATCGGTGTACAATTGGAACGCTTGGTAAAATCAGGATCGCAAACAATGGGATTATAGGTTAGCTTTTGTTTCAGGTGATCAAAAGCTATTTGACAGCTCTGGTCCCAGTCAAATTTCCTCCCTTTGTCAAGTCTCTTAGTCATACTGTAGGTCGAGCAATTTTTGAAAAATTCGGTATAAACCTCCAATAATAGGAAGCCATTCCCAGAAACACTCTTGATTCCTTTGACAGTGGTGGGGGGGGGTGAAATTTATGCGAGAGCTTTTACTTTAAGGGGGTCAGGTTGAATACCTTTCTTGGAAACCACATGTCCTAAGTATGCTACTTCGCGGGCCCCTAATTGGCACTTGGAAGGTTTTAATTTAAGACTTGCCGTCCTGATTCTCTCTTAATACTTCTCGTAGTCGGTTGATATGTTCCTCCCAACTGTTCGAAAAGATTATGATATCGTCCAGGTAAGCTAGGCAAGTTCTCCATGTCAATCCCCTCAGTACTTCATCCATGACTCTAGTAAAACTGGCTGGTCCATTACAAACTCCGAAGGATAAAACCGTGAACTGGTAGAGTTTACCTTCGCTCGTGGCAAACGCGGTTTTCTCCTGGTCCTCTGACCTAACTGGTACTTGCCAGTACCCACTTTGTAGATCTAGGGTGGAAAACCACGTTGACCCATTTAGTGATTCTAGCGAGTCATCAATACGAGGTATGGGTTGAGCATCTTTGATGGTAACATAATAATAATAATAATAATAATAATAATAATAATAATAATAATATTTATATATAGTCCTTGAGTATGTATCTCGTGTGTGTGTCTGGTTTGGGCCGATCCGTGGTCCCCTTCATCTTGGGCAAATACGTCTGTAAGCCCAGAGTAATTCAAGTACAGTAATTCAAAAATCCCGGCAGTCATTCCCTGATATCTGGGAATCTCTATCATTCTCCATGTTTTAGGGGGGATAGAAATTGTTCACGTGGTAGCTACTATTTGGGGTTGTAGTGTGGTCGTCGTGTCTTTCGGGCCGCACTGTACGGTTACCCCCAATTGACTCATAAGATCTATTCCCAGATATCCATCTACTCCGCTGTTGTATTTTCCTGATAGAACACAAAAATCAGTGGTGAATTTATTTCCTTTCCATTGTACCACCAAGGTGTTAGTTCTCCCTAAAATCGTCAGTGGTTGACCTCCGGCTCCTGACAACTGAATACTAGTTTGGTTTAGTGGTCCTATTTCTTTCTGACCATTTTTCACAAAATTCTCCAAAAGACAACTTCTATTTGAGGACCCTGGAGGACAAGGGGCGAATGTGCCAATACCTTACTTTCGAGTTATGAGTGTTTAAAGTCTGGAATAGGTGGCATACATAGAATATTACAGAATAGCATGTTATTATATACCATTAGAATCCTCTGGAACAGAGTGTGAGGTGAAGCTGAACGGTCAGGCTATGGAGATCGTCAACTCTTTTAAGTATCTGGGCAGTGTGTTGAGTAAAGATGGGACTATGGATGAAGAGGTGCGGGAGAGGGTACAACAGGGGAAGAGGGTTGTAGGAACGCTAAAAGCAGTAACAAGAAATAGGGTGGTCAGTATGGAAGTGAAGAAGTCCTTGCATGACAGTGTGGTAATCCCGACACTGACTTACGGAAGCGAAGCATGGACGTTGGTTGAGAGACTCAGACCAAGAGTGAGAGCAGTGGAAATGAATTACTTAAGGAGTGCGTGCGGAGTCACATGGAGGGATAGACAGACTAATGAGGAAGTAAGAAGGAGGTGTGGTGTGGAGGTAGATGTGCTGGAAAGTGTGAAAAGGAACAACTTGAGATGGTTCGGCCATATGGAACGTATGGAAAGCGAGAGAATGACTAAGAGGGTGTACGAGAGCGAGGTGGAGGGACAGAGGGGGAGAGGTAGACCGAATATGAGGTGGAAGGATGGAGTGAGGAACTACATGAACGAAGGCGGTGCTGGTTGGGGGGAGGGGCGTCGACTGACTGGGGACAGAGGTGCATGGGGGCGGTTCGTTCGTGGCCACCCCTTCGGGGATCACGGCGTCAGGCAATAGATAGATAGATAGATCCTCTGGAAGAGACAAATTGATAGAAAAAAATAAATAAAAAAAAAAATAAAAACGCACAATAGAAATTGATTTTTTTTTCAGTCTATAGTAATTATTGTTCAATCTGCTTGAAATTTAATCCTGTATTAGATTTCCATTAAACTAAGATACTGTTAAATTTTCAGCCAAAAAAAAGCGCGCAAACGCGCGTGTGATTGGCCGGGAGGCGGGCCTTTAACCCGGGGAATGCTAGCCGGCCGCTCATTGGCTTGAGCGCGCGGGAACATTCGCCCCTCCACCTCCTACAATCCATACCTCCTCCGCCGCTACACAAGGTCGAAACAAGGGATTTAGAACCTAGGGTACTGAGCCCGCATGGGTGGGAATCGCAAAACGCTCTTCACATGCTCTTCACCACGTGATTTTCAGTGCTTCCATCTATCGGGAACCAGTCCTAACTCAATTTTGCTCATGGTGGCACATTCGCCCCTTGTCCTCCAGGGTCCTCATTTGCCCCGGTATCTATTAACATGTTTGCGGCTTTCCCATATACTGTATTACTATTGTTTCGCAAGGCGTTTGTCTCTAATATATTAACCTCGCCACATCGCCTTTCTATGAGAGGTTTAGGGGAAAATTTTCTCCCCCTTCTGGCATTGTGATTTTTGGTTGGGTCTCTGTTTCTCTGTACTCTACTGGAAGCATTCCTCCCTGGTTTGGATTTGTCACCATTGGCAGGGGTCGATCATTTGGAGGTGTGGGTCTCGAGTTAAATCTGTGTGTCGGGGTTTGGGGACGGTTGGAACAGTTCCTAGCTACTGTAGGTGTCCGGTTTGTCTGCATATAAAGCAAGTATTTTCTGGGTATAATTAGATGGTTTTATACAGCTTAGGAAGGGTATGTGGCAATTAATAGGGTAAAGACTGTCTCAGTTAACCCTCTGACTTCCATATACCCTTCTTAATCTGAATAACATCGTCTAATAATAGCCAGAGAGCAGAACAGGAAATGCGTCATCGTATCTTGAAAGGGTTAACCCCTTCTGTACCGACAACGTCCTTTTCATTATAATCTGGCAACTATTAGACGATTTTATGCAGCTTAAGAAGGACGTCTACCCATTAAAAAGTGGCAGATTAAAACTCAATTGATCCTTTTAGCTACCGGTACCATACATCCTTCTTAAACTTCATAAAATCTTCTAAATGTATAAAAGATGACACCGGTACAGAAGGGGTTAAAGTGGAACAAATGTGAACCTAGACAATTGAGAAACTCACAATGCGGTGGATTTAAACATTATATTTGTTTAATCCTTTCAGTACTGGTGACGTCTCTTTTATTTGATCTTAGCTACATTTAGACGATACTATTAAGCTTAGGATGGATATTTGGTAACTAAAAGGATTATATGAGATAGTCAATTGCCTTATAATTGGTAGACATCCTAATTCCTAAGCTGAATAAATACGTCTAAAAATTGCCAGAATACAGTGGAGCCCCCATCCTCGCTACACCGGTCTTCGTTGATTCAATTCTCGCACCACACACCAAATATTCCCCATTTCAATTCTCGCGCCAAAAGCCTCATTCCTCGCATCAAAATCCCAGCCGAAACCCGAAAAAATAGCAAAAATAACGAAAAACTCGACATAAAACTAGAAAACAAACAAAAACAATAATTTTGTTTTAACATAACGAAAGAATCTGCTAGTAGCTTGCCGTTTAGAGACGAAATCCGAGTGAATCCGAGATCCGATCGTCAAATGCGCAAGATGCCGCCATCTTTGTATGACGTCCTCACTAAGCAGACGCTTGCAGTTTAGCTAGTATCTGTGTTGACAAAACAACCGTTTGCAAGCCTTTTTGTGCCTGAACCCCTTATCTCTCGCGTTTATTATAACCTCTAGTACATCTAGTGATAGGGATGGTTGGCCTGGTGGTAGCAATGAAGGAATTTCATGCTCAAAACACAGCAAAGACCAGTCCATGTCGGACGAAAGCGATTGAATTGCCTAGCCTAGACGATGTTAGCCTAGGCTAGGCTAAGTATGACAATGATTTATAATAAAATCTGTGTGGTAAGTAATCTTTTCATAATACGTATTTATACGTCTTTTCCTCATAATTTGTATTTATTGGATGTATTTGGGGCGAAATGGGTACTTGAGGGGTGGCTGGACGAATTTAGAACCTAGGCCTATGCTAGGCCTAAAATTTTTTGCATGATAGAAACAATGCCCCAATCTACAGTATTTATGGTTAGGACTGTCATTTAGCCATGTCTACATTATTATTTACAATGCATAAGATTTAGGCCTAGGCTACTTGATGTAGCCTAGACAAAAAACATGTTTTCATAGCCTAACACTGGGAAAAAGTGCAGTAATTGTTTAGATATTGGGCCTTTTTTTTCTAGTTATTAAAAACTTATTCTATGGTGTATTATATGATACAGTATAGGCTAATGCATAACATTTAATTTGTGTACAATAAAACATGTTTTCATAGGCAAAAAATAGAAAAAGACGCAAATTTTGGCATGAGCACGGAACCGATTGAATTTTCCCCATAAGAACAGTGCCCCGATCTTGGCTGTTTCAATCCTAGCTCTATTTCTGCGGAACCGATTAGCAGCTAGGATGGGGGCTCCACTGTATAATGAAAAGAGCGTCACCGGTACTGAATAGGTTAAAAAAAGGAGCTATTTCTGTATTTTAGTATGTGTTTAATCCTGTTTTCAGATCAGCCATTATATGCGATGGTCCAATAAATGATATTGAAAATGAAAAATACTATGACCATAAACACACGACTGAATATCTCAACACCTTTAACAGAAGCCCTTGGGAGTAGCCAGGTCCAGACGCAGGAAGTTTCGGTTCCTGGGTCATCCTTGAACTTCTTTTCACCTGTCATGCATTTGTCATTTCCAGAACCTCCTTTGAAAGACTTGTTTATATTCGTCTTGTTTTCATCAAGGACGGTGTTGTTCCAAGGTCCTCTGTTGTCCTTAATGATGTGAAGGTCCTTGTCCTTCCTGAGGTGATGTGTTCCTTGTCCTCTATTCTCAAACATTGGCGCCGAGATCACGTTGGCTCCAAGTGTGTTGCCCGACGATGTAAACAAAGCCGAAGTTGGGGAGCCTCGATCCTTCACCTCGCGCTGTCTCTCGTGCTCGTGGACGAAGAGGTCGATGATGATGTGGAAGATGATGATGAAGAAGGTGGAGAAAATGCAGAAGAGGAGCCAGATGTCCACCAGTTTGAAGTACGAGGTCTTTGGCAACGAAGCTGCCACCTGGTCACAGGAAGATTGTTGGCTATATGAACTAGTTATGACAACACATAAATTATATACTCAGTGTTGCCTTATAAAAATCCTCAAATGGTAGAAATACTAACTCGATTACTTCAGTCCTATTTGACTTATAAAAGTTAATGGCCAAGATTATTGGTCTAATTATAATGAATAGACTAGTAAGCTAGGCTAACTTACCTCGAGTACAGTTATAAATGAATACTGTAACTCATTATAATCAAAATATATATCATCAACAAAACATAATATCGTATTAACCTCTGTGAATAAGGTGGCCATTACGAGCAAGTGTATATATATTTTTTTTTTTTTTTTTTTTCTATATTCCAACTTACTCCCTCTTACTTAGGCTGAGAGCCTGGACATTCACAGCTGTACAATAAGCAGTGAAACCCGTGAGGTCTTGTTCCAGTCTAGGGAGTGAGACATGTGAAGCACGTAGAGTATAACGAGCACCTGCCATCTTGCCTTCACATGAGGCAAGGTGCTCACTCATGGCCCGAAGTGACCCCATCTCTGAAGACACCTCGTTCCCGTGCTTCACAGTCTCACCCCCTACACTCTGACTCACTCTTACACACACGCACAATGCCGCCTGTTGAGCAGGTATATAGTATTGTTATGCCCTGATTTTATTCAGGTTTAACTATTAGCTCAGGTGAGTTCTTTCGAGACTGGGAATTCCAAGTTCATACAAGTACATAAAAAGAAGACAATAGGGATACATATAATATCAGAATATAGTTTATAGTACAGTTTATTCACTTATTCACTAGATGCATAGATATTGATTATGAAGATGTTAACACCAGAAATCATAGGGTACAACTTAATTATATATATATTCTGACATACGGAGCCCTGTATGTTAATTTAAGAGTTAGAATTAGAGTTGAAGGAGTGCCAAACTACCCAGGCGGCGAAGCAGACTAGCGAGCGAACCAGCGAGTGGGAAACCAGCTCGTCCGCATACCAGCAAACAAGCCTTCACACCTGCGTGCGTCATAGGGGACCCTGCAAACTACTTCGATGACTCGACGCTATGACGTATGATCGACGCCAGGAGACTCCATTGGACCACGCACCTGCTACGCAACTCGAGGAGCTGTGATTGGGACGCGCACTACCCGCCGCCTCCTGATTCGTTCCTACACCATCATTGTTTAGTATATAAGACCCGAGTAGTGGGCATTCAAATCAGTCTCATTTGGAGTTGGGAAGGTGAACTTGCAGCTGGAGGAAGACGGGGTGAAGTATTATAATGGGTTTGTGACTGTCAGTCAGATTATATAAGTGTGTGTTAAGTGTGTTCGGTGTAAACACTTACGTTATGTTGGTTAGTGAGATATGTGATTGGGAATTAACGTTAACGCTACTATTTATGTACTTAACTATTTGATTGGGAATTAACGTTAACGCTACTATTATGTACTTAACTATTTGATTGGGAATTAACGTTAACGCTACTATTATGTACTTAACTATTTTAGTTGACTGACTTGTGGACTAAAGCAATTCTTTAAGTAATTGGGTTATGATGAAAGTAATATTATTGTTTTATATTAATACTTAAGAGTTCTTTCATTTTCTTTTAATTAAGCTTACATTGCTTAACGGTGCTTAGTACGGTGATACTATTGTCTCATATTAGTAATATCGCCTTAGACTAACATGGCTGTGTTAATATTACTTCTAGTGATTTCCTAAGCTGAAGAAAATTCTTTTAGCTTCAAAATATTATTTTTGCTTTTCATATTATTTGAGTGAGACCTGAATCGAATCTATGAAGCGATCCTGTAACTTAATTTACTCATAATCAAACCTCAATGTTACGTGGTTAAGAAATACATTTAACTAGTTATTAAATATATATCTAACTTTTTATGTGACTTTGATATTAATCCTGATGATAATAATAATATAATACTATTAACGTAAGACAAGAACCAAGAATAATTACATTAAATATAAATAAAAGGACATATAAGAAAACTAGCTATTGATTTCAAAAAGGGTAAGAGACAGAAATATTCTTACCTCAATATTTATCTTTCAAAACTTTTTATAGAATTAATAGTCCTTCTTTAGATATAACTTATTCGGTTCATAACCATAGCCTACTAAGCTTCGGTTAAATAATAATTCTTTATAAATACTACATGACTTTAATTAGTTTCAGTATTTTTTCATAATTAAAGAGTATCAGTCAATAAAGGATACCAAGTCCTAAGATCCAAAAGGAAAGGAAGCAACAACAGGAAATAATTTTATTAGATTTTACTTTTGTTTTGCCTTCAGCTGACTGATACCTTAATAAATTATATATCTCTGTGCTATCTAGATTCATCAAGTTAACCACTTGAGGATCAAGATACGTAACAATATGTATCTTCTAGCACGATCGCGGATCTAGATGGAGATCAGGTATGCTCAATGCGGCTTAAATTGAATTTCCTTTCTTTAGGATCAAATCAATATTCTCGTTTTGAAAGATGGTATAAATACAGGGTGACCCCCCAAAAAATCCCACATTTCAAAGGTAAATGAAACAAAAATGGTTAAAGATAATACAAATATTATTTGCATACATGAAACTTCATTCAATACAGTTTTTATTCATCATGTTTTAAAGATGACATCCTCCAAATGGTGGCCGTCATTGTCTATACACGCTTCGAGGCGATTCCTGAAGGCTGCCATGGCTCGACGGGTCATGTCGGGTGGAACAGCGGCTATCTCCTGCTGACTAGCAACCTTAACCCTTCCTACCCGGCTGTCATTTGAAAGGCAACCGCGGCAGATGGGCAGGACCCCGGGTGTCATTATAATAGGCAGTAAGCTTTCAAGCCTATTAAGCTTGGTCTGAACGCTGTGCGTCCGACGCATGTAAACAAAGCCGATCGTTGCGTCACCGCACCTCCGAAAACAAGAAGGAGACGTCGGATCAATGTTGTTGTTGTATGATATGAAGAAATTAGTGTCTGAAAAGCTCCGATATTGTCAACATCGCTGAAAAATTCGCTCCACTGAAATCGTCATCACAACAGAACCAGTTGACTTACAGAGCTCTACTCAATGCCAGTCTACAGATTGAAAACCACACTACGTTTATAGATGTGTGGGAAATTTCTAGCAGTTAAAATAAAAAAGATACGGTAGCCTAGGCCTAGACGTTTTTCGGCCAGATCGCCCGGATACGACCTCCGTCCTTTGGTAAGGCAGCCCGGGTCGGAAGGGTTAAGGGCTTCAAGAGTTTGGGGTCGATGAGTATACACTCGTGATTAAGGGAAACATTTCCCTAAGCACTTGCAATGATCGTCGAGCTGTGTGTGCCGTAGCTCCTTCTTGCTGAAACCACACATTGATCATTGCAAGTGCTTGGGGAAATGTTTCCGGTTCGGGTGATCTCGTTGCGTGGCGATGTTGGGTGGCCGGCCGTTCCCCTGACCTCGCCCCTTGCGATTTTTTTTCTGTGGGGCTACCTTAAATCACGAGTGTATACTCATCGACCCCAGACTCTTGAAGCCCTTAAGGTTTCTATTCAGCAGGATATAGCCGCTGTTCCACCCGACATGACCCGTCGAGCCATGGCAGCCTTCAGGAATCGCCTCGAAGCGTGTATAGACAATGACGGCCACCATTTGGAGGATGTCATCTTTAAAACATGATGAATAAAAACTATTGAATGAAGTTTCATGTGTGCTAATTATATTTTTATTATCTTTAACCATTATTGTTTCATTTACCTTTGAAATGTGGGATTTTTTTTTGGGTCACCCTGTACTTAATCGGTTACCTTAACCCTCCAGACCCGGTTGGGCTCTGAGAAACCCATAACAAACACGGCCCGCGCAACCCGGACGGGCTCTGAGGCTCCGAGTGCTTGCGTACGTGCTTTCGAATGGCGCGCGCAAATTTTTTGGTATCGTGGGGGGTAGGTGGCGCCACCAGACGTGAACTACGCCACGACAACAGTATCTACCCTGACACCATCATGGATAGTACGCCAAATAGTGATTCCGCTGTGTCCGATACCGTGCTCCCTACGACGCCCGCCCAAGCTCGTCGCGTCTTCCGCAGACGCCACCGCCTAAATGTGTTATCTCCCAGAGGTATTGAGCAGACATTACGAATATATGAGCGTGCTGATTAAGTGCATAATGTTGACGATGAAGACAGTGATAAATCGGCTAATTATCAGTCGAGTGATTATGGCGATGAGAGTGACAAAGACACTCAATTCGTGGGATTTGCGAGTGAACATGAGAGTGATGAAGGTAATGTAGCAGCTTTCGCGGAAGCTGTTTTAGCTGAAGACAGTGAAGTGGGGAAAGTGAGTGAGTGGGAGAGTTCAAGGTCACTCTCCAAGTTTCAGTTGAGTGACACGACTCCAAGCCCTTCGCCAGCTAAATCGCCTTTCAAGCTACGCTTCTATAAGAAACAGATACCTGAAAAGGCGGCCGCGGCAGCCAGGGAAGAAGCCAAAAGACTTGGTGAGGATGAGGCTGTGAGTGAGGGTGAACGTGGTGACTCATCTCGCCCGCCATTGTCTCCCTTATCTCCCCAAGCCACCCAAGATGACCCGGGCGCCCCGCATTCTTCTCCACCACCCCCACCACTGCCAAGGGTTGAGGACCCCCCACTTTCAGCATATTTGCCTCCTAGGTCCCCCGACAGGAGACATACTGCTACCGAAAAGGGGAAAGGCAGGAAATATGTCAAAAATGGACAGAAAACTTGGCGGGCTTTGTTCGAGGCTCCCGCGGCGTCCACCCCTGCCGGCCCCAGCCATACGCCCCCGCAACTTTCCCCACGGTCCTCCCCACCTCTCCAGCCATCAACATATGTTCCTGACGAAGTCTTTGAGCTCGCATCACCAATACCTGGGCCTAGTGACAGTGAAGCATTGCTTTCTGCCACTCGTTGCAGGCCAAGGAGCCCAGGACCTCGGGGGGACATAGCCTCACCTGCCACTCCTTCCCCACCTCGCCCACCCGCACGCCGCCCACGCCGCCCACGCATCACTCGTTCCCCGCCAGATTATGTGGGGACCACTGACGATGAAGGGCACCTCTCAGAAGACTCTGGCCATGATTATGTAGGTCGACCGTCAGGGCAAGATGACCACTCTGACGACGACTACATGGACATGGACGACCTTCAACCCATCCGCTTCGCCCGAGGGCGTCGTGCTGTAGCCCGCCGCCCTGGTGGCCCTAGGGCGCGCGCCTCCCGAGTTGGCCGTGGGCGTGCTGGGCCACCAGCTGGAGCTCCTCGTCAGCATCGCCAAGACCCATTTTACGTTTTCCAGTGGCAAGACGTGGCTGATGGGGAAGATTACAACCCTGATGTGCCAGCTTTTGATGAGGTACAGGAGGGTTCAGGCATTACCCCCAATTTTCCCACAGGCCCCAATGCTCCACCACATGAACTTTGAGGCCTTTTTTGATGAGGAGGTGGTAGGGTATGTCATCAAGGAGACAAATAAGCAGCACCAATTCCAGGTCCACTTTTTTGACAAGGTGACCAAGGGCCACATGAGGCAGTGGACTGACGTGACTCATCACGAGTTCATTGTGTTCCTGGCACTCACCATGCTAATGCCTCATGTCAAGAAGCATAGGTTGCCTGACTATTGGATAACCAATGATCTCATATCCACCCCTGCCTTCGGGAAATATATGTCTCGCGACCGGTACCTTGACATCCTCGCAGCGCTCCATCTTGTCAGCAACACCGACGTCCACCGCCCAGACAAGCTGTGGAAGATTAGGACGTTGTACGAGATGATGCGAGAACGCTTCAGCTCCTACTTCAAGCCCTTCTGCAAGGTCGTCACTGTACAGTCGCGAGCTAGAGGGCCCGGGTCTGGGGGTTAATGTTCACTTTACCCGTAACTTGAGTATAATCAGCTACTAGTATTTGACGAGGTTAAGATAAGTCACTATATTTATTTTCTATGAATATATTATCTTGTACACTGGTATACTTAGCAAGATTGAATTAAAGTTTTGTGGACTCTAAAATATTTTCACTGGTCGGTTTTATTTCAGAGTTCGTTGAGGTGAAAATCCGCCTTATTTGGATTTAATTCCTTAATCAAGTTAGAGAGGTGTACTAAGCACATTTATCACTACTGTAGTACACGAATAGAGGGAATCTGTTTCTATAGATTCTCGTTGATGAACACTTTGATGATTTATTTCAAAATAAGGAGTTCAGAGACTGAATATTTTTTCACTGGTCGGAAATATGACAGTTTTTTTATGCGAAAATCCGTCTTATTTGGATTTAATTCCTTATTCAATTTAGAGAGGTGTACTAAACAAATTTATCACTGGTACAAGAATAGAAGGAATCTGTTTCTATAGATTCTCGTTGATGAACACTTTGATGATTTATTTCAAAATAAGGAGTTTAACCCTCCAGACCCGGGCCCTCTAGCTCGCGACTGTACTGTGGTACCGTTTTTTTTTTACGATTTTTGGGCTATGTTAACTCATCTGTAATTCAATAAATATGGCATGTAATGTTATGAATAAAAAAGTAAAATGTTGCACAAACCTTCCTCTGCAGAATGCCGTTGAGTAGAGGTCTCTAGCCCTGTGGTTGCGTAATGGTGAGCGCAGGAAGACGAGTGATTTTCGGCGGAAAATTCTTCCCCCGTTCGGATGCGTCGCCCCGGCCACGGCTACCACGCACCTAGCCACTCGTCGCGCCAGAGTGTTTACCTCCCAGAGACGATTTTAGTGATTGATATTGAGAATGTGATGTTTATTTGATATTTTTATAGTTATTTTGAGGCCAATTATATAAAGTATGTGTATTAGGGTATCACTGTCACTAATATTGCTCATTTTCACTCGATACCGTACACTTTATTAGTAATTGAGGTAGGTTATTGTTATATTAGGCACTGATTATTCGTTATCACAGGTGTTTATTATACTTTGGCCATCAAATATTATGTCTTGTGTCACTTTCACTTTGGTAAATATGCTTTAGAGAGTGTCACTGTCACTGATAATGCTAATTTTCACTCGACACTAAGTTTTATTAGTAATTGAGGTAGGTTATTGTTATATTAGGCACTGATTATTCGTTATCACAGGTGTTTATTATACTTTGGCCATCAAATATTAGGTCTTGTGTCACTTTCACTTAGTTATATGCTTTGTAAACGTTTTATATACAATTTATCGTGTCTTTTTTCACTGATTTATATATTTCTATAGGTTGTAATCATATGAATGTCACTTATTATATACATATGTGTCACTTTCACATATTATTATGGTGTAATTGTATTTGTATCAATTTTCTCATAATACATGACTTTTGTATTACAATAAATTGTTTTACTTCCACTTTTTGCCTATATATATACTGTACATATTGTCACTGTCTTTGGCATTTTCACTATGATTATTAGAACTCCTGCTTGGAGTGGTAATCAAAGAAGCACCCTTCAGGACAGAGTGCCACCTTGCACTCCACACATTACATGGTGGACTTTTTCTCTGACCTCTCCCTCAGCCTGGTGTTGTAGCAGACATGGCACCGCTTCTGCTGCTTTCTTCCTGCTTGTGTCAGAGGCAGGGAAATGAGCCTGTGCATATTCATGTAATATGCACAGTGCAAGCGGTCAGTAGCGGCAGGCCCAGCATGTGCCACTGCCCTCTGTGGCATAGCATACTTCTCCAGGAGCTCCTTTAACACCTGCTTTTGGAACCTCCGCAGGCTATTGAACTTCATGGGTGTGTTCACATTCCGAAGCTTGTATATATTGTAGGCATTCAGAATGGACATGTCCACCATGTGCAGAAAGAACTTTTTGTACCATCTGCACGAGGTACGCAGACAGTCAATGAAGCCTATCTGCATGTCGGACTTGTCCACCAGCCTCATGTTGATGTTGTAGTCCATGACAGCATCGGGCTTGGTCACCATGGCCTGGGTGCGGCGATCCACCTTGCCAGTCTCCACCATTTCCCCCTTGTGGACGGTGGTCAGGAGGTTGACCTTCCGCTGGTCGTGCCAGTGGATAGCCAGAATGGGCCCCGACTTTTTTCTGAACACATCGCCTTTTTTGGTCTTTGGAGGGAAAGGTGGCATGCCCTTCCTTCTCCCTTGTACTGTGCCTACAGTCCCCGTCTTGCGCTCATGCAGGTACTTTGAGAGAGTGGGGGACGTGTAGTAATTGTCCGTGAAGAGGACGTGATTCTTGTGGAAATAGCGGTCCATCATGACTTGCACCACTGCTCCGCCAAAGCCAATGAGGGGGTCCACAAGCACGTCCCCTTCCTTCCCGCTGTAGACCAGGAAGTCCAGGACATAGCCAGTTCGGCAGTCACACAGCACAAAGAATTTGATGCCAAAGCGATGTCTTTTTGAGGGGATGTACTGCCGGAAGCTGAGCTTTCCCCGGACAGCACAAGAGACTCGTCAATGACGACCTTGCAGAAGGGCTTGAAGTAGGAGCTGAAGCGTTCTCGCATCATCTCGTACAACGTCCTAATCTTCCACAGCTTGTCTGGGCGGTGGACGTCAGTGTTGCTGACAAGATGGAGCGCTGCGAGGATGTCAAGGTACCGGTCGCGAGACATATATTTCCCGAAGGCAGGGGTGGATATGAGATCATTGGTTATCCAATAGTCAGGCAACCTATGCTTCTTGACATGAGGCATTAGCATGGTGAGTGCCAGGAACACAATGAACTCGTGATGAGTCATGTCAGTCCACTGCCTCATGTGGCCCTTGGTCACCTTGTCAAAAAAGTGGACCTGGAATTGGTGCTGCTTATTTGTCTCCTTGATGACATACCCTACCACCTCCTCATCAAAAAAGGCCTCAAAAAGTTCATGTGGTGGAGCATTGGGGCCTACGGGAAAATTGGGGGTAATGCCTGAACCCTCCTGTACCTCATCAAAAGCTGGCACGTCAGGGTTGTAATCTTCCCCGTCAGCCACGTCTTGCCACTGGAAAACGTAAAATGGGTCTTGGCGATGCAGACGAGGAGCTCCAGCTTGTGGCCCAGCACGCCCACGGCCAACTCGGGAGGCGCGCGCCCTAGGGCGGCCAGGGCGGGCCACAGCATGACGCCCCCTGGGCGGAGCGGATGGGTTGAGGGTCGTCCATGTCCATATATTCTTCGTCGTTGTCAGAGTGGTCATCTTGCCCTGACGGTGGACCTATATAATCATGGCCAGAGTCTTCTGAGAGGTGCCCTTCATCGTCAGTGGCCCCCACATAATCTGGCGGGGAACGAGTGATGCGTGGGCGGCGTGCGGGTGGGGAAGGAGTGGCAGGTGAGGCTATGTCCCCCCGAGGTCCTGGGCTCCTTGGCCTGCGACGAGTGGCAGAAAGCAATGTATCACTGTCACTAGGCCCAGGTATTGGTGGTGTGAGCTCAAAGACTTCGTCAGGAACATATGTTGACGGCTGGAGCGGTGGGGAGTACCGTGGGGAAAGTTGAGGGGGCGTATGGCTGGGGCCGGCAGGGGTGGACGCCGCGGGAGCCTCGAACAAAGCCCGCCTAGTTTTCTGTCCTTTTTTGACATATTTCCTGCCTTTCCCCTTTTCGGTAGCAGTATGTCTCCTCTCGGGGGGCCTAGGAGGCAAATAGGCCGAAAGTGGGGGGTCCTCAACCCTTGGCAGTGGTGGGGATGGTGGGGAAGAATGCGGGGCACCCGGGTCATCTTGGGTGGCTTGGGGAGATAAGGGAGACAATGGCGGGCGAGATGAGTCGCCACGCTCACCCTCACTCACAGCCTCATCCTCATCAAGTCTTTTGGCTTCTTCCCTGGCTGCCGCGGCTGCGTTTTCAAGTATCTGCTTCTTATAGAAGCGTAGCTTGAAAGGCGATTTAGCTGGCGAAGGGCTTGGAGTCGTGTCACTCAACTGAAACTTGGAGAGTGACCTTGAACTCTCCCACTCACTCACTTTCCCCACTTCACTGTCTTCAGCTAAAACAGCTTCCGCGAAAGCTGCTACATCACCTTCATCACTCTCATGTTCACTCGCAAATCCCACGAATTGAGCGTCTTTGTCACTCTCATCGCCATAATCACTCGACTGATAATTAGCCGATTTATCACGGTCTTCATCGTCAACATTATGCACTTTATCAGCACGCTCATATATTCGTAATGTCTGCTCAATACCTCCGGGAGATAACACATTTAGGCGGTGGCGTCTGCGTAAGACGCGACGAGCTTGGGCGGGCGTCGTAGGGAGCACGGTATCGGACACAGCGGAATCACTATTTGGCGTACTATCCATGATGGCGTCGGGGTAGATACTGTTGTCGTGGCATAGTTCACGTCTGGTGGCGCCATCTACCACCCACGATACCAAAAATTTACGTGCGCCATTCGAAAGCACGTACGCAAGCACTCGGAGCCTCAGAGCCCGTCCGGGTTGCGCGGGCCGTGTTTGTTATGGGTTTCTCAGAGCCCAACCGGGTCTGGAGGGTTAAGGAACTCTGAATATTTTTATAACTTTTTGGAACTCTTAACTTATTTCTGCCTCGTCATTGGCATCGACTTAGGTATTTTTCTTTAATCTTTCTTTTCTTAGAGATGTAGAACACTAGCTGCTTGAAGTCTTCTTAATCTCCGTAGGCCGTCCAGGTTGGCCGGTCGTGTGAAATAATGTTACAGATGGGTTAATGGGTGTGGGGTCTTAAATATGGCTCCGTAACTTGTAATTAAACAGTTGGGCACCATATCGGACTAACGCGAGTATTTGAGCCTATAGCTTTATCATATATACTCGTCTATCCTGACCTTTATATTAACCGGTGATGAAGTTCTGTTAAGGTACTCTTGGAATGGGGTCTTTAATATTGTGCCTCAGTTATGACGGAATAGCACGATATCGGACGAACGCAAGAAGAGTTTAGTACTGCTCTTCTTGACTGTCTCTAACCGTTTTAAGAGGTTCAAGGAACTCAGGGCAGTGTTTTAACCTTTTAAGTGCAAAGTCTAATGGGATGCCACATACGAAATGCACCTAGGATTTATGTTTGCAGAGTCCCCGTGAGAGTCTCACTAAGCCTTTATAACACAAAAGATCGTGGGATACCAAGATCTCCTGTGAGAAGTGGTAGTGTAACTTTCAATAGTAAAGTGTTGAGGGGTAGGGATGCCTGAGTCTCTCAACTTTTACTAAGGAAAGTGTGACTTAGAAGAAGGTGACTATGTTAAATACTGGGATATCAGTACTAACAAAGTTCCTCTAATAAGACACTTGTGAACTTTCAATAGTGAAAGTATTGAGGAGTAAAAATAGCCCTGATACAGTATACCGCCATAGAGAATATGCTATAACACAACAGTTCTTGCGTTGTCATAATTCAAGGGAATATTTTGTTTTTATGTTTTTAATTTAATTTAATTTTGTTTAATATTGAGGAGTAGGGATGCCTGAGTTCCTCAACTTTCAACTAGGGAAAGTGTAACGTAGAGAAGGTGACTATGTTAATCACTGGGATGCCAGTAATAACAAAGTTCCTTTTATAGGACACAGTTACCGTACCTACAATATCAAGAGTAGAAGTGGAGGGATGCCTATACACTTCAACATTTAATATTGGTGATACAGCCTATTAGACGTCTCTATGTTAACTGATGGGATGCCACAATTAACAAAGATCCCTTAATAGGATTTCTTTACTCACAGACAGTGTAAGGACTTCGGGGTGCCATACATCCAACTGAATGGAGGGGTAATCTTGAGGTTTCTCAACGTGGGATGCCAGTAGTCAAGAAGCCTCAAAATTGCTTAACTTCCTTCAGATTTCCCTGACATAGTATTCACAATTACTGAGGGGTACCCGTCCCCCATTTGAGGAGAGAAAAGGCGTGCGTGCGCACTCTCTTGTCCTAGGGGGAGGTTGACTTCTACTTTACTTAATAACTCTACTATACTTGAAGATCTTACAAAGGTGGTATTGTATATAGATGTTACTCAAGCCAAGGCTTATTTGGAGATATAGGTCACAGGTGGGGTCATGGGGTTGTGGAGATAATTTAACTTGTTCAAGGTTTGAGGATGTTTCCATGCTCCATGTTTCCATGGAGCGTGAAAATTCAGGGGTGAAGGAGTCATGAGAATGTGAGGTTTCTCTGGCGTATCTTGATATTATTCTGCAGACAAGAGCCTGTCACCTTTAATATTGAGAACAGGGGTAGATGAGCATTTTAGGTTGTTGTTGTTGTTGCTGTTCCTCAAGCTGCCTGGCCGAACAGCCCCAAGGCCCCGAGCAAGGCCAAGGCCATAACCGAGCGCCCCCCACAGAACCCTCCCTGCCGACCACAATAAAGCCTGTGTGACCGAAGCCACTCCATGGAGGGGAGCTGAAGAGGGTGAGGAAACGCCCGGAAAACCAAAGCCCCACCCAGGGCCCTGTGCCCCTCAGCAATTATGAAGAGAAAGTTGAGGGGCAAAGGAAAAATGTGACGCTTTGGCTTCCAATCTTGGTAGATTGGGAGGTCAATCCACGGAAGAGACGCCGTCACTTGAGATCTAGAAAATATATAAGTAAAAGGAATAGTCAGAGTAAGCTTTTTTAGGTAGGTTATCTTATTAGGGATAACACTGATAATTTCTGAGCTTCTATATACACGAGATGGAAATATGCACAGTTATATGGATCTCGGACAGTTGGTATTTCGGTGAGTTTATGGTGGTAGTCCCGGGCTTGAGGATTAGCTGAAAGACGTGAAGGGGGTGAGTGTGCACGATAGGGTCGGGAATACGGACTTGACTTAGTGAGAATAAAAAGTATGAAAGAAGGGAATGTGGTTTGTTTACTAGTAGAATAGCTTAGCGATGATAAGGTATGTGCATATGTGTGTTGGAGAAAAATAGGTAAAAGAGTTAATCTGTGTGTAGGACATGGTTCTTTTATAATTAAATACATACATATTTTAGCATAAGAAAATGACAGGTTTATGAGCCTTCTTAATATTATTAATCAGGTGGCCTATTATGGCCTGGTAGGATATGGTTCTTACCTCAGTAAACACATACATAAATTAAACATAATGGTAGGTATCATAACCTTAATATTAATAATCAGGTGACTTACTAGAGCTGTTGTTAGTAGGTCGACATCAAGGGTTTATATCAAGACACGAAGGAAGATAATGTGTTTTGTTTACTAGTAGGATAGTTTAGTACTGAGAAGACGTATAAATATGTGTGTTGGAGTAAAGTTAATAAAAGAGTTAATCTGTGGGTAAAGACATCTATATTTTAACATCATAATGGTAGGTATATGAGCCTTCTTAATATTAGTAATCTGGTGTTCTACTATGGCTTGTGTTAGTAGATCGAACACGGTAGGGGAACAGGGAAACATTCCGTCGTCGTTGTGGTGACTCGGGCGTCCTTGGCGTCGCTACCGTGATGGCTGTTTAGGCGTCAATGTTGGCTGTGAAGCTTTTGGTTTAGTTATCCTCTTCTCGACGTTTTCTCTCTCTTTGTTCTCTTCCCGTTTTCTTTCTTTCCGTTTTAGGGGAATGACTTCTCTTCTTATGGGCATCTCTGTTGATTTCATTTTCTGGGTATTTTAAGTATAATTATGAGATCTGCAAAACATATAATATAATTGACCTGTGTAAATACATAATAATTGTATTAACCTGTGTAAGTAAGGTGTCCACGAAGTGCAGTATTAACCTGTGTAAGTAAGGTGTCCACGAAGTGCAGGTAAATCTGTATAACAGGTGGATATTATAACGGATCTGCAAAACATATAACTCGATTGACCTATGTATAAACGTAAATATTGTATTAACCTGTGTGAATAAGGTAGCCATGACGAGCAGCGATGTGAGAGAGGTCATGACCCTGGCCTCAAAGTTGTCCTTGAGGAAGAACAGTGTGAGGTAGCCCACCACCAACATGGTCAGTGATGGTACGTAGATGTTGATCATTGCGTTACCATTACGGCGGGCTAGTGGGACGTGAATCTGTGGAGGAAGATTGCCCCATTATTTTTGTTCTATGCGCATGAAGCAGACAAAAGGTTAAGCTTCCTGTGACAAGTGTCCCCCCAAAGGTTAAAAGAGTGAGAGAGAGCCAAAATCAAGGTACTCTCTAGGTAATTTAGGTGTGTTGGAAAGAAGTGTGGTATGTTGTGAAATTAATAGGTTGAGAAAATTGACGATATTAAGATGCTTAACCCCACTAGTTTGGTGATTATAAGATGCTGTATTCTAATCAGATATTGCCTTTTTCCTGGCGAGTATAGCGAGCATACAATTAGCCACTTGTGAGTTTTGTTCAATAAGGAATTTGAGCTTTGGACATCGATATTTAGCAGTATTACCAAGTAAAACACGGTTGCAGTAAAATTCAAAATACATAAAACCAAATTCAACATACAGCTTTTTATCCACCAAAAACCTACATTATTATTGTATTGCTAATTGATATCAATGTTATCGGCTCCACACTTCCTTATAGCCAGAAACTCACAAGTGGTCAGTTCAGGAGAAAACTGCTTCACCCGGGATATTTTATGCTTCAGGCTCACTAATGATGTATAGTATATTCTAAAGTATCTTCATAAAGGTGGATTTACACAGCACTATTGCCAGCAACTTTTGATCCGCAACTTACTTCTGGTAACATTTTGAGATTATTTTGCACTGGTAATAGCAATTAAGCTAAAGATAAATGATCACAGTGGCAAAATTATGTCAAAACTATATACTAGATAAGAATTGCAGACAAAAAGTTAAAGGAAAAAGCGCTGGTGTTGTCCCACCTTACCCAATCTCCGGAAAAAGCTTTTACATATCAAGCTACCTGAGAGGTGCCCTTGTCAGGCCTCTTAACGCAAATATCAAAAATATCACGCAGGGCCTTCAACAACTGCTCAACTTCCGTCCAGTAACTGGCTGCTCCATCCTCGTCCAGTTCGCTGGCATAACCAAAGTCGATGAGTCGAACGTAGTGGTTGCCTGGTTTTCCACACACCATAACATTACCAGTGTGGATGTCTCCGTGGGTGTATCCGGCCTTGTGCAGGAGCCTCAACCTGGTGCCTCATGTCCTCTGCAATATGGTCAAGCTCATCCTGAGAGTCAATGTAAGAGGAAAAGCTTGCCAGAGTCGAGCCACGACAATACTCCATCATCTACACTGAACCATCTTCACAAGCAGCCATCAGCCGTGGTGCCCGTCCTGCCCCATCCACATTATACAACACCTCAGCCTCCGCCATCGAGTCCCAGCCGGGGTTAACATCCTTCATGGAGGTGGCGTTTTACTTTATATCAAAGAAAGTCTTAACCCTACCCTCTTGTCAAAACCTCAAATTGTGAACGTCGACACATCTTTTGTGCTAATAAAGAATAATAAAGGTACAAAAATAATACTTGCGTTAATATACAGATCTCCAGCTCAATCAGTGCAAACTGTACCCCAGGGATCGGTACTAGGACCAATTATCTTTCTAATTTACATCAACGACATAGATGAGGGTCTCACCTGTACAATCTCAAAAATTGCAAATAGCGTACTCTCAAAAGAACAAGTTGACGATATGCAACACAATCTAGATAAATTGTCATGTTGGGCCCAAATTTGGCATATGAGTTTCAATGCGGATAAATGTAAAGTACTACATATCGGATACCTAAATGAGAAAGCAAACTATTCGATGAATGGCACTCAGCTTAAGAATGTAAACAGAGAAACCGATCTGGGAGTAACAATATCGAGTAACCTAAAACCGAGTCAACAATGTTCAGAAGTTGTTAAGAAGGCAAACAAAATAATTGGCTTTATAGGCAGGTCATTTGAGCATAAATCCAAAGAAGTTATCCTAACCCTTTACAATTCCTTAGTCCACCCTCTTCTGGAATACTGCATTCAATCCTGGTGCCCTTATTACCAAAAAGATATAAACAAGCTAGAACGAGTTCAACGTAGAGTTACCAAAATGATACCTAGCCTAAAGAACAAACCATACGAAGAGCGTCTTAGAGAATTAAATCTATTTCCTTTAACCCAGCGCAGATTAAGAGGTGACTTAATTCAAGTGTTCAAAATCATCAAAGGCATCGACAATATGAACTGTAGTAAGTACTTCCCTATCGACCAATCTAATTACACGCGGGGAAACGGTTGCAAAATTATTGGTAAATCTTTTAACTCGCACGAATCTAAGAATTTCTTCTTCAATCGAGTTGTCAACTTGTGGAATGGGCTTCCCCGAAACGTTATAGACTGCATCACCGTTGATTCATTTAAACTCCGCCTAGACAAATATCTCGCATCAAACCCGCGACTGACTGCGTTTGTAAATGAATAACTTTATTTTATCTCCCCCCTCAGTTACTAACCCATCTGTCCTCTACTAACTTCCTAATCCTGCCACGGACATTAGTTCCAGGGCAGTAA
This sequence comes from Paralithodes platypus, assembly GCA_032716605.1. Lineage (NCBI taxonomy): Eukaryota > Metazoa > Arthropoda > Malacostraca > Decapoda > Lithodidae > Paralithodes > Paralithodes platypus. The sequence goes on from CM064496.1 coordinate 7,124,344, forward strand.
TTCCCTTTCCAATGTTCCCTTACCCCCTCTAAACCACTGTTTGGACACTTGATCCTCAGTGTTTTGGAGGACAAGCAACCTAGAAGGGTCACTAGATCTGTTGTTGCTTGATTTCCTTTGTACTCCTTTGTACTTCATGCAGGCCTTAGCTCCCTTGTACCTCACCAGAGAAGCCGTCCCGTCAACACCCTTGCCAAGCTGTGAGATTACCTTAACGCCATCCAAGATCTCATCTCGGGGATGCAGTACCTTATCCAGACCACTACCGGCCCGCAAATAGTTATATTTTGTGCAGTAGGTCACCATTATGAAGAGTAGTAATTATGGACAAACAATTGCGTTTGTCACAAAGTAGTAAGAAATGAAAATAGCTTGTGATGAAAGAACTTAACTTCAAACGTCTTACCAGTACTAAGATCACATATACAATGATGCGACGGTTGCGACCAGTTTAGGAGCTTGTCAGTGTTCAAGTCGTGAAGATCGGATTAACAACTCAGCTGAATTTGGTTCCCGGTTCCCTCTTCCTTATTCGGAAAATTTAAACTCTGGGCTATATCTTCTATAATTTTCAAGGGGTGGATATGAAAGATATCTCAAAAGGAAGCTGATACATTCCTCTTTCAAATGCAACCATTAAATGCATCCAAATAACCTCACAACATGTTCAAAACAACTCACAACCATAATATCTCTCAGTTCCTTATTCGAAATAGTCAATCAATCGGCTATATTTGCTATACTTTTCGAGGGGCGGAAATGAAAGATATCTCAAAAGGAAGCTGCTACATTCAGCTTTCGAATGAACCCATTACAGTCATTCAAATAACCTCACAGCATGCCTACAACCGACTTACAATCATAATACTCTCAATTTTTGAAGGAGAAAAGAGACACATTACCATTCCTGGAGCTATATCTTCTATATTTTTCGAGGGGCGGAAATGAAAGATATCTCAAAAGGAAGCTGACACATTCCTCTTTCGAATGCATCCATTTATGCATTCAAAGAACCTCACAACATGTCCACAACCATAATACCTCTCGGTTCTTTATTCGAAAAAGTCAATCAATCGGCTATATTTTCTATACTTTTCTAGGGGCGTAATTGAAACATATCTCAAAAGGAAGTTGACACATTCAGCTTTCGAATACACCCATTTAATGCATTCAAATAACCTCACATGTCCACAACCGTCTCACAACCATAATACCTCTCAGTTCCTTATTCTAACATCAAATTAAATATATTACGCCGAGTATAGACTTTTCGAAAGAACTATGTACAAAGGAGTACAAAGGAAATCAAGCAACAACAGATCTAGTGACCCTTCTAGGCTGCTTGTCCTCCAAAACACTGAGGATCAAGTGTCCAAACAGTGGTTTAGAGTGGGTAAGGGAACATTGGAAAGGGAACTACTGCCCTAGAACTAATGTCCGTGGCAGGATTAGGAAGTTAATAGGGGACAGATGGGTTAGTAACTGAGGGGGGGATAAAATAAAGTTATTCATTTACAAACGCAGTCAGTCGCGGGTTTGATGCGAGATATTGTCTAAGCGGAGTTCAAATGAATCAACGGTGCTGCAGTCTATAACGTCTCGGGGAAGCCCATTCCACAAGTTGACAACTCGATTGAAGAAGAAATTCTTAGATTCGTGGGAGTTAAAAGATTTACCAATATTTTGCAACCGTTTCCCCGCGTGTAATTAGATTGGTCGATAGTGAAGTACTTACTACAGTTCATATTGTCGATGCCTTTGCTGATTTTGAACACTTGAATTAAGTCACCTCTTAATCTGCGCTGGGTTAAAGGAAATAGATTTAATTCTCTAAGACGCTCTTCGTATGGTTTGTTCTTTAGGCTAGGTATCATTTTGGTAACTCTACGTTGAACTCGTTCTAGCTTGTTTATATCTTTTTGGTAATAAGGGCACCAGGATTGAACGCAGTATTCCAGAAGAGGGCGGACTAAGGAATTGTAAAGGGTTAGGATAACTTCTTTGGATTTATGCTCAAATGACCTGCCTATAAAGCCAATTATTTTGTTTGCCTTCTTAACAATAATAATAATAATAATAATATTTATTCAGTTAGCAATTTACAGAGTTGGTACCATATAGTATGTTACAAATATGACATGTACCAGCCTTGCATAATTCCAACTAAAGATAGCCCAATAAGGCCGTAAGGCGTATTTCCATTGGGGTCCTTCTGAATATTGTTGACTCGGTTTTAGGTTACTCGATATTGTTACTCCCAGATCGGTTTCTCTGTTTACATTCTTAAGCTGAGTGCCATTCATCGAATAGTTTGCTTTCTCATTTAGGTATCCGATATGTAGTACTTTACATTTATCCGCATTGAAAATCATTTGCCAAATTTGGGCCCAACATGACAATTTATCTAGATTGTGTTGCATATCGTCAACTTGTTCTTTTGAGAGTACGCTATTTGCAATTTTTGTATCGTCAGCAAATTTTGAGATTGTACAGGTGAGACCCTCATCTATGTCGTTGATGTAAATTAGAAAGAGAATTGGTCCTAGTACCGATCCCTGGGGTACCCCGCTACTTACATTGGTCCATTTAGATGCCTTACCGTTTATGACCAACTCTTTGCTTCTGTCGCTGAGCCAATTTTCTTCTCATTTCAACACCCCCTCTTGTTTTCCATGCGCCTTTTGTTTTAGCAGTAAACGTTTGTGGGGAACTTTGTCAAAGGCCTTTTGAAAATCAAGGTATATAATATCTACAACTTTACTCTCATCGTAGAGGTTAAGGATATCGTGGAAGAAGTCTAAGAGGTTTGTTAAACAGGAACGTTTTTTACGAAAGCCATGTTGAGTATCTTTAAGTAAGTTTTTTGCCTCTAAGTGATTTACGAGCCTGTCTCTTATGACCGTTTCTAACATTTTACATACAATTGAGGTTAAGCTAATTGGACGATAGTTACTGGGTAGGGATTTGCTGCCTTTTTTTAATATCGGTGTTACGTTGGCTATGTGTGTGTGTGTGTGTGTGTGTGTCTGTTCTTCTATATAGATCTACAGGTGTGTATAGGATTAGCATTGTATAGGAGGGCGGGGGAAGGGTTTGGGACAGAGGTCACTAATCCTCTTAGAGGATGCTGACCTCTAACCCAGACATACCTATTGCCATAAATATTTGTCTCCAATGTCAAACTTTTTGCATTTTATTATTGTATGTTTCCGGTTTTGTTTTGTTTATAATTCATAACAATTTTAGGACGTTTTCAAAATTTCTATCTAGCATAATACCTCTCACTTCGTTATTCGCCAAAGTCAATAAATCGGCTATATTTTCTATACATTTCGAGAAGCGGAAATGAAACATATCTCAAAAGGAAGCTGACACATTCAGCTTTCGAATGAACCCATTTAATGCATTCAAATAACCTCACAACATGTCCACAACTGTCTCACAACCATAATACCTCTTGGTTCCTTATTCGAAAAAGTCAATCAATCGGCTATATTTTCTATAATTTTCAAGGGGCGGAATTGAAACATTTCTCAAAAGGAAGCTGACACATTCAGCTTTCGAATACACCCATTTAATGCATTCAAATAACGTCACAACATGTCCACAACCGTCTCACAACCATAATACCTCTCAGTTCCTTATTCGAAAAAGTCAATCAATCGGCTATATTTTCTATACTTTTCGAGGGGCGGAAATTAGAAATATCTCAAAAGAAAGCTGATACATTCCTCTTTCGAATGCAACCATTAAATGCATCCAAATAACCTCACAACATGTTCAAAACCGACTTAAAACCATAATACCTCTCAGTTCCTTATTCGAAAAAGTCAATCAATCAATCGGCTATATTTTCTATAATTTTCGAGGGGCGGAATTGGAACACATCTCAAAAGGAAGCTGACACATTCAGCTTTCGAATACACCCATTTAATCCGTTCAAATAACCTCACAACATGTCCATAACTGTCTCACAACCATAATACCTCTCAGTTCCTTATTCGAAAAAGTCAATCAATCGGCTATATTTGCTATACTTTTCGAGGGGTGGAAATTAAACATATATCATAAGAAAGCTGATATATTCAGCTTTCGAATGAACCCATTACAGTCATTCAAATAACCTCACAACATGCCTACAACCGACTTACAATCATAGTGCTCTCAATTTTTGAAGGAGAAAAGAGACACCTTACCATTCCCGGAGCTATATTTTTGTTATGCCCTGTTTTTCTACAGGTTTAACTTGGGTAATGTGAGTTCTAAATTGACTGGGTATATAAGGCTGCATGCACAATACAAGATATGAGGAATAGAGAACACAAAGAAACACATGGTAGCAAGTTACATGATCACGTTTATTGATATACCACTGCAGAATACTTGTGTAAGACAATATAATAGAATTGAACAACACTAGCATAAGTGGATCTGGATGGAGCCTAGTCTCCCACTTCCAACGTTCAGGTATTAATCTTCTGATCACTGGCTTTGATTTCACAGGTTTATATACCGAAGACCATCAATGTTACTTATAGATTCATATTCACTGTTAGATTTATTACTGGTAGCTCTGGTGCACAAGTAGTAGTTCACAGACTAGATTAGACACGCATTTTTAGAGCACGGGAATTCTAGTAACCTCAGGGGGTACTGATCTAAGTTTTATATCCTTGTCTCAGAAATACATAGAACGCAAATCAGTGGGCGAACGTTAGATATCACTAGAGTTTTAATATCTGAATAAGGTAATTACGAGAGTCAAGGTCGCCTGTTAATTAAAGAGCACTGATCGCTTAGTACGTCCCAAATGGAATGGTTAAGTATGAATTACACTGGGCAAGGTCTTAGCCACTTCGTAGAAATATTAATTAGTGAATCTAAAACAGCACAGTAATATGTAGTACTGCTAAAGGGAATCTTGGGTAGTATCTGATGGGTCTGGTCCTGGTTATCTTGCGTCCATGATGTTGGGGGCTAACGACTGGTTCCGCGGCCGTCCAGGGGGCCATATGTGTGAAGTTCTTCAATACGTGGGCAGGTCCTTCTATCCAAATCTGCCACGGAGTCTGCCGGTTCTGGGATCTCACTCCGGAACAACACAAGGGCAGAGCTAGAAATTAACTGCAGGGTAGTGACCCCTGGTTGGTGTCTAGCTTTCAACTGATTTGACTGGGGGCGGGAGTTAGATTTATAGGCTCGGTTCTGGACCCTGTAGACAGTAGGGATCTCGAGTCTTATGGACTTAATTGAGCTCTCAATAGATATGGGGACTAGGTAAGATGGTATTTACTGTTGTGGCACAGGGCGATAGGAAGCCTTTATATTTTCATATAACTGAACCTTAGTAAGAGGTACTATTTTGGCTATACTGGACGTATTTAGGGGAGAGAGACTGGATCTACTTTGCGAGGAGGATGGGGACAGCTGTGATAGGAGCGTCTCTAGATTGTTCAATCTTCATTCTATGGTATAGCTGAGGTGCTAATTTAGTGATCAGAGCATGCAAGAAAGGTAAATGGTTTATTGTGAGTTAATAGAGGTTAGTAAAGGTGTTAGTCATTCATGGTTAGTTCATCGATAGGAAGAATTCCTGTGCTACCTGGCAATGACTCGAAAGTCAAAACAGGGGCCAGGTATACCTCCGCGGGGTGGGGGTCTCCCTCCTCGGGTGGGCAAAAAGGGGGAGCTGGGCGCCCTCTCTCTGATATAGTCGTCCGGCGGCTGTGGCTAGGGGCTTGCCATATCACCAGTGTTTGTAATAACCCTCTGTGTATGAGACAGATGGGAGTGTCTTTAATACCAAAACCGAAGGTGCCTTAGCTAGCTGGTTTTACTCGGCTGGTTGTTAATTGTAGGGTTTGCTGGATATGGTGGAGACTGGGTTGCTAACTCTGCCACATTTATCTGGAAGTATGGCAATAGAAGTTAGTTACTGGCGGGGCGGCTAGCCTCGCACCGACGACCATTGGGTGCAGGGTTGTGAATGTGTTGTAAGAGAATAGATGGCATGCAAGGGGCTAGTAAAGTTATAATGTTGTTCTGGCCTACTAAGTGAAGGTAGGCTGGATAGGAGTATATATATAAAAGGTTGGAGAGCGTTAGTAACGGACAATTCAAGGATCTTCAAGAGGTATGAGAGAGAGGCTAGGTCGGACAAGAGTCGAGAAGTGCGGGTGTCTTAATGAGAGGGGGGGGGGGAGTTCAAGGGCTACAGGGAAATTTTGCCCCTAAGGTCCCTGGGCGTGGGGGGTGGCATTAGGCTACAATTGATATGGAAGTTTGAAAAGGCAGTAGAATACGTTAGCCAAATGCTACCGGGGAATGCAACTATGGGGTGGTATATGAGTCTGGAAAAGATAGAGTTATGTGATCAGTCAGAGGGTTATGGATACTATTAGTTGGCCCTGGGAACTGCGTTTTCTATTAAATATAAAATACCACCCACAGCGGCAGTTCGTAGGGGTACTTAGTTATTGTTTCGGGGTACTTATGACAGATACTGGTAACCAGGTTATCTTATACAATCTCTGGTTGGGGTAAGAGGTGTAAGACACGAAATAAATTGGCGTAGTGTGGGCTGTGGATACGAAGGAGGTAAGGGGAAGACGTATGACAATTGTGGAAAGTAAATGGAAAAAGGTGAACACAATGGCGGAGAAAAATACTTAACCTAAGGATTGCATACATAGATTTATGGGGCGATGGGTCTTCAGAAGCTTAGTCTGGCAAGACAAGATGTTAGGGAATGTTAATATTAATACTTAGTTACTAGAGGAGCAATGCAAGGGGCGACTGAGCACGGGTTACATATATCTATACTCGTCATGGAAAATGATATACGAGGTCTAGGGACAGCGTGGGTGTTTTAACTTCTAAGATATATAACATCTACTTCTCGGATGCAAGAACATACATAGATATAATTATGGCTGTCTGATGTGTTGGCATTGGCTCAACGTCGGGACAGGCATGGGTGTTTTTAATATGAATGTATGTTCATCATCTTTGTAGTTAGGAGTGTAGGACACAAGGGGGTTAGTGTACGTGAGGTGTGGAAAATGGTCAGTTTTAGAAAAGGTAAATGGGTGTGTCCTGGAGCTGTTTAGCCCTGCGGGCTTGGGCCTGTCTGGAATGGCGGGCTCGGTCAGCTGGTCCTTTCGTTCTGTGGACCTTTCCTTTGGTGTTTCTGTGTGGTGTTCGTTCATGGCTTCTGTGTTGGGCTTCTCGTTCTGGGGCATTTTACTTCCCTCTCCTTCATTATAGGCTCGTCCTCGAGCCTCAAGGGTGAAGTAAAAAGAAGCATAGTCAGAAAAGTGTAGGTTAACAAGAAAAGTAGTATGACTAAGGGAAAAAAATAATATATACAGTATATGGAAAACATGTAAATTTAAGAAAGGGCAGATAATTAAGAACACAGGAAATTAAGAAGAGGTAAAGTGTTTAACAATGTATAAAGCAAATTTAAAAGATAGTCAGAAAAGTGTAGGTAACAAGAAAAGTAGTATGACTAAGGAAAAAAAATAATATATATAGTATATGGAAAACATGTAAATTTATAGAATCATGCCCAATCGCCTAGGAATTGAAAAAAAAAAAAATCAAGTACAATAATATCCTCATCATGAATGAATGAATGAATGAAAAAATTATAAATTTTAATGAGAATTGAAGCTAGGAATCTAGGTCGAGAGTGGTAGGGAGGCTGGACTATGGACGAGCCGGCATGACCCACCTCCTCTACCAATCCTGATTTTAAGTGAATATTGGGGTGGATCTACCGTTAGTTCTTGTCGTTAGGAATGTGGGTCTGGGGGCGAGCTGGCCCGGGGCCAGTTTTGGAGGGGGGGTCTAAGTGGTTTCGGTCGGGGGTAGTGATAGGGGGGTTTTAAAGATGAAATGGGCAGGTCGAGTCGGGGTTGTTGTTGCGGAAGAGGTTGGTGCTGGGGAGGGGTTGAATTGTGTAGAGAGTTGTGGTCGTGAGTGGGGTTTGGGGAATGGTGAGTAAGGCTGAAGGTTGAGAGTTTACTATGATCGGGTGGTTTGGAGGTTTGGGGTGTGGGGATTTGATAGGGAGATGGTGGGGGGGGTCTGGGCAGGCAGGGTTGTGGTTTGAGAGGGGTTGAATTTAGACTGATTTTATTTCCGGGAGAGACATGGATGGGATTTCGAGGAGTGGTTGAAGTTGAGAGGTTGATTATGTTGTTTGGGGCGAGAGAGAGAGAGTATTTTGGGGTTTAGCCAAGGTGGAAAAAGTTTTGTGGTTGGATTGGGATGGGAGTGGTATTTCGTCGAGCGGGATCTTGGGGGGGGGAATTTGGGGGGGGTGGGGTAACGGTGAAGAGGGAGAGGTTGAAAGTTTAGCTGGGCTCATGATGGTGGGGGACCGACTGGTGAGCAGGTGTTCGGTACGCATGAGGGGGGGAAATCACTTTGGTGGGGGTCACGCGTGAGGGGGGGATTAACGGCGTGTGTGGGAGGATCAGAGTGGTGGGGTGTGTCGGTGGCAGTGACGGTTTGCTTAGAGGTTATCTGGGGTTGGTGGGTTTGTCTGTCCTGAGGGGTGATGTCAGGTGTGGGTTTTTGAATTTTATTAGGGGTGTTATTTGTGGGGGGGTGGAAGGGAGCTACTGACGGAAAACTGTCACAAGGGAGATTTTGTTGGTGGGGGAATAGCTGAGTATTTCTTGGGGAAGGGGGGGAACATAGTTGGGTCCTTAGGTCGTCACGCGTGACGGGAGCATTAACGGCGCGTGTGGGAGGGTCAGGGTGGTGAGAGGTGAGCAAGTTAGGAAACGGGATTTGTTGGGGGGACTGCGGCGGGTTGGTGGGGGAAGAGTTAGGTGTAGAACAGGGGTTATTGGTAGAGGACTGATCTATTGATTTGGGGTTGTTAACAGGACGAATTTTAGGAATCTTCTTGGTGGCAGTCACGGTCTGGTTAGCGGTTATCTGGGGTTGGTGGGTTTGTTTGACATTAACAGGACGAGTTTGGGGAATTTTCTTGGTGGCAGTCTCGGTCTGGTTAGAGGTTATCTGGGACTGGTGAGTTTGTTTAACATGAGAGGGCGAGTCAAGTGTGGGGTTTCGAAGTTTTCTAGGGGTGTGAATTGTGTGGGGGTGGAAGGGAGCTACTGACTGAAAACTGTCACAAGCTACCGACGGAAAACTGTCACAAGGCAAATTTTGTTGGTGGGGGGATAGCTGAACATTTCTGGGGTCATGGGGAAAATATGTTGTGGTAGGCCTACATAGGTAGGCATAGCTAGAATACGGGGCTTGTTGGGGGGGGCTGCGGAGGGTTGGTGGGGGAAGAGTTTCACTGGGGTTGGACTTTCACCGGAAGTCATTTTGGAAGGGTGCACGGAGTCTTGGATAGGGGCTAAAAGGTTGGATAGGGGATTCATCGAACTGCGTAGGCATTCTTCTCTGATGGCGAGCATATGTTCTTCGAATAAGCCATACGGGTCGAGATGGGCGGTGATGTGGGGTGGGAGGATGTTTAACAATGCGGGAATAAGAGTTCATTTTTGGTCGTAATCTTCATAGCTAACGTGGTCCTCACGTATCTGTAGAGTTGTATGAGGGTCACATTTATATCCCCTTCATACTTGATCTCGTCGACTTTTATTATTTTGGGGGCGACGGGGGAACCCAAAAGTGGATCTAAAGTCCGGATCACGAAGGATCGAAACTGGTTCCAGGTACTCTCTGGCGTATTCTGTGTCACCATTTGGTGAATAAATTCTTTAACCTCTGAAGTGCGCATGGGGGTAATTGGAAACGTCCCCCTGTGCTGACGTATTTGAGGTGTTTCCGCCACTAAAATATTCATTGTGCCATTAATAGCATTAATACTTATCCATATGCGCCTATTATGGGTTGATTATAAAGGTATTAACCTGAAACAACAATAAAACGAGTGAAAACAGCGTTTGGATGGTCAAAATCGGAGATAGCCGCGAGTTGTATAATGTATGGGTGAGGCAATCTGCTTTCCCGCCAATTTCCCCCAAGGCCACTGAGACACAGTCGATCGATACTCTCTCTCTCTCTCTTGCACTCGCTTGCTATCAGTGATTACCCTCCAATCGGATTCTTAATGTTATCACGAAAATAAACCTCAGAATAAGGGAATAACAGGGAAAATAGGTGATAACTGAAGAAGAGGAAAGTGGGGAAGGAGGGGAGGTAGAGGACTGAGATTTTGCATGGCCCAGGGGCCAAAAATAAAATAAAAAATAAATTTTTTTTTTTTTTTTTTTTTTTTTTTTTTTTCGATGTCAAAAGTTGATTTTTATTTTCTCTGACTCTTAAGAGTCTCCCCGCAGTGCGCCGGGGGAACTCTTAAGAGTCTCCCCGCAGCTCCCGGGTTAAAGGTAGGCTTATCAACAAGTTGGGAAACGGCTTCTCCCAACTGTACAATATGCAAAATTGCCATGGCGATTTTTTCGCGGTCATTATGAAGTACCACATCGTACACTGGCTTTATTATGTCTAAGTAACTGGTGATATCATATGTGTTTACATCATACTTGGGAATGTGTGCGAGTGGCTGAAGATTTCGCGATGTTGCCATGCTTCTACTGTTCCAAACTTGCAGTGTAATGCAACCTTTTATCCGAATCAAGAACCACCGCTGCCGCCAATGTTATGCCCTGTTTTTCTACAGGTTTAACTTGGGTAATGTGAGTTCTAAATTGACTGGGTATATAAGGCTGCATGCACAATACAAGATATGAGGAATAGAGAACACAAAGAAACACATGGTAGCAAGTTACATGATCACGTTTATTGATATACCACTGCAGAATACTTGTGTAAGACAATATAATAGAATTGAACAACACTAGCATAAGTGGATCTGGATGGAGCCTAGTCTCCCACTTCCAACGTTCAGGTATTAATCTTCTGATCACTGGCTTTGATTTCACAGGTTTATATACCGAAGACCATCAATGTTACTTATAGATTCATATTCACTGTTAGATTTATTACTGGTAGCTCTGGTGCACAAGTAGTAGTTCACAGACTAGATTAGACACGCATTTTTAGAGCACGGGAATTCTAGTAACCTCAGGGGGTACTGATCTAAGTTTTATATCCTTGTCTCAGAAATACATAGAACGCAAATCAGTGGGCGAACGTTAGATATCACTAGAGTTTTAATATCTGAATAAGGTAATTACGAGAGTCAAGGTCGCCTGTTAATTAAAGAGCACTGATCGCTTAGTACGTCCCAAATGGAATGGTTAAGTATGAATTACACTGGGCAAGGTCTTAGCCACTTCGTAGAAATATTAATTAGTGAATCTAAAACAGCACAGTAATATGTAGTACTGCTAAAGGGAATCTTGGGTAGTATCTGATGGGTCTGGTCCTGGTTATCTTGCGTCCATGATGTTGGGGGCTAACGACTGGTTCCGCGGCCGTCCAGGGGGGCCATATGTGTGAAGTTCTTCAATACGTGGGCAGGTCCTTCTATCCAAATCTGCCACGGAGTCTGCCGGTTCTGGGATCTCACTCCGGAACAACACAAGGGCAGAGCTAGAAATTAACTGCAGGGTAGTGACCCCTGGTTGGTGTCTAGCTTTCAACTGATTTGACTGGGGGCGGGAGTTAGATTTATAGGCTCGGTTCTGGACCCTGTAGACAGTAGGGATCTCGAGTCTTATGGACTTAATTGAGCTCTCAATAGATATGGGGACTAGGTAAGATGGTATTTACTGTTGTGGCACAGGGCGATAGGAAGCCTTTATATTTCATATAACTGAGCCTTAGTAAGAGGTACTATTTTGGCTATACTGGACGTATTTAGGGGAGAGAGACTGGATCTACTTTGCGAGGAGGATGGGGACAGCTGTGATAGGAGCGTCTCTCTAGATTGTTCAATTTTCATTCTATGGTATAGCTGAGGTGCTAATTTAGTGATCAGAGCATGCAAGAAGGTAAATGGTTTATTGTGAGTTAATAGAGGTTAGTAAAGGTGTTAGTCATTCATGGTTAGTTCATCGATAGGAAGAATTCCTGTGCTACCTGGCAATGACTCGAAAGTCAAAACAGGGGCCAGGTATACCTCCGCGGGGGTGGGGGTCTCCCTCCTCGGGTGGGCAAAAAGGGGGAGCTGGGCGCCCTCTCTCTGATATAGTCGTCCGGCGGCTGTGGCTAGGGGCTTGCCATATCACCAGTGTTTGTAATAACCCTCTGTGTATGAGACAGATGGGAGTGTCTTTAATACCAAAACCGAAGGTGCCTTAGCTAGCTGGTTTTACTCGGCTGGTTGTTAATTGTAGGGTTTGCTGGATATGGTGGAGACTGGGTTGCTAACTCTGCCACATTTATCTGGAAGTATGGCAATAGAAGTTAGTTACTGGCGGGGCGGCTAGCCTCGCACCGACGACCATTGGGTGCAGGGTTGTGAATGTGTTGTAAGAGAATAGATGGCATGCAAGGGGCTAGTAAAGTTATAATGTTGTTCTGGCCTACTAAGTGAAGGTAGGCTGGATAGGAGTATATATATAAAAGGTTGGAGAGCGTTAGTAACGGACAATTCAAGGATCTTCAAGAGGTATGAGAGAGAGGCTAGGTCGGACAAGAGTCGAGAAGCGCGGGTGTCTTAATGAGGGGGGGGGGGGGGGGAGTTCAAGGGCTACAGGGAAATTTTGCCCCTAAGGTCCCTGGGCGTGGGGGTGGCATTAGGCTACAATTGATATGGAAGTTTGAAAAGGCAGTAGAATACGTTAGCCAAATGCTACCGGGGAATGCAACTATGGGGTGGTATATGAGTCTGGAAAAGATAGAGTTATGTGATCAGTCAGAGGGTTATGGATACTATTAGTTGGCCCTGGGAACTGCGTTTTCTATTAAATATAAAATACCACCCACAGCGGCAGTTCGTAGGGGTACTTAGTTATTGTTTCGGGGTACTTATGACAGATACTGGTAACCAGGTTATCTTATACAATCTCTGGTTGGGGTAAGAGGTGTAAGACACGAAATAAATTGGCGTAGTGTGGGCTGTGGATACGAAGGAGGCAAGGGGAAGACGTATGACAATTGTGGAAAGTAAATGGAAAAAGGTGAACACAATGGCGGAGAAAAATACTTAACCTAAGGATTGCATACATAGATTTATGGGGCGATGGGTCTTCAGAAGCTTAGTCTGGCAAGACAAGATGTTAGGGAATGTTAATATTAATACTTAGTTACTAGAGGAGCAATGCAAGGGGCGACTGAGCACGGGTTACATATATCTATACTCGTCATGGAAAATGATATACGAGGTCTAGGGACAGCGTGGGTGTTTTAACTTCTAAGATATATAACATCTACTTCTCGGATGCAAGAACATACATAGATATAATTATGGCTGTCTGATGTGTTGGCATTGGCTCAACGTCGGGACAGGCATGGGTGTTTTTAATATGAATGTATATTCCTGTTCATCATCTTTGTAGTTAGGAGTGTAGGACACAAGGGGGTTAGTGTACGTGAGGTGTGGAAAATGGTCAGTTTTAGAAAAGGTAAATGGGTGTGTCCTGGAGCTGTTTAGCCCTGCGGGCTTGGGCCTGTCTGGAATGGCGGGCTCGGTCAGCTGGTCCTTTCGTTCTGTGGACCTTTCCTTTGGTGTTTCTGTGTGGTGTTCGTTCATGGCTTCTGTGTTGGGCTTCTCGTTCTGGGGCATTTTAATTTTCTATATTTTTCGAGAGGCGGAAATGAAAGATATCTCAAAAGGAAGCTGACACATTCAACTTTCGAATACAACCATTAAATGCATCCAAATAACCTCACAACATGTTCAAAACCGACTCACAACCATAATACCTCTCAGTTCCTTATTCGAAAAAGTCAATCAATCGGCTATATTTGCTATACTTTTCTAGGGACTCACAATCATAATACCTCTCAGTTCCTTATTCGAAACACAGAAACACAGAAATCTGCTATGGCTTACTGGCCCATACGAAGCAGACCACTTTCACACCCAAGCAATATAATTCCTATAACTATCCAAATCACGCTTGAAACTTTACACCGTTTCTGAGCTGATTAAAGTACTAGGCAATCTATTCCACATATCCAAAACCCTATTTTCAAACCAACCATAATCCGAATCTATGTTCTCCCCATGTTGGTATATATCTGCAAATGTACTAAACCGGCTTTCTGCAGACTCCCATTTTCTTATGTTCTTATGTATACCTAAATCAATGTAATTTGTGTAGGCTATATAACAAACAACAGAGGGCCTAATACAGATCCCTGAGGAACACCACTTCTGACTTCACCCCAGTCTGTAAGCTACCTAATTTCTCCCTCAATAATAAAATTATTCAAGAAGTAAGCAAAATAAAATACCTGGGACACATTATCTCAAACAATTGCTCAGATGATGCAGATATCGGCCGTCAGCGCAGACAGCTACTGTATATTTACGTGGTAACACCATCTTGAGGAAATTCCACATGTGTAATTGGGAAACTAAAGTAACTTTCTTCTGGACATATTGTTCCTCTATGTACACGGCCCATTTGTGGTGGAAATACAAGAGAGCCACCATAAATGGTCTGTGTACAACTGTACATCCTATCATAATATACTTAAAATGTTCATTGGTTTATCTAAATATGAAAGCACTAGTATGGTGTGCACACTGTTGGATGTGCAGTGCTGTCGGGCTGTCATCAGGAGACTGGTGTACAGCTTTTCGCAGCGACTGCAATCCTCCAGTAACACGCTGATCGTAGCTCTTTGGTCTAGTGATCATATCTATGAATCCCGTATTATATCTCACTGGAGAAGCTGCTGCACACATAGGTGCTGTAATATATAGGTCTAATTGAACTGTGAGCAATGATCTGTGCAATAGGTGTTAACCAACATTGAGCAATAGCCTTAATTAGGCTGTGTAATATTGTGACAAAATGTGATATGGGCTTTATTATGCCATTCTGTAAATAGGCCTACTGTATATTTTATTTTACTGTTTCTTTATTAATATATTTTTGTGTATATTACCTGTGCTCTCACGAGAAGTGTATGTGATATGGACCATTAGGTCGTACTGTATTTATCTTCTGTGTCTGGAATAAAGAATTATTATTATTATTATTATTATTATTATTATTATTAATACCATTTACGGAATAATTATGCTGGTCTGCTCAATTTGTCCTGCAATATCTATAACTACTATAACACACAGTGTGTCTATACACACAGTGTATAGACTGTGTGTGTGTGTGTGTGTGACAGAGAGAGAGAGACCAAGGAAGGATTTAGACAAGTAGAAGGTGGAGTATGACTAAACTTAAGAGGTATAGTAAAGAGGCGGAGTAGATACAGAACAAGAAGTACTGCATATTAAGGGGCTAGTGCTTGGTTTTTGGTCTATACATTTATTTATATATTTATTTTTGAGTTTCCTCGCTGGACCTTCGTCAAGCTTGGAAGAGCACCCCCTGGATCCTCTTTCAAGATAAATTTGTACATTTTTCGGTGGAAAAATGTCCCAGCTGAAGGCTGGTTCCTTCTAAAATTGGTGGCTCGCTAGCGCTCGCCATAAAAAATCGACACCTAATGGGCACGATCTTATGACCTGTTCTTATGTAATTTGGGGTTGGGTGTGACGGATCTGCCTTGTGTGGGCCGATCGGCTTTTTGAAGACTCCCATTTTCTTATGTTCTTATGTTCTTATGTTCTTATGAAATAGTCAATCAATCGGCTATATTTGCTATACTTTTCGAGGGGTGGAAATTAAACATATATCATAAGGAAGCTGCTACATTCAGCTTTCGAATGAACCCATTACAGTCATTCAAATAACCTCACAACATGCCTACAACTGACTTACAATAATAATACTCTAAATTTTTGAAGGAGAAAAGAGACACATTAACATTCCCGGAGCTATATTTTCTATATTTTTCGAGGGGCGGAAATGAAAGATATCTCAAAACGAAGCTGACACATTCAACTTTCGAATACACCCATTTAATGCATCCAAATAACCTCACAACATGTCCTCAACTGTCTCGCAACCATAATACCTCTCGGTTCCTTATTCTAAAAAGTCAATCAATCGGCTATATTTTCTATACTTTTTGAGGGGCGGAATTGAAACATATCTCAAAAGGAAGCTGACACATTCAGCTTTCGAATACACCCATTTAATGCAGTATGAACCGCATGGATAAATGAACGAATATGTTGGTTTAAGCGCAGTATTGTTCAAGCAATCTCGGGTGTGGTAAATTATAATGCATTGTTTATTTTCTTTAGTTGTTAAGTATTGTAAGTGAGGACCCCAAGACAGGTGGGATGCTAGGGTATCAGGACATCTCATGACCATGCCATCTCCCCACACAAACAAGATGAGTCACCTCATGACCATGCCATATCATGACCAGACCATTTCTTCACCAGTCGGTTTCATCACCATACCAGCTCATTACCAAGCCAATTCATTACCAAGGCATCTCAATACCACACGTTGCCACATCTACTGTCTTGTACAGTGATCACGGGTACCCTGCCCCCCCCCCCCCTCTCTCTCTCTCTCTCTCTCTCTCATCTATGCAGTAAAGAAAGGGATAACAAATTTATCTCTACCCACTACAGGAAAATGTTTATACATATACAGTATATATATTGCAGTACCGGTAATGTGTGTTTTATATTTCAAATATATTTAGACGGCTTTGTACTGCTTAGGAAGGGTCATGTTAGCTAAGGTTCATTGAGATGGTTTGTAGCACTATAACTGATAGACGTCCTTCCTAATTTGAATAAGATTGCATAATCATAATAGTTAGTAAAACAAAATAATGCAACCAAACTATTTCATTGGGTACCGTATTATGTTCCTTCCAACAATCAACTATACTCCTAAAATCGACTAATGAAATTTACAAACACATGTGGCAGTCCGTGGATTCGAACCCAGGACGCTCACACCGAATATCAACACCTTATGCATCGCACCACGAAGACAGTTATATTAAATCATTTAAGATATGATAGAGGTTTACGCTCTATTCGCCCACAAGTCTTCGCCCAAACTAGCAATTTGTTACTAACTCTGCGTAATGTTGAGGGTAAGCAATTTGTCTGACCCATTCAGTATATATAAGACTTCCATATGATAGAGAGAGAGAGAGAGAGAGTATATAGCTCATATTCAAATAGCAAATCATAAAAAATATATAACAATACTAGTGAAGCATTGTACAATAGGAATGTCCTGTGTTTGAGTGTGTGGGGAGACTAATGACGTGGCCGATTAGAAGGATTAGAGTAGGAGGAGAAGGTATAAGGAACTGAGAGGTATTATGGTTGTGAGTCGGTTTTGAACATGTTGTGAGGTTATTTGGATGCATTAAATGGGTGTATTCGAAAGCTGAATGTGTCAGCTTCCTTTTGAGATATTTTTCATTTCTACCCCTCGAAAAATATAGAAAATATAGCTCCGGGAATGGTAAGGTGTCTCTTTTCTCCTTCAAAAATTGAGAGTATTATGATTGTAAGTCGGTTGTAGGTATGTTGTGAGGTTATTTGAATGACTGTAATGGGTTCATTCGAAAGCTGAATATATCAGCTTCCTGTTGATATTGGGAGGTTTGACGACCTTCCTTATAACCAAATAAGGAAAACCTCTTATTTGGTAGCAGTCTCAGAGTATCCAACGTAGGGCTTATGATCTCAGCCGCTACCACAGCGGGCCGATTTATCGGTACTCACGCGAAGTAACCAAATAATCTCTAGAGTTGCACCTCAATTCACTACTAGGCACGTTGTACACATTCCGAGACGACTAGGAAGGAAGAGAAAGCGAAGGAGAGAAAGAATTGTTATAGTTACCCATTTAATCTAGCTGCTCTCCTCATAGCCATGCTCCATTTTCTATGAGCCTACCCCAGTACATGAAACAGTATCGAGGTATCAAGTAATCAGTTTAGATTGGATGGGCAGGGGATCGGCATGAGGGCGGGATACTGTGACGTTGGATACTCCGAGACTGCTACCAAATAAGAGGTTTTCCTTATTTGGTTATAAGGGAGGTTGTCAAACCTCCCAATTTAGTAGCAGTCTCTACGTTTCCAACGTAGGGCTTGAATCCCAAATTGGAGGCGGACATCCAAGAAACCTTAAAAACCCCAAGCCTTAGCAAAAATAGAGGACCAAGAAAAGACACAAATAAACAGTTTAGTTAATTGGGAAAAATGAGCGTAACAGTACGGTGCATATTAAGAAAGTACAGTTACTAGCATATCAGTCCAGGGTCTAAAAATGCATAAGGAGGGCAAGGAACAGGTCATGTCGACCCTTGAATGGCACACCAACCTGGGAAGATCGAAGTCAATTGTACAGTATTACAAGAACCAGAAGGTATGGCACAGCAGGTGGATGAACTCCTGGGACACTCTTGAATTACAAAATAGGGATGAGGGAGAGGCATACCTAGACAACAAACCCTAGACAGTATAGTCCTATGTAAGAAGCTGAAGAGGGACATCCGTATCACGAAACATATAGTTCATACATGTAAATGAAAAAGAGAATGTGAAGTCTTTGTACAAGTATACAAAAAGAATGGGATGAAGAGATACAGGATGGAAGATGAAGCTGGGGATCCGTTGGTCTAACACAACACAAGGCATACCCAGCCCGTCAGTGGACACATAGCTAGTAAAATGGCCACTTCCTGAGATACTGGCCGATGTCGGGGAGGGCGCCTGAGAGGAGGCCTGGACCTCCACCTCCAAGTCAGACCCTACTACAACACCCGACGTGCCCACGCCCGGCGGGGCGAGCGCCGGTAGTGGGGGCGGAAGAAGCCGGTGTGGTCGCCGCGCAGAGGGCCCCCTCCCCCCCACCGAATCCCTGAGACGGTCGGGCAAGAGGAACTACGCAGTCGGGGCCGTGGAGCCCCCCACGGACGTGTCGCGATAGGAAGAAATACCACGGCCTCCCCTAGGTTGCCTGCCGCCCCTCCGAAACGGCGGACGGGCCCCGCGCTCCGGCCTATCCTCCTCCCGACTGTGTCTGGGAGTGGTGGACGAGGACCCCGGATCCTTCCAGCGCCACGCACCCTCTTGACGGGGACGGCGATCCGGGGACCGACGGTCACGGAAGGCGGGTACACCACGCCCTTCGTGAGCCCGTCCTCCGCTGAAACCCCCCGCCTGGCGCCCTTTGCCGGCGACGGATGTGCCCCCGCATCCGCGGGTGGAGGAGGATGTAGCGGGCATCGCCACCACCTTCCGTTGGGCAGAGTAGGTGTCACTCTGCGCCAGCAAGAAAGCCCCTTGCCAAGCCTCTTCAGGGAACAGACCAGGGGTGAGAAGGTCCGTCAGTAGGAGGCGGTTGCGGACGTCAGCAGGGGCCTTCTTGCAGAAAGCCACCCGAAGCTGTTGACGGCAACGGGAGGCTTCATGGAGGGAGTGGCGGATGTCCTGGACAGGGTTGAGGGCGAGCTGCAGGTTGATGCGGCGGACATGTTCAAACCCCTGGCGATGGTCACCAGACTCCAGGGATTCAATCAGGCGGAGGTTGACCCTTGCCAGTTCCAATTGGGCCAGAAGTGTCGAGAGCTGGCGTGCCGCTCGCTGGCGAAACCTGAAGTCGCGGTCCAACTGGGACTTCTCTGGCACTGTGAAAAAGGCACACGGCAGGGGGCCCACCGACAGTTTGGGAGCATTGAGCCACTCCCACACGGGCTGAGGGAAGCCCGAGGAGCGAAGGAGCACACCCGACACCAAAGTGGAGTCCATGGTCGGGATGGCCGGCAAACCCACAGTCATAGCCTGACCAAACTCCTCCGCTTCACGGACCCACTCCCCCCAGGGACCCGTACAGAGGTGCGGTAGGTCCAACATCAGGATCCCATCCCGATCACGCACATTCAGTAGGTACGGCGTCCCGGAGATGGCAGAGAGGGAGTGGACATCCTTCGACAGGTCACGGCGGGAGTAGTACGCCCAGGGCCTGGTGACAGGGGAAGGCAAGACCGAGGGACGGTAGGAAAAATATTGCATGTCCTGCCTGCTCGGGTACACCTGGACATCAACCTCCGGGACCAGACCCAAGGACGTGATGGCCCGGAAGACATTCTTCTCATTCACTTGGATGGCCCAATCCCCAGGCACTGTCCGCTCTCCGGGCAGCAGGTTGACCGCTCGCTCAGGGTTGGAGGCAACCACAGCCCTCCAAGCAACAGAATCCCCATACAGGGATGGCATCTTGACCTTGGGGATCGTAAACTTGGAGAGAGGCGGCACGGAGAGGGGGTGAGAGAACAACCCCAAACCCTGGCCCGGGATAACAACGGGCCAGAGAGGAGTCGTAGGGGGCGTCGGAGGTGCAGGTGATGATGTAGATGAAGTCAATGGTACCACGACCGGGAGAGCAGGACGAGATGGGATGTGGTCGGCAACAGGCGGGAGAGGAGCCACAATCGGAGTCAGTAGCAGTACCGGGTTCGGAGTAGCAAACCGGGATACCACAGCCTCCATGGCCGCCGTTACAGAGGAGAGGATGTCTGCCTTAGTGGAAGCCATCGCGAGACGAATGGACGCCAACTCCGCTCTTAACTCCGTCTCCGCAGCAGGGGGGATGGACGCCTGGAGAGGAGGTAAGGAACCAGCCTCACTGGGCCCTCGGGCATCATGGTCCGTGAGCGGGGAGAACGCAGGTGACGGGGGGCAGGAACGTGCACTCACGGCGGGTTCATCCTGACCCGAATCAGGTGCACCGTCCGAGGACGACTCGACCCCCACATCCTCGTCCTCCAGCCTGTCAAAGTCCGCAACCTCCATCTCGAGAACATTGTCTAAATGGTCTGGGAGATGGGTAGGAGACGGCTGGCCACAAGGGATCGAGGCGTCTGAACAACCAGGTTGAGGAGGAGGCAGGGAGGGCATCGCCGCCGGGACCACCACAGCAGGGCCCGCCATAGGGAAGAGGCCGGGACCCCTCATAGGCTGGGAGGCAGGCAGAGGCTCGAACTCCACCCCACCAGTGGCCGAAGAAGGTGCAGGATGGAGAACGACCTCCTCGGCAGGCGGGACAGGACGGCGTTTGGCCCTTCGTGGAACCCAGCGAAGGAGGGGGGCTCATCCTGAGGTGAGGAGAAGCAAGACGGAGTCGATCAGCAGGGGAGGGTGATCGGCGTCGGGACCTCCTGCCAGACGCTCCCGAAGTCACTGACAGGTCGGAGGGAGGCACTCGACGATCATGACACCTGGGGGCCCGCTCCCTGGGATGAGCCCTCCCGTCCGCCGGACCCGAACTCCTGGTAGGGGAGCCACAAGCCGTATGAGGAGAGCGGGAGTGACGAACAGGAGGGGAGCGGGAACGGTGTGCAGCATCGGAGGTAGGTGGGATTCCCAACAACACCCGGACGTCATCCTCACGGAAGGAAGGAGCCCTATGCAGGACAACCTGGACGTGACGGGACATGACGTCCCACGTTTGTCGGAGAGACGTCCTGGCCCGTTGTCCTTCCGCCGATGTAGGGAGAGTCTCCAGTAGTTGAAGAGTGGAGAGACAAACCCCACATCGGCGGGGATCGTAAACATCCTTCCCGTAGCAGGCCGTGTGAGGCAGCATTCCCGATGATCCCGCAAGGCCGACCGCTGACATGTCGGCCGAGAGCAGGGAGGAGCCGGCATCACAGCACTGAAAAATGGGGGAAGCATTACACACCAGTGGAGGTGAGACAGGCAATATAAGGCAGTATAGCCAAAACAGCATGTAATACTCAAGTAAGACAATATCCAGTAAGACGCTAAATAGCAAGTATAACAGGAAAGGCAAGGAAAAAACCACCCACACCGGAGACCCTCAACACCAGGGCTGGGACAAGCCCCTTAGCGAGGCCCAACCCTGGGAACAGGTCCAAACCAATTTCGTGGAAATGTTGTCCCATCCGAAATACCTGAGAACCCTCTGTGAGAGCGGAGGGAGGAGGGGGCGAAGGTACAGCCGGCAGTAGAGCGGGCACCAGCTGGAAGGAAAAAGGTCAAGTGTGAGCAACCCAACAGTACCCTATAAGTTTAAATAGGGGAGGGGAGGAAATCCAAAACACACAGGACAATTGCCACTTTGGGTCGAGTCCTAGGACTTTTCAGGGGGTCCTTGGGTCCACCCAGTATACCAGGAGGCCGCCTGTAGGGCGGGAACCAGGTACAGGAGGACGACACAAGGAACAGGACATAAGGGATAGGAAAACAGCCAATCAGCCGTCGTCCAAGAAGCCCTGTCCAGGTACATGAAATAGGGGGCAGAACAGGGCGCATAAACCAAGTCAAGTGAAAAAGCTACGTGGCCTAGGACTTGACAAGGCACAGGGCACATCAAAAAGATAAAGGCGCTTGTAGGGCGGATTTAAAAAGATGGAGGAGCTGAGGACACCAGAAGACCCTTGGCTGTGTGGCGAAAAAACGTGAGTAAACACGAAAATCGAGTCAACTTGTCCAATCATATCCTCCCTTTGAGCGGGGCCCCTATCGCGTACAGTTTCTAGACATCCCCCTCCCCCCCTTTATTGTGATCAAGTAACCACAGGCAGGGGAAGAACAGAAACATGTAAAATGTAAGAAAAACGAGAATTTAACCGAGAGCTACGAGACCGAGACCTCCCAGTCAGTTGAGACAAAAGGAAGTCAGAAGGAAAGGACCTGTGTGGATCATTCCAACGGCGGGCAGCTCAAGGCAAAAAACCGATTAGCTTAACCCTTAATTAGCGGCGAGCAACATAAGTCGAGTTAAAAAAAGCTGGACTATGTGGCGGCGCTCGACATAGGTCGAGTGGCAATTTCAGCACGTAATGTGGCTGAGAGAGAGAGACAAGTGGTGGCAGGAGACTAGCGAGCGTATGACTGCTCCAGACCACCGCGGCGAACCTACTGACACAAATCTCAGCTCCCTCCTCCCTCTCTCACTCGCTACATACTCAATTATGTACCGAAACTACCGAATTACCTGCTTTTTGCACTCGCGTTGCACGGTTATTGCAAGAAAACTATCCATCATACAAGGATCGTTATGGTGTCATTCGAAAGCTCTGTTTATGCCCTTTCAGGGATAGGTACTTGTTTTACGTTCTGGGTCTTATTTAGGCATGAAAATGATCACGTAAATAGCCCTATTTTGGCTAAAAACACCCCGCTGTGCGGTACATATAATAAACCGCATAGGCCGCTCGTAAGGTGTTAAACACACAATATAATGAGAATGTTAACAAGAGCGTAGAAGACCAACCAGCAAGTCAGTAGAGACAAGAGGAAAACAGAAGGACAGGACTATGTGGCCCAATCCGACGGTGGTCAGCTCAAGTTAAAAAACACAGGCCTAGCCTAGTTACACAATTCACAGAAAAGAGAAAACACTAGGGCAGCGTCAATCCCTGAGTGAAAACAAAAACAAAAAAACAAGTAACAAAGCTAAACACTGCCCGAGAAGCCCCACAATTACGTTAAATTAATAAAATAAAAGGAGGATAGCCTAGGGTTTGACCAACAGTTTCACCAGAACCTCGTATCCCCAGGCGAACGAAATACAAGACCACCAACTATGGACAAGTTTAATAAACAAGTCAGAAGGGCTATAGGTCAGTTGAGACCAAAGCAGCATGTTTGTGAGAGAATAAAGGCTGTGTGCCCATATGCTCACACAAAAGCAGAATCCAGAGAAACTTCATGCTCAAGTCTTGTAAAACATTGACACATAGTCATATGAAAAAACAAAGAAAACAAAAAGTCACAAAGGGAAAGAAACACAATGCATCCCACGGGAAGCAACTCCCCCCCCCCAAGTTACGTTAAGGGTAGTTAAAGTGAACATGAACCCGAAAAGCGAGGGTAGAAGCGACACAACGACCGCTACGCGGTGTCGCGGACCAAACACCCCCGAAGAAGACAAATAAATAAACACGTCTCCAGCACTACGCGCACACCCATTAAACACGCCATAAATCCGTATAAAGTGCTGCCTACACCACTGAACATCCTTCTAAAACCTCAACAGCCTGAAAAGGCTCGCACTCACTAATAGTTGAAGTGAAGGGGATGCAAAGCAGGTACTCGCGAAGCACAGACAAAAAAAGGCGTGTGACATCGACGGTGGGCGCGAAGTGACTGATACTGTTTCATGTACTGGGGTAGGCTCATAGAAAATGGAGCATGGCTATGAGGAGAGCAGCTAGATTAAATGGGTAACTATAACAATTCTTTCTCTCCTTCGCTTTCTCTTCCTTCCTAGTCGTCTCGGAGTGTGTACAACGTGCCTAGTAGTGAATTGAGGTGCAACTCTAGAGATTATTTGGTTACTTAGCGTGAGTACCGATAAATCGGCCCGCTGTGGTAGCAGCTGAGATCATAAGCCCTACGTTGGAAACGTAGAGACTGCTACTAAATATGTTTAATTTCCGCCCCTCGAAAAGTATAGCAAATATAGCCGATTGATTGACTTTTTTCAATAAGGAACTGAGAGGTATTATGGTTGTGAGTCGGGTTTGAACATGTTGTGAGGTTATTTGGATGCATTTAATGGTTGCATTCGAAAGTTGAATGTATCAGCTTCCTTTTGAGATATCTTTCAATACCGCCCCTCGAAAATTATAGAAGATATTTCTTACAGTTTCTTACAGTAGATCTTCTGGAAAAAGGCAAACTATGCCTGTGTATCCAGCTCAGTACCAGTACTTGCACTGCTGCGGTCGTTCACGGTGTTGGCGGCGGCGGTAGCAGACGCAACATTTTTACTATTCTGTAGTTTTGTTTTATAATCAAACTTCAAATCTTGTCTTCCCCATGCTTTATCAAGATTACTTTCAAACTCCCTTATTGATTCGGAATCGACTACATACTGGGGCAGTGCGTTCCACTCATTTACCACTCTATCACAACATGAGTTCTTTGCCTTCTCAAGCCTATTTCTTTCTTTGTAAATTTTCTTAGAGTGTCCTCTCGTTCGTGTTCCCTCCCGCATCAAGAAGATACCTTCACACACATCCTCATCGTACTTTCCTGACACTATCTTAAAAGTCTCTATCATATCCCCTCTCTTTCTCCTATATGCCAGTGTCGGAAGCCCCAGTGTCCTCAACCTCTGCTCATAGCCCGCGTTCTTCAACGTTGGTACCAGCTTGCTAGCTCTCCTCTGCACTTTCTCCACTGCTTCTATATCCTTTACCATATATGGAGCCCACACCTGGTTCGCATATTCCAGGTGCGGCCTAACCAGCGCTGTATAGAGATTCCTGAAGATTTCTTCGTCAAGTGACACAAATGTCCTCCTTATCAGCCCTACAATTCTATTGGCTTTGTTTATCTTTTCCGCTAAATGTTCTGAGAAATTTAACTTATTGTCTATCACTACTCCTATATCCTTTTCTGCACTCACTTCCTCCATCGCTTCATACATACTGTATCCTACCTTGTCTATCTTGCTGGTCCCAATCCGCATGTACTTGCATTTTTTTGGATGAAAAGGCATTAACCAATGCTCAGACCATCCCTTCATGCCCTCCACATCTCCTTGAAGCAAACCCATATCTTCCTTACTCCTCACTCTTCTATACAGTTTAGTGTCATCCGCATACAGGTATACCTCACTTCCATTAGTTATAACTTCAGGCAAGTCGTTGATAAATATAACAAACAGCAGTGGTCCCAACACAGATCCCTGAGGTACCCCACTTGTAATTTCCCTCCACCCCGAGCCTATTCCATTCACCAGTACCCTCTGTCTCCGATCTTTCAGGAAGGCTTCTATCCATTTCACACATTTCTCCCCTATATTATAGCTTCTAACTTTCTCTATTAACCTTTTATGTGGGACCTTATCGAAGGCCTTCATAAAATCGCAATATACCACGTCTATTACATCACCATCTTCTAGAATTTGCATCCAATCATCTACCACCTTAATTAGCTGTAGTACCGTCGACCTCCCCGGAAAGAATCCGAACTGTCTCCCACTGAAAAGTTGGTTTGACTTCATATGATCCATTATTCCTTCTCTAATTACCGTTTCCATTAGTTTACACACAACACTTGTCAAACTGACTGGTCTATAATTCCCTGGGTCATTTCTCTTTCCCTTCTTAAATATAGCTGTTATGTTCGCCTCTCTCCAGTCCATCGGGATTTGTCCTGTATTAACCCGTTGAGACCCAGCGTCGCACGTGTTGCGTCGGCAGTCTTTGATCACCAACTCCCAGCGACGCATCATGTGCGTCCGACATATAAAAAACACTTACGTGGCTCGTAAGGTAGGAAATGGCGGGAGAATAGGAGGGGGAGGTACCGTAGTGTGTGTGGGAGCCGGGCCAGTAGGTGTGAGCGGGCCGAGACAGCCGCGCGGCTGGTGGTGGTGGGCTTAGTGGGGATAGTTTACACCCCTAGTTCACCGCCACTTTGAACCTTCATTACTCCGGTCGTATGGGAGCTAGAGGCTTGAGATTTATGTGAGATACTCCTTAGGATGTATGCCGTACAATGCCATACTCAGTTTTTACCCTAGTGCTCCCGGGCGGGTGGTCATGCGGGGGAGACGAACTATTGCCCCCCCCTCCCCCCCCCCGCCCCCCAAATGACCGAAATGAGTTTTTTTTATTTGTGTGTTCATTTCTCACCATTCTCTTCCATTTTGGCTCAACAAATTTTTTTGAGGCTCCCCAGGGGGCCCCAAACCCCCCACCCGCCCCCCCCCCAAAAACAGATGTCAGAGGTGATTTTTTTTTTTTTTTTTTTCATTTCTCATCCTTGTCTTCCATTTTAGCAAACAAAAAAAATAAGTGAAAATGGCTTGGGACTGGGGTGAACAAAATATTATAACTAGCCGGGGCTCAACGGGTTAAACGATACCTCAAATAAAATTTTCAATAGCTCTACTAACATCTCCCCTCCTTCCTTTATGATTCTTGGGTGTATCCCATCCGGTCCCGGTGACTTACTTCTATTCATTTTTTCTATAGCCCTTCTTATTCTAGCATGGGAAAACTCTATTAGTTCTAGTGCCGGTGCCTGTTTGATGGGAATGGTAGGCACTGCATCCTCCGACTCCACTGTTAGTACCCCCCCAAAGTATTTCCCCAGCACCTCTGCTTTCTCCTTATCAGTCTCCGCTCTACTCCCATCATTCAACCCCCCTACCAGCTCTGGGATCCCCAGATATATATATATCTGGGATATAGCCCAGAGTTTAAATTTTCCGAATAAGGAACAGGGAACCGGGAACCAAATTCAGCCGGGTGGATTAACACTGTTTTATCATACGAATTCGTGTATGTAATTCCAGGTAATTGTTTAGTGTATGGCCTCCTGCTAAAGAAAATGGATTTTTGAGCACAGACTAAACCAAAAGTTCACTACTGTATTTACATAGTTGGTCATTAACCTAACCTAACCTAACCTAGCCTAAGCTAACCTGGGCATCCTGGGGGCTGCTGCCCCCAGACCCCTGCTGGTCTTGGATTGAAAAGTGATAAAAAACACATATCTCTTACCTCATTATTCAAAGTTTTGTATTTGGTTTAATATACACTTCCCAGGTCATTTTAACAGTTCTATTGGTTCTATATATCATATAATACACCATAGAATACGTTTTTAATAACTAGAAAAAGAGGCCTTCGATTAAACAATTACGAAATTCCATTAAAACACAATTTCAATCTAATTAAGCGTTTGCAATAGCATTAAAATTGTGATGAATAATAAAAACGAGTCGTGTTTATTTTAACATAATAGTCTGAGACTGGAAAATATCAGTTTTCTTGTATAAGCTTACCACCAAAGAAAATTAAATTATAAGGCTAACTAATTAATTTCCAAACGAAGAACTCTTAATTCCCTCCTCCACCCGAGCTTTTTCTGACATACTAGCATTATAATTTTAACAGTTATTTATATTGCTGAATAAGTACATATTTTCTAATCTTTTAAAACAATGGTTATAGTAACGGTAACACTCCCCGCCTATAAAACAAGTGCTTACAGAGTATAGGAAGAGTAACCCATCCTATTTAATGTAGGCTATGGTTTATTTATGGGTGCACTTTTAAAGCTTTAGGATTTTTTTTTTTTTTTTTTAAATATTTGTAAACAATATTATTAGTCGTTCATTGACGCTCTCGCAGAGAAGTTTAATTACCATAGCACCTCACCATTTTCTGTTGACCCATTATCTGACGAAACCCCATTTCGTGGTGGGGGGGGGGGGTTTCCACTCTCCTGAAGTATTTGTTTAGTAGCCTACTTTTATGTCCCTAAATACTTTTCAAGACCAGTGAGGTTCTAGGGGCGGCAGCTGCCAGGTTAGGTAATTTAAGGTTGTCAATAAGGTTAATGACAATATTATCGTTAAAATGCCCCACAACAAGAAGCCCGAAGGACCAGGTGACCAAGCCAACCAGTTCAGACAGGCCGAAGCCCGCAGGGCTAAGCAGCGCCAAACCACACCTGCCTATCACTTTTAACCGCTGACCCTTCCCCCACCTCGCGTATCCACTACCCCTCGTGTCCTACACCTCCTACCCGCCAGACTCTACCTACATGATGATGAACATGAATACACCTTAATTTAATACACCCGATAGCCCTATGCCCGTTGTTGTATTGATTTAGGCCTGTTAATTCGGATAAACTCACTATGACCAATCTGCAGACCATTATCAGGAGAGATGCAGGAAAACTACCTCGTATCTCTCTCTCCATGACGAGTATAGATATATGTACCCCCGTGCTCAGTCGCCCCCCCTTGCCTTGTTCTTCTAGTAATTAAGTGTATATATAATATTAACCGGAGTATGCCACCAGTATTGATACGACGTAGCGGCACTGTCCTTGTGTCGTATTGTGCCATGTGCATACCAACCCGGTTTCATCATCTTATTAGGACGACGGCTATAATGTCGTCATTCATGCATGTATTCAATCCTTAGGTTAATTATCTTTTATCCGCCATTGTGTTCCTCTCTTCCATTTACTTTTCCACAATTGTTATACGTCTTCCAATCACCTCCTTCGTATCCACAATCCACACTACTCTATTTTGCTTCGTGACCCTATATGCTCAGTGGTACACTGTTTTGGGTCCTCCTGTCCGCTTATCCTTCACGCCCCACTGCACACTCCACCCTACCTGTTCAATCATAGGGAAATGCCACCCCTATGTCCAGCGCATTAAGGGTCACTACCCTAGGTCACGAGCGGCGCGGCACCTAGCCTCAAACCACCCCCTTTACAATTCACAACCCTCTCCCTGTAAAGACGCCATAAGAACGTTATAACATGCCAACTCAGTTCGTTCACTAACCTCAACAAATAGAAGGGAAGGACCTATCCTTGTACCCCCCTTAACTATCCTCTAACTCCCTAGCCACACTCACAACCTGAACCAGAACAATAGCCGGCGCGAGACTAGGAATCCCCCCTAAAAATACCTTGTCTTGCCAGACTAAGTTTCTGAAGACCAACCGCCCCCATAAATCTATGTATGTTCTTCCATCCGAGAAGTAATATGTTAACCCCTGTCTTGCCAGACTAAGTTTCTGAAGACCAACCGCCCCCATAAATCTATGTATGTTCTTCCATCCGAGAAGTAATATGTTAACCCCCATGTCATAATTGATAAGAAACTATGATACCCACGGGTACACCATTGTATATATAACCATTATTCCTGTAAGACCTAGACAAAGATAATGACTGAAGATGTTAGCAACCATGCCGTAACTCTAATTCTTACCCCAACCAGAGATTGTATAGATAACCCTTTCTTACTATTGTCTCGACGCATATCTACCACGAAACAATAACGAAGCAACCCCTACGAACTGCCACTTTCTTTGGTATATATATTTCATAGAAAATGCAGTTCCCAGGGACAACTAGATCAGCAAGAAATCGTGTCGACTAATGGTGTCCATAACCCCTCGTATTGACGAGTAATAGTACACTATGTTTTTCTCTACTTTTATCCACAGTCAAGCACACACCTACAGCTAACCTCATCTTCCCCACAGTCCACATGATTCTATAATTTCCAGACTCATATACCACCACCTATTGCTCATCCCCCGGTAGCGTTTGATTACCCTACCTTCCCTGTCGGTAACCCCCAGTCTAAGATACCAGCTGTAGCCTAATGCCACCCCTACGCCCAGAGATCGTAGGGTCAAACTTCCACGTAGCCCCCCTTAACCCTCTCCCTCTCGTTAACCCCCACGCTCCTCCACTCCCTCCTAACCTAGCCTCTCCACCATACCCCCTGAGTATACTTAATTTTTCCGTTACTAACATTCTCAAACCTTTTGTATATATACTCCTATCCAGCCTACCTTCCCCCAGTAGGAAGAAACACCATTAAAACTTTACTAACCCTTTGCATGCCATCTATTCCCTCACAACCCATTCACAACCCTGTACCAAATGATCGTCAGTGCGAGGCTAGCCGCCTCGCCAGTGACTAACTTCTATTGCCATACTTCCAGATAAATGTGGCAGAGTTAGCAACCCAGTCTCCACCACATCCAACAAACCATGCAATTAACAACCCAACCAATTAAACCAGCTGGTCAAGGCACCTTCGGTTTTGGTATTACGAACACCCACATCTGTCTCATAAACAGAGGGTTATTACAAACACTTGTAATATGGCAAGCCCCCAGCCACAGCCGCCCGGACGACCATGACAGAGAGAGGACGCGCACCTAACCCTCTCACCCACCCGAGGAGGGACACCCCTACCCCTGCGGAGGTATACCTGACCCCTGTTTTGACTTCCGGGTCATTGCCAGGTAGCACAGGAATTCTTCCTATCAATGAACTAACCATGTATGACTAACACCTTTACTAACCTCTATTAACCCACAATAACCCATTAACCTTTCTTGCATACTCCGATAACCAAATTAGCACCTCAGCTATACCATAGAATGAAAACTGAGCAATCTAAGAGAGACGCTCCTATCAAAGATGTCCCAAACCTCCTCGCAAAGTAGATCCAGTCTCTCTCCCCTAAATACTTCCAGTATAGCCAAAATAGTACCTCTTACTAAGGCTCAGTTATCTCACATTATGAAGGCTCCATACAGCCATGTGCCACACCAGTAATCACCACCTTACCTAGTTCCCGTATCAATTGAGAGCTCAAATAAGTCCATCAAAACTCGAGATCCCTATGGCCTACAGGGTCCAAAACCGAACCTATAAACCAAGCTCCAGCCCCCAGTAAAATCAGTTGAAAGATAGACACCAACCAGTGGTTGGTCACCAGAGTTGACCTCGAGCTCCCTCATTGTTTGTTGCTGAGAATCGAGTTCCAGAGCCGGCAGACTCCGTGGCAGATTTAGATAGAAGGATCTGTCCACGTACAAGAAATCTACGTGCACCTTATAACCTTCATGCAGGCCGGGAAGCTGAGCGATCAACGTGAGATGCGCTTTGCGTTAATTCCGATCCAGATTGACAGGAATATCCTAATATCTGTGATTCAGGTCTAGAAACCAGTGGGTATATAAGAGTGTAACCAGCAACGATCGCCAAGAGATCCGTCTTGAGAACTTCCTACATATGGACCATCTGGACGGCCGCGGAACCAGTCGTTAGCCCCCAACATCACGGACGCAAGATAACCAGGACCAGACCAATCAAATACAACCCAAGATTCACTCTATCAGTTCTACAGTGTTACAGTGCTATTTAGAGACTCACTTATTAATATTTCTATGAAGTGGCTACATCTTTGCCCCAGTATAATTCATATATAACCATTCCATTAGGAAGTGCTAAGCGTATCAGTGTTTATTAATTAACAGGCGATATTAACTCTCGTAATTACCCATATATCCAGATATTATTACATAGAAATGAAACCCTAGTGATATCTGAATGTTCGACCACTGATTTGCGTTCTATGTATTTCTGATACAAGAATATAAAACTTAGATCAGTACCCCCCTGAGGTTACTAGAATTCCCGTGCTCTAAAATATGCGTGTGTAATCTAGTCTGTGAACTACTACTTGTGCATCAGAGCTACCAGCGATAAATCTAATAGTGAATATGAATCTATAAGTAACATTTATGGTCTCCAGTATATCAACTTGTGAATAAAGCCAGTGATCAGAAGATTAATACCTGAACGTTGGAAGTGGGAGACTAGGCTCCATCCAGATCCACTTAATGCTAGTTGTTCAATTCTATCATTTGTCTTGCACGAGTATTCATACCTTCTTATGCTTCATATTAATCATTATCAAGAAAACTACAGAAGTGTGTACATCAATAAACGTGATCGTGTGTCTTGTTACCGTGTGTTTATTTTGTGTTCTCTATTCCTCATACCTTGTGTTGTGCATGCAGCCTTCTATACCCAGTCAGTTAGAACTCACATTACCCAAGTTAATCCTGTAGAAAAACAGGGCATAACATTGGCGGCAGCGGTGGTTCTTGATTCGGATAAAAGGTTGCATTACATTGCAAGTTTGGAACAGCCAGAACACGATAACATCATGGCGCACCGTTCTCACATCCCCATCCCACATTATGATGGGGAGACTTACGAGATCGAAACGTTCATGAACATAGTGAAACCCATACTTGACCTAGTTTATACCACGGATGCAGAAAAGATAGCCGTGACATTAACGCACCTGGGAAAAGCCGTTTCCCTGGTTGCCTACCAAGTGCACCCTGCTCTCACATGGGACGAATTTCGCCCAATAGTGATAGAGGCCATTAACCTAAGAAGTGCGCATGGGTGTAATTAGACACCTCTGCCTGTGCGCATGTATTTGAGGTGTTTCCATCACTAAAATATTAATTTTACCATAAATAGCATTAATACTTATCCATACGCGCCTATTATGGGTTGATTATAAAAGTATTAACCTGAAACAACATTAAAACGAGTGAAAACAGCGTTTGGATGGTCAAAATCGGAGATACAGGCCGCGAGTTATATAATGTATGGGTGAGGCAACCTGCTTTCCCGCCAATTTCCCCCAAGGCCACTGAGACACAGTCGATCGATACTCTCTCTCTCTCTCTTGCACTCGCTTGCTAACAGTGTTGACAACGCCCTGCTTGCAACTCGCTAATGTTAGCACGAAAATATACCTCAGAATAAGGGAATAACAGGGAAAATAGGTGATAACTGAAGGAGGGGAGGAAAGTGGGGAAGGAGGGGAGGTAGAGGAGTGATATTTTGCATGGCCCAGGGGCCATTTTTTTTTTTTTTTTTTGTTCGATGTTTAAAGTTGATTTTTTTTTTCTCTGACTCTTAACCTCTGAAGTGCGCATGGGGGTAATTGGAAACGTCCCCCTGTGCTGACGTATTTGAGGTGTTTCCGTCACTAAAATATTCATTGTGCCATTAATAGCATTAATATTTATCCATATGCGCCTATTATGGGTTGATTATAAAGGTATTAACCTGAAACAACAATAAAACGAGTGAAAACAGCGTTTGGATGGTCAAAATCGGAGATATAGCCCGCGAGTTGTATAATGTATGGGTGAGGCAATCTGCTTTCCCGCCAATTTCCCCCCAAGGCCACTGAGACACAGTCGATCGATACTCTCTCTCTCTCTCTCTTGCACTCGCTTGCTATCAGTGATGACCACACCCTCCAATCGGATTTCTAATGTTAGCACGAAAATATACCTCAGAATAAGGGAATAACAGGGAAAATAGGTGATAACTGAAGGAGAGGAGGAAAGTGGGGAAGGAGGGGAGGTAGAGGACTGAGATTTTTGCATGGCCCAGGGGCCAAAAAAAAAAAAAAAAAAAAAAAAAAAAAAAAAAATATAAATGTTTTTTTTTTTTTTCGATGTCAAAAGTTGATTTTTATTTTCTCTGACTCTTAAGAGTCTTCCCGCAGTGCGCCGGGGGAACTCTTAAGAGTCTCCCCGCAGCTCCCGGGTTAAGAGTCTTCCCGCAGTCTTAAGAGTCTCCCCGCACTTCCCGGGTTAAGCCTTCGTTGGGCGTTTTCGTGGCCCACACCCGTCTCCAAGACACTAAATTCGAAGGCGATCTAGATGCCACAGTGAATAAGATCGCCCAACATATCAAAGTGTCTTTCCCCACATTGACCAGAATCCAGCAAGAACAGCAGATTCTGGTCAACCTTGTATCAATATTGCCCTCAGCAGTAAAGGATCATTTCCGTGTGCACGATTTCGTCGGATATAAAAAAGATCTCATCACGATCCGAGGTATTTTGGCCGTGCACACAGAAACACCCACCCAAATCGCTGTAATCAAGAGGTTCCCCACACACCCGCAGCACCTCGACAACCAAAACCCCAAGGCTCAAACCTTCAACTCCAAGAATGCCTACCCATCCTCATCCTTCCACAACAAACCTACCTACCCTTCCGGCAAGCCCCAACCCAGTAGGCCCCGGTTCCAACCTACCCCGCCACGCAGAATCTTCAACCGGAACAAAACCTACAACCCCTACCAAAGTAAGAACCCTACATTAGTGATTATCAACCCCTATGATTTCCTATGATTTCCTATGATTTCCTGTAGTGCTAAGTGTGCCCTCCATCAAATTCGTGACTCTGCCAAACCTCGTCCCTTTACTCCTCGCATTTCTGTAAATGAAGAGGAGTGGGGACAAGAGGAAGAAATGGAGGCAATGCACACCGAAGACATAGCCCCCCATATCATGACCTCAGACGATACCGAGGAAACCCTGGAGGAGGTAGATCCCGACCCCCAGGGTTTTTAAAGTATCCCCCGCCCACGATGGCCTCGGCGGGGGACGCCATAACTGATCGCACTGCCCCCATTTACTACATGGCCAAAATCAAGGACATTCCTGTTCGCTTGTTAATCGACACGGGAGCTGCTAAGTCATGTTTGTTCAAGTCTTATTATGATCAACACCACCGACTATTTGGCCCCTTGTTACCTACCAAAGCAGAACTAATCTCAGCTGCTGATACCTACTTAAATCTCCTAGGAGACACTTTGCCCCTATCAGTAACTACTCCTGCCCCCCATGGCCGTTGTTATCACCCGTTCACAGTATTTTCCTCCCACTGTAAACATTACGATGGTTTCCTTGGACTTGACCTCCTTCAAAAACTCCAGGCCCAGGTTGACTGCGGCCAGAGGCTGATCTCATTAAAAAAAAAAATCCAACCCAAAGCCTCTGACAAACCCATCACGCAGAAACCAGTTCATAAAAAGAAAAAAACACCTCCACCCTCAACAAACTCTGAGTCAAGATTACCAAGTTGCAGCTAGCACTAAGGTAACTCCTAAACCCCCCCCCTTGCCCCGAGTTCTCTCAAAATATCACTCATTCCGTTAAAAAAATGCCTCAGCAAACGAAAGAAGACAAGTCCAAGCAACTCAATGATGTAAACCCCCCCATTCCTCCTAACTCTGTCCAGGATCAATCCTCCCATGTTTCCAGGACAGACTCTTGTGTATGTAAAAACCATTCTACCAAATATTTATGTACACATGTTTCCAGGGAAAATGCCGACCTATGTACCCAACAATGTTTTCCCCATGCCCCCAGAAATGCTCAGCTATTCCCCCACCAACAAAATCGCCCTTGTGACAGCTTTCCGTCAGTAGCTCCCTTCCACCCCCACACAATTCACACCCCTAAAAAACTTCAAAACCCCACACTTGACTCACCCCCTCATGACAGACAAACCCACCAATCCCATATAACCTCTAAACAAACCGTCACTGCCACCGACAAAACTCCCCAAATTCGTCCTTTTAACAACCACAAATCAGTACATCAGTCCTCCACCAATAACCCATGTTCTATGCCTAACTCTTCCCCCACCAATCCTCCACAGTCCCACCAACAAATTCCGTTTTCTAAATCACTCACACCTCACCACTCTGATCCTCCCACACGCGCCGTTAATCCCCCCCTCACGCGTGACCCCCACCAAAGTGATTCCCCCCCCCCCCCCTCATGCGTACCGAGCACCTGCTCACCAGTCGGTCCTCCACCATTATTAGCCCAGCTGTAGTTCAAGTTAAATGTCAAATTCCCCCCCCGCCATCAAAAATGGGTTAACCTTCGACCCATACCCCAAACTCACATGATATTTTCCCCCACTACCACGTCCACCGACCCCAATCGTTGCCTCCTACAACCCGCCATCATTTCCGCTCGCCTAAACCACATTCTAGTGGCCAATATCTCTGAAGAATCCCTGACATTACCAAAAGGCCTCATCATAGGAGACCTCGAAACATTTGATGACCTCCCCATAGATTCCAATGAAACCCCTACCAGTCTCAAATTACCCCCTCTCCCTGACACATTATCCGACCACCAAAAACACAGCATGTACGAACTATTGCTAGAGTTCAGTGACGTATTTGCCCAACAACCCACTGAAATAGGACAGACCAATGTTGAACAACACATCATTAACACCACAGGCCCCCCCATACGACAACCATCCCGTAGAAAAAATCCCATACAACGCCAGGAAGAGGAACGCCAAGTCCAAGAGATGTTAGAGGCCGGAATTGCTACCCCGTCCATCAGCCCCTGGTCTTCCCCTGTTGTCCTAGTAAAAAAGAAAGATGGGTCAACCCGTTTTTGCGTAGATTACAGGAGATTGAATGACGTAACCATTAAGGACGCTACACCATTACCCAGGATAGACGATTCCCTTGACTCCCTATACAGATCCAGATGGTTCCCTACCCTCGACTTGCAAGCAGGATATTGGCAAGTGCCCATCAAGGCAGAGGACCAAGAAAAAACAGCATTCTCCACTAGTGGTAGCCACCACTACGAATTTAACGTCCTACCTTTACGCCTCTGCAACGGACCCGCCACTTTCTCCCGTTTGATGGAAGCGGTATTACATGGCCTTACCCGGGAAACCTGCCTAGCGTATCTAGACGATATTATTGTATACTCACAAACCTGGGAAGAACACCTCCTCAGGTTGAAACAAGTTCTTCAAAGAATCCGAGCCGCCGGGCTGAAATTGAAACCCTCAAAATGCGAGATTGCACGAAATAAGGTAGATTTCCTCGGCCACGTAATATCTGAAAATGGCATTGCACCAGACCCCAAGAAACTTCAAGCCATACAAAACCAACCCCCACCCACCACCGTTAAAGGAGTACGTTCTTTTCTAGGTTTAGCCACATACTACAGACGTTTCGTCCCACACTTTGCCGCAATAGCCAGACCCCTCCACCAACTCACCCACAAGGACACCCCATTCACCTGGACACCTGAAAGAGACCTCGCTTTTAACACTTTGAAACAAAAGCTGATCCAATCCCCTATTGTCGCTTTCCCTGATTACCATAAACCTTTCCGTCTTTATACCGACGTATCTCTGTACGCCATTGGTGCAGTTTTAGCTCAAGTAAGAGACGGAGAGGAACATGTGATAGCGTATGCCAGCTCCACACTCAACCAAGCCCAACAGAATTATGCAGCCACCAAGAGAGAGTGCCTAGGGATCATTTGGGCACTCACCCACTTCAGGTCATTTGTGTTGGGCGCGAAACTAGATATAATAACCGACCATCAATCTTTGCAATGGTTGCATAGGTGCGAAACCAACTCAGCCATCTTGGTACTCTGGAGAGAGACACTAGAGGACTACGATTTTACAATACAGTATCGTCCAGGTAAACTTCACACCAATGCAGACGCCCTGTCACGTTTGCCAGTACCGAAAGACCCCCCCACCAACCTAGCCGCCTTACAAAACACTGAGCTCTTACATACCCCCATCAACCAACATAATTCCCCCCCAGGCCCCTCACTAATTCAATCTTGGGAAACAAGGATCAGACCACCCTGGATACCGTTAAATATCTTCAAGAAACTGACTCGCTGGGGAGATCAACTTGCCACAGACTCCGGTCACATAGTCCTAGACCCCACCATTGCCCACGACTACATGATTGCCATCCACGAGGGAAACGGCATACACCTTGGACAAAAGAAGATGTTAAAAATCTTCGCGGATCAGTACTGGACCCCCAACCCCTCCAAGATTGCACAACGCGTGACAGAATCCTGCAAACCTTGTTTATTGGGGAAGGATAGATCACGCACCCCAGGCCCAGCTGGTACCATTTCCGCCAACAAACCATTCCAAGTCCTATCCCTCGACATCATGGGCCCGTTTCCTTCTTACGCTAGCAACCGCTATATCGTCACATTTGTTGACGTATATTCAAAAATTTTAATAGCCTGCCCAGTTAAAGACCACACAGCCACCACCGTCGCTGCACTGCTTGCCACAGAAGTGTTTCCTATATTCGGCCTTCCCCTTGCTCTTCTATCCGACAATGCCCCCGAATTTAGTGGACACGTTTGGCACCAGTTCACCCAACAATGCGGTATTAAGATCAAACACTCATCCCCGTACTGGCCTCAAGGAAATTCTATATGCGAATGCAGCCATCGCACCATCAACAACCAGTTATGTACCAAAATGATTGCTCTTAACACCTCAGACTGGCCATCACAGATAAAATGATACAATGGGGCATGAACACCTGTCCCCGAGAAGACGGTATTTCACCTCATGAACGTGTTTACGGCGTACCCCCCCTGTTACTACCGTTCCACCATCATGGTCACCTCCCCTCCAACACCTCCACATTTGACCCATTGCAACATCTGCAAAACACCCTCCATAACGCCCAAACCTGTCAAGACACCAAAAATGATAACCCCGATGATAAAAACCCTTTCGCCATCCATGACACCGTAATGGTAGCCAATCTACCTGTCACCAACAAATTAGGCCCTCGCTATGTCGGCCCCTACACCATCATCAAAGTCCCAAATGCCTATCAAGTCATCATTGATTATCACGGCGTGACTCGCACGTTCAGAAATAGATTCGTCCGAGCTTTTAAACCTCTAAAACCACAAGACATTACCCCACCCCACACGTCCGACCCTGAATTGAACACCCCTATACCCCTCCCACTCAGGCTATGAATGTTCCCCTACAAACCCCTAAAGGCCTAAACCCTCCAGCACAGAACCTGCCGATCCTTCCTCAACATACCCCCAAACTAACCTCCACAAACCCCAAGCCCCCACTATCACACCTTCCTCCACCATGACCAATTCCTTCACTTCTGATAGTCAAGTACCTCCCCAAAATATCAAAGTACGAAAACCTCCACCCACAACCCCGACCACAACAGAAACCCTCCCGTCTAGCCCTGAAGTACCTCCACCAGGCACCACAGTAAGAAAACCACCACCCCCACCTAAAACCAAGTACACACCCAACCGCACCACACAACCTACCCCAGTCACCTCACGCTACAACTTACGCCCACGACTGAAA
Source organism: Paralithodes platypus (assembly GCA_032716605.1). Classification (NCBI taxonomy): domain Eukaryota; kingdom Metazoa; phylum Arthropoda; class Malacostraca; order Decapoda; family Lithodidae; genus Paralithodes; species Paralithodes platypus. Next base: position 7,163,688 of record CM064496.1, read on the forward strand.
TCCTTTAAACCCTCCAGAAAACACACCCTGATAACAAAGTTCCGTAGAGCTGCCAGACCACTATCCTCCTCCTCCTCTTCTTCTTCGTCGAATTCTCCTCCACAAAGGGAAAGAAGACGAATAATCACAAGCAAACACCATCACCCCTCTAACTATATTCCAAAAATAACCACCCCCACCCTCCCCCGAGAGCAAATACCTTCCCCTTCAACCTCATCCCCTCCCCCCACCTCATCACCCCGAATGACCTTCTAGATCTGCCTCCCCACCAAACTCCCACAAAACCACCTATTTCCACCACCATCAAATCACCAACCCCACCAAAGAACGCACCCAACACACTTTCCTACCCCCAACCCTCCAAATTAAACCTCCCCTCACTACCCACTCGTCTAGCCCCCCCCCTCCCCCCCCCCCCGCATCCACCCCTTTCCCCTCCACTATCCCTGCGACCCCACCCATGCGTCAACCAACCTCATCATCTCATAAAACCCCCAACCAACCTCCCCCTAAAGACTACCCTATGCCAACGACCAACCCCTCCTCACCCACCACGTCTACCACACAAGTAACTCCCAACCAAAGCCCCTCCAAAATGACATACCCGACCTCCACACCCCCACTTAAATCCCCCCACAAAGTCGCCCCTCCGAGAACCCCCATCAATACCCCCACCCAATCCTCTCCCATTCCTCCTACCACCCTCACTCGACAAAACCTCCACACGCATCTACCTCTCGCATAACCCCCTACATCACCCCCACTAAATGCCGTCCACCTGTAAAGCGTTCTTCCCCTCAATATAAAACATCGTCGAGCGAGTCAAGTCCCACTACAAAAATCTACCTTCCCACCAGAACCTCCAAAGGTAGAATCATCAACAGACCCATCAGATTTGAAGACAGTTATGTAAAAACAAAACCCCTTTCTTCCACTAAAAGCCCAAGCCACACAACACACACACCCCCTCTTTCTCACACACCTCCATCATGCACCTTACCTAAACCAATATTGCACATTGCCTCCATATATTTTCCCAGCCTGCAACACCACCCAAGACAACCCCAAAAACCCCAGACTCATATCCCCCCTTCACCCCCAGCTCCGCCTTCACGCGTTAGTCCCTCCCCCTCAGTTGTTAACCCCTTCACCACACTGAAGAGGCCTCCTGTCAGTCCCACACACCTCACTCAATACCTGACCTCCACCATGAACACATCCACACCATTCGTCGCTCCCGTCCCTACCCCCACTGAGGACGAATACACACCGTTCATAAGACATATTAAATTAAAAACGTCCACAGGACGCTCAGCCCGTCTACAACGGCCACATCAAGCCCGGGCAGCCTTCCTCCACAACACCGAAGACACAGTCCTACAGGTCTACATAGACCTGCACAAGAAACCTGACCCTCGCTCTCTTGCCTGGTGGGACCTACACACCCTCCAAATGACCCACCATGACTATACTTCTCTTTACTTCACCCTTGAGGCTCGAGGACGAGCCTACAACGAAGGAGAGGGAAGTAAAATACCCCAGAACAAGAAGCCCGAAGGACCAGGTGACCAAGCCAACCAGTTCAGACAGGCCGAAGCCCGCAGGGCTAAGCAGCTCCAAACCACACCTGCCTATCGCTTTTAACCGCTGACCCTTCCCCCACATCACGTATCCACTACCCCTCGTGTCCTACACCTCTTACCCGCCAGACTCTACCTACATGATGATGAACATGAATACACCTTAATTTAATACACCCGATAACCCTATGCCCGTTGTTGTAATGATTTAGGCCTGTTAATTCGGATGAACTCACTATGACCAATCTGCAGACGATTATCAGGAAAGATGCAGGAAAGCTACCTCGTATCTCTCTCTCCATGACGAGTATAGATATATGTACCCCCGTGCTCAGTCGCCCCCCTTGCCTTGTTCTTCTAGTAATTAAGTGTATATATAATATTAACCGGAGTATGCCACCAGTATTGATACGACGTAGCGCCACTGTCCTTGTGTCGTATTGTGCCACGTGCATACCAACCCGGTTTCATCATCTTATTAGGACGACGGCTATAATGTCGTCATTCATGCATGTATTCAATCCTTGGGTTAATTATCTTTTTTCCGCCATTGTGTTCCTCTCTTCCATTTACTTTTCCACAATTGTTATATGTCTTCCAATCACCTCCTTCATATCCACAATCCACACTACTCTATTTTGCTTCGTGACCCTATGCTCAGTGGTACCCTGTTTTGGGTCCTCCTGTCCGCTTATCCTTCACGCCCCGCTGCACACACCACCCTACCTGTTCGATCGTAGGGAAATGCCACCCCTATGTCCAGCGCATTAAGGGTCACTACCCTAGGTCACGAGCGGCACGGCGCCTAGCCTCAAACCACCCCCTTTACAATTCACAACCCTCCCCCTGTAAAGACGCCATAAGAACGTTATAACATGCCATCTCAGTTCGTTCACTAACCTCAACAAATAGAAAGGAAGGACCTATCCTTGTACCCCCCTTAACTATCCTCTAACTCCCTAGCCACACTCACAACCTGAACCAGAACAATAGCCGGCGCGAGACTAGGAATCCCCCCTAAAAATACCTTGTCTTGCCAGACTAAGTTTCTGAAGACCAACCGCCCCCATAAATCTATGTATGTTCTTCCATCCGAGAAGTAATATGTTAACCCCTGTCTTGCCAGACTAAGTTTCTGAAGACCAACCGCCCCCATAAATCTATGTATGTTCTTCCATCCGAGAAGTAATATGTTAACCCCCATGTCATAATTGATAAGAAACTATGATACCCACGGGTACACCATTGTATATATAACCATTATTCCTGTAAGACCTAGACAAAGATAATGACTGAAGATGTTGTTGTTGTTGTTCCCCAAGCTGCCTGGCCGAACAGCCCCAAGGCCCCGAGTAAGGCCAAGGCCATAAACGAGCGCCCCCCACAGAACCCTCCCTGCCGACCACAATAAAGCCTGGGTGACCGAAGCCAGTCCATGGCGGGGAGCTGAGAGGGTGCGTAAACGCCCGGGAAACCAAAGCCCCACCCAGGGCCCTGTGCCCCTCAGCAATTATGAAGAGAAAGTTGAGGGCCAAAGGAATAATGTGACGCTTTAGCTTCCAATCTTGGTAGATTGGGAGGTCAATCCACGGAAGAGACGCCGTCACTTGAGATCTAGAAAATATATAAGTAAAAGGAACAGTCAGAGTAAGCTATGGGTATGGCAGAGATCGCTCAGGTCTCACTCTGATAGACCAGCCCATCACCACTAAGATGTTAGCAACCATGCCGTAACTCTAATTCTTACCCCAACCAGAGATTGTATAGATAACCCTTTTTTACCATTGTCTCGACGCATATCTACCACGAAACAATAACGAAGCTACCCCTACGAACTGCCGCTTTCTTTGGTATATATATTTCATAGAAAACGCAGTTCCCAGGGACAACTTGATCAGCAAGAAATTGTGTCGACTAATGGTGTCCATAACCCCTCGTATTGACGAGTAATAGTACACTATGTTTTTCTCTACTTTTATCCACAGTCAAGCACACACCTACAGCTAACCTCATCTTCCCCACAGTCCACATGATTCTATAATTTCCAGACTCATATACCACCACCTATTGCTCATCCCCCGGTAGCGTTTGATTATCCTACCTTCCCTGTCGGTAACCCCCAGTCTAAGATACCAACTGTAGCCTAATGCCACCCCTACGCCCAGAGATCGTAGGGTCAAACTTCCACGTAGCCCCCCTTAACCCTCTCCCTCTCGTTAACCCCCACGCTCCTCCACTCCCTCCTAACTTAGCCTCTCCACCATACCCCCTGAATATCCTTAACTTTTCCGTTACTAACATTCTCAAACCTTTTGTATATATACTCCTATCCAGCCTACCTTCCCCCAGTAGGAAGAAACACCATTAGAACTTTACTAACCCTTTGCATGCCATCTATTCCCTCACAACCCCTTCACAACCCTGTACCAAATGATCGTCAGTGCGAGGCTAGCCGCCTCGCCAGTGACTAACTTCTATTGCCATACTTCCAGATAAATGTGGCAGAGTTAGCAACCCAGTCTCCACCACATCCAACAAACCATGCAATTAACAACCCAGCCAATTAAACCAGCTGGTCAAGGCACCTTCGGTTTTGGTATTACGAACACCCACATCTGTCTCATAAACAGAGGGTTATTACAAACACTTGTAATATGGTAAGCCCCCAGCCACAGCCGCCCGGACGACCATCACAGAGAGAGGACGCGCACCTACCCCTCTCATCCACCCGAGGAGGGAGACCCCTACCCCTGCGGAGGTATACCTGACCCCTGTTTTGACTTCCGGGTCATTGCCAGGTAGCACAGGAATTCTTCCTATCAATGAACTAACCATGTATGACTAACACCTTTACTAACCTCTATTAACCCACAATAACCCATTAACCTTTCTTGCATACTCCGATAACCAAATTAGCACCTCAGCTATACCATAGAATGAAGATTGAGCAATCTAAGAGAGACGCTCCTATCAAAGATGTCCCAAACCTCCTCGCAAAGTAGATCCAGTCTCTCTCCCCTAAATACTTCCAGTATAGCCAAAATAGTACCTCTTACTAAGGCTCAGTTATCTCACATTATGAAGGCTCAATACAGCCATGTGCCACAACAGTAATCACCACCTTACCTAGTTCCCGTATCAATTGAGAGCTCAAATAAGCCCATCAAAACTCGAGATCCCTATTGCCTACAGGGTCCAAAACCGAACCTATAAACCAAGCTCCAGCCCCCAGTAAAATCAGTTGAAAGATAGACACCAACCAGTGGTTGGTCACCAGAGTTGACCTCGAGCTCCCTCATTGTTTGTTGCTGAGAATCGAGTTCCAGAGCCGGCAGACTCTGTGGCAGATTTAGATAGAAGGATCTGTCCACGTACAAGAAATCTACGTGCACCTTATAACCTTCATACAGGCCGGGAAGCTGAGCGATCGACGTGAGATGCGCTTGGCGTTAATTCCGATCCAGATTGACAGGAATATCCTAATATCTGTGATTCAGGTCTAGAAACCAGTGGGTATATAAGAGTGTAACCAGCAACGATCGCCAAGAGATCCGTCTTGAGAACTTCCTACATATGGACCATCTGGACAGCCGCGGAACCAGTCATTAGCCCCCAACATCACGGACGCAAGATAACCAGGACCAGACCAATCATATACTACCCAAGATTCACTCTATCAGTGCTACAGTGTTACAGTGCTATTTAGAGACTCACTTATTACTATTTCTATGAAGTGGCTACATCTTTGCCCCAGTATAATTCATATATAACCATTCCATTAGGAAGTGCTAAGCGTATCAGTGTTTATTAATTAACAGGCGATATTAACTCTCGTAATTACCCATATATCCAGATATTATTACATAGAAATGAAACCCTAGTGATATCTGAATGTTCGACCACTGATTTGCGTTCTATGTATTTCTGATACAAGAATATAAAACTTAGATCAGTACCCCCTTGAGGTTACTAGAATTCCCGTGCTCTAAAATACGCATGTCTAATCTAGTCTGTGAACTACTACTTGTGCATCAGAGCTACCAGCGATAAATCTAATAGTGAATATGAATCTATAAGTAACATTTATGGTCTCCAATATATCAACTTGTGAATGAAGCCAGTGATCAGAAGATTAATACCTGAACGTTGAAAGTGGGAGACTAGGCTCCATCCAGATCCACTTAATGCTAGTTGTTCAATTCTATCATTTGTCTTGTACGAGTATTCATACCTTCTTATGCTTCATATTAATCATTATCAAGAAAACTACAGAAGTGTGTACATCAATAAACGTGATCGTGTGTCTTGTTACCGTGTGTTTATTTTGTGTTCTCTATTCCTCATACCTTGTTTTGTGCATGCAGCCTTCTATACCCAGTCAGTTAGAACTCACATTACCCAAGTTAATCCTGTAGAAAAACAGGGCATAACAATCGTAGGAGGGGGGTTAGTTTGTTTACCTCATACAACCCACCCGGGATTCAAACCCTGGACCTTGTGATCAACAGGCACTCGTGCTAACCCTTACAAGGTTCAGGGTTCGAATCCCGGGTGGGTTGTATGAGGTTTTTCTCAAGTGGCATTACTTGATATAAATATTGGTTTGTTTACGTCCGCCGTGCGTGCCAGGCTCGCCGACTCGTATTATCAATGGAACTTTGAAAGCATTAACCTAACCTAGCAACCTTACCTAACCTTGAGACCCCAACTGGCCACATAGCAGTAGAAGAGCTTCCAAAATCAGGTAAGTTTAAAAAACAAAAAACAAAACAAAGGTTCTCAAAGGAAAATAACAAAATTGCATACATGAAAAGGTCTCACGCCGTAGCATCGTCGGACATCTGGGATGAATTTTTAGAATATTTTTTAAAAATAGTAAGTATTGCTAAAAACTACTAACATTTTGAAATGCGCACATAAATTAACCATAATTTTAAGTAGGATGGGTTAGTCTTTCGGGTGTTTTGTAAGTGCTTATTTTTATAAGCACGTACACATTTTGCAACATGCATCGTTCAAATAATGATATTGAAATAGACAAATCTAACCAATACTACTCAAAGAGGATCCGTCGCCGATTGCTAACCAAATGTTTCCTGGTTCAAGTCTTCGCAAAGCATCTGGGGTTTGTTACGACCGGGACTCGTATAAAACAAGGGCTCTTTATCATTGGACTAGAAAGGCACACAGCCACAACGGTAACACTAGATCCAACCCTCGAACTTATAATGCCGGCGCACAAAAAACACCTACATGTATACCCTCCAGAGTTAAATCTGCGATAACGGGGTATCCTATAACTCGGTATAAATGCACTACTACTACAGGCTGATAATCTCTGATACAGCCTGATCACAACAACATACAATTACGTTAATGATGTACACAAGGAAAAGGATAGAGAGCTTAATTAAATCACTGGAATGATTTAAGGCAAACAAGAAGAAGGTATAATTAAAGTTACTCTAAACAATAATAACTGTCACTCCTATATTAAAGAAAGTGAACGAAAGTCCTAAAGCATCGAGCAGGAATCTTCTGAAGAAAGTCTGATGCTGCTTAAGATGATCGAATCGGATTTTGAACTGTTATATAAAGCAGGAACAAGATATGACAAGTGTAGGGACATACAGGGTTAACTGGCACGGGAATAATAATAAATGCACAATAGTATTATCTCCAACAACAAAAGAAGTGCTTCCTCAGGCAACTCAAAAAGCCTGCTCGGGTTGTGCAACTCAACAACAACCATGGCTTACAGTCAACGTGAATAAAAATGCTGCATACACAACATAAGAGTTTATATTCGTAATCCGGTGTCTGCTTGGCGAATAAAGTCTAGCTGGGATGTAGTAGGCTAGGAAACAATGGCTGAGCAAGCGGCTCGTAGCCTAGCGAGGTCCTTAACCCTTATTTAGCGGCGAGCAACATAAGTCGAGTTAAATAAAGCTGGACTATGTGGCGGCGCTCGACATAACTCGAGTGGCAATTTCAGCACGTAATGTGGCTGAGAGAGAGAGACAAGTGGTGGCAGGAGACTAGCGAGCGTATGACTGCTCCAGACCACCGCGGCGAACGTACTGACACAAATCTCAGCTCCCTCCTCCCTCTCTCACTCGCTACATACTCAATTATGTACTGAAAGTACCGAATTACCTGCTTTTTGCACTCGCGTTGCACGGTTATTGCAAGAAAACTATCCATCATACAAGGATCGTTATGGTGTCATTCGAAAGCTCTGTTTATGCCCTTTCAGGGATAGGTACTTGTTTTACGTTCTGGGTCTTATTTAGGCATGAAAATGATCACGTAAACAGCCCTATTTTGGCTAAAAACACCCCGCTGTGCGGTACACATAAATAAACCGCATAGGCCGCTCGTAAGGTGTTAAGACTGTGCGGCCAAATTACGTTAATTGACGGGGTGCTCTCTTGAGAGATCCAGATTGCTAGTATCTGGTTCTCTCCTGGCGACCCTCTCAAAGTCAAAGCAAACGAGTTAGCACAGTGTTGGGTGGCAGAGGCAAAAGCCCTCACTCGCAACACAGTGCTAAACTCACAAGGTACACAGTCAGAAAGACCACCTAGGCTTCCCACGTCTCCGTTGCGATTGTACAGGTTCAACAAAACCTAGTACACATCGGAAATCACAACAACAATAGCCTCACCCCAGTCTAGCATTAAATAGCCCAGCAGACAACCAAGAAAAAGGGAGGGAGACACCGTGAGTGTGTCGAACCTCTACAGACAAAAATGGTAACTCTTCCAAAATGCCTAACTAACATGGAATATCTGAGAGCTTCAGCATATAATACGATGGCCGATGTATGAAATCGTGGAGAACCAAAGGGGAGTTATGATATTAAATAGATGGAAAGAATGAGAGGTATGAAGTAGAGAGAGAGAGAAAGTGTTCTATAGGTAGAAGTCGGGGGACAGGTAGCAAGGGATATGTGAAGGGTATGCTGGTCAGGCAAGCTCTGAGCAAGGAATGCACAAGGCAGCAGGGAATGCGGGGGGGACCACTTCCTGATGCGGCGGGAGGGTGATGAGGCAGCCAGCCACTCAGAGGGCCCAGCCGTGGCATGACGTCACCGAGACAACGTGTAACACTGCGCGCACACACTCTGCCTCCTGCACTTACTCACTCACACTCTCTAGCTGTATCATTCAGTCTTATACATTAAACTTATAACTGATGATATAAAATATAATGCATTGTCACAGGCGAAAATAAAGACCACTTCTGTACTGCCTGTGACATGACGATTCACAAGAAAGGAAATACAACATTGTAGATAGACTGTAGCCAAATTCACTGCCCTGGCGAGTGTTAGCGAGTGGCCAAGCGAGCGGCTGAACCCACGTGGCGTTCTGCTGAGCTGCAGGCGTCACACGCCACCCAAGATATTAGATGCTCAACCATGAGCTCCATATCTGACAAGCAGAACCCCGATAAGACTCGCCACCCCTAACCACTTCGCAACAAAGAAGGCAAAGCTCAGTTCTCATAAAAAAAAAAAAATTACAACCCCTCCCAACACAATAGCTTAATTCATACTGCTATGCTCCTAGAGCGAGCTTCTACTAGCCCAGCCTTCTGAGAGAAGTACAGGTTCGACTCAGAACTTCAGCTATAACATACTTAAACAAATTTAACTATTAAAGAAAGAGTTTTTATAGAATTTTAATTTTTAATGTTTTTGGCAGCTGCACTTACAGGGGCAAGCCAATTTTACTCCACTCTCAACACACACTAACTGAACGGCGAGGGTTCTCCTGCAAACAAACCCTCCCGTGACAAACAATCAGCCAAAACATTATCAGTGCCCTTAGGCATGCCACACATCCAACTTGTGTTCCGGCAGCAAAACAACACCTGGCACTGATAAACTGCCCAGTTCATCACAAGACTGGCATTTCTCTTCGCTCTTTCCGGCAACGGGACCTGCCAAAAGCCTTTCACTAGTTCTACCTTCATGATAGGCGATGCAGCCCCGATGCGGTCTATGGTGTCGTCAACTCTCGATAAGGTATAGGCGTCTGTCAGGGATAATTCACACCCACTCTTGCAATCAACACACACTGATCTTGCCACTTAACACAGGTTGCAAAGTTACAGGCAACGACCACTCACGACATTCCTTATCCCTCAGACCCTTCGTCAACACGTAATCCAGCTCTGCTTGCACCACAGGCTGTCGAGCAGGATTTATACGGTAGGGAGCCAATTTGAACCTTGCACTGTCTCCAGCCTCCATGTCGGATTCTACCCCGTACATCAGGCCTGGAGAATGAACAAACATGCGAATGTACTGCCATAGCCTAGTAAACAACTGCCTTGCACTGTCTCCACGAACAACATGCCTAGTGCCCTCCCACAACCCAGCCGAGACGGCAGCTTCTAACCTGTAGTCTCCCTCCTTCTCCACCTTCGTCCCTAGAACAGCCAGGTCATGAGAGAGACAATCAGTACCATCTGTGCAGTCACTCCCATAGTTCATAATTGCTAAGGCTTCCCCGCCGATACCGTACATGCGCACCCCCGCATTCCTTATGACTACATATGCCTGCGCAGCATCACCGCTTTTAGCGACATGGCCAGATACAGTCGGTCTATTGTAGGGCTGTTGCATTCGACTAGAGCAGCATTGGGAGGCTATGAGATGACCGGGCACATCCACTACACAGCCAACCTCACCAATCTCCTCAATGTCCTCCTTCTGACCACCACCCTTGGCAGCCATGGGTCGACCTTGACCTGACAACCATGTCCAAGCCTCGTCGCCCACCTTGAACCACCGAAACAACGAGGCTAACGGTCTCCCCACATTCACGTGACCTGCCCGCGGAACATCTTGCACCGCCTGAGTTGTGAGGCTCGGGGACTTGGCACGACCAGTGGGGTATGAACCGAGCTGGTACTGGAGCGCTGCACACTGCTGCTCAGGCAGGTGCTCTAGCGCTTCCACAGCCACCAGACTCGTGTCCCCCGCCCACTGCTCCGCCGAGACATGACAATCCCTACTCTCCTCCACCTGTGCCCTACTGCCCCCCTCTCCTTCTCCACCTTGGCCGCTGCAGACCAACGCAGGGACAGTAGGCTGCTCAGGTGGTTGCCTCACAAACTCCTCCAACAGGTTCACATGACATGTTTCCCCGTACTCGTGTTTGATCTCGACAGCACCATTACCACACTTCTGAACTTCCGGATCCTCCAACTGCAGTTTACAAATATCTGAGGGAACCAATCTGTCTAGATGCTTCCGAAGCAACCCAAGTCCTCCCCCAATATCAAACTGAGCAACCCTTTTTTCTCTCTGTGTGTAACGTTGCTGCCTCGGAGTCTCTTCCTGCCCTACCTCCTCACTAGCTGTGATAGGTCCTGGGGCTTCTCCAGACTCCAACAATGGTGCCAATACTGAGTCGCCAAGAAGCGCTGCTGGTACTAAACTCTCCAAACTTTTACCAACATTAGCCGTCTTCTTCCGACCGTTCCTCCGCTGATCAGAAGACTGAGGAATAGGCTGTGACACTTTGGATGCAAGAGATCTTGTAACAACGCACACCATAGGTTGTACTTGACACTTCTCTACCCACTCCTGATCCTCCCTACTCACGTCGGCCGGCTTCTCGGCAACGACTAAGGGTGAAACCTCAGAAGTAGGCACCGCAAAGTCGTTGCCGAGAAGGAGGTCGACGCCCCCAACAGGCAAGTTCTCCACAATTCCCACATCCAACTATCGTGTCACACCATCTACCTCCAGTTCCATCCTGACCAACGGGTATGACCTGATAGCATTGATACCTTGCACCACAACCACCCGTGCCGCGTTTATTGGTCTACCAGTAAAGTTCTTCATCAAAGTCTGAGAGGCACCCGTGTCTCGCAACAGCTCAACTCCATGCTTCTTACCAGCCCACTTCACGCAGCCACGCCCTCGATGGTCGCAAAAGACATCGCGGACAGGGTTCGAGCCTTCCGGATTCATCTCCACTGGCTGTGTCCCAGCCTCTGACGTTATACCCCGGGCAAACTCAGACGACTTCGGGGACACCCCAATGTTGCGAGCCAAAGACACAACTGCATTAGGTAGCTTGCTTGGACAGGCTCTTGCAAAATTCCCCTTCTCATGACAATGAAAACACTCTAACTCCCCCTTGGGCTTCCCTTGAGGTGGGGAAGGGCCCTGACCCTTCTTAAACGGGACGGTATTAGGTTTATGGTCAGACTTAGTATCGTTGCTCTTGTTGTAATGGTTATATGGTGTATCACTGACTCGGGGGGATGGAGTGTTGCGCCCCTTGTTACCTGCATCGTTCCGTTGTGCAGACCCGCACCCACGAATCAGTGACATCCGAAGGTCAGCCATCTCAGCTGCCTCCTGAAGAGTTTTCGGGTTGTTTTCTTTAAGATTCAACGTCAGATCGCCGCCCGTACACTTGAAAAATTGTTCTAGAAGCATCAGCTGTTTCAACTCCTCAAACGTCGATGCCTTCTCAGAACGCAGCCAGTTTCTAAATGCATCGGACAGATCCCGGGCATGCTCAAGAATGGTGCACTCACGACCCTTCGTTACACCCCGGAACTTCAATCTGTACGTCTCTGGTTGTAACTCATATGCCCGCAGGACAGCCTCCTTCAATACCTCATAATCGATGCAAGACTCCAAGGGCAATGCATCATATGCCCTGAGTCCTTTGCCAACCAACCTAGAGGAAACAAGGGCTGCCCACTTAACCTCGGGCCATTGGTGCTCCCGGCACTTCTTCTCAAAACGCATACAAAATTCAGTGCACCTTCTTAACTTAGTCAGGGACTAACTCGGAACGCAGCCAGTTTCTAAATGCATCGGACAGATCCCGGGCATGCTCAAGAATGGTGCACTCACGACCCTTCGTTACACCCCGGAACTTCAATCTGTACGTCTCTGGTTGTAACTCATATGCCCGCAGGACAGCCTCCTTCAATACCTCATAATCGATGCAAGACTCCAAGGGCAACGCATCCTATGCCCTGAGTCCTTTGCCAACCAACCTAGAGGAAACAAGGGCTGCCCACTTAACCTCGGGCCATTGGTGCTCCCGGCACTTCTTCTCAAAACGCATACAAAATTCAGTGCACCTTCTTAACTTAGTCAGGGACTAACTAAGATGGTGCGATAAAGACTGATGACGACCTCGATTCCCAGAACCGAGACGCTGCCCTGTCGACTCCACCCTAGACTTCTCAAGATCTATGTCTGCACAGTACTTCGTAGCCTCAATCCTGAGCTCAGCCTCAAGCCTTCGTTGCTCAGCCTCATATCTGGACCTTCTCTCCTCAGCCTGAATCTTAGCCATCTCAAACTCCCGCTGGTGCTGCTCAGATTCCCTCCACTGCTGCTCAGATTCCCGCTGCTGCTGCAGCTGCATCTTAGCCATCTCAAGCTGGAAGAGCATATCTGCAGTTAAACCTTGAGGAGGAGGAGATGCAACAATTGGAGACTCACCCAAGTGCAAACCACGCTGCCAGTGACTATCGGCCTGCGGGAACGTACCCGGCTCCGGAGCCCGAGGGGGTGCCATGGTAGGAGTCGAGTGGAATGGGGGCTGGTCCGAAAGTGCCCCAGCTCCCGCTCCACCCGAAGCCCCACGCACCCCGCCGAGCACACAGGCCACCAGGTCACCTCTCGACATGCTGCTAGTGCCCACATGCCCCATGACCGTGGCCAAACACTGGAGACCATACCGATCAATCCCCGACACCCGGTCAACAGTAATAGGTATCTCCAGAAACTTCCTTGCATCCTCCTCACTAGTTATAACTCTAATATCATCTAACAAACCCCGCTGCTGCACCTCAGAGTCTGTTTCCCATACTGTGTCCTCCCCATACATAGATCCGTCGTTCGACATAGTGTCCACCGAAAATTCTCAACGTTTATAAAAAAAAGAGAAGTACCTAAACTCTTATGTAGCACTATTCACTCAAAAATGCTTGAAGACTCCTAAGTGTTATACTACTTGCCAACAAAAATCCACGTGTCCACTATATTCCTTGAAACAAAAACAAATGACCACAACACTCCTGCAATATTTCTCTAAGTTCACAAAATCATAAGCAAGGTCGCCATTTGTTACGACCAGGACTCGTATAAAACAAGGGCTCTTAATCATTGGACTAGAAAGGCACACAGCCACAACGGTAACACTAGATCCAACCCTCGAACTTATAATGCCGGCGCACAAAAAACACCTATACCCTCCAGAGTTAAATCTGCGATAATGGGGTATCCTATAACTCGGTATAATTGCACTACTACTACAGGCTGATGATCTCTGATACAGCCTGATCACAACAACATACAATTATGTTAATGATGTACACAAGGAAAAGGATAGAGAGCTTAATTAAATCACTGGAATGATTTAAGGCAAACAAGAAGAAGGTATAATTAAAGTTACTCTAAACAATAATAACTGTCACTCCTATATTAAAGAAAGTGAACGAAAGTCCTAAAGCATTGAGCAGGAATCTTCTGAAGAAAGTCTGATGCTGCTTAAGATGATCGAATCGGATTTTGAACTGTTATATAAAGCAGGAACAAGATATGACAAGTGTAGGGACAAACAGGGTTAACTGGCACGGGAATAATAATAAATGCACAATAGTATTATCTCCAACAACAAAAGAAGTGCTTCCTCAGGCAACTCAAAAAGCCTGCTCGGGTTGTGCAACTCAACAACAACCAAGGCTTACAGTCAATGTGAATAAAAATGCTGCATACAAAACATAAGAGTTTATATTCCTAATCGGGTGTCTGCTAGGCGAATAAAGTCTAGCTGGGATGTAGTAGGCTAGGAAACAATGGCTGAGCAAGCGGCTCGTAGCCTAGCGAGGTCCTTAAGACTGTGCGGCCAAATTACGTTAATTGACGGGGTGCTCTCTTGAGAGATCCAGATCGCTAGTATCTGGTTCTCTCCTGGCGAACCCTCTCAAAGTCAAAGCAAACGAGTTAGCACAGTGTTGGGTGGCAGAGGCAAAAGCCCTCACTCGCAACACAGTGCTAAACTCACAAGGTACACAGTCAGAAAGACCACCTAGGCTTCCCACGTCTCCGTTGCGATTGTACAGGTTCAACAAAACCTAGTACACATCGGAAATCACAACAACAATAGCCTCACTCCAGTCTAGCATTAAATAGCCCAGCAGACAACCAAGAAAAAGGGAGGGAGACACCGTGAGTGTGTCGAACCTCTACAGACAAAAATGGTAACCCCTCCAAAATGCCTAACTAACATGGAATATCTGAGAGCTTCAGCATATAATACGATGGCCGATGTATGAAATCGTGGAGAACCAAAGGGGAGTTATGATATTAAATAGATGGAAAGAATGAGAGGTAAGAAGTTGAGAGAGAGAGAAAGTGTTCTATAGGTAGAAGTCGGGGGACAGGTAGCAAGGGATATGTGAAGGGTATGCTGGTCAGGCAAGTTCTGAGCAAGAAAGGCACAAGGCAGCAGAGAATGCGGGGGGGGGGACCACTTCCTGATGCGGCGGGAGGGTGATGAGGCAGCCAGCCACTCAGAGGGCCCAGCTGTGGCATGACGTCACCGAGACAACATGTAACACTGCGCGCACACACTCTGCCTCCTGCACTTACTCACTCACACTCTCTAGCTGTATCATTCAGTCTTATACATTAAACTTATAACTGATGATATAAAATATAATGCATTGTTACAGGCGAAAATAAAGACCACTTTTGTACTGCCTGTGACATGATGATTCACAAGAAAGAAAGTACAACATTGTAGATAGACTGTAGCGAAATTCACTGCCCTGGCGAGTGTTAGCGAGTGGCCAAGCGAGCGGCTGAACCCACGTGGCGTTCTGCTGAGCTGCAGGCGTCACAGGTTTTTCTGAAGGGATTTCAGAGTCCATGAAGTTCTACAATATCCTGGGCTTCTGGCTATACTGACACATCGCTAATATACCCTATAGATCGTCTCAACTCGCTGCATTGATGTCGGGCCATATTCAAAGATATTGTGACGACGATGTAGCATCATTCCTCTGGCACCACCTGTGATGTGTCTAAACAAAAGGTACTGCCAGCTAGTGTGGCAAAAGAAAATTAAATAAGTAAGATGGCAAAAGTTTCATTTGATAATCTCGGGGCCTCGTCAGAGTTATAGGCTACTAGAGAGACTACAGTTCTGCGGTTGGAGACAGAAAAAGAAACATGCACCATAAATGTTATACTGTATTTTCATTATAACAATATGTTCTCTCTCTGTCTCTCTCTCACACACTAACCTGCAGAGTAGAGTGAGTGTGGGATAGTGTGACCTCCCCCACCATGTACTCCAACAGCAGGGAGCTACCAGAGTACTTCACCCAGCTTCCCTCACCCGCCCACCTACAAGGGAAAAATTAAATGTGTGGTTAGCCTTTAACCTCTTCAGGACCATGACGTATTTTTACCTTTAATTCTGGCTAAAATTAGATGATATTATGCAGTTTAAGAAGGACCTATGTTACTAAGAGGGTTTATTGACATTATATTTACTCATTTGTGTCGTATAGGTAGATTACAAACTAAAGAAAATCGTCCAATGGTAACCATAATATGTATATTACGTAATGGTGGTGAAGGGGTTAATACTCTAGTGCAGTAAACGTTATAGTCCATTCATTACAGGTAGGCCAGAAAATGTACCTCCTAACCTCTGTAACACAAAAATGGCTAAAGTAATATAAATAGGCTGTACATTTCCACACCTATTCCCTGGCTGACTGTTCCCCAATGGTAGAAATATTAGCTTGATTACTCCAGTCGTTTTGGAGTTGTATAGGTTACACATGGTTATTATCTTTGCCCTACCTATAATAAATGAACTATGTATTTGCTATGAGTAAAAAGGAGATACAAGACAAAGCAGCCTGTAGCTAAAATCACCATTTATAGCACTAAGCATTTTTAGCATTTATGTCATCTGGGGGAAAATATAATCGATTGACAGCGGAGTTATGGATACTTAGAGGGTATTATGAAAGTACTATGCATCTACATCATATTTAAGGGGGTGGGGAGTATATTATTATTTATTTTCATTTATATTATTAGTATATGCTGTATATTTTCTTCAATTTGCTCCCTATACCTCCATCAAACTTAGATTAAATACCCGCAAGACCCCCATTCGAGATTTTAAGACATTCGTTGAATTAGTTTGGCGATGCTCAAACTTTTCTCCCCATTAATTTGTTAATATTGAGACCTTTCGTGCCCTTTAGCTTGTTACGCTGGCCAGCTTGTCAGAATGTACTCGTACTCGCTAGCGCTCGCCAGGGCAGTGAAATGGGCTATAATAATCGTAGAACGATGTTCTTTCTTTCTTAGTATTCATGATGTCACAAACAGATCAGTGGTGGTCTTTATTCTTGTCTGTGACACTTGGAAGTATTTTATATCAGTAATAGAGTATAAGATGTGTAGTGTGAATTCAAGGAGAGAGAGAACGAAGGAGGCAGCGAGGTGGTATTATGTGCGTGTGTATGTACGTGTGCCTTCCTCGCTCGGGCGGAGGTTCCCACGCTCTTGATTGGCCGGCGGGCCTGGCGCGTCATATGACGCCTGCTCTTCATGACGTAGTGGTTTGTGATTGGGTGCCGCTGTCTTAGTTGGTGCTGGGGGGCTCCTACCCACGTGTCTCCTTCAGAGCTTGGTATGTTGTGCTTGGTCCTAGACGTCCCTTGCAATCTGTCCCCAATCTAACCCTCTTTACTACTGTTTCTCTCTCTGAACTTCTTCTTTTCCATACTTCTTGTCTTTATTCAATTACTTATCCCTTCTGGTTCTGCATACGACTTCCATAGTCGGCCAGTCGTATTACCAGCACCAGTTCTCACATATATGTTTTGCACTAGCTTTAGGGATTATTAGAGTCATAGTCACATGGTATAGTATTGGGGTGCTTCTAATTATTGAGTTGTTCTTTCCTACTATTTAATGCTAGACAGTGGAGGGTATCCTTGGTCGTTGTCTGAGTTATGTATGTGGCAAGTCAGAGCCTGTACGACTTCGACGGAGCTAGGTAGCCTGTAACCCTTGTGCATATTTTTCCTTTGCGAGTGTAGCAGGATACAAGCGAAGGGCTTTTGCCTACTCTTGCTCGTATGCTTGCTACCTCATTTTGTTGACCTTTGTGGAGCGCCAGGGTAAGACCAGATACTTGAGATCTGGACTTACCAAGAGAGCCTCCTAGTCACTTAACGTAACATAAGGGAAATCTGTTCAAGAGGAGACAGTAGGCTACGAGCATGCTTGCGCTCTGCCTAGGTTCCTGGTACCTTTTATGCCACTGCTAGACTTTATTAGTGAGAAAGACAGCATTGTGTTTATTAACTTTAATTGCGTATGCTTTAGGAATTATTCACGCCTTATTTTAGCCTAGGTTGATGCATAGTGCACAACCCAGTTTGGCTGTTCCGTTGGCTAAGGAAGTACTGTTTTGAGTGGCTATTATTAGTGCTGTCACAGAGTTGTTGCACTCCCTTGTTTTATATATATGTATCCTACTTGTTGGTGTATTTAAGATACACGCTTTGGTGTCCTGCCCCTGCATTATTTCTGTTCTATATTCGATGAGCATCTTAGAGCATCAGACGTTTTCAGAAGATTCCTTATCTGTTTGCTGTAGGACTAGACTTCCAGTGTTTTCATAGAGCATTGAAGAGTTTAGTGTTGAGTTCAGACTCACACTAAAGTTAACGTAAGCATATACTCCTTTATTAAATCTTGTTATAGTTTATTTAAGCATTGTTATTACTTGAGAGCATTTGATTAACGTAAAGTATTCCTGTTGCGAGTAGGCTTTGCCGTCACCGGAAAGCCTTTGTAGAAGTGCACTAAACCCAGTTAAGTGATACCCTGTTATCCAGTAGATTAACTCTGGAGGGTTTAAGTGTTTTGTTTACCGGCTTAATAGTTCGAGGGTTTGGAATTAGCGTACCGTTGTTGCAGATATAGCCTATCTTCTAGTCCAATATTAAGTGCCCTTACCATTTGGGGTTGAATTTATTTCTCACAGTGTTGGCAGTGGACATTGTTTTGAGGATATATAGAACTTGTTGGAGTTTATTGGTGACCTAGTACTGCACTCAAGAACATCTTCGAATATTTTATGTGAATAAAGCTATGCGAGAGTTTGGCTACTTTTGTCTTGACTTGAGAATTTTTTTGTTGACTCCATCATGTCACTGGATGGGTCTGAGCATAGTGAGGGCACAGTGCGAGAGACAAGCGAGGAGGTGGAGAAGGTGGAGTTGGTTAACGGCGTTCGGGTGGTGAACAGTGAGGAGGATGCTCGGATTTTTTTGGAGGAGCCTGTGTCGGCGGACCGGGTGTCGGGGCTGGACCGGTACGGATTGCAGTGTGTAGCCACGGTCTTAGGGTTTTCCGGTACCAGCGGTTTGTCGAGAAGTGAGCTGGTTACCTGTGTGCTGGGTGGGGTGCATGGGGGTTCGGTTGGAGCGGGAGCTGGGGCATCTTCGTCCCAGCTCCCATTTCACTCAACTCCTATCATGGCCCCCCCTCGGGTTCCGGAGCCGGGTACGTTCCCGCAGGCCGATGTCCGCTGGCAGTTGGGTATGCCTCTAAGTGACTCACGGGGTGGGTCCCCGGTAGTAGCACCCCCTCCTCAGGGTTTGTCTCCCGAGATGTTGCTTCAGCTCGAGCTCGCCAAACTTAAGCAACAGACTGAGCTCGAGCAGCGAAAGCATGAGGCTGAGCTTAGGCAGAAGCAGCAGCAGCGAGAGGCTGAGCTCAAGTATCAGGCCGAGTCTGCAAGGTATTGTGCCGATGTTGACCTTGAGAAAACTCGTGTAGAGGTGACGAGGAACCGGGTCGTCCAGGGGGGTCGAGCCCATGACCAGTCCCTGTCGCATCTACTAAAGTTGGTTCCAGTGTTTGATGAGTTAGGAGTTACAGAATTCTTTCTCCGTTTTGAGAAAAAGTGCCGGGAGCACCAATGGCCCGAGGAGAAGTGGGCAGCCCTTGTTTCGTCACGATTGACGGGGAAAGCACTCAAGGCGTACGATGCTTTGCCCCTAGATTCCTGCGTGAATTTGAGGCGTTGAACGAGGCTGTCCTGAGGGCGTATGAATTGCAGCCAGAGACCTATAGGCTGAAGTTTAGGGCTGTTCCTAAGACAAAGGAGAGTACTTTCCAGGAACACGCTAGAGAGCTGTCAGATGCGTTTGAAAATTGGTTGAGGTCGGAGAAGGCAACTACTTTTGATGCAGTGAAGCAATTAGTGTTGTTAGAACAATTTATCAAATGTACTGGCAGTGACTTGACTCTTAACCTGAAAGAAAATCAACCAAAAACTCTGCAGAAGACGGCTGAGCTGGCTGACCTTAGGGTGTCATTGATTCGTGGGTGCGGGTCTGCACAGAGAGCTGAGGCAGGTAACCAGGGGCGTACCACTCCACCCCCCCGAATTAATGACACAACAAATTACCCATTTAAGAGTACTGGTGCCAATTTTGATCCCTAGTCGAAACCCTTCCAGTTAAAGAAAGGCCAGGGCCCTTCCTCACCTCAGAGGAAGTCCAAGAGGGAAGTGGAGTGTTTCAAGTGTCATGAGAAGGGGCATATTGCGCGCTCATGTCCGAGCACACCGCCTACAGCAGTGGTGTCACTAGTGAGCAACATCGGTGTGTCTTTGAGGTCTTCCGCGTTTGCCCGGGGTAATATGTCGGTTGCGAAGTCACAGTCGGTGCAGAAGCAGCAGGAGGGCTCGTCACCCATCCGAGATGCTTTTTGTGGTCATAGGGGGCACGGCACTGTGAGGTGGGATGGTGTGGAGCATAGGCTTGAGTTGCTGCGTGATACGGGCGCTTCCCAGACACTTATTAAGAACTTCACTGGCAAGCCTATTAACGTGGCTCGGGTTGTGGTGGTTCAAGGCATCAATGCTACGCGGTCTTACCCGCTGGTCAGAGTGGAGCTTGAGGTGGACGGTGTGACACAGGAGTTGGATGTGGGTGTTGTGGAGAAATTGCCATTTGAGGGAGTCGACCTCCTTCTCGGTAACGACTTTGCGGTGCCTGCTTCCGAGGTTCCACCCTTAGTCGTTGCCGAGAGGGCGGCCGACACGAGTAGGGAGGGGCAAGAGGGGCTCGAGAGATCTCAGTCCGCTCAGGTGTCACAGCCTAGTACCCAGGTTTCAGACCAGCGGAGGAAGGGTCGGAAGGAGAAAGTCGAGGCTGGTGGTCGGGTTGTGAGTTTGGACCCAGCGACACTCCTTGGTGACTCGGTACTTGCACCAAAATTGAGCTCCGGAGTGGCCCCAGAACCTGTCCCCCCTAGTGACATGGTAGGGAGTGATGGCACTCCGCAACAGAGTAGTTCCCAGGTACAACTAGAAAATCTTAGTCTTGAGAGTTGTGGGAACGGGGCTATTGAACTCGATGAGGACGGGGAAGCATGTCATGTGAACCTGTTAAAGGAGTTTGTGAGGCAACCACCTGAGCAGCCTACTGTCCCTGTGTTGGTCTGCAGTGGCCAAGGTGGAGAAGGAGAGGGGGGCAGTGGGGCACAGGTGGAGGAAAGTTGGGATTGTCATGTCTCGGCGGAGCAGTGGGCGGGGGACACGAGTCAGGTGGCTGTGGAAGCGCTAGAGCACCTGCCTGAGCAGCAGCGTGCAGCGATCCAGCCCCTGCTCGGTTCATACCCCACTGTTTGTGCCGAGCACCCAGGCCTCACCACTCATGCGGTGCACAATGTTCCGCTGACAGGTCACTTGAGTGTTAGTAAACCGTTGGCCTCGTTGTTTCAGTGGTTCAAGGTGGGCGACGAGGCTTTGGCATGGTTGTCAGGTCAGGGTCGACCCATGGCTGCTAAGGGTGCTGGTCAGAATCAGGACATTGAGCAGATTGGTGAGGTTGGCTGTGGAGTGGATGCGCCCGGTCGTCGCATAGCCTCCCAATGCTGCTCTAGTCGAATGCAACAGCCCTACCATAGACCGACTGTATCTGGCCGTGGCACTGAAGGTGGTGATGCTGCGCAGGCAGATGTAGTCGCAAGGAATGCGGGGGTGCGCATGTACGGTATCGGCGGGGAAGCATTAGCACTTATGAACTGTGGGAGTGACTGCACAGGTGGTACAGATTGTCCCTCTCATGACCTGACTTTTAGGGACAGAGGTGGAGAAGGAGGGAGTCTATAGTTTAGAAACTGCGGTCCCGGCTGGGTTGTGTGAGGGCAATGAGCATGTTGTTCTTCGAGATAAGTTGCAACCTCTTGTTCCTAAGCGCCAAGAGAAGTTGCTTACTAGGCTGTGGCAGTACGTCCGCATGGTTGTTGATTCTCCAGGCCTGATGTCCGGGGGGGCACCTGACATAGAGGCTAGAGACAGTGCAAAGCTCAAATTGGCTCCCTACCGTATAAATCCTGCTCAACAGCCTGTCGTGAAAGCAGAGCTAGACTTCATGTTGGAGAAGGGTCTGAGGGATAAAGGATATCGTGAGTGGTCGTTGCCAGTGACTTTGCAACCTGAGTTGAGTGGCAAGATCCGTGTTTGTGTTGATTGCAAGAGTGTGGGTGCATTATCCCTGACAGACGCCTATCCATTACCCAGAGTTGACGACCCCATAGACCGCATCGGGGCTGCCTCGTTTATCACTAAGGTGGAAATAGTGAAAGGTTATTGGCAGGCCCCGTTGCCGGAGAGAGCGAAGAGAAGTGCCAGTCTTGTGATGGACTGGGCAGTTTATCAGTGTCAGGTGTTGTTTTGCTGCCGGAACACAAGTTGGATGTGTGGCATGTTAAGGGCACTGATAATGTTCTGGCTGATTGTTTGTCACGGGAGGGTATGTTTTAAGGAGAACCCTCGCCGTTCAGTCAGTGTTTGTTTGAGAGTGGAGAAAAATTAGGCTTGCCCCTGTAGTGCAAAGCCGCCAAAAACACTATTAAAATAATATAAAAACCTCACATAAAAACTCTTTCTTTTTGATAGTATATAGGTGCAGTATGTTACAGCAAAAATCTAAGACACTCTGAGTTTTGTCTTAGTAGGCTAGGCTCGGTGAAGCTTGCTCGTTGAGCGTGATATAATTATTATTATACTATTATTTTTGGGGAAGTGTTGTGTAGATATTTTTTTATATAATGAAGTGTTTTATGTTTGTGATTGTGCCTTGTTTTCACAACTTGGGGGAGTAGCTGGGTGATGCGGGGTTGGTGGGCATTCTGTCTGGTCAGATGTGGCGTTTATCTGAGGTTAAAACGTCCCACATCTTGGGCGGGGTGTTACGCTGGCCAGCTTGTCAGAATGTACTCTTACTCGCTAGCGCTCGCCTGGGCAGTGAAATGGGCTATAATAATCGTAGAACGATGTTCTGTCTTTCTTAGTATTCATGATGTCACAGACAGATCAGTGGTGGTCTTTATTCTTGTCTGTGACACTTGGAAGTATTTTATATCAGTAATAGAGTATAAGATGTGTAGTGTGAATTCAAGGAGAGAGAGAACGAAGGAGGCAGCGAGGTGGTATTATGTGCGTGTGTATGTATACGTGTGCCTTCCTCGCTCGGGCGGAGGTTCCCACGCTCTTGATTGGCCGGCGGGCCTGGCGCGTCATATGACGCCTTCTCTTCATGACGTAGTGGTTTGTGATTGGGTGCCGCTGTCTTAGTTGGTGCTGGGGGGCTCCTACCCGCGTGTCTCCTTCAGAGCTTGGTATGTTGTGCTTGGTTCTAGACGTCCCTTGCAATCTGTCCCCAATCTAACCCTCTTTACTACTGTTTCTCTCTCTGAACTTCTTCTTTTCCATACTTCTTGTCTTTATTCAATTACTTATCCCTTCTGGTTCTGCATACGACTTCCATAGTCGGCCAGTCGTATTACCAGCACCAGTTCTCACATATATGTTTTGCACTAGCTTTAGGGATTATTAGAGTCATAGTCACATGGTATAGTATTGGGGTGCTTCTAATTATTGAGTTGTTCTTTCCTACTATTTAATGCTAGACAGTGGAGGGTGTCCTTGGTCGTTGTCTGAGTTATGTATGTGGCAAGTCAGAGCCTGTACGACTTCGACGGAGCTAGGTAGCCTGTAACCCTTGTGCATATTTTTCCTTTGCGAGTGTAGCAGGATACAAGCGAAGGGCTTTTGCCTACTCTTGCTCGTATGCTTGCTACCTCATTTTGTTGACCTTTGTGGAGCGCCAGGGTAAGACCAGATACTTGAGATCTGGACTTACCAAGAGAGCCTCCTAGTCACTTAACGTAACATAAGGGAAATCTGTTCAAGGGGAGACAGTAGGCTACGAGCATGCTTGCGCTCTGCCTAGGTTCCTGGTACGGTACCTTTTATGCCACTGCTAGACTTTATTAGTGAGAAAGACAGCATTGTGTTTATTAACTTTAATTGCGTATGCTTTAGGAATTATTCACACCTTATTTTAGCCTAGGTTGATGCATAGTGCACAACCCAGTTTGGCTGTTACGTTGGCTAAGGAAGTACTGTTTTGAGTGGCTATTATTAGTGCTGTCACAGAGTTGTTGCACTCCCTTGTTTTATATATATGTATCCTACTTGTTGGTGTATTTAAGATACACGCTTTGGTGTCCTACCCCTGCATTATTTCTGTTCTATATTCGATGAGCATCTTAGAGCATCAGACGTTTTCAGAAGATTCCTTATCTGTTTGCTGTAGGACTAGACTTCCAGTGTTTTCATAGAGCATTGAAGAGTTTAGTGTTGAGTTCAGACTCACACTAAAGTTAACGTAAGCATATACTCCTTTATTAAATCTTGTTATAGTTTATTTAAGCATTGTTATTACTTGAGAGCATTTGATTAACGTAAAGTATTCCTGTTGCGAGTAGGCTTTGCCGTCACCGGAAAGCCTTTGTAGAAGTGCACTAAACCCAGTTAAGTGATACCCCGTTATCCAGTAGATTAACTCTGGAGGGTTTAAGTGTTTTGTTCACTGGCTTAATAGTTCGAGGGTTTGGAATTAGCATACCATTGTTGCAGATATAGCCTATCTTCTAGTCCAATATTAAGTGCCCTTGTTTATTTCGTAGTGCCGGTCGTAACAAGCTGTACATTTTTTCCTGGTGAGCGAGAGCGAGCCTGTAGGATGAAATTGCCTTCGGCAAGGGCATTTTTCTACCAACAAATTTACAGATTTATCTCGAAGGGTGTTCTTGAGGGTGTTTTCTAAGCTTGATGGAGGTCTAGGGAAGAAACGGAAAAAATAAATACATAATAATAATAATAATAATAATAATAATAATAAAACTAAAACTATATATAATAACCCCCTTAATGTACCTGGTTGCCTTGGGACTTCCTGGGGTCAGTTGGAAGATGAGGTTGCAGGGCTGGGTGTCAAAGGGGTAGCGGGAGAGATCAAAGTCACAGGTGAAGGAGGCCTGGATCCTTCGCTGTTCCACCAGGGGGTTGTCGCCCCCCAGGTAGAGGGCCACTGGGGGGAGAAGGAAGGACAGGGAGACAGTCATGAACATAAACACAAGTACAGGTCTCCCTAGATTTAAGATTGGGTTACGCTCCTGAAAACCCGATCTTAAATAGACAAATTGTTTAGCGAACCCTAAAATTAATGGGGTAAATGGGGATGTGTTCTGGGACCAACCAAAACCCAAACCCAAACACCTATCTATCTATAATAATATCGTATGTCAGGGCATCGGATAGTGAGGGAGAACTGTAAATAGGAGAGCAATGCAACTCTGTATATGTAAATAGAAGAGCAATGCAACTCTGTATATGTAAATAGGAGAGCAATGCAAAAGTTGCATATGTAAATAGGAGAGCAATGCAAAAGTTGTATATGTAAATAGGAGAGCAATGCAAAAGTTGTATATGTAAATAGGAGAGCAATGCAAAAGTTGTATATGTAAATAGGAGAGCAATGCAAAAGTTGTATATGTAAATAGGAGAGCAATGCAAAAGTTGTATATGTAAATAGGAGAGCAATGCAAAAGTTGTATATGTAAATAGGAGAGCAATGCAAAAGTTGTATATGTAAATAGGAGAGCAATGCAAAAGTTGTATATGTAAATAGGAGAGCAATGCAAAAGTTGTATATGTAAATAGGAGAGCAATGCAAAAGTTGTATATGTAAATAGAAGAGCAAGCAAAAGTTGTATATGTAAATAGGAGAGCAAGTAAAAGTTGTATATGTAAATAGGAGAGCAAGTAAAAGTTGTATATGTAAATAGAAGAGTAATTTCCTGGCCGAAGGCCGGTTCTTCCAACATTACAGGCTCACTATCGTTCGCCAAGGAAAAAATCGACACCTGAATAGCACGAAAGGTCTAAATATTGACGAAGGAATGGGGCGAAAGGTCTTAAAATCGACTAACTAATGAGGAAACATCTTAACATCTGAAAACTAATGGGGCTAAACATGAGGGAGAAAGTGGTCCAGAAAACCGGCCCATGTCCCCTTAAGCCCTTCAGCACGATGATGCCTTTTTTACCATTTACTCTGGGTAACATTAAAGGATATTATGCAGCATAAGAAGGCTCTGGGATATTATGCAGCATAAGAAGGCTCTGGGATATTATGCAGCATAAGAAGGCTCTGGGATATTATGCAGCATAAGAAGGCTCTGGGATATTATGCAGCATAAGAAGGCTCTGGGATATTATGCAGCATAAGAAGGCTCTGGGATATTATGCAGCATAAGAAGGCTCTGGGATATTATGCAGCATAAGAAGGCTCTGGGATATTATGCAGCATAAGAAGGCTCTGGGATATTATGCAGCATAAGAAGGCTCTGGGATATTATGCAGCATAAGAAGGCTCTGGGATATTATGCAGCATAAGAAGGCTCTGGGATATTATGCAGCATAAGAAGGCTCTGGGATATTATGCAGCATAAGAAGGCTCTGGGATATTATACAGCATAAGAAGGCTCTGGGATATTATGCAGCATAAGAAGGCTCTGGGATATTATACAGCATAAGAAGGCTCTGGGATATTATGCAGCATAAGAAGGCTCTGGGATATTATGCAGCATAAGAAGGCTCTGGGATATTATGCAGCATAAGAAGGCTCTGGGATATTATGCAGCATAAGAAGGCTCTGGGATATTATGCAGCATAAGAAGGCTCTGAGATATTATGCAGTATAAGAAGGCTCTGGAATATTATGCAGTATAAGAAGGCTCTGGGATATTATGCAGCATAAGAAGGCTCTAGGATATTATGCAGCATAAGAAGGCTCTGGGATATTATGCAGCATAAGAAGGCTCTGGGATATTATGCAGCATAAGAAGGCTCTGGGATATTATGCAGCATAAGAAGGCTCTGGGATATTATGCAGTATAAGAAGGCTCTGGAATATTATGCAGTATAAGAAGGCTCTGGGATATTATGCAGCATAAGAAGGCTCTAGGATATTATGCAGCATAAGAAGGCTCTGGGATATTATGCAGCATAAGAAGGCTCTGGGATATTATGCAGCATAAGAAGGCTCTAGGATATTATGCAGCATAAGAAGGCTCTGGGATATTCAGAGGATTTATTGAGGTCGTATTTACCCCTTTGCGTCCTGAAGGTAGATTATAAACAAAATTATAGGTTTGACTCCTGCAAGGAGATAAAGAAAACCTAATATTTAGTAGTGGCCCCGTAATCATTGACGATTATGCCTATTACATAAGGCACCCTCTTCAAACACTCATCCGCCGTAGTTTTGAATCTACTGCGCAGAGCATAAAAAATTGATGAGCCTTCATCATGAGCGCACGCAACCTCACTCATGGTTCAGTCATTATGAAATTGGGTTCTCACTACGAAAAAACTTCGTAACAAATAAAAAAAAAGAAGAAAATAAGAATTACTATTCATAAGCTTTCCATATACTCGTGGATGTACTTGTGTGGATCTTTGACCAGACGCTGACTTAGGCGTCATTCTTCCTTCACTGACATATCAAGTAAACCAAAATCCTTAATACATCAACGAATGGGAAGGGGATGGTCGGGAGGGCCCCAGTCGTCAATGATTATGGGGCCACTACTAAATATTAGGTTTTTTTATCTCCTTGCAGGAGTCAAACCTATAATTTATTAGTGGCCCCTCCATCATTGACGATTATGCCTGATATCTAAGACTGGAGGGGGACATTCGTAATCATATCATAACTCTAGCAAAGGCAGATAATCAAACAACCACATAGTATTCTTACTTTGTAAAAAAGATATATTTGGCGCATAAACTTTATACAGCACAACTATTCAAAAAGGGGTACAAGCAGGAGCGTGCTTCAAAGAAGCCTGCTTGATAAAAAGGGGTTAACTCTGAGATTCTGCGAACAGATCCGCCAGTTAACAAGGCACCCCACTTAAATTAAGTGGTGAAAAAATAAAACTTATAAGTTTACATGTGCACATATAAACCCCATAAAATTATTGGATATATCTTGCAAAATATAACCAATGATTAAATTAGATTGCTTCTCAGCCCAAAAACTACTTACAACAACACTGTTGTTTGTACTATAATTGTACTAGCACAATTTCCTGTAATGAATAGTACAGAGAAATTTACATATCACAACACCCATAAACAGTATCACAGCTCTCATACTCTGGTGGGGTCTAGGGTGTCCTATGTTACACTGACTGCAACCCCCCCCCCCCTTTTTCTTGAAATTAAACAAAAAGTGACTTAGGGGCCTCCTAGACCCTTTGCCTTAAAGCTATACATGGCAAGGAAGGTTTGTCTAGAGCTACTGAAAGGTAACGAGTCAAAAACGTATGATTAGAGGCCCACAACTGTGTGGACGTAATATCTTCAACATATTTTTTTTTAAGGAAACGTAACGAAGCCGCCCACTTGCGTAAATCGTGGGCCCTACCCACAACGCCGGGATTACTCTCTTTAATGACCTCGACCAAGAGAGAAGCCAGTCTACGTTTCATCAAGCGTTTACCCGTACTTGCTACCCATAAAGCACCGTGGTGATTTAGAGGTGCCACTCTCAAATATTTGGTTAGAGCTTGCACTGGACATAAATTATGGTGCACCTTTCCCCTTTTCAACGCCGGCACCGTGAACTCTGAAAACACGTGTTCACTGTGCTCATTCTTGGCTATGAACCCTGGGGAAGGTGCAATGTGAATACACTCATTAAGCCTACCAAACCTGAGGCAATTAGGTGTGTTGCTCATCGCCGCCAGCTCAGATACTCTGTTCCCGGTAGCCAAGGCCATAAGGAATACTGCCCTTTTTAAAAGTAATGTAAAGTCTGCAGTATTTTGGTACAGACGGGAATGAAGTAATGACAATGCCTTGTCCAGAGACCAGGTAGGCATGAGCTGACGGGGAGGTGGGTGGAGTTTAAAACATGCCCTCATAAAACCTTTTTCCTCCGCAACTGGTATGGAGAGACCGGTAAGGTCCAAAAACGGCATCCTAATCGCTGTTAAGTGATTTTTTAACGTTACTACAGATAAACGTTTCTGCTCGAACAGATAATTTAAATAATTAAAAACCAAAGCCACCGAGGGCACAGTTTGTTCTGTTCTAAGAGTCCAAGAAGTAAAGGCTTGCCAATGCGATTGATACTGTCGCTTAGTAGACTGGGTATATTGATTCATGAATTTATTGGTCACGTCTCTACCATATGGTGCTAGCCATTTGGCCTCCTGAATGTCCATAATGCAAAAGTCAGCGAGGTCTTTAGGTTGCCAATTGTGTCTAAGTGGAAAAACTCCACCGGGAGTGATACCGGGTCCGGGCACCACGTCTTCAATTGCTGGTACCACAACTGCGCCGGCCACAGGGGCGCGATTAGCGAGACTACGCCCCGATAATCCTGTAGTTTGTTTACTACGTGGCACATTAGAGACGCATCTGGCGGCGGAAACAGATAAATGGAACTCCACCTGTTCCAGTCTGTCACCAGTGCGTCTGGCCCGCCCGCCGGCGTTATCGTCCGGCGGGTGAGGTACAGTGGGAGTTTGTGAGTCTCCTCTGACGCAAACAAATCCACTTGTGGATGGTAAGGCTCCGCAATCATTTGGTCGAAAATGGTTTGCTTGAGCGCCCATTCTACTGTTGTGCTCTGTCTCCGAGACAGAGCATCTGCCCAGACGTTTGCTACGCCTGGGAGATAAGATGCGTGAAGCTGAATGTCCAGCCTGTTGGCTAGAATAAAAATCTTTTCTGAAACGTTTAGCAACCCCCGAGATCTCGTCGACCCTTGTTTCTGAATACAGTGAACTGCATTCAGATTGTCGACTCTGAAGGCCACCGACTTGCCCCGTAAAGTAGAGCCGTGAGCCTGAAGGAAATATAAGGGGACTAGTAATTCTTTGACATTGATGTGGGAGATTTCTAAATGGGACCAAAGCCCTTGACCCTGGTGCCCTTGGTTTGACTGAAAGCCCCAACCTATCGTTCCTGACGCATCCATGTCTACCCATACCGTCGGCGGAGGAGAGGTCCATGACATGACTGAGTGTAATGTTTCCCTCTTTGCCCAGACCACTAGCAAGTTGTGGATTAATTTTGGTATGGGCCATAATTTTTTCGCCGGCAATAGCGGAAAATATTTGTTGCCCTCCAATATTAACCGTTTGACTCTTAACCGGCCCAACTGTACAGTTAGTTGAATCCAGTTGAGAGAGCCGATCAGAGACCCCCAGATTCTCCGTGTCGTAGTCAGACTGTGAAAGAACAGAAACAATTTCCTGCGAAATCTGTTGCGATTGTCCACACTCTGACTCAGAGTGAGAGTAGCTGTGTCCCAGACCAGCCCTATCCACTGAACTACTCTTGAGGGAAGAAGGTTTGACTTTACCAGGTTGACCTTGAACCCTAGAGTTTTGACATGTTTTAATGTTATGTTGACATGATTTATGCATACTTGTTCCATCTCTGCCACCACTAGCCAGTCGTCTAGATACCATAAAATCCTGATCCCTTGCTTTAACAAGGGCATCAGGGCTTGCCGGACTAATTTCGTGAATAAGCGAGGTGCTAGGTTCAATCCAAACGGCATCCTCTGAAAGACATAAGTCTGATGCTTTATTCTTAAGGCCAGAAACCGTTGAAATCTTTTGTTTACCGAGACGTGCCAATACGCGTCTGTCAGGTCTAAAGAACACATCCATCCTCCCGGCGGAAGTGTTAGCCTGATCTGGTTTACTGTTAGCATCCTGAATGACATGTTGTGAATATGGAGGTTCAGATAAGACAGGTCTACGACTGGTCTCATCTGAACACTGTCCCTTTTGGGCACTAGAAAGAGTTTGGATGTGAAAACTGGGTAATTTTGAGGAACCGGAATGATGACATTCTTGGCGATCATTTCCTGGACCAGTGACTCCACCTCTAAGAAACTAAATTTGCCTTTGTCGGCTGACGTATACGAGGTCGCCGGAGCCACTGCCAGGTGATGCCCTTGCGTGCCACCATCCTCGTCCAAGTATTTACTGGCCATGCGCGGTGACACGTCCGGAACGACCCAGTTAGCAGACAAGGGTTCGCCGGCTGTACTACCCTCTGATCCACCCGCCGTGAGACCGGCCCCGGGAGTGAGAGAGACTTTAGTTTTTTGGTGGTGGTGGTGGTGGTGGTGGTGGATGCTTAGCCGACTGGCCGGCGTTGGCAGAAGACGGGCCCTGGCCCTGTCTGTTATAGTTTCGTCCTTTATGACCTGCAAACTTACCTTGTTTATACCTGTACTGACCTTGGGGGGAAGCGGACTTAGGTATATGAAAGGGCTTTGACCCACCCGGCTGAGCTTTTGCGACTGGCTTGGGTTTGGGAAAGTTAAAAGCAGGTTTCTTAGAAGGGGTGGGACTGTGCTTAAAGGCCTGAGCCATATTGAAAACAGTTCTCCACACATCAGGGGACATTAACGAGGGAGTTAGCACCGGCGACATGACCACCTGATTTGCAATTCTATCAGGAAGTTTCCTCACCAGGGACATCCTAAGATCCTGTCTCGCCCGCACCGCCTCGAGAAAGGCTGTGCGGATATCCCCCAACGACTGAATTGAAGTCTGAAGGAGTAATCGCCGAGATAGTTCAACCGATCTTCTGGCCTCCGCGTCCGTGATTGCCTGAGTAGATCTTAGCATAGATTTCGCCACCTGGTGCGTAACAATGTACTGGGAAAAAAGTCTATACGCCTTCCCCCGTAGCCTAAACTCCCGGTCTAGGTGAGCTGGTGAAGGCGTAGTGAAAGGATCTTTAAGTTCGCATAGATTGATTTTTGGGGCAGCTAAAAAAGCAAACAAAGCAGATGGAACTACGCCGGCTGAAAAGACTGGCATAGAGAACCAAGAATGGCTGTCCTGAGGAATCTGGTGCGAAGATTTTGAGGTGAAGGTGGTCGCAAAGTTCTGAGCCTCTACCTCCCATTCCACCCAAGGTCCTGGACCCAACTGCCCCACCTTCAACACTGGGTTAGCGGCTGTGTCTGTGACCGTTTGTAAATCTAATTCTGGAGTGAGAGCTGACAGTGCTTTTATATCATTAAAACCGTCATGCTTGGTCCAGTCAGAAAACAGTTTTGAAGCTGAGGCAGGGGGCAGTGTAGGCGTAGCTGTATACACAAAATAGTCATGGTGATAATGGTTCGGAATGGCCTTAATATTAACATCAAGTACATTACCTGCAATATCCAAGGCTCGTAACTTTCTAGATTTATTTCCTTGGATTACCCACTCACGTGGCACTGGAAGTTCCCCTGACAAAGTGGGCTGCGCCGCCCCTGGCTTAGTTGGGATCATTTGAACCCATGAATCATCTGGACCGTATAACAGGGGCATAGCTACCTTTCTTAACGGTGCTTTATCTAAAGGGGGAGGATTCACATCCGTTACCACCCTTACACTAGAAGTAGTCAGTGCCGCCGAAGCAGGCCTAGTGACCATATTAGGTGATATAGAGGAAGGGTGCGGAATCTTGGTCAAAGCAATAGAAGCGATCAGAGGCCGAACACTTGAACTTGTCACGGGAGCTCCCAGGTCCACTGTAGGAGTCTCCGGCTGTTGGCCAAAAACTTTTGTTAGAGCAGTAACTAACAATCCATCTATTTCCTCCGCCGTGACAAATTTAGCAGATGAAGAACTCAGAGGTGCATCATTCCTATCTTGTGAATCATTCCTATCTTGTGAGTCGTCTAGAACTGAACCCGACTCTTGCACTTCCATGTCAGAGATTATAGACACCTCATCCTTGTCATCTGGCCCATCATGAGAGGGTTCCGCCGAAGCCGGAACCTCGTCTTGGTGCCAAGTTAAGTCAGGAATGGATGATGGGATCACAGCGTCCCGGTGGACGTCCGTCCGTACCTGTGGCTCCTGAACTAGACGTGGGCCTTCATGCCCTGGTTGGGAATACCGCCATACACCCAGGCCTTGGCCCGAACTCCCTTGGGAGTCAGATACACCATCAACCACTGAGCCCCCACTAGACTCTTCTAAAGGGCGATCACTGCCTACAGAACTCTCTAACTCTAAGTGTGTAATATCCATTGGTAACCTGTCCGCCGGCAACACCCCCACCACAGTCTCTGACTCCACTCCCGCTCCATCAGATTGGACACTAGATACGTCGGGAGTAGAGGCAAAAAGTGAGGCACGAGGCTCCGGCGAATGCCGGGAGGCCTTTTGTTCCTTAGAATCTTTCCTGGAAGATTTGTGGCTGCGGTGTGACTTAGATCTTTCACTGCTCTTAGACTTAACCGATCTTTCACTAGAGCTGTCCTTGGACTTTTCCTCTTTGCTCCTCTTTCTTGCTGGTGAAGAAGAATGACTAGGCGGCTGTTGTCTGAGGGGTGACCTGGACCTGGACCGCGCCCGTGACGTGGAGGCTGTCACCGGGGGCGTTGGTTCACGAGGTCTCTTAGAAGTGGTAGGGACCAGAGAAAGTGCTGTACCCTGCCCAGTCTCTGCCGACTTTCGTACAGTTACTCTAGAGGTACGTTTAATAGGGGGTGCTCAATCAGTAATTTATCCCAAAGAATCACATTATCACATTGCAGCGCTTTATGAGCCACTGTGGTAGCATAACTTGACAACTGCTGCCTGACCTCCCTCAAAGCGACCGCCGCGGATCTACTATTGTCCCGCAACACTTTGACACTCAATTGAGTACAGAAGGTGCAGTTCCCCGTTACCCACAAACCCCTTGAGCGATCTAAACATTTAACACATCTAATGCAAAGAGTGTGTGCAAAGATAGGGATACCTGAACATGAGGGAGCAATACACAAGGCAAAAACAGGGTCTAGGGTAGCCATGACAGAGACTGGTGGAAAACACGAACCCACCCCCGGTTTACTCCAGGTTCTCGAAAGACTCGCCGGAACTCAGCCCTGGAAAAAAGAAAATTTCCAGGAATTAATGCTCATAAGGCTACACCAACATGTTCGAACACAAGTGTTAGACAACCTGCCGGGTAACGAGACGTAATACACAACTATTACGGCTCGCTACGCGGAAGGTTCATGTATAAAGATTTCAGAATATCTTAACTTGTCCAAAAGATTTATGAATATCATCTGACATAATATAAAGACCAGCATGGCTTTTTATAAATGACGCAGTCTTCCCAGTGGTGTTTGTTAAGTTCTTACTGGAAAACCCCTAAAAGACGCCGGCCCCCGTATTATCTCGCAGATCAAAAACTGGGAAACCTGTCTTAAATGCTAGATCTGGCTTCTCCCAAAGCGTTCTAGATCGCCGTATGTTGAATGGCGGCGATACGTATCGTATCCCTCGATTGTCTGGTTAACTACACTGAATTTTGCAAATCCGTTAATCCCACCCTCCCAAGGTGCAACCGCCGGGTGTGAATTTTTAACGTTAACCCCCAAAATTCCTATCCCCACTTCTTTGCAAAAGATCGCCGGGGAGGAAAGACCAATCAACAAACAGCCTAGTTTTACTGGCTTTGCAAAAACCGGGAAAAACTCAACTCAACAAGTGTCCGAATGAACACCTAGTTAAATGGGTAAAGCCATCCCGCCGGGAAACACAGTAAGCCTGAACACAGGCCCCACCACAGAGATGCAGTCCTGGAGAGCCTCAGACCATCACTCGCCGGGGAAAACAAGCCTATTTTAACCACGCGTGATTAAAACTCGGCAACCAGCCGGGTTTTCATGGTGTAACCGAGAAAACCCGCTGGAAGAGGCAACCCACCCCGTTCAGATTCAATCTGAACGCACCAAATAGACCGTGGAATTAGCCAAAGCACAACTAACCCAGGACACACAAATAGTCCGTGGAATTAGCCAATACACAACTAATCCAGGACACATATATAGTCCGTGGAATTAGCCAATACACAACTAAACCAGGACACACATGACACAGTAGTACATATTTATAACATAAATCAATAACACTTGTACATGTGGCAAAGCTACGAGAGGCTGGCTAGGCCTAGGCAGACGGAAATACAAAGTAAACATGTCGTAATATAAACAAAAAGCACTGAATTATATCACAACAGGAACCACCATCAACACACCACTGTAGCAAAAACTTCCCGGCAAAGGGAAGAACTGACTCGGGACCCAGAAAAAACTTCACTAAGTGAAGAAAAATACGCTGGGAACGTCAGAGAATAAAAAGCTACCTCATCAGAAAGATAAAAGGAAGCAATAATAACGCGTAATGAAAGCCGCCTACATCACAAAGCTAGCTAACCGTGAAAAAGTTCACACATCCACAACGGGACCACGAGGGTACACCCGAAATAGATGCCCCAAACACACGACCCAAAATACACTGCACTGCGGGCAACCCGCCCAGGACACTCCTGCTACGCATATCCTAACCTTACTCGATACATCCCGGAGTAAACAAATGAGAAAAAACTCACTAGGGACGCAACAAATGCGGAACCAGCGGAGCGTGGGGAGGCACGTCCAGGTAGGTTGAGCGCAGAGCAGAGAAGGAAGAATGACGCCTGAGTCAGCGTCTGGTCAAAGATCCACACAAGTACATCCACGAGTATATGGAAAGCTTATGAATAGTTATTCTTATTTTGTTTTTGTTTTTATTTGTTACAAAGTTTTTTCGTAGTGAGAACCCAATTTCATAATGACTGAACCATGAGTGAGGTTGCGTGCGCTCATGATGAAGGCTCCTCAATTTTTTATGCTCTGCGCGGTAGATTCAAAACTACGGCGGATGAGTGTTTGAAGAGGGTGCCTTATGTTGTTGTTGTTGTTGTTTTTCCCCAAGCTGCCTGGCCGAACAGCCCCAAGGCCCAGAGCAAGGCCAAGGCTATAACCGAGCGCCCCCACAGAACCCTCCCTGCCGACCACAATAAAGCCTGGGTGACCGAAGCCACTCCATGGCGGGGAGCTGAGGAGGGCGCGGAAACGTCCGGGAAACGAAAGCCCCACCCAGGGCCCTGTGCCCCTCAGCAATTATGAAGAGAAAGTTGAAGGGCAAAGGAAAGATGTGACGCTTTGGCTTCCAATCTTGGTAGATTAGGAGGTCAATCCACGCAAGAGACGCCGTCACTTGAGATCTAGAAAATATATAAGTAAAAGGAACAGTCAGAGTAAGCTATGGGTATGGCAGAGATCGCTCAGTTCTCACTCTGATAGACCAGCCCATCACCACATGACTAGAACCCAATCCTCTCAGCATCAGCTAGGAAAGGCCCTAGAAAGCTGCCTTTGGCGGGGGGATAGCTCCCCTATTTCAACCCTTTTCGGGGTTGGGCACCCGCCCTGGGTGCCTTATGTAATAGGCATAATCGTCAATGATGGAGGGGCCACTAATAAATAGTCTAATGGCAACCAGAACAGGATGACAATTACGTAATGGTGTTGAAGGGGTTAAAATCCAATACAATCCCCTCGCTAAACTTATTCATGTGAAGCTTTAGGTTCATTCAAGGTTGGGCAGAAATTGTAACCTATAACCTCTCATAACTCAAAAAGGACTAGAGTAATCGACCTAATGTTTCTACAGATAGGAAGACTTGGCTAGGGAATAGGTGTGGCAATTGACAGCTCATTTGCTCTAGCCCTTTTTGAGTTAGAGATTAGAGGTTACGATTTCTGCCGAACCTAGAATGGATTAACAAACTCAGATAAGATACACCATTAAAATTGCTCATGCGATAACATCAATATATTTCAATATTCGAGGCAACATTCTTAATTTTTAACTGGCTATCGGCAGACGATTTTAGACAGTTTATTGAACATCTGTGGGACTCAAATGGCGTATTAGCATAGTTTGTATCACGCTGAATTCAACAGGTCCATTGTAAAGTAAAAAATATAATATAGAAAGTGTATTGATGGTAATAATAAAGGAAACATTGCGTCATCATACTGAAGGGGTTAAGGGGAGATGGGTCGTTTTTCTGGTCCCTCTTCTTCCTCATGTTTAGTCCCATTAGTTTTTAGATTGTAAGACGTTCGACCCATTAGCTTAGCGATTTTAAAACCTTACGCCCCATTTCTTTGTCAATATTAAGACTTTTCGTGTCATTAAGCGGTAGACTTTTT
The DNA here is from genome assembly GCA_032716605.1 of Paralithodes platypus. Taxonomy (NCBI): domain Eukaryota; kingdom Metazoa; phylum Arthropoda; class Malacostraca; order Decapoda; family Lithodidae; genus Paralithodes; species Paralithodes platypus. Next base: position 7,200,800 of record CM064496.1, read on the forward strand.
CTTGGCGAGCGATAGCGAGCCTGTAATTTAAGAGGAACCGGCCTTTGGCCGGGAAATTTTTCTATCGAAAAAAAAATTCTATCGAAAAATTTACAAAAATATCTTGAAGGAGGGTATAGGAGGGTCACAACATCACCCCCAAGCCACATGTGAGATGCCTAGGTGTGCAATTGTCCGACGATGCCACATTTCAGCACCACATTTCTGCAGCTGTCAAGAAAGCCAAGGGAATGGCCGGATGGATCCTACGGACGTTCAACTCCAGGGAACAAGAAACAATGATAACTCTTTGGAGGTCTATGGTACAACCCTTCCTTGACTACTGTAGTCAACTATGGTCGCCACACAAAAAGGGGTACATACGAGATCTTGAGTCCGTCCAGAGGTCCTTCACTAGAAACATTCGGGGGATGAAGGACCTTAGCTACTGGGACCGGCTCAAGAAGCTAGGGCTGTACTCCCAGCAGAGAAGGCGAGACAGGTACTGCGCAATTTATGTGTGGAAAATCCTGGAGAAGCTGGTTCCAGATCCAACTGGTAATGAACTCCAGGAAAAACAAAATGGTCGGACTGGAAGGAAGTGTGAGAGGAGATCCCTCCCAACACAGGCACCAGAACGAGTGAGATCCCTCCTCGCGTCCAGCCTAGGCCACAATGGACCAAAAAATTTCAACTCGCTGCCCAAGGAAGTGCGAGACATAGTAGGTTGCCCGGTAGACAGGTTCAAAGGGTTATTAGACAACTTTCTAAAGACCCTCCCAGATGAACCACCAGTGTCTGGATACATTGCTAACTGCCGGGCGGCCTCAAACTCTATACCGGACCAGACGGACCTCCTTCGAAGGGACGCACGGGACGGACGCAGCGGTGGCGGACCACGACTGTGAGGACGGGACCTCTAGACGACTTCAAGTAAGATTCAAGTAAGTATCATAGTAGTGCTAAGTGTATAATAAACTGTTATATGTGTGTGTGTGTCATAGTAGTGCTAAGTGTATAATACACTGTTATATGTGTGTGTGTGTCATAGTAGTGCTAAGTGTATAATAAACTGTTATGTGTGTGTGTGTATCATAGTAGTGCTAATTGTATAATAAACTGTTATGTGTGTGTGTATCATAGTAGTGCTAAGTGTATACGAAACTGTTATATGTGTGTGTATCATAGTAGTGCTAAGTGTATAATAAACTGTTATATGTGTGTGTATCATAGTAGTGCTAAGTGTATAAGAAACTGTTATGTGTGTGTGTCATAGTAGTGCTAAGTGTATAATAAACTGTTATATGTGTGTGTGTGTCATAGTAGTGCTAAGTGTATAATAAACTGTTATGTGTGTGTATCATAGTAGTGCTAAGTGTATAATAAACTGTTATATGTGTGTGTGTGTGTCATAGTAGT